>CM020179.1:37881812-38068232 GCA_009805545.1 Oryza longistaminata | reverse complement strand
AAATTCAAATTTGAATCGGGTACAAAAACTTTTGACTTATAAACTTTGAGTCTATAAACTTTAGGTGTATAAACTTTAGACGTATAGAAATACTATATATAAAAAATATTTAAATTCAAATTCAAATTTAAATCGGATATAATTCAAATTCAAATTTGAATCGGGTACATAAACTTTTGACTTATAAACTTTGAGTCTATAAACTTTAGGTGTATAAACTTTAGACGTATAGAAATACTATATATATAAAATATTTGAATTCAAATTCAAATTTGAATCAGATATAATTCAAATTCAAATTTGAAACGGGTATATAAACTTTTGACTTATAAACTTTATGTCTATAAATTTTAGGTGTATAAACTTTAGATGTATAGAAATACTATATAAAAAAAATTTGAATTCAAATTCAAATTTGAATCGGTTATATAAACTTTGACTGATAAACTTTTGGTCTCTAAACTTTAAATATGTAAACTTGAGGTGTATAAACTTTAGATGTATAAATTTACTAAAATAGGAAAGTAATGTGGTGCCAAAAAAGAAAACCAGGTGGAGGGAGGGAGGGGGGAGGTGGGGAGCGAATCTTATCGCTACCCCATCCCCACGGCAATCGATCGTCCATTAGGCGTACCCCATATTAGCCCCTCAACCACAAAATCAAACATCCTTCACTCTCTACCCTCGGACTCGATCTAGACGGTTTTGGTCCTATATGACGCTCGCATGGTAATCCAGCCAGCATAAAAAAATTAAAATCGGTGGGACATATATGTCAGTTCTGATTTGTGGATTCAAACAATTTTTCGAAAAAAAAATAAAAAAACCAGAACTGACATGTTGGCCCATCATCTTTTAATTTTTTATGCTGATTGGACTGCCACGTGTACGCCACGTAGGATAAAACCGCTTCATAGAGAGTTAGGGGGGGGGGTAATTCGCCCGGTATGAAAAGTTGAGAGTGAAGGATGACTGATTTTCCAGTTTATGGGTGTAATTCGTGCTATCCTTATAGTTTAGGGGGTAATTCGGAATTTTTCTTTTTTTTTTTAATGAACCAGCTATGCCAATTTCATTAATTAAAACAGAGTAAAAAGTTTCTACAAGTAAAAACGAGGATAAGTTCTGAGAGGCGTTTCGCTTATGCTAAAGCCCATGTGTTGGCTTCCTCGATTTTTGCTACCAGAGTGGATAATGAGTTACACGTAGTTCTTTATGCTGGCAAACATATGTGGAGCTCTTTATGCTGGAAAACTCTTTGGTTCCTTTCCTTCCACACCTTCCAAGTCGTCAGGAGAATGAGTGGGCATGCTCCTTTCTTTGATAGACCTATGGGGGTTGCTAGCACTATCCATCAAGCATGTACCTACGTAGACACAGGCTACCTATCCGATCTAAGGGTGTGTTCTGGAGTAAATAGCTAATTGAGCATAGCTACTTCCCATTTTCTGTTAACACGTTTTTTAAACTACAAAACAATATGTTATGTGTGAAAATTTTCCATAGAAAAGGTTCTTTAAAAATCAAACAAATCCATTCTTTTTTTTAAATAAGAGTAAAGTGCATAGACGGTCCTTAAACTTGTAGGGGTGTGTCATCTAAGTCCTTAAACTCTAAATTTGCATATCCAAGTCCCATAACTTATCATAGTGTGTCATCTAGGTCCCAAATCGCCACAACCCTTTAAGGATCCTACGTGGCACTGATGTGACATGCCACACGGATATAACGTGACATCATTTTGATTGACAAATGGATCCATTTAAAATTTTTCCTTTTTCTCTTTTTCTTCTCCTTCTTCTCTTTTTTTCTTTCTTCTCCTTTCTCTGTGACCCGAGCAAAAGAAAGGAAAAAAAAATAAGAATGAGAAGAAAACGAAAAAGAAAAGAAGAAAAAAAAGGAAAAGGAAAAGGACAAGACACGTCCATGTGGCATACCACATCAGCGCCACAAAGGATTATAGAGGGGCTGTGTCGATTTGGGACTTAAATGATACACTTTAACAAGTTTTGGGACCTAGATCTATATTTTGAGAGTTTGGGGACCTAAATAACACAACCCTACAAGTTTAAGGACCGCCTATGCACTTTACTCTTTAAATAATTAACACTCAATTAATCATGCGTTAATCATGTTTCTTGTTTTACGTACAACTAATTTAGCCAGAAAGAACCATCGAAAAAGAGCGCAACCTAAGTTCCTCATGAGCTATCTAGGTTGATAGCGTGCTCCATATTCTCCTTATGTATATGCATTCCACAAGATGGTGGTAAGTTGTTTTTATGGTGTGCTAGAACGGAGGATAAAAACAGTAGTTTGGCCAACCTCGAGTTGCCACTCTATGTATTGTCCACACTATATTTATCACAAAATGCTATGCAAAGAGTTTGTATTTCTTTGGGTCTAAAGTTTTCCAAAGGATTATTTCGTAGTTCGTTGAACCAAGGAACCTACGCTCTGTAGGCAAATCCCAACGTGTACTCTCTATGGTTTGTGAGCTTTCATGTAATTTCATCTGCTTGGTCATCAGTGAGTTATATTTCTTGCACTGTGCTCTAAATAGTAACAAGCTAGTCAATGAGCTCTATGGTCATGTCACCACCGTTTGAGAGGTTAAGGTCTTGGATCCACGTGCTCTTCTCGATGTTCTACTTTAGGGTCTTATTTTTTTCTCCGGGAGATTACGTACAATAGCGGTGCTAGGTCCTTTGGCTGCCTACCATGGATCTAGGCGGAGTCCCATAAATGGATTATGGATCTATCTCAAATTGATAGGGTTGTGGAGATTCATCCAAATCTTTTTCGGAGCTTTTCATACTGTTATCATAGCCACTTTATTCTTAAAACTCTTACGAATCTATCCAATTCAGCACTCGACTGCCATTGATTGTTTGCGTGTATTATACAGTTGCACCGGATTAAACAAAAAAAGAAGAAAAGGCTCAAACATTTGGTTAGCAGAGTGCATCTATGGAAAAAACGTGTGCATTGATGGGCTGTAAGTCGGTGGGTAAACACTTCATAGTCCATTTTGGACCTAATGATGAATGAAGCAGAACGCCACTTTTAGCCCAACCCTTTTGACTGATAAATGGTTGAGGACCTCTTAGTGGCACCAAAACGCACTCAATTCTGTAGGGAATAAATATGAAAAACTTTGTATATATCTTTTTGACCCTCAACTTTATAGATGTCCAGCATGAAGATATGTATTATTAGAGGGGAAAAGTAACAACATAAGATTCAGTGCCTCCACAGGAGTATTATATATGAAAGGAGAATAGCTAAGAAATACAGAGTAGTCTACATTACCCCTAAAACATTGAGGTCGACTGAATTACCTCTGAACTTGAGTATCGTTTTGCACTCCCAGCTATTTAAATTGGGCAAATAACCCCCGAGCATTATTCCGAGTGGTTTAGGCGGCGCAATGCGCACGTGGCATGCCAATTTGGCAAAACTGTTACTCCATTCGTTTTATATTATAAGTCAAACAACTTTTTATTAGTTAAAATTCTTTAGGTTGATCAAGTTTATAGAAAAAATTAGCAACATTTATAACACTAAATTAGTTTCATTAAATTTAAATTGAATATATTCTGATAATGTTTTTATTTTGTATTAAAAATATTAATATATTTCTCTATAAACTTGGTCAAACTTGAAGAATTTTGACTAAGAAAAAAGTCAAACGTCTTATAATATAAATGGAGTACTTGTAAGCAAAGCCACGCCAGGATTAAAACACGTTCCCCTCTTCTCACATATTCACCACACACCACCACACCACCACCACCAAAACTCCCATCCCCCTCTTCCGCGCGACTTGGGTCCCTTTTAAAACAAAGGAAAAACATGAATTCTAAAGGATTTATACCTAAGGGAATAATCCTTTAAAATAAAGTATTGATTCCTACCAATTTCTTTAAAATTTCTAAGGAATGGACTATTGTAGAGGAATTCTAGAGAAAAATAGCATGAGGTCATACCTCATGTTTTCTTCTTCCGTGTCTTAAATTTCCTATGTTTTTTCCATGTAACTATCAAACAATAGTTTGAAGCTTTTATGTGTTTTCAATCCCGTAGGAATCCAATAAATATGTCTAACTATTCCTATGTTTTTTCTATTCCCGTGTTTTGATAATCATACGCTTTCAAAGGGGCCGTTAGAATTTTCTATTAACACTCAGAATTTTCAGAGGTACATACATAATTTATATCTGCATTTCCACGGCCCTTCCTATTCATATTTTTCTTGGAAAACTTCCATCCAAGCAATAAAACCATCAGTTTATTGGATTCCACAAAATTCCCCAAATCCATCACATTGCAAGGTTGCCCTCCTCATGATCTTGCAAGACCCAGCGCCCGCTCGCGTTCTGCACCATGCCCTTGTTCTTCTCCACCCACCACGCCGCCGGCACCTGGTACTCGTCCCTGAGCGCGTCCACTTCCTTGTTCACCAGCGCCAGGTCACGGTCCACCACCAGGCTGAACCCCGCGCCGTCGCCGGCGCCCTGCGTGCCCGCGACGGCGTGCAGGTAGCACTCGAGGTTGTGCCACTGGGCCGGGCCCGCCGGGTTCTTCAGGTGCGGCGACCGGCGCGTGTCCACGAGCAGCTCCGCGCCGACGTCCTTGAAGAAGGCCGACGGCAGGATGGTCGGCACGATGTCCGGCGCGTTGCGGACGCGGAGCAGGCTCAGGTTGGGTGTCGAGTCGAAGGCCCTCTTGAACTGATCGTCGCCGACGCGCGGGCTGGCGAGGGCGATGGCCGTGACGGGGACCGGGACGCGGGACGAGCCGCGGACGTTGTAGCCGTTGGCGACGATGTCGATGGCGTTGAGCGTGGAGAGCGCGGCGCCCAGGCTGTGGCCCGTTATGGTGATGCTGCAGTTCTCGTTCTTGTACGCGCGCAGAAGTCTAGTTATTTCAGCTAGCACCTGCGTAAATTTTGTTGCAATTTTTTTTTCAGAAAATAGCATCGAATTTGTTGTTCCAATCAGAATTTGAAGCAATCGTACTAGCTCTAAATATATTCTGTCTCTTTCGATCGAAGAGTAACTCTTCCTAAAAAAAATGAAATTGCTAGAAGGTTAATTTGGGCTTTTCGTCCCCGCAAAGAAAAGAAAAAAAAAAGGGGCTTTTCTTCCCCACAAAAGGGGCAGGGGCTTTTCTGCTTGATTTGGACTTGGAAGTGTACATATATAGCTATGTTTTGGGCTGTCGTAAGTAAGGGATGTTGGACTCCACATGATCACATCCCACCTCCGACTGAGCGATTTTGCTACACATATATTGAACTATCGACATTTTTCCTCCAAAAATTATTAAATATAAATATACTGTGATTACATTTTAACTACAGTATAATTTATATGTAAGTTTCACATAATTTTGTATCATTAGATTTGCTCCTCTGAGACCTCCCCTGGATCTTTTTGAAAGTTACATACAAGTTATATTATACTTTCATACAAACTAAATGTAATTATATTATAATTATATTGTATTTACATTTGATAATTTTTGAGAGAAAAATTGTTGATAGATGTACAAGATATTTCCATGAACAAATGAGCCTTTTTACCCCCTCAACCAGTTTATTTTCTCTAACTGAAAGATCTTAAATAATAAATGCAAAGGATATTCTGAAATTGCATTTGTATGCATGACTACATGAGCCTCATCGAATTGCTACAGATGCATTTTGAAAAAAAAAAAAGCAATTTATGTACAGAAAATCTTGAAAATATGTACAAGTCCACTGTCTTCGTATGTTCAAACGCAACAGATTCTCTGGAGCAAGACAAGACGTAAAAAATCTAGAAGTTACCATGTCCCTCAACTTCTCTTTTTAAAAGATTCAACGCACAGTTATGTCTTGGACACATGTTCTATCTGGATTTTTTATTATTACTCCCTCAGTCCTAAAATAAGTGCAGCCATATTTTTCCGCGCACAAATTTAACCATTCATCTTATTTGAAAAATTTTTGAAAAAAAAATTAAAAACATAAGTCACGAGTAAAGTACTATTCATGTTTTATCATCTCGTAGCAACAAAAATGCTAATTATAAAAAAAATTTAAATAAGACGGACGATCAAAGTTGAGCGCGGAAACTCATGGCTGCACTTATTTTAGGACGGAGGTAGTAAGTACACTTTGATTTGAAAACCTTATGAAGAATCCCATGGCAATGACCATTATAGTTCATTCCATATTGTACAGGTTAAAGTTACCGAAATTTTGCTACTTTGTTTTCTTATGGAGGTTATTAGATGCTCCAAACAATATCCGAGGGCGGTCCTACTCTAGAGAAAAACAGCATTCCCTATCAAGAACAACATGTGCAGTTCAGATGAGATGTCAAATTATTGGTTAGTTCCTCCAGACTTATGTGTGAACGAAATTATTCGTCAGTTCCCCAGAATGAGTGTGAAACTGTCTCTTGCACTCTTCAATTTTCTATGCCTTCTTATAATAGCTCTGTCTGTACTGGAGACACCTTATGTTGGAGGAAACGAAAGTCCAAACCGTGAACTATAATCCTTGTGCAAATATGTGAATGATTGAGCCACAGTAGCGAGCGTAAAGTAGCACGGCCAAAACAGTATCACATTTTTTCTATAAAAAAAAATGAAACAGTATAGTACTATACTGTTTTATTAATTTTTTTTAAAAAAATGATATACTGTATTGGCCAAGTCTAGATTAATTAAGGGCGTAAATGCGAGGGAGTCGCAACTAATTATACCTGCTCTCGCGCGCTAAGTTTGTTGAACGGCGACGAGAAACTCTTGGACGTGTAGACGGACAGGAACCCCCTGTGCACCGACGGCTGCGTCCAGCCCGGGCCCGGACCGACGACGCCGTCCGCCGGCACCAGCGTGATGTCCAGGTCGTTGGCCCACTCCACCGCGCGCTTCGTCCCGCGCCACGCCACCACGATGTCCCGCCTCCCGGCCTTCGCGGCGACGCCGTCGGCGGCCACGGCCACGCTTGGAAGTGTACATATATAGCTATGTTTTGGGCTGTCGTAAGTAAGGGATGTTCGAAGGAAAAACATGAATTCTAAAGGATTTATACCATATGAGAATAATCCTTTAAAATAAAGTATTGATTCCTACCAATTTCTTTAAAATTTCTAAGGAATGGACTATTGTAGAGGAATTCTAGAGAAAAAATAGCATGCGTAGCGGATGACGTCGCGCCGGAGGTCGGCGTCGAGTGGGTCGAGGAGGCCGTCCCACCTGTCCTTGCCGCCGCCGCCGCTCGTCTGCCTCCATCTCTGTGCACTGGCTACGTCGGTGAGAGTGGTGGCTAGCAGTACAGAGACCAGCAGAAAGCAACACATCTGTGCAACTTTGTGTACAAGCAACGGAAAGAAAGGAGAAACAAGAGCTGGATCACGGCCTCACGGGATGGATGGGTACAAGTTACTATGGATCCCACACTGCCTGAACGTGCAGGGAAAGACCGGCCTTTGAAGCAAGAGATGGAGGAAAGATATAAACTTGTGGAGCGACGGGACAGAATCAAGAAAGGAATATGTACTACTGACACTCAATAATTAAGATCAATGATTATATATCTAAAAATGAGCAATACTTATTAAGAAGTATATCACTACTACATTAGAGAGCCTTATCTAGAAAAGACCATGGAAGAAGAGTGTTAATCCAAAACTCCATGCAAGCAAAACAAACGAATGTTTAATGGGCTTAATTTTAAGGGAAGAACCTGACGAATCGTTGCAATAAATTTTGAGCGTACAGAGAATTACATATCTCAAAGTGAGAGCCACGGGCCTTCCTCGGAATATGCGGATGAATTTTGCAGGCAAAGGATGTCACGTTTTTTTTGCATGTATTGCCACATGCAAGCTTGTTGACGTCACCCAGTAAATTCTTCGTCGCTAGCACCGCAAGTATTGCTGGTGGTGGACCGGTGGTGAAGCACTAGTGTACTCCTATATGCATAAATATATTTACTAAATTTGAATTCTGACGGTCACAAGTCAAAATTACACACGTGAGCACGCTTTCATTAGGAATTTCATAAGGTTTATGGATTTGTCATTGAGTCCTTTTATGTTAGACATGTAGACATGTAATAGCATCACCAACAGCTTACTTATTCTATTTTCTATCATAAGATTTAGAAAATTTTGGTCAAAAATCGTATACAACAGAATCTCTAACCTGTTTTCCAATAATCCAGGTTCCCAACTTCGGATATCTCATTCCCCACTTGAATGGAGCGATTTTTTTGTTTTCAATCGCTCTCGCGTGCGCATGGAGAAAAAATAACCGCGTACGGAGAAAAAGAAACGAGATGAAGGAGGAGCGTGCACGTAGGGGAGGGGTAGAAAAACTAATTTTCTATGTTAGTAGTTAAAGGGAGGGCCTATTTTTTATTATAGTAAATCAATTTTAAGCTTTCTCTTGGAGAGATAGGTTTTCTCACTTCCTCTATTCAGCTTAGAAGATCAAAAAATATATTTTTGGAAATTAATTATTGGGATACTCTTGATGATGCTCTAAAGTATCTTAAATGACGATGGATGTTCCTGCGCGCGCAAGGTTAGCAAGAGTTTGAAGTTTAGTCTCTCTTTTTTTAAACGTTTGGCTGTGACAGAGAGATCAAATTTCTATCTATTATTTTGAAAAATAACTTAAATGATACAACAAGTCACAATTAAAAAGCAATACTTACATGACTTTTTTTTAATGAATGGTTAAATATTGTGTACAGTGTATAATTTGAAAACAGGGGTAATACTACCTCTAGGTTTTCTTTTTAATGTATCACGTCGTCGTCTTTTGAACATACATATGAAAAATATAACTCATGGTAAAATTATACATCTTTAATAATAAAACAAATAACATCAAAATAAATGGTAATTACTCCCTCTGTTTCGGTTATAAGTCGTTTTGACTTTGGTCAAAGTCAAACTATTTCAAATTTGACAGAGTTTATAGACAAATATAATAATATTTATAATACTAAATTAGTTTCCTCAAATCAATAATTGAACATATTTCCATAATAAATTTGTCTTGGGTTGAAAATGTTACTACATTTTTCTATAAAATTAGTCAAATTTAAAGCAGATCAAAGTCAAAACGACTTATAACCTAAAACGTAGGGAGTACATAATTTTCTTGATAAGATATACGGAGTATGGTCAAAGTGAATGGCATCGTCTAATGAAAACTAGAAGGATTATATGGCTCACTAAAGCATATAATTTAACATACTTGAACATTTAAGATCTACAAAATACAACATTCCTTCAAAAAATTATTTTACTGCATTTTAAACCACTTATTATATGGTATATAACAATTTCATTTTTAAGTAAAATTTCTCACAAAACTAAACATAATCTAACCAAACTATCGTAAAATTATAGATTTAAGGTGTTGTATAAAAAAACTATATATTAACGGTAAATTTATCATAAAATCACATATTTAATATCAAGTATCATAAAACTAGATATTTAATATTTAAGTCATCACAAAGCGATAGATTCTATAGTTTAAATCCCTATCACTACAATTTTGTTGGAGCTACAAACATTATAGTGTTGTGATAAATTGGCACTAAACCTGTATTTTTTTAAAAAAAAAATTGCTACTTAATATTAATTTGTTACATTCCATTCCAAATATGTAGTTTTATGAGAAATTTTATACTAAATATGTAGTTTTGTGATACTACATTTTAAATGTATAGTTATGTGATAATTTTAAATATATAGTTTTAAATATGTAGTTTTGTAAAATCTACCTTTATTTTTTAAGATTTTAATTTGTAGTACATATCAAGTAAATAATCTGTTACAAACATGGCCTAGTTGACGGCGCGTCCGACATGTTTGTGGCATCTACCTACTTCATGCCAGGTGACGGCGCATCGACTCTTTTTGGACATATAAGTAGATTGAGGGTCACTCGGTGGCCTCCTTAGCGCCGGATCTTCTCTTTACCGTGTCCTCGCGTCTCCAGGTCTCACGTACGGTCGCTTTTGCCCTTGTCAATAATTCTTGGATAAGGAACATCCGTGGCGCTCTTACAATGTCTGTCCTCTCCCAATCCCTAATGGTCTGGGATGCGATGCTTCTTGTCCAGCTCTCTCCGGGCACGGAGGACCGTCCTGTCTGGCGTTGGACAAGCAACCAGCGTTACTCGGCTCACTCGGCGTACCAAGCTTTCTTTCTTGGGCAGCAATCCTTTACTTGTGCCGATCTGCTTTGGCAGGTTAAAGGCCCTACTAAACACAAGATTTTCCTCTAGCTTGCGTTCCAGCAGTGTTGTTGGACAGGCGATCTCCTGCAGAAGCGTGGTATTGACAGCCACTCAGCATGTCCGTTTTGTGCCCAAGAACTCGAAATGGAGAAACACATCATTCTCGACTGTGTGTTTGCTCGTCAGGTCTGGCACCCATATTTTGTTTCGACCTAGCTGGCATAACCTCACTTCGGCTCGTGGCTCCTCTCTTCAAGTTTGGTGGCCGACTTATAGGGCTTGCCTGCCTAAGCATTGTCAGAAGGGCTTCGACTCCTTAGTCCTCCTCTTCTCCTGGCAACTACAGAAGGAGCAGAACTCTAGGCTGTTCGATTACTCTCTCTTGTCGGTTTTGGTGGTTCTGGAGTCCATTTTACAGGAAGGCCACCTGTGGTCTGTTAGCGCTGAGTCTTTTGGGGACCCGTTGGGAGTGTAGCGGGGCTTCGCCTCCTTCATCCCTCGTATAGGAGTAGCGCCAGTTTTAGCTTAGTTTTTCCTTCTCCTTTTTTAAGTTTCCTTTACTCCCTATTCTGGACAATGGTCCTCTGATTGATTACGGTGTGTAATTAAACTCTACTTACTTCTTAGTTCTTACTTCTTACTTCTCTGGCTGATTACGTGTAATTATTTTGGCCGAGTTTAGTTCCAAAATTTTACTTGAAACTTCCAACTTTTCCATTACATCAAAACTTTCCTACACATACAAACTTTCAACTTTTCCGTCACATCGTTCTAATTTCAAACAAACTTCTAATTTTAACGTGAACTAAACACACCTATGTTAGGGAAAAAAAAAAGAAACAGGACTAGCTAACTTCACGTGAGGAGCATATTTTTGCAGTTTCATGTCACACATGCATGCCACTAGATCTTAGGGTGGGCCAGCTGAACAGGGGACAGCTTCCAGTACACTAGACATGTGACCGTGTGAGGCGACTACACACACTACACAGAGCGCGTCTAGCGAACTCGTAGTACGTGTGAATTGTATCACTGCGCGCTCATCAGGAGTCAACACTCTTGTCCTACGGCGTAGGTGCACCACGGTACGGGTGCTCTGAACTTCTGATCGATTCCTGACCTGCAGCTCGCAACCAGCCAGTATGAATTTATGGAGAACGTGTGGCGGTGTGACTTGTGAGGTCCGTGGACCGTCGCCCATGGGATGGTCGGTGGGTGGGGACGACTGGGTTTGGACCGTGGGGAGCTAACATCACAGCTGGGTAGGCCGGCTCGGGAAATCCGGGATCGAGAAGTAGGCATTTCCAAACGGAAAAAGTTCATTATGAGTCCCTCAATACATGGATTTGAGTTATATCCCTCAAGTGTAAAACCGGGTATAACGACTTCCACAACTGCTTAATCTGGTACAAAATGACTCCTAGGATAATATTGATGGTGGTATTGACTGACATGACATGTTGACTATGATAAAAATAATGTTAAATCATGCAGAATGTTAATAATATTTAATGAAATCTACATATTGACTCACCCTCTCTCCTTTTTCCTTTCTTCGCTATACTATCTCTCTCCCCCATCCCTCTTCCCCTTACTACGGAAAGGGAGCAGTACCAACACCACCATCCCTAGCTAAGTGCATCCCTAGCAGTTTATCTAAATTTGCGCCTGGACCCGCTGGTTGCGGCTGTGCACGATCCAAGATGTGGCGACACGACTCCATCGGAGGCGAGCAAGCTAGCAAACCTAAAGAGAAGACATGGCCTATCAAGGAAGGGATGGGGCTGCCGCGAGAGTGGGGCGTCGTCATCACGAAGGGCGGCAGGCCGCGGCCGGTGCCACCACCGCCCCTACCCATGCGACCATGCCGGAGGAGGAGGAGGAGGCAGCGGTGTAGCAGGTGGGCTTGTGAAATCGTGAGCGTGTGCCGCACTACTGATGTGGATGGGCAAAAAGAGGGAACTAAAATAGAGGGGAGAAGAAGAAAGGACGGTGATATGTGGAATCACGTTTATGTTTTATTTTATTTAGTGATTGAGATGCCACGTAGATACCACGTTAGCGAATACTACCCTGGGTATTGCCTTGGGAGTATTTTTCATTGGTTTATCGGTTGAAGGAGTCATTATCCTTGAGTTTACGGATGGGGATATGAATTAAAGCCAGTTTTACTAGTGGGCAGCGCACTCATCGGCAGCAGCGGAGTTGGATGTTGGGCGCCACCGTTGCTCCATGTCGCGTAGCGGGTTCACCGCTGTCAGCACAAGCAGGGGGACAACGGCGTTGGCTCAAAATCTACCCAACACACGAAGATCTAGGAGTTTTTCTTAGCTCTACTGCAAGTTCTAAATTTAGGGTTCAAACGTGTTAGTTAGTTTGATCCTGCAACTCAAACAAGGTAGATAAAGTGAACTTTTTCCTTTTCAAACAAGATGTTCTAATTAGGTGATGGGTCGCAAAGGGGATGTGGGCCATGCCATGTATTGAGCAGGCTTTTCCAAACAAAATGTTCTAACGGGAGTGGATTTTAAACTCTTATGGGACATCCCTCGTTATTTGCATGTCAGCTAAATGGTTATGAAAAAATGTAAAAAATTCAACTAGATAGATTAATATGTGATAGATCACTTCACAAACATAGTAGTTAAAATTCAACTTCTATAAGTTGAAAAAAAACAAAGTAAACTATGACTAGTTAATGTATATTCACAGTCAATTTTTTTCGTTGCAACTTGCAGAAGTTGAATTTGACCTTGCATGTTTGTGGAGTTATTTATCACATATTAATATTTATATATCTTCTTGATTTTTTTTATTTTTTTTCATAACCATTTAAATAATATGCAGATAACGAGGGGAAGTTCCCTCCAGCGTTTAGAATAGTTTCCCATGTTCTAACTATGTGTTGAGAACATGAGATGGGAGTTGGAGGAGCCCGTGGCCGCTGCTATGACACAACTTCTCTATTGAACACTTGAACCGATGGAGAGGGGGGAAACATTTTCTTAAGCATCAGGATGAACATTCACTCGTTTATTGTATATCACCCAAATGGTTATAAGATTCTTTTTTAAAAATAAGATAAATTAATATGTACTATATGACTTTAAATTCGACTTATATAAGTCGTAATAAAAGTAATTAACAAATTTAACGCTACTTTTATACGTATATTCACAGTTAAATTTATTATTTTTTTATAATTTTAGAAGTCGGAATTTAAATTTGCATGGTTAGTGAGTGTTATATTACACATTGATTTATATTGTCATGTTTTCAAAAAAAAAATTATAACAATTTAATTAACATGTAAACGAGTGAACGTTAACCAGGGAGATTAGAATCCCTCTCGAATGAAGAGAAATGTTCAAGTTTTGGAACAAAGAATAAAAATGTACTGATCTTGCAAGCAATAGTGTGCTCTACAATACAAACTGACATATGGGCAGAATTATCATGCAAAGGGAATGAGTTCTTATTATTAGTACATGACAGCACCTTGGTAGTCCACTGAGAACGGAACTTTCGTCATTCTGCATATATAGGCCCAGATGGCACAGTGGCACGTTCACAGAGTACATAACACCGGCCCGTAGATGATTAGAGGTTCGAAACCACCCCAAACGGTCGGAGCAGACGCCTCGAGACGCCCATGATCAACTGCAGCATCGCCGCGGCCTCCTCCATGAGCCGCACGTCGGCCCCGGCCCTCATGAACGGCCCGAAGAAGAGCTCCGATATGGTGACGACCATGTAGGCGCTGACGAGGAGGTACGCTGCCACCTTGGGCGGCCGCCACAGCCCGGCCGCCCTGGCCCAGCGCTCGGCGATCTGGGACACGCCGTGGAGCATGAAGAAGAGCACCATCTCCCCCCTGGGCCGCCGCAGCGTCAGGTACAGGTAGAGGAGCTCGTGGAGCAGGCCCGACATGAGGAACGCCGCCAGCACGCCGGCGTCGCGGCCCCACCGCGCGCGCACCGGCTCGTACGCCGACGCCCGGAGGAGGTCCACCGCCATCAGGTTCCACTGCCGTCCCCAGAAGTCGTTCAGCGACACGACGGCGAGCGGCGTGCTGAACTGCCTCTCCAGGCCGGCGCCCAGGACGGTCGCCGAGGCGAGCGCGACGGAGAGAGGCGAGGTCGAGCGTGAGGAAGACCTGGACGCAGTAGAGGAAGTGGACGGCGTACACGGGTAGCCAGCCCGTGTGCGGGTACGCCACGAAGAGGCAGCTGAGGAAGAAAAAGCTCCGGGCGCAGGGACGGAGGAAGTCAGCGAGGGGCGGTGGCGGCGGCGACGAAGGAGAACGCTTGGCGGCGGGCGGCTGCTGGCTGAGGCGGAGCTTGATGGGAAGGCTGGCGCAGAGGACGAACGGACGAGGGGGAGGGACGGGTGTAGCGGGCCGATGCCGAGCGCGAGGAGGACGAGCTTGTTGATGGCGAGCCAGGTGTGGAAGAAGGTGCTGAAGAGGCGGAAGTGGAGGGAGTTGAACAGGCACGGCAGGTAGACGAAGACGGGGAACGTCGGGCGAGCGCGGCGAGGCGGGGCAGTCCTGGCCGTAGGCGGCGGCAGGCCGAGCGCGCGTACCACGCGCACGCCGGGACGAGCAGCACCGTCCACGCCATCGCCCTCAGCTCCGACGCCATCGTCGGCTTGTCGAGCGCTTGCATTTTGGCTCCGGGCGACGATCCGACGACGACGAACTTACCGGGAGGAACTAAATGTGCATTTGTATCGAGCGACCAAGTCCTTATAAATGTGTTTGACGATCTCTAGTTGTCCTCCCCGATGCATTGAGAAAGAGAGAAATACGTGCGAGCAAAGAGAATAGAAATACGAAAGGTTTGGAAGGAATCGTGATGGTATGTACTTACATGGATTAAGGAGCGGAAAATCGCTCACGAAAACACTGTGATCACAAGGAGAAACGGAACTCCTCAACGAGCCGTAGCCTGTAGCAACGACGTCTCACGCTAAATCATGTCTGTTTGGGAAGAACAAATTAAAAGGAGCCATACAATTCTTCAGGGATCAGTAAAAAAGTGTTTCTCCAAACGCATGCAATTTGCAATTCGTCCATTGAATCATGGATCATAGCATGCAAAACTTTGTACTAGCTCTTTCTCTACACGAATCCTGTAATTGAACTTCACCTACACAATGTACTAGAATGTTTCCATGAGCAAGTAACAAAACCATAGCACAAAGAATGGATGGATCGATCTTCTTTCTACCGATGGAGGAGGAGCGGTTTGGTCAGGTGGGCGGGCAGGTCTTGGCGAGAGGGACAGGGGAGGCGTGCGGGCCGTGGAGCACCCCGTCGGCGATCAGCTTGTACACCGCCTCCGTTGGGTGCGTCCCGTCCCACGAGACGTACGTCGATGGGTCCTCGCACACGGTGCACCCTGCCTTGCCGCACGGCACGCTCTGGTTCCCGCAGCAAGACCCCAGCGCGTTTGTGAATCCTGCATATAACACAGCGTGTCCGATGTGTGTGTATTGGTTAAGGAAGATCAGAAAGAATAACACCGAGGAATAGATGAGCTGGGCTTCAAATGGGTATACTTATGAAACTCATTTTTCAGGCCTGTGACTGACCATGGGCTATGGCCTAGTATTAAAATCTTCCAAGCCCAATAGGGACCGAAATAAGTGTTTCAGCCCAAGTGCCTACAGCTTACTTTGGAATTTGGATGCATAATAGCGTATGAGCCAGACGCGTCCGAACCGGACACCGCTGAATTCCATGTTCGCTTGACCTCTACGGCTCTACCCCTCTATTCGTACGTGAACCTTAGCGCAAGTATGAATTAGGAGGGCCCCTGCATGGCAGCGGTGGATGCTGCTTACCGGGCCATACATAACTGCTAAACTTTGTGCAGTACTCGCCTCGCTCGTTTGTCACGTGTATGCATATATCACCACACAAACCAACAGAGAGGAGGAACGCCGACGGGTGCAACGTCGCCGTTGCAGCACACAAGACAAGACACGACACAATGCCAAAAGAAGGAGAGAGAGAGAGAGAGCTGACGCGTACGTACGCACTCACCTAGCTTTGCTGGGGCCTGGAAGATGCTCGTCATGGCGCCGTACCAGTCGGCGTACACGATGGTGACGTCCGGGTGCAGCCGGCGGAGGTCGTCGAGCCGCGCGGTGAGAACCCGGTTGTGGTACTCGGCGAACTTGTTGAACCAGGCCAGGCACCCCGTCCGGGCGTCGTACTCGCTGGCGGCGGCGCCCCTGAACCGGTTGAGGTACAGCGGCGCGCACCCGAACGGCAGGTTCCCGGGCACCACGAACGCCCTCGCCCCCATCCCGATCAGCTCCTCCACGGCCGCCGCCAGCTTGTCCACCACCGCCGGCACGAACGCGCGCACCGTCTCGCGCGGCACCCCCTTGTTGAACGCGAAGTTGTAGTCGTTCCCGCCGATCTCGCCCAGCGCCACCAGCGCGTCGCTCAGGATGTTGCCGCCGCCGCCTACGAATCAACCAGTAACATGTAATGCATCAGCTGGCGTGTCAACGACGCGCGTAGCCGATGGAGAAGGCCGGCCATGCATGGCGTACTCACCGTTCAGCTGCTGCGTGAGCTGCTGCAGGTGGGTGCGGAACCAGAACATCTGGGTGTCGAGGGAGAAGGGGGTGATGTCCAGGCCCTTGCGGGCGAAGAAGGAGGCGTTGTTCGCGGTGGAGGAGATGATGGCGAAGTTGGCGCCGTGCGGGAAGTCGGCCGGCCCGGCACCCACCTGAATGGCCGTCACGTTGGCCAGCCCGAACTCTTGCGCTGCAACGAACAGCAAGGACTTACATTAGCACTGCTACCACAGTAGTTTTTTTTTTAACTGACGGCCAGTAGTACATACTCCGTTCCAAAATATAAATATTTTTGAACCGTACTACGGTCTCTGAGATGCTATTTTGACCAATAATATATATAAAAGTAAGATGTTTTAAATAAAAGTGTTACATATTATAATAGTTTGTTTAATGCTAAATCTAGTACCATCAATTTTATATGATTGATCTTTTTTTTATTAATAGTCAAAATTTAAAATGTTTGACTTGTCACTATATTAAAAATGTTTATATTTTGAGACGGAGGGAGTAGTACATACTCCCGTATCTAGAGAAGTTTGGACAGAACGCATAATAAACAAATTACCGAAGCAAAGTTAACAAGGCTCAAGAAACAGCTCAAAATATTTTACTACATGATCGAAATTAATAAGCGATTCCGGTTTAATTTGTGGTGCCCCCTTTTGGGAAGAAAGAATGTCTTGGCAAACGACGGGGCATCTGCAAGTTGCAACTTGAAAAGCAGCACCATGCGATGAGTCAAAGCTGGCATCTTCGTGCAGTGGCTGATCTTGACATGAATTCGGCGAGATCAGCACCTGGTACTTGGCTAACTACTGTCACTTTTTGGTGAAGGGGCTACTTCTAAATTAATTGTACACAAATTAATCAGCATCTACTCTGCTAAACATGCACGCACAGTTTTGGAGTTTTGGTGGACCATGGTCGCCGCTAGACCTAATTAAAGTGCAAAACACTGTAGTACATACTTGTCCCTAATACTACAGCTGCTTAGGGCCAGAACAAATTAAGTTAGCGTACACCGGCATAAATTCCAGTGCAATCATCTGTGACTAAGAGCTTGAGCTTGTAAACGAAAAGCAAAGTATAAAATGTTAGTAAATGACGATTATTGCAGCAAAAATATGTCCTCACTAGTCACCAAATTTGTCCCTTTTTTTATGTATAAGCATGGTATTTAACATAAACTTTCAAGTTTGACCATAGCAGATAAAAATTACTGCCTCCACTCAAAAAGATTTTATTTTAGTAAGTAATAAAGTCTTTTGAGACGGAGGTAGTATAATAGTATTATGAAAGGACCTTTTGAGTCAAATTTACATATATAATTTTCATACATATAACCTACCTATATAAAAAATGATACTCTTATGTTTTTTTTTTTTTTGACAGGAGGGAGAATGAGCTACTGTCGGCGTTCTAATGCTCACACCACTCGCCTCGCATGTTACCCGTCTTCCAGGACAATAATAAGTTTGGATGTTATTGATGGACAACTGAACAAGAGGCCACCGAGTACGTGTTTGAGGCCCCTCCAAAAAAAAATCCTCCAAACAGAGCATGCATGCAGGTTGCACAATGCACAGACGCACAGTACGTAGTAGTTGGCAGGAAAACAGAGGGATGTACGCTGCACAATGCAAAAGCAACGCCAGAGATGGTGGGAACACGGACAGATCGACACGTCGGAGCAGGGGAATGCATGCTGAAACCAGACGGAGGGCAGCTCGGTTCGCTCACCGATGAAGTCGATGACGAGGCGGCCGTCGCTGGCCCGGCCGGTGGGGCGGCCGAAGAAGGTCCTCCCGTACGGCGGCGCGCCGTAGGGGCTGCTGGGCTTCCTGCCGGCCGTCAGTCGGACGTAGTTGCCGGTGTCCGTCAGCGAGTCGCCGAAGCTGAAGATGCGCGAGTAGCAGCCGAGCACCGGCCGGCTCCCGAGGCCGCCGGCCACCACGAGAGCAGCGCAGTACAGCGCCGCAACCGCCGGGGAGAAACCAAAACCGCCTCGCATGAGCGACATTGGAGAAGCACACTGCACACACACCACCAACGAGGCAGCAGCTAAGCACACTGTTCACTGTTCGATCCAGTGGCTTTGGCTAGCTAGCAGCCGGTGTGCTGCTCTGAAGTGGAGGAGCAGAGAACCAGAGACAGTAGGGAGGGAAATGAAAAGAGCATGGGAGTGCAGGGCGGCAGCAGCAGCAGCAACCGGTATTTCTTGTTGCAGAGAGCTCCACACGCCATTGGCTCTGTTGGGATGCTTTGGGCAATTAAATAGCCCTCCGGAATCTTGCTATTTAGGAGTACTAAACGTAGATTATTGACAAAACCCATTCCATAACTCCTAATCTATTTTGCGAGGCGAATCTAACGATGCATATTAATCCATGATTTGCTACAGTAATGCTACAGTAATCATCCACTAATCATGGATTAATATACCTCGTTAGATTCGTCTCGCAAAATAGCCTAGGGTTATGGAATTGGTTTTGTCAATAATCTACGTTTAATACTCATAAATAGCAAGATTCTGGAGGGCTATTTAATAGCCCGAAGGAAAACAAGGCCATTATTGAGGTTTTGTAGCGTGACAGGGGGATGGAATTGCAAGGTGCCAAGGACACAATCAACACGGAAGTAGACAGCACCTAGCCGTGGCATGCCAACATAAATACAGGGCAAACGCTGAACTAACTGAATAAACACACCTTCCGCTTTATTCTCAACTTCCTGTACGCCGCGCATGCAGTACCAGACACATCCTTGCATTGGCTCCTTTTAACCGACTCCTTTCAACACGAACAAGCCATGAGCTTAACCTGAAGTCACAGCAGTTCAATGCCGTTGCGCTTGCATGAATAGACCCCTGACCCTGTGTTGTTCGTATGTGCGACTGAGAAGGACAGCGTTGAGCAGCAGCCCAGCCAGATAGTATGATACAGATTTCTTGTCCTTTTGGGGTTCATTGCATTTGGATTCTCTCTCTTTTTTCCTAGCCCTTTCTATTTTGTTTCTGGTTATCAGGCCATGCAAATGGTAACGAAAAGAGTGGCCCTGGTAGCCCAGCATTTATCGGGTTCTATTGTGCTAACGAAATTGGCAGGTGTTCCAAATTGTCATTTTGTTCATCTCCCTAGGTGGAATGGCATGTGCGGTGTCGTTTTCAGTGAAACGTATATTTAGATTCTCTGTGCTCGAGAGCACAGATCTCCTGGAGCTCAGGGGAAACTGTTTTAAACACTTGGGTGGATGTCCACCCGTTTTTTTTTTTTTGCATGTCATCTAAATAGTTATAGAAAATTTTCAAAAAATTCACAAGATAGGTTTATATGTAATATATCACTTCTCAAACATACAAGTTTAAATTCGACTTCTATAAGTTGTAACAAAAATAATAAATTTGACTGTGAATATACGTATACATATACTAGCAAATAAGTGTAACTAGCTATGCATAGGCCAATAGCAGAAAGCAACCTTCTCCTCCATATATAGTACTGGTAGTAGTAGTAGTTGAAGTAGTATTGTAAATATATTTGCTTCCTTTGGTCCATCTAAGTAATTAGAAGCGCGTAATTAATAAATATTCAGAACAAAACTGTACTTATGTGCAATAATTAGATAGAATAACCGACATATTTTCCTTATGACAATCTGCGGTAAATATTTCAATCTCATAATGGGAATACTTTTTTTTTTTGCAGGGACATAATGGGACTACTTGCATAACACATCTAGCAAAAAAGAATATATATACCAGCTAACATGATTTTGCAACCATTGAGTACTTACATCTAGGACAAAACAGGAAATGTCTATCTTTTTTTTTTCAGAAGTCAAAATAATGTTCAAGTATCCAAACCCCAAATCCCTAAAAAAAACAAATATGGCTGTGTGCAGTGTGCTTACCGTGATGAAACTTGCTGGCTCGTTGGCTTCGATGGCGGACGCTGGCGAGGAATCACGGCCAGATCTTTGCTCTAGCCACACTAGTTACTCCTCTTCACCAGCCTACTCCATGACTCAAGCCCTGACGAAAGGAACAAATTAATTATAATATGGATTTGAAGGAAAGGAAGGAACGTATGGATCTAAATAAGATGAAGGGGATGGAGATGATTTAGGAAAAAAAAAACAGATTGCTCTATGGCTTGAGCACTCATCAGTGAAGTAGATTACTTGTGTGATTTGAAGAAAAAGAAGAGGATCTGAAAGGGATGGAGCAGAAGATGAAAAAAGCTAATGGAAGAAAGAAGGGAATAGTTGCCTGTTGCTTGAAGCTGCACGGGAGAATGAATTGGAGAGAGAAAAGGGGCACAAGAGAGGATAATAAACATGGGAGCCTCGGAGATACCGAGCTTCGCACGTTTTTTTTTTCAGATTGTTCGCGGCAAAACGTCAGATGTTTCGCGCTATTCACGACAGGATTTTCACGCCATTCTTCACGAAGGTGAGTGTAGCGCGCTTTCTCTCCGCACGCACCAGCCGTGCCGCAAGCGTGGCGAACGATTTGCTCGCCGCGTCTTTGCCAAAAAAACCAATGGCAAAGCAACTGAGTTGTGGCAGCCAAAAATTTGGTCAGGCTAAGCATGTGTGGCATGCCTAATATGTGACTTGGCAGGTTGAGGCAACCATCCAAACAGCCTCTGAGTCTTTAGCCTATGCGAATACTGCACATCAGCACATGGCATAAACACGTTGTAAGATTGTAAGGTCCTAGGAGTACGATGCGTTTGTGTCTTATGAATTGGAGCCACAAAGAATCGTGAGATTAAATTTGTAGATAATATATTGTACTTATGGAAGTTTAATCTATGACACAACTAACAAAAACCACCAAAACCACTATTATCAGAAGAAATCAAGATAGAGAAGACAAAAGTTGTCACGCCCCATGGCGATGGTACATATCGAAATCTACGATCAATCGTCGTCGTCGTCGTCATCAGGCTCGTGGTCTTGCAACACCCACCTCCCGTCGGGACCCTTCACCATGCTCTTGTTGTGGTGCACCTTCCATCGCACGGGCACGGGGTACTCGTCCGCCAGGCAGTCGTCGAACTTGTTCACCAGCGCCACGTCCCGGTCGACCACCAGCTCGAACCCGCGGTGGTCGCCGTGCCCCCCGGCGACGCCGTGCAGGTGGCACTCGAGGTCGTGCGACTGCGACTCGCCGCCGTGGCGCCTGAGGAACGGCGACAACCGCGTGTCGATCAGCAGCTCCACGCCGACGTCGGCGTAGCCCACCGGCGGGTAGTGCGGGATGCGGTCCGGCCGGTTGCGGACGCGGAGCATCCGGAGGTCCCGGAGCCGGTGGAAGGCGTCGCGGAAGCCGCCGTCGCCCGTGCGCGGGCTGCCGAACACCACGGCGGTGACCGGGGCGCGGCCCTCGGCGCCACCCGGGCTGGGGCTGGACGTGTTGTACGAGTTGGCGGCGATGTCGGCGGCGTTGAGGGTGGCCAGGGTGGCTCCCAGGCTGTGGCCGATGACCGTGATGCTTGTTTCCTCGTCCTTGTACTTGTCCATCAGCCTTGCTATCTCTGTCAATACCTGACAAGTTTCAATATTGCAGAGATCAAAAACATGTTTTGAATCAATATAACTGAAATTTTGGACGTAGAATTAAAATTCTGACTGAATTTGAACAAATTTGCTAAAATAAAAAGAATGGTTTAATTTTTGGGCGAAAAGTATATTCTGCTGAGGGTTCAGACCTGAAATTTCTGACCGAAATTAGACGGCAACTCATTACTTTTTTTTTTCCCTGAAAGCTTGATGAGGGCATCGAATCGAATTCCCTTTTCATTTTAATTTGGATATAGAAGTGAAACAATGACAATAGGAAATAGCTTAAGACCACAAATTTATGCTCCATGTCAAAAGGAACTCTGTCAGCTATTCACATAACCATCACAAAAACCTGATCTCAGTGCAACCTCTCGAGTTTTATGGCATATTGGTCCATGTCAAAAGAAACTGTTTCAGCTATTCACATAACCATCACATGTAAATGAAAGTTGTTTTCTAACAAATCTAACCTGATCTCACTGCAACCTCTCGAGTTTTATGGTCCATGTCAAAAGAAAGCCTTTCAGCTATTCACATAACCATCACATGTAAATGAACGTTCTTTTCTAAGAACAATCTAACCTGATCTCGCTGCAACCTCTCTCGAGTATCCACACGTATAGCTGATCTTCTACTACCACGTTTCAGCCTTTCAACTTCAGTCTGTCCCTTCACCAATTTCTTTTTCAGTATCTGTATCGGGCTATCACCGATCTACCCTCCTTTATTATCACTGTATTCGCTCTTTTTCAATATACATGTTGCGATCTTTCTCTTCTCTTAATTTAGAATAGTGATGTTTAACGGCAATCCACCCAATGACCCTAAACATGAATGTAAACCGGCCTTCTAGAATTCAAAAGAAGTCTGCTTGCTTCAAACGATGGCTGTACTTTGGTTTTTTTTTTTAAAAAAAGGCAAAAGCTTTGCCTCGTATATAAGGGTTGTACTTGTGATGTTCAAAAGAACATGAATAATGTTAAAATAAGTGAAACGGCATTTTTCTGAAACAAAGAAAGCTGAAACTGAAAGTCCACACTCTAAAGTTGTGAACTGTGACCTTTTTTTCGCCAGGCTAAATAATTTTTTTTCGCCGGGGAGTTGTGAACTGTGACCCAGTGACTGATTTGTCCGGTAATGAACAAGAAAAAAGATGCGAAAAGGCTGTTACTTCTGATAAACTTCTTGCATGCAATATAACTCCTATATTTCATTTTAGCGTAAAGCGCCCAAAATCATCTGACGGATAATAAGCTCTGCAACCTTCCATGTTTCTAGAAAATATTACCTCTAGTTTTTAATGGACAAAACCAAGTCATATGTATATTTAAGTAAGACAAATAATAATAATAATAATAACACAATTTTTTTCAAAGATAAATAAATAATCAAACATTATGCTAAAAATTCTACGGTGCCATACATTTAAAAATCAGACGGTGTACTATATCACTTGACATTCTTGCTTCAAATGTCAATAATCTTTTTCGGTGTTGACTACTATTATATGAATTTAGTTGGCTGATGTTTCTACCATCATTGTCCTCAACTCCTCATGTAGAGTGAAAACGAGATATCGATTCATGTCGCCGTGCTAACTAGGGAAGTGAACCGTGTACTAAAAGGATTTATACTAGGGAAAATTGCCAACAGTTAAGGATCTATTAACTTAATAAAGTGATATAAAAAAGAGACTTCACTTTCGCTCCCACGGACTAGAAATTCTCATATTAATCGAAGAAAAAATAATAAAATTCATATAGAAATACAATTTGAAAATATCTGAAATTCGGAATTAAAAAAAAAGAAATATTGAAAGAGGAGACTAGACTCCATACCGGTATATAATTTAGAACTAATTGAAATTCAAAATTAAAAATAAGAAAAATTAAGAGTAGAGGTTAGAGTCTATATATAAATACGATTTATATTAAAAGAAGATTTTAGAATTTAAAACTAATTGACATTCGGAATAAAATATAATAAATTAAAAGTAGAGTTTAGAGTCCATATAGAAATATAATTTAGAAATAACCAAAACTCAAAATAAAAAAAATAAGCAATATGGAAGAAGAGTCTAGAGTTTATATAAGAATATAATTTGGAAATCACTGAAATTCAAAATTAGTAAATAAAGAATATTGAAAGATTAGTTTAGAGTCCATATAGAAATACAATTTGAAATATTTGAAATTTGTAATTAAAAATTAATATTGAAAGAAGAGTGTAAAGTCCATATAAGAATACAATTTACAAATAATAAAAATTCGTAAATTAAAAACAAGGAATATAGGAATAGGAGTTTAAATTCCATATAATATCGTCGCCAGGGTACCTTTCTGATCGATCTGAAAGCTCTCTGCTCTTGGTGCTATCCTGTCAACCTGTTAGGATTTTGTTCCGACAAAGTTAAGTTGACATGGTGCATTCTAAAATATAGTAATCATTTTTATGCATTTTTCAATACGCACATTTTAGAAAAAAAAACGTAGAAATGATTATATTTTGGAATGGAGGTAGTTCCCCAAGATGCTAGATATTTGTATCAGTTGCTCTGAAACATCTATGAAATTTTTCGTGGGACCTAGAGAAAAATTGTTTGTGTACAACTGTTTTTTTAGGCTTATGTGTGTATTGGCCTGAAAAAAGTTGGCAGAATATAAATGTGATTATTCTGGCAGCTGGAATCGATTTAACATGTATTCATGGTCCATTATTCTTCAGATAAGGCTAAAACTAGGAGCATTATGCACGATAATGCTTACATTTTCAGAGGGGCATGATATTATTTCTGGTAGGTTACCTATGGCAATTATTCTTTTGTTTCATGCGATTCATTTTCCTTGCCTTTTTTAATTTACAAATAAATATGATTAAAAGCACTGGTTTTGGATATATCATGCAGATGAAGCATACTAGTCTTGTAACTCTCAAATGGATACATTTGACAGAAATAACAAATAAAAAAATGGCAGATTATTATACCTAAACCGAATTACCCAACACAGGGAAGAAACAAGAAAAAGGTTATCACCTTTGATTTGGAACCTTCCTTGGCGCCGCCTACAATCTGAGGAGGCGACTTGGTGGTGGCCCGTCAAAGTGAACGAACCGGCGGCAGCCGCTGGCGAGGAGAGGTGTAGATCGCCGGTGATCCATTGACCATCGATCCCGAGTTCCCGACTGCCAGGATGAGAATGAGATCTCAGATATGGAGAAAGATGGGCAGATGCAGAGGGAGTGATTGGGACGGTGCCAACTGGACCGGGCACTTTATTGGGTCATTGAGTCAGTGGGTTTGGTGGCTCATAATTTGCGATTAATTTTTTGGCATGCTTTTCATCTATTTTAAGAGATGGATGTGCCCTTTTCTGCGCTAATATGAAAAAGAACCATTTAAATATAAGTTGCATATGGAAAGTGTATTTAGTAGCCTCTTAAGATTCGTTAGATTTAAGAACTGCAGGAGAGATGTGCTTCTACAATGATTTGAACATAAAGTACTCGTAGACGAATAACTCAAATCTGGTTCCTTCCCCCTGAAATGTTCGAGAAGATCATCAAGTACAATTATGGAGTCAACACATTTTAAAGCAAATTACTCAGTGCATCTGATTCTATCCAACCTCAGGTGCTATTTTCCAACTACATCTTCACAATGATATACCAAGACTGCCTTCACTTGCTTTGCTTGTCAGAAACGTCACAACTTAAAAATTCTGATAATTCATTTTTCAGCGGGCAATTTTGATAACTTATTACAGAAATAACATTAAGTAAAACTCAATGAACTGAAAAATGTTAAAAACAAAATGATTCCAAACATATGCATTACTTCACTGTCGAGCAATAACGAACACATGAAAGTATCCCCTGTTTTCAGAGTCTTAGTTTTGAGCTGTCGGTTGAATCAGGCATCAAGAGGAGATGCCTGGGTGCATCAGTCATCATCCTCATGGTCGGCCAAATGCCACCGACCATCCGTGCCTTTCACCATACCTTTGTTCTGCACCACCCACCAAGACGATGGAATTGCATACTCATTCTTCAGTGCGTCTTCGTGTTTGTTAACCAAAGCAATGTCTCGATCAATCTCCAGCTTGAACCCTCCGTTGCTCCCCTGCGTCCCGGCAACCCCATGCATGTAGCACTCCATGTCATGCCACGTTAGGGGATTCCCAGGGGCCTTCAGGTATGGTGACTCCCCTGTATCGATCATCAGCTCTGTGCCAGCATCGCTGTATCCTAGTTTTGGCCAGTTTGGAACCACATCAGGAGAGTTTCGAATGCGGAGCAATCTCAAATCTGGAGCACTGTCGAACGCTTTCTGAAAATCAGGGTTGCCCACTCTTGGGCTACCGAAGACGAAGGCAGACACTGGACAGCTCTTGTTGTAACCATTGGAGACAATGTCAGTGGCATTGATGGTGGCAAGTGCAGCCCCAAGGCTGTGGCCTGTTATGGTGATGCTAGTCTCCTCATGCTCGTACATATCCTGGAGCCGTTTGATCTCATTCAAGACCTGATACAAATATGTTAGTTTGATCGATCAAAATTCCTTTCCATGCACAGACAACGCTATTTAACATCTAGTAATCATTAATATCATAGACCAGTAATCCAAGCTTCCTTTCCTTGCAATGCACTAGTTGTGTTGTGCGATGATTGTCTTTATGTGGATTAAGCTTTGGGAGAATCATAACGGAATAATCTCCCACTTGAAAGCATCATGATGCTTCCTTAGTGCAGTAAGGTGGAACAGAGATACATGATGGCCGATTGGTGAAAAAAGGGACTTCCTTACGTTGGTTCTCTACAATGGATAATAGGGAAACAGGGAAGATTATATTAAGTGTTGCTTCTTAAATCAGTTTTATTGCTTTTCATTAGTTTTATGTTGCACCAACATTTACCATACAACTATGTGCAACAGCAGGGCATATAAATAACAAGCACAGCGATTCTACAACATATGCACGTGTACTATGTTATTTCAGTGAAGTATAAGCAAATAAGCAATACCTTGATCCATAGCATAAGCACTAATCTGGTATACATCCTTTTCTTTCCTTCGCTTCAAATGAAACAACTCCTATCCTTCAAAGCGTAACTATCGATCTACTATACTCTACTTTAGATACTTAAATATACTAAGGTATAACTTGGACAAAGATTGGCAACGTTTGCTTCAGAAGATAAGACAATCAATATTGGCTTTTTCGTTGATATACTAATGGTTAAATCAAGAATGACATGAATTACCTGATATCTTGCACTCTTCTTATTGTACTGAGATTCTGGATCGGCACTCGTGTACACAGACAGCCACCCCCCATGCACACAAGGGTCATCAGCACTGCCTGGCCGTACTATTTCTGAAGCAGGCACCAAGGAAATATCAAGGTCATCCATCCATTCTACCATCCGTATTGTTCCACGCCATGCCACCACCACATCCCGTCTCCCAAGCACTTCTTTACCTTCATCTGTGGCCACCGCAACAAAGCCCATCCAATTTGACTGCTTGCTCCATGCAGCCTTCGACCATGACTTTATCATGAATGCATCAGGCAAACTGACAGTACACATTGCATATATGAACTTTGTAATGACATACAGATTTGGGTTTGATACATCCACCCTGCTGAGGAAGTCCTTGCGACTGAAGAGGCAAGAACCGGCGTACCTTGATCTTCTCTCTTTGTTTAACCCCGTGTAGGCTGCCTGAGAAAGCTCACCATAGTTGATGATGTTATTGCGGAGATCAACGTCAAGAGGATCAAGTAACCCCTTCCAGTAACTCACACCATTGAGCTCTCTCCATCTTCTGGCGATATTTCCAAGCCCTCTTAGGGAGCTCATCTTTGCCGTATATGGTTGGTCTGTGATGCTTGGTGATAACATTAAGTAAAACTCAATGAACTGAAAAATGTTAAAAACAAAATGATTCCAAACATATGCATTACTTCACTGTCGAGCAATAACGAACACATGAAAGTATCCCCTGTTTTCAGAGTCTTAGTTTTGAGCTGTCGGTTGAATCAGGCATCAAGAGGAGATGCCTGGGTGCATCAGTCATCATCCTCATGGTCGGCCAAATGCCACCGACCATCCGTGCCTTTCACCATACCTTTGTTCTGCACCACCCACCAAGACGATGGAATTGCATACTCATTCTTCAGTGCGTCTTCGTGTTTGTTAACCAAAGCAATGTCTCGATCGATCTCCAGCTTGAACCCTCCGTTGCTCCCCTGCGTCCCGGCAACCCCATGCATGTAGCACTCCATGTCATGCCACGTTAGGGGATTCCCAGGGGCCTTCAGGTATGGTGACTCCCCTGTATCGATCATCAGCTCTGTGCCAGCATCGCTGTATCCTAGTTTTGGCCAGTTTGGAACCACGTCAGGAGAGTTTCGAATGCGAAGCAATCTCAAATCTGGAGCACTGTCGAACGCTTTCTGAAAATCAGGGTTGCCCACTCTTGGGCTACCGAAGACGAAGGCAGACACTGGACAGCTCTTGTTGTAACCATTGGAGACAATGTCAGTGGCATTGATGGTGGCAAGTGCAGCCCCAAGGCTGTGGCCTGTTATGGTGATGCTAGTCTCCTCATGCTCGTACATATCCTGGAGCCGTTTGATCTCATTCAAGACCTGATACAAATATGTTAGTTTGATCGATCAAAATTCCTTCCCATGCACAGACAACGCTATTTAACATCTAGTAATCATTAATATCATAGACCCAGTAATCCAAGCTTCCTTTCCTTGCAATGCACTAGTTGTGTTGTGCGATGATTGTCTTTATGTGGATTAAGCTTTGGGAGAATCATAACGGAATAATCTCCCACTTGAAAGCATCATGATGCTTCCTTAGTGCAGTAAGGTGGAACAGAGATACATGATGGCCGATTGGTGAAAAAAGGGACTTCCTTACGTTGGTTCTCTACAATGGATAATAGGGAAACAGGGAAGATTATATTAAGTGTTGCTTCTTAAATCAGTTTTATTGCTTTTCATTAGTTTTATGTTGCACCAACATTTACCATACAACTATGTGCAACAGCAGGGCATATAAATAACAAGCACAGCGATTCTACAACATATGCACGTGTACTATGTTATTTCAGTGAAGTATAAGCAAATAAGCAATACCTTGATCCATAGCATAAGCACTAATCTGGTATACATCCTTTTCTTTCCTTCGCTTCAAATGAAACAACTCCTATCCTTCAAAGCGTAACTATCGATCTACTATACTCTACTTTAGATACTTAAATATACTAAGGTATAACTTGGACAAAGATTGGCAACGTTTGCTTCAGAAGATAAGACAATCAATATTGGCTTTTTCGTTGATATACTAATGGTTAAATCAAGAATGACATGAATTACCTGATATCTTGCACTCTTCTTATTGTACTGAGATTCTGGATCGGCACTCGTGTACACAGACAGCCACCCCCCATGCACACAAGGGTCATCAGCACTGCCTGGCCGTACTATTTCTGAAGCAGGCACCAAGGAAATATCAAGGTCATCCATCCATTCTACCATCCGTATTGTTCCACGCCATGCCACCACCACATCCCGTCTCCCAAGCACTTCTTTACCTTCATCTGTGGCCACCGCAACAAAGCCCATCCAATTTGACTGCTTGCTCCATGCAGCCTTCGACCATGACTTTATCATGAATGCATCAGGCAAACTGACAGTACACATTGCATATATGAACTTTGTAATGACATACAGATTTGGGTTTGATACATCCACCCTGCTGAGGAAGTCCTTGCGACTGAAGAGGCAAGAACCGGCGTACCTTGATCTTCTCTCTTTGTTTAACCCCGTGTAGGCTGCCTGAGAAAGCTCACCATAGTTGATGATGTTATTGCGGAGATCAACGTCAAGAGGATCAAGTAACCCCTTCCAGTAACTCACACCATTGAGCTCTCTCCATCTTCTGGCGATATTTCCAAGCCCTCTTAGGGAGCTCATCTTTGCCGTATATGGTTGGTCTGTGGTGCTTGGTTTCTTACAAGCCACAAGAGCTTGCAACTTCATATTCCACTGGGCGTCTGGGTATATTTATATATATATGTGTGTGTGTGTGTGTGTATGATTCTAGGCTGCTATCTTCTCCATCAAATCTGAAGTTCCATAAGCATGTAGAAGATGAGCTCCCTGTCATTCTCTTCCCTACCAAATACCAATCAACTGCCCAACTTGGCAACCATCCATCCTGGATTTCAAAGCATGAAGAAACTTGCACGGATCAAATAAGGCCTAAAGGAGAACTCCATCATATTCATAAAGACATGCCACCTGGCACTACCCAGCACACCAAATCTTTGTGTGCCTCTGAAGAGAGGAGGTGGGGGTTCACCAGTTGCAACCAGAAATGAACAGCATCTTCTGTGGAAGATTTTTCTCCAATAAATGGCAGAAGTTTATACGCGTACTGTTTGGTATTTGAAGTATTCTCCAATAGAAGCATCCATTAGTACCATGTTTACTAACCAAAGCATTTGATACTAAAACCTTTAGTTCCAATGATTACTAACCATATGTATAATCATAATCTTGACTATATCCTTAATAGAATAATATAGACCATGACAATACAGCCAAAAGTTCTGTTTGTGAAGAGCCATCTACAGAGTTATGATATATGTAACCACCATTTTTCACTGTTATTGGCAACGCCATCCAGGAAAGGCACATTTGTAAAGGAGTATTTTGCAACACTCATCACAAGAATTAGGCAAGGAAAACCAATATGAGCTTAGCAGCCACTCCATTGCACCTTTCTGAAGATGGGTCTAACTGCCTAGCTGGTCAAGGTCCTACGCGCAACAAGGTAAAGCCACAAATAAAGCTCAGATCTCTACGGCTCTACCTATCACTTCCAAAGTATAATATTTTAATACATTTAGCAGCTACCTTTAAGTCTTGGCCTAACGAATTTCAGCAGATGTACCAGTATCTGAAAGATAAAGCTAATGCTACTTTTAGTTCACATTGCATTGTTTAACTAATATCCAAACAAGGCCACAATAATTTTTCATTTTGATCTGAACTGGGTTTTGCTGTTCTATTTAAGATATAGAAGTTTATCTTTCTCAAAGTAGATGACTTAGTACCAAAGAAATAATACAATAATAATTGATAATACTATAGAATGAGAGACATTATAAAAGAAAAGTTTATATGATTATAATGTTTACAAGTACCACGTATACTACTTACCGTCCCCGGGAGCGATCCGCTGCAGCGTTTGCTTGAACCACTCCAGCTGCGTGGCGAGGGAGAAGGGCATCGGCACGGTGTGGTTCCGCCTTCTGAAGTACTCCGGCGGCAGCGCCGTGGAGGCCAACACGGCGAAGTTGGCGCCGTGCGGGAACTGCCCCCTGTCCTTCTCGGGCAAACTCGGTGGTATAAACGGAAGCTGGAGTGCTTGCGCTGCAACATATATACGCAAGCACATGGTGGGCATGTCAAAAAAAAAAAAAAAACATGTACTACACACAGTCATCATCATCTAAAAAAATGTACTACTGTATTGGGTATGTGTACTACTACTCGAATTAATGGTGCTCTACTGTATATTCTCTTCAGTTACTAAACATAAAGTCAAGCTTTTAATTTTTTTCCATCAAATAATATTTGATTGAAAATATAAAAAAATATGCATGTAGGTTTGATAATTAAAAAAAATCAAAATGATATATTTTTCATGATTAAAGAGGGCACTATTTGTAAACAATGACCGAATCTAGAAATGTTCAGCCTGGACAAAAACATGGACGAATGATTTTCGATGTTGTTGAATTACGAAAATATTGGCTATCCTAGCGGTGTGATCCGCCCTGACTGTAAACAAAAGAAAATTCAATTTTGACCATACATGGGAAAATAAATTTTGGAACAGTCAGGGAGGAGTTGATGGGCCTATGAACTCACCGTAGAAATCAATAACGACACGGCCATCAGAGATGCGGCCGCTGGGGTGCTTGAAGTAGGTCATGCCAAACGGTGGCTCCTTGAACGGACACGGATGGTCGCCGGCGATGTGGACGAAGTTGCCGCTGTCGATGATGGAGTCGCCGAAACTAAAGATGCGCTTGTAGCAGCCACACAAACCCAGGGTTGAGTTCAGCAGCAGGACGGCGGACACGAGGACGAGGTACACGGAAATGGAATGTTTCTGGTGACTGAAATTTCCCATATCTGACAACGGCTGCTGCTGCTCTGCCTCTTGGCTGGAACAGCAGAGATCGACAGAGGGATCGAAGACAATGGACACAATGTTGTTGGCTTCAATTTATCGCCTGCATTTCAAATGGCTCATTCGAATCCCCTGTTATAAATGGAGATGTAGTCCAATTATGGTATTATTATGGTACCATATCACAACATATGCAATACATCCGAATACTATTAAAGTGCTTCTTAAAGTATTTTGGACAGTTCCTTCCCTGTGGTCAAATGCAGATTGATGGGAAGCCGTGTAGATATAGTATTCTAAAGATATGTGTATACCCATAGTGACGCCACATTGTAGCTGTAGCATCAATGGATCGTATAAATGTTGATTCAAGATAATTTTCTTTTCTCATAATTGTATTTGAGATACAACTCTTTCTTCTAGTTTTACAAATATAATTGTATAAAACCATATCTAAATTTGGGCCTTTAAATCAAAGCAATTCTGGAGGAATTTTCAAGGATTGGATTCCTATGGAAAGACATCTATCCTATATGGTCATTTAGAACAAGGGAATGGCTCTTTCAAATCTTTTGAAATTCCTTAGGATTGTCTCAATCATATAAATTTTGGAGGATTTCCTACATGAGGATCAATCTCCTGGAAAAAATACCTTTGTATGTCTATATCTCTGTTTTAATTCCTGTGTTTTTCCTACGTTTTATCCAAATAATCATTCATTTAGTTTTTCTGTGCTTCCCAATCCATAGGATTTGAGATGTCGAGGCGTTTGAATCCTACATTTTTTTTCCTATGCCCGTGTGTTTAAAAATCTTTATTCTTTTTAGAGTTCTACCAAAAGAAGAAAATTTTCCATCATAGGGTTGGTACCTTTGAAACTATTGGTTACCCTAATTCTTAACACTCTCCTAGCTAAGACCTAAATATTAAGCGTTAACTCGGAAAATGAGAAGATTTATTAGCAAATATAATTCTATTTCAATATCCCTCCTGCAATTACGGGGAAAATTCGATTAGTCCCATGCAATTGCGCGGGAAATTCAACAAGTAGGTATTCTTATATGGGCCCCGGTCTACCATGTAAGGAACCGAGCATTTTGTCACTCACAAACTCAAGAGCTCGATAGCTAGCCTCATCTACATTACTCGTCGGTCCTACTCTCCTTGACTTGATCAATTAAAATATTAATGATTTTTCTTTTAGATAACATAAGTTTTTATTCAAGATGATACAACCATGCTAAAAACATTCGTAGCCTCTACATACCTAAAATGCACATAACCTAAACAGATACCCAGCACATAACCTAAACGCACACCATACCCACACTTGTTTTGAAAGAATTAAACATGAAGAATTAAGGGTTATCAATTCGTAGATTAGGTCGCCACCCACGCTCGTAGGTAAAAAACTTCTTGGCCACTTTCCAATTGCTAACATGTAGTAAAAGCAATTAAATTCCGTAAACTTGGCTTATGAAGTAGCCCAAAAATGAAGCCAGATTAACCTGCAAAGGAGAATCAATCTTTAAAAGCTACACCATTCCTACATAACCATACCGATCAACATATAGCAACAGCTCATATTAGGAGTAAAGGTCTCAAAACTTTAGATAAACACAAAAGCCAAACTCCCGTCCCGAACATATGTGAAACACTATAGGATGGATGTAGGTTTGAAACTATTTGGGTCAAAGACCAAACCGAATGAGATAGACGACATTTAGAAAAATAAATGTGTGGTCATATCTTACATAAGCAGTATATCTTGCTACGGGTTTACGCTTACCAAATGTTATACTCCGGACTCCGGAGGAAGGAATGCGTGCGTTGCGTAATCAGATTATTGTTATTTGCATTACTAGTTCACTGGTTGATACAAATATATATGCGTAAGAGTTCCCAAGAATCTCTATCCCAGAATTAAAGCCACGCACGAATTCCAGCTAAATCCTCTAGCAGAGCAACGGAGCGTCGGCGTAACGCTTGCTCAACACCCCGTCGGCGATGATGCTGTAGGCCTTCTCCGTCATGTGGACGCCGTCCCAGCTGGCGAAGTTGGCCGGGGACCCCCAAACCTTGGCCGTCTTGTTGCACGTCATGCCGGTGTGGTACGGGCCGTCGCCGCCGCAGCACTCCAGCAGAGGATCACCGATACCTTCCAAAACCAAGAACGGATCGATCAAACATTATTAGTCAAACAAAGCAATGAAGCATCATATATATATCGAACACAATATATAGGATTTCTGGCGTGCTCACCGTAGTTCTTGGGGTTCTTGAAGAACTCCAAGGCGGCGCCGTAGTAGTCGGCGTAGATGAGCGTCACGCCGGGGTTCTGCGACCTGAGGCGGGCGACCTCCTGCACCAGCGCCTGGTTGTGCTGCCTTGAGAAGTCGTTGAACCACGCGATGCACCCGGTGGCGTCGTAGTCGGAGGTGTTGCTGCTGTGGAAGCCCTGGAGGTACTCCGGCGCGCACCCGAACGGGAAGTTGCCCGGGACCAGCACCGTCTTCGCGCCGAGGTTGATCACCTCCTGGACGGCGGCGCCGATGCGGCCGATGACGTCGGGGAGGTACTGCCTCGCCGTCTCGCGTGGCTGCCGCGCGGTGAACCAGAAGTTGTAGTCGTTGCCGCCGATCTCGCCCATCACGATCAGCGACTCGCCTAGCAGGCTCTTGGTGGCATCTGAAACAGAGACAGAGATTTATATATATCCGACATGGACAAGCTCTGCCATGCACGCATGCACGTTAATCGATCAAACAGTGTGTTCGTGTGATTGATTGTTTACCGACTCCAGGAGCTATCCGACCGAGCACTTTCTTGAACGAGGCGAGCTGGCTGTCGAGGCAGTAAGGCACGGGCAGGCTGAAGTTGTACTTGGTCTTGAAGTAGTCCGGCCCCAGCGCCGTCGACGCCAGCACGGCGAAGTTGGCGCCGTTCTCGAACTGCCCTGACCCCTCCTCCGGTATGCTCGGTGGTAGCAGCGACAGGTTGAGCGCTTGCGCTGAAACACACACACGAGCAAATATAGATTGCCACGCGCGAAATCAAGAAATGGCACGTGTATATAAAATTATATACATGCTACATCTGCAGATGCAACTCACCGTAGAAGTCGACGAGGACGCGGCCGTCGCAGATGCGGCCGGAGGGGCGGTTGAAGTAGGTCATGCCATAGGGGAGCTCCTTGAACTGGGACGGGCCGTTGCCGGTAAGGTACACGAAGTTGCCGGTGTCGATGATGGAGTCACCGAAGCTGAAGATGCGCTTGTAGCAGCCGCACAGCGCCACGTGAGCGTTGAGAAGGACGACGGCGCAGAGGAGGAGGACGAACGATGCCGCCGCCGCCGCCGACGATGACGGGGAAACGGCACGGCGCCCCCCATGGCGCCTGATCAAGCTCTCCATCGCCAAGAATGCACAGATCGAGATGATTTCTAGAGAGAGATATATACTTGTCGCGATCGTTCTGCATTGCTTGCATATGCAGACCCCCTTTTATAAACCTCCGTGTGATCGAACGCGGATCAAAATGTGTCAATGCTTTCCAAGATCGGCCTGGTGGCGTCGGAACCCGATTGTGGCACCAAATTAAATCTCCTGGTAAGGTAACGGCAGTAATTCATATTTCAAGCCCTTCCAAGGATAGAAGTAGCCGATTATACGTTAAATATGGAACGTTTTAAAGTGATTCAATTTTGTTTCCGAATAATGATAATAGCCCAATATACTCACAAATGCAAAGATTATTTACCATCGCTGTTCTTACTGCATTTGTACATATTGTTCACAGATCATAAGAACTAATATCTGTGTTTTTCTTTTTGAAAAAGGCAAAAGCTTTTCACTTTTGTACTAGTAATCCCTTCTTTCTATATAGTTAAGACCCAAAGCTGATTTGTGGTTAAGCCATGTCACCCATTTATTCTCAGCCGTTCGATCGAATCTCAACGCTCGGTACAGCAACCATCAGATTAAATCTCAATGGTCTAGATCACGGTTCCCAAAGGCTTGATCCTATTTATGGATTAGAATAGCCCACACGGGAGAGCCCAAGAAAGCCCATCTCATCGCTCTCCCTCTCTTCCCTCTGGACCCTACCCTAGCCTGCTCGGTGTCCTCTCCCACGAAAACGCCGCACGCACCGCCGTGCCAGCTCCTCCCTGTGCTTGCGCCGCGCTCTTCTTGCCGGCCAGGGGAGTCGTCAACCCCTCCCCCACCGCTTCGCTTCCTCTCCCCCACTTCCCGAGCTGCTTAATCGCCTCCTCAGTTTCTCGCTAGATATGGAAACCGTCGACGCCCATCAATGTGTGGCGCCACTTCATCTCCCGTTACTCCCTGGTTTGCTAGCTTGCCTCCTCATTTGACGATAATTAATGTTTGTCTATAAAATGGATCGCTGCATGTCCTCAACCTCATCTCTTCTCCTAACTTGCATCTTCCATGGCCATGCCGTGCGCCAGCACAATATAATCAATCCCCTTCGGTTGCATTGGCAACCCAGCATGTGCCATTTTCGTTCCTATCACCCTCCTTCCTTGCTACTATATATATATCCTTCTTATTTGTATAACTGTGTTCTTATTACTTCAGTCGGAATTGTCTCTTGCCTTTTGTAATATTGTTTTTCTTTTTGGAATGTAATGTACCTGTGCAATTTGGATTGAAAGTTTATCTGCGTTTTCTCTGTGTAAATTCTGATTCTGCTACCCAATTTTATTGCAGTTGGAAGAAGAATGATGATGGAAGGCATTGTCCAGTTTGGATCACGAGCAATCGATCAAATAATTCAGCGGTCTGAGGTTCTATCTATAAAGTCCATGAAATTGCAAAGCTGACAATCATTATTTTATTATAAATTAGATAGGTAGAGATTTTGTAAGAATTACCTTATCCATGTTTGATGGGTAACACACCGAATCTTTTTTTTCACTACCCCAATCTGCTATATATGTGCACACTGCAATGTTGTTTTTTCAAGCTAAAACTTAAATTGCTTCAGTTCAGCACCAGACCATTGGATGGAAAAAAATAATTCAAATCCAGTCCTTTTAGACTAAGGCCTTTACCTTTCATGATCTAGCTGACATATAAACTTGATTTCATCTATAATATGGTCAATATGTGTTTTTTCAATGTTTACAGCAACCACAGGGGAACATCGCTACCTGGTCTCACAATATGGATTAACATTTGTTCATATATGCGAGAACAATTCGAATAATTAATGCTTCACCTACGCAATTCCTACCAGATTAGCAAGAAACATATGTCTGATTAAAACCAACCGTACACTTTACCTTTTTGATTTTCTTCCTGCCATATGTGGTTCATGCAGTATGTCACACATATTAATAAGAACCATACTGTAGAGTTCCTTTTGTTGGTTGGATTCAATTTTAAACATCTCCTTCAATCATACAGAATTTTATCCGCACAATGTCCCGCAGCAACGCGCGGGGTACCATCTAGTAGATAATAGAGGAGTAAATTCACAGCACGGAAATATATACAGGGTCTATCACAAACAATAGACCCGCAAAAGAACTAGAATAGGGCTATTCTTCGAGGGGATGATCTCCATGATTCATGTGCCTCCCGCCTTGATCCACGCTCGCACATTCTCTTTGATCTTGGTGATAATTGTAACGCTCCGCTTTTCGTGAGACGTTAAAAACTAATCGACAAAATCCTAATTGCAAAAATTTTCGTTCTTTGTGTGCGAGTCTAAGTCATGCCAAGGATCTCAATTCAAATCCGTCCTTGATCCCTCTCGTCGCCATCAAAAATCGCCTCCTCGGAATCCCTCTTCCAATTCAACCTTCCGAAATTCAACCTCCTCCTTCGAACTCATCGCCAAATACTTGTCCCCGTTCCTAAAAATATCAAAATCTCATTTTGAATCTCTTCCTTGACTTCTCTTTGAGTCTCCCTTGATTCCTCCATAAACCCTCGAGTTCGTATATCAAATTTGAATTCGAATCCAAACCCTAAACCTCAACCATTCAATCCCACTGAAAAAGTCTATTTTCTGTCCCTCTGCTTTTGTGGGCCGAATTCCTCTCCCTCGGCCCATCCCTCTCTCAGTCCGTTTCCCCCTCTCCTTCGCACGTGCGCCGCACGTGATTCTCCCCGAGAGCGCCCCTCTCTCCCTTCTTCCTCTCTCTCTCTCTCTCTCTCTCTCAATTTCTCTCTCCCGCTCGGCGTCGCTTCCCGCCGACGCCGCCACTCAAATCCCCACCGCCTCCGCCGTTTCCCGCGCGCGCATGCCCTTGTGGTGGTCGTCGCCCAGTTGCCGCCGCCGTCAGCCCTGCCACGCCTGCGCCGCGCTGCCGCCGACCCCCACCGTCCTGCTCCCTCTGTCGCACCACGCCGCGTGCTTCCAAAACCGAGAGGCAGAGCGCCTCTCTCACGCGCCCTCCCTCCTCCCTTTTGCTCGCCCAAATCGGCAAGGAGCAGAGCTCCCTTTTCCCCCCTCCTTTTCCACTTTGACCATGCCGGGCAGCTCCTCCCGCTCCCGGGATTCGATTTTCGCCGTCCGATCCACCGCCTTCGCCGCCCAACACATCCACGCCGTCGCCATGTTTCGCGCCGCCCACGAAAACGCCGATCCCGCTCGCGGCCGCCAGCCAAGCACCAGCTCGCCCCCGCCTCCCAAACCGACATTGCCTCCACTATAAAACCCAAGCCGCGCCCCAAACCCCTTCCTCTCTCGTTTTCACTCGCCTCACACCCACCGCGCCATTGCCACCGAACCACCGTCGCCGCCTTATTGCCCCTGCCCTGCTCGCGCCGTCGCCATTCGTCGCCAAGCACCGGGGAGGCCGGTGCGTGCGTGGGCGCGTGACGAGGAGCTCCGGGCGCCACCTCTCCCTCTCTTCTTCCCCGGCCGCGCCCTGTCGGTGCCGCGTCCCTCTCCACGCGCGACACGTGTCCAGTCGCGCGGGAGAGGAGGCGCGCGACTGATCGCGTATTAGCGTTCTCGCTGCGCTGCTCCCCTGGTCCAATGGAACAAAGTCCACTTATACTCCCTCGCCCCGAGCCCAACACCCACACCCAAAAGCTAAAGTCCATCTGTAATCCCTCAAAACTCCCTATTTACTCCCTCCAATTTGCTTCTCCCTCACCCCTTTTATTGGTCCCACATGTCAATGAGTAATTAAAGAATACTCTTGGGAATATTCTTTTCCATGAATTCAATAAATCATTTATTTAATCCAGAAGTTCCACAAATATTTTCCTTTGTCCAAAAATTCAAATAAACTTCCAAAATTCATATCTCTCAATCCGTAGCTTCGATTGACTCCGTTCCGCTTCCAGTAATTCTGTAAAATTGAGATATATTTAATAGCACTATTAATTAGTCTAAATAGGATCTTTCTTTTGGTCTCTTGTGTAGGTTTTTAATTGTTTGCGTATAGTTGCATTTACCGGATTTTCGTCGATCGTGGTTTTCTCGAAGATTCGTGAAGCTTCGTGAAGACCTTGAGCAAGGCAAGTCACCCTTTGACCAATCGCGCCTATAATTGGAAAATCATTACTATTTTGTTTGCAACTTGCATTATTAGAATCACACGCTTAACTTGTTGGCCTCGGTTTGCGTGCCAAACCGACGGACCTACCCAGTAGTCGCACTACTTCCTATAGGTTGTACTCCCCTGATTCCTTGTCGCTCCACCTTTGTGGTACTTCGGTATCCGTGCCCTCTGAGCACGTATACCAACTATTCCATATACACCGTTGTTTGTCGAAAACTTGGGAAATGGGTTTGAGAAGCCTTGAAAACCCGACATGTGGTGTCGACGTGTTTGAAAATAAAATAAATTGTGAAAACTCGCGATGCGGGGGTTGTGCCTATTGGCACTGTCCCGTATTCGCATATAAGGACCGATTCCTGTGGGAAATTCATCCGAGCATAGAACAAGTGCGCCCACACGGGTGCAATGAGACACCCCTGGCTGAGTAATTAGCCAATCGGGGGAGCCTTGATGCTGGGAGACAAGTGGATTCACTAGGGTGGTGTGGGGTAGGACCCCTGGGCTTCCTGGCACAGTATGGTCTGGGACCTAACCTGTTGTTGGTCTGGGACCCCTCTCGTCGGTCTGGGACCTAACCTGTTGTTGGTCTGGGACCCCTCTCGTCGGCATATGGTAAACCTGTGTCAGCTTTCGAAATGCCTTGTCATGAAAGCCTTAGGGTCTCCCGACGTGGCTGATCTCACGGGCCGGGTGATCCGGGTTAGTAATGTCATGTGGGTAAAGTGTACCCCCTCTGCAGAGGTTAACTAACTGTTCGAACAGCCGTGCCCACGGTCATGGGCGGATGTGAGGTGTTTCCAGTAGCGTAGATTTGTTTGCCAGTGCTTTGTGAAAAGTTGTTGTGGTTTGGGAATCGTTACCAGAATCAGCCTATGTGGCAGATGGATGACCTGAGTGGTCAAGAAACGAATCTGTGTGATTCGGGATGTCTACGGGCATCATAGACTAGGCTTCCCGAGTGGAAGCGGATTGTTGTGCTGCTGGGCAGCTGGACTCTGGGAGTCCGAGAAAATGAAAAAGGCTCTGGGAGCTGCCTAATCAAGTGAAATGGCTCTGGGAGCCGAGAAGTAATGATCTGATCCGGGAGGTCCGTACATTACCAATTGAGTTGTTGAAAAACATCTCTTAAAGTCGAATCGAGACGCAAGTCTCTTTTCGACCCAAACTTAGAAAGAAATAAATCACTTAGTGACTTCAAAATGATTTCAAACAAAGGATTTGCAAAACAACCTTGCCTCTCTTCCAAGCTTGCATTAAACACCTAAATTCCTGTGACTTGCTGAGTACGAAAGTACTCACCCTCGCCCTGAAGTTGAAGATGAAGTGAAGTGAAGATTAGGGTTTCGTCCTGGTTCCCAGCCGTCACCTGTGGTGTTGGGTGTTAGTCCGTTGGTTCCGCTGCTGCTACTGTTGTTGGGGTTTCCTCGTCTGCGTCGTCGGTTGCATTCTCGGGCTGTCCTGAGCTGCAACCTAAGTTAAGGTAAATAAGTCCTCTATTTATTTTAAGGATTGCAATGATTCATATTTGTCACCGTGGGTACCAGCGCTATGTCCTAGGACTAGTACTGTGATCGCGGTTTCGTAGGAAGCGGTTTGCGCCGTTTTCCTACGACACGCTCCTATCAGGTGCTGTTGTACGGCGGTGCCAGATTAGGGTGTGACAATAATTGTAGCCGTTGTGGTAGCTATGTGTCTAAATATCCTGGTATTTCGCTCGCACCAAAGCTCTGAGGCCACAAGGATGATCACCGATTTTAGTGTCTTTCTCGGCACATGGGGTATGCGTAACAGTTTGTACCACCATTCTTCTACATTGGCGCAGTTTTCCCACTCATTTATTTGGAGGTCGATATTTGTCCATCTTTGAAGTTTTGTCCATATCCTTCTCGACAGTCTGCAGTTGGCTAGAAGGTGTAGAACCGATTCTGTAGAAGCTCGGCACAGTGGGCAATGGTGTTGGTTTGTCCCATCTCTCTTTTGGAACCTGTCCATTATCCAGACTCTGGTTTGGATTATGAGCCAAGAGAAGAACTTGCGCGCACTTAGGTGACACCCAACATTTCGAGATTGTCTGGTTGAAGATCGAGCCCGCTGCCTGTTGATGCGAAAAACACACACTAGCCTGGGAGATCTGCTTAACTCCAGTGCAGGTCCAATATCTTGCTTTTAGGTTCGAAGGCGTGCCAGTTGATTTGATCCTGCAATCAACAAGAAAGAAAGACAAGAAAACCGAGGTTAAATCCATAAACGATAGCCGATTGGCTAGGAGCCGATGACATATCGTCAATCGTTGAGTCGATGTTATTGGCATTAGATCGGCAATGAAGAATAAAACAATGTAAAACTAAATCTACTCGATCGGCTGTAGATATCAACGACATATAATCCTTTTCTCGATGTATATTTAAATTAAGTGATTGGGATAGATCGAACAACATGTTGAGACAATATAAATCACTTAAGTCCAAAGATACATTAAGATAATGATTATATAGACGTTTATAGCATAGTCGATCAGATAGATCTAGCATGTATCGGCTAATACTCCGATACCACTCTATATTAAGATATTAAAACAGACAAGATATATTAAACAGAAAGCCTGATATACTTTAATGCAATAAGATCTTAATATAAAGGGCAGATTTAGCATAACAATCAAGCATATGAAACAAAAGTAGCTAAATCAGGTAAGATCGGCTGAAACTCCGATACTATCTCTATTGATGATCATAAAACAAGCTAGATATTACATTTATAGATAATACTTAATAGATCGAACTCAACCAATGCAGCATTAAGCATAAAGATAAATATAAGATCTAGACAAGGGGATGAAAACCTCTAAGAGATGGTAGATATGCTATATAATCTAGATTAATGACAAGATCTAACTCTATCCGCTACTCTTTAGCAGTAAAAACCAGCCGATTGCGGGTTAGATTATGAAACCGATGAAGATTATGGAGCATATATGATAACTCGACGATTTACATAAACAAGATTAGAGTGTCATAGAGATGGAAGCACTAATCCCGATAACGCAAGCCGCCATGACAAGTTTACCTCTTGTTGAAGATCGAAATCGATGCAGCTCAACTCGAAAACAAGAACTCGTCGAAATAGTGAAAGTAAAAAGGATCGCGATGTGCCGAAAGTGTTATTGAACTATTGTTATAAATTACATGGGGTCGGGTTATATTTATACCCGAGATACATGATAGGTCCTTGCCGGACACAACTCTTATATCTAACAAACTCTAAGATACACATAAGTCTTTACGGCAGACTCTTGCCCAAACATATCTCTAAGGAAACTATTTAAAATATCCTAATTAATATATACAATTGCCTATCTGAGAGCTTATCTCCATCGTGGCAATCCTTGTGTAGCACGTTGATCGATTCCAGAAACGGTTTTATGACCATCTCAATGAAATCGGTTGTATCGGCTATATCGGCTATCTTCTGTCCGATCCATCTCAGCCGATCCAGACTTCAGCCGATACCTCCACAGCCGATGCGCTCTCTGTTCTTCGAACACAATCCTTTGCCAAATCCACTTTGATTCCAATGCCAAACCTGGTTCATGACTTACCAAATTTGGTCGTTAACACTGCCCCCAATGAATTGTAATGTATGCTGATTTGGTTCAGTAGACACCGTTCTGAGTCAGTTTCTAGGTGATGTCATCCGTTTGCTCATTGAGGAGTTCTATGCATTGGACTAAATCTACGTATTGAAGGACAAAAATCGTATTTCTTTTTATAACGTGTCTCAAATATATATACATTGTTGCATGTATATAAGCATATTAGCTTGATGCTAATGACATGCACATATTTTCATCAAAATACTAAAAGTACTAACCACTACATGCACACTTAGTTCTAGTTTACAAAATGTCAAAAGAAAAAGGGAAAATTGCAAAAGCACCTTAAATGTCAATTTGAGTTGGAGATTTCCCCTATAAGATGATTTGTTGTAAATATCCCCTCTCCTAATTCACCTTTATATGAAATTCCCCCGAATAGCCATTACTTGCCTATTCTTGTTCCCACAAACCACACATGTGCTCACGTGAATTCTAGCAAGCGAGGAGCTGTGGTGGTCAGTCATATCGGTCAGACTCTATATGATATGATTGTGACATTCCTAGTGATGCTACCGAGCATGTCATTGGACAATGGCGGTCACAAATCTTCGCTCTTGGACATCTTAGTCACTAGAGGATGAGCTGTCGCGCTTGCTTCCTGAGGTTTGGTGGAGGTTGGTTTTTATGCAGTAGATTTAAGATGAGAATGTTGAGCTCGGTGCGACACTCTGTCGCTGAGAATGAAGATGTGTGCTTGGTGCGACACCCTACCGCTTAGAAAGAATATGTGTTTTGGGACATGTACATGAGGATATACGCTTAGTTGTATAACACATGTAGAAAGAGAAAAAAAACACGTGAGCAACAACAACTGGGGTGGGGTGGGGGGGATATCAAACCTAGGTGAATTAGAAGGGGGTATTGCAACAAACCGTCTTATAGGGAAGAATCTCAAACTCAGATTGACATTTGAGGTATCTTTTGCGATTTTCTCTAAGAAAAAACATGAAAATAGATATGAAAATTGATGCTTATGCACCGAAATTGTGATGAAGCAACACTCAGAATATAGAACTACCATTAATTATTGCAATTATACTTTCTTATTTTAGCTAGTAGTGGAGTGGAATACATTGAGCTATATCACAAGCTTTTAAAGTCAAATTTTGGTAAGTTTATTTAGTGGATTCAGTTAAGAAAAGATGTTGATCAACCAATGGAAGTTTATCTAGAAATGACCGAGTTCAAAGAGGAATCGTGAAGACCACATCATAGCAGTTTAATTCTATATATTAACTCGACAAGATTTTGTAATTTTCCTTTTATCTTTAGGAAACTTGTATCGAGTCCGATCAGGACTAGTATCAATCCGTGGGTATAAATATGTACACCCGGGGCCCTTGTAATATATCTCTCGATCAATACAACTTTCGGCGCATCGCCACCCTCTTTTCCGAGGTTTTATGGCCGGAGGAACTTGTCACCTGGTGCAGGGTTGCATCACTTCGATCTCCTGCGAAAGGGTAAGTCCTAAGTTCTGCGGACCCTGGCAGTGGCAATTGTATCGGCTATATTGGCGTTTTTCAAGGCTGCATCGTTTCGATCTCTTGGATTGCTCTGGTTCAGTTGGTATACTTGCCTACCTGATATTTCAATTCTATCTTTAATTGCATTGTATTTATAGACAACTGAGTTTAGCTGGGACTGTCTCGATTAGGTCCGATCTTCTGTCTTCATCAATATATCTCTACAATCATAATGTTGTTTTAAATAGATTTGTTATATCCATCATGTTAGCATAGTCTATGGGCTTATCTAGCTTATTGATCAAATGTAATCTAGAACTATCTCGGTTAGGTCTGATCTTCTATATTACTACTGATAATCTAAGTCTTGCTAAGTTTATAGATTTGTGCTACGTCTTATCGGAGTGCTAGCAGATAAGTTATCTTTGCATTGGACTTCCAGCCGATGTATGTATTAACCATCGAGCCTACATTTAATATTATGTATCAATTTCAGCCGATTGGTTCATTGGGCATCTACTTCATCATATTATCATCGACTGATTGAATTGTCAGTTCAAGTTCTTCCATTGTCTTTATCCAAGTGTCAGAATCTACATCGGATATATAACCAACTATTCAAAACCCTATCGACATCGGTTAGTACCGCTACATCGGCTTATTGGCCGATCAACTCTTTGATCATCAATTTATCCATCTTGTCAGTTGCAGGATCAAACTGACTGGTACGCCTCGAATCTCATAAAGATTTAGGACCTACACTATAGCTAAGCAGATCTCCTAAGCCTTTGTGTTTTTTCACGTCAACACAAGCATACTAGATTGGCATGTTCTTGCAATGGAAACAAGCGAGGGGCTCCTAATTCGCAATGTGCCCCCTTGTTCTTTCTCTCCACCAACAACCCCGCTTGCTTTCCCCGTCCCCTTTCTTCCCCATTCCCTTTTTCTTTCTCTCCACCAACACCAGACACCAATAGAGAGCGAGCGAGCAATGGCACTCTGGTGAACTCCTCCGATGGAAGAAACGGAGCATGCAGCGGTGCAGCAAGAAACAAAGCGCCTCGCTTAGTCCCTCTTACGGATTCCTTTCGTCCTCTTCTGATGACACAAGATCCAGGCCAGCTCCAATCCCTCTCCTCTTTTGCTTCCCCCACCGCTGCCCAGCCTCGCCGGCGTGGCCCCGCCCTTGTCGGCCTACCCCTCCTCTTCACCTCCCGTTGCCCTCATCATAAACACCGGCCCACCGCATGCAGTCGACTCCGCGGTCTCGACGACACCTCTGCCACCTCATTGCCCACCCTTGTCCACCACCCACTGCCGGTTCACCACCTCCTAGGCCATCCCTCTAAGCCGATCCCCCACTTCCCCCTCCCAGCACCACCTTCCCTCACCCACCCCCCTGAATCCCTAACCCTAACCCTAACCCTGCCCTGAGCTTGTTGTTGCATGGTCAGAAAACACGCACGCTTCCCCCTGCTGTGCATGCACGGATTAGGATTCCTGAACAAACGAGTACTACGAGAACAAGATAAATGCAAACTAAATATTATGAATGGGGAATTAAACGCAAGAAATTGTTAAATAGATAATGGGTACATGGTCGAATATATTTAGATTATATCAACCCAGATAATCAAACAAATGAACTACTGAGATATATAAATGATTAGTCTTCGACTAAGCCATCGAGAACTAAAGACAAGATGAACGGTACATGGAAAAAATTTAACTAAACAAAACACAACTTATGAAGGAAAATAGAAAAAAATTAAGTGCTTTGATTCATGGAGGTGGGAGGTGGCACACTTGAGATGGAAGTCATAGAACTAATCCATTAGAAGACCCGATGGCCTAAGTTTAACTCGATTTCAGCACAATACCAGCTTATTTCGATGATTCCACATGAACCTTTTATCCGCACATACATTCTATGAAAATAACAAAACATAGTCACACAATTACAAATCATAGAGGACCTTGTATTCAACAGAAGAACTGAGCTCTGTAATTTGCAGGCACGAAATGGTGGTGGTAGCGATTGGAGGTTGTGTGTATGAACCCCATATCAGGCCAGTTGCAATGGCCTTATAGACTGCTTCTGATGGATGGAAGCCATCCCATGACCCATACAGTTGTGGGTCATCGCACACCTTGTATTCACCATTTCCACATCTTGCAGTTTCAGATACACCATAAGGTCCTCCTCCACCACAGCAAGCTACCAAAGGATTCTCAATTCCTGAAACACAATCAGAGAATTTTTATTCAAGCTATCAACGAGAATAAAAACCGTGATTTGTCAATGCAAAAATTAGCATGGGAGCGCATGCCATGAGGTGCTGAAAAATAAACTAGCCAACTTGGTAATAAATTTGTGGAGCAGAAATCCTATTTAGCTGCTGTGACTAAGATACAGGCATAGATAAAGATTTGCTTTGGTTTGAGAAGCGCTAAGGAAATCAAATTTAGATGCCTATATATTGCTTTTCAGCTCCTCACCTCTAGACACTTTGTTGTCTACTACAAATAGTTGAAGCAAGAACAAATATAGAGTGTTTGTCATCAAGCGATTCATTGTCAACATAAGGAAATCAAATTTAAGAGAACACATATATAGAGTATTTTTCGTGTAAAATAAAAACTAAAATTAATAGTGTTAAGCTTTACAAAAGAAATCAAAGTAGATACAGTAATGAATTAATGGAACTTACCAAATTGTTCAGGGGAAAGGAAGATTTCCATGGCAGCTCCATAGTAATCGGCATAGATGATGGCCACATCAGGATGAAGCTTCCGTAAATTTTCCAGTTCATCCATAAGAAATTTGTTGTGGTATTGCGAGAACTCGTTCATCCACCTGAGGCAACCTGTCTCTGGCTCATAATCTTCCTTCTTACCACTCTTGAATATCATGAGATATTGTGGAATACATCCAATTGGGAGATTACCAGGAACAACTAACGTCTTGGCTCCGAGCCCGATCAATTCCTACAAACTCAACTCTATTGCATTACTAGCCATATACACTTGTTCCGTGTTATGATACATGAGCTTGTGATGGTGAAAAAGGACTAGTTATACAAACGAGTGAAGTGAGTCCATCTCTAACAATCCAAAAATTCTTATCTTTAGACCATTCTGAGCCATTTACAAATATTACAGCAAATATGATCAAGACATTTATAGCTCTCACGTAAATAAGAAGATGTGTCCCAGCTACAAAGTAGGAATTCTATAAAATATAGAATAAGACATCAATAAATTATAGACTAACAAGATGTTTTCCCCATGTCAAAATTAAAAAAGGTTCTCTCCCATCCATGAATTTGAGTTGTTTTACTGCTAATTATGGCTTGAATCAAATTCTTGCATCTAGGTATATAAAAACAAGAAATTGAAAATTTTCAAAAATTGGAGCCAATTCGTGTATTTCAAACCTTGAAGCCCAGGCACCTTATATATATGTATGTATGTCCATAGGCATATTACTCACAGTGATTGTGGAAGAAATTTTGGCAATGATACTCGGAGTGAAGCTGCGAATCTTTCTAATGGATACCCCGCCCATAAGAGGAAGGTTGTAATCGTTGCCACCAATTTCTCCGACTAAGAAGAGAGATTGATTCATCATGTCGTTGCAATCTGTGAAATAAACATGGTTAGAATTAGCATGTAAATATGTAGTATTGTTGAAAAGGGCCTTTAAGTATCAAAATTGATGCTTTATATGGTAGTCAAACATTCATCAATATCTGCATATTCATTTTTTAAGCATATTACAAACCAGATTTGTAGCAACATAATCTTTCCACTCGCATATTAATTGTTTTCAGATTTTTTTTGTAGGCCTTCGAGGAGTGTAACCATTTCTTACATGACAATCACATCATGCTGACCAAATATTTAGCAGTGGCATGATGTGTGCTTATCAAATAATTTTAATAATTTCTGATTTCATCCCATGAGTATGTCTATTTATAAACTAATGCATTAGGATTTGTAGTGCAAAATGAAGAGATAAGCAAAAAGTCTGAAAATGTCTCTTTATTGAATTTAATTTTAAGAAAATAAACTATCAGTTATCGTGTATCATGATGATTAATTGATATATCATGGTATGGATTTGGGGGGGGGGGAATATCCAATGAAACCATCAAATAAGTGAAAACCCGTGAAACCGAACCTAAAAGTTTTCTAAATTAATGAAAAAAAATATAGTGATAGGTATTACATGAAATATATTCAAGTTCAAACTCAAATTCTGGGAACAAAAAGACAAATTTTTGATTAACAGTAGATTTGGTGGGAACGTACTCATGTTAACAAAAAGACAAATTTTAGATTAACATTTCTTCATGAATTTAGAAAATGTTTACATCCAGTTTTCACGGGTTCTCATCGAATATACCCCCGGATGTTGAAATGGACAGTATTCCTTAGTGCAACCAGAGCCACCAATCTTCAATCCATAAATAAATTCCACTATTTCTTGGTAATGATGAATTGCTTTCCTATTTTGTTGGTGCAGTTCCTCTTTGGAAGCACAATTTATATTTATGTTGTGCCATAAACTAAGTAACACAAGTACTAATAACCACAACACATAAGAGTTTATCTTTTCGACTTTATTCCAGACAATCCAATTCCCACTTCTTAACAGAAAATGAACATGGAAGTTAAGGAAGGTAAACTAAAAAAGTGAGTACAATGTTGCTACCATCCACGGCACTGATGCCGAACTTTTGAACTAATAGTAGATGATGGTTTAACCACAATTCTCACTGAATGGTCTAGTGCCATGAATTCTATTTAGGATTTATGAAATTCTCTTCATTCTCAAATAGTTATGTCCTATAATGAGTGCAGTACAAACCATCAAATTCTTAAGTCACATATATATAAAACATATTAAGATTTGATATGTCAAATTGACATTATTATATATATAATATATATATATATATATATAGTAAAATTTGTTTGGTGCTCCATGGTGCCCGGGCACCATTGTTGAAATTGAGTATATACCCAATTCAAATGAGTATGAAACTTTTTCAATTGCTTAGGTATTAACATTAACTACTTTACTAACTAGTTCAAAGCAAGTTTGAACTGAATTGAACTTGTTTTTGTTAGATTTTGATTCTAGGTATATAGCATCCATACATATAATTAGTTAGGTATGTAATCATGGATTGTGAAATAAAGTTAAATTTGAGTTGTTTTGTAGATAATTATAGGTATGAATCGAATTATTATAACTAGGTATATACTCACAATTTGAAATTTTTGAAAAATTTAAGTGATTTTGTGGCATTTGATACCATGGTGCCCCATATGAGTGTCATATATATATATATATATATTATAATATATATATATATATTATTATTATATAATGTTTCATATGATAAAGAGATAGTGATACAACATGCTGATACCATGTAAATACCCTAACAAGTAAAGAAATGTAGGGACTGTATCAATGTATTATCATGGAAAATATTTTGATGCAACTTTATCTTTAATGTTATATGCTTTTTGCCGTGTTGCTTGCCTGGGACTAGGTGGCCGCAGCGTACACACACATGACGCCATGGGGCTGCTCCGCGCTTGCCTTGGATTAGTGAATTTGTTTGCTCAAGAACACATGAGCCCAAGACCACGGTACCATTAACAGTAAGTCATCACAATCTATCAAACCGATGCACTAGTCAGTGGTTAAATGTGTCATGCAGCCGTAGGGGGTGCACAAGCCTCCTTTGCCCATGCGTTCGCCAACCTATCTCTTTCATACTTTTACGAATAGAATAACCAATCCAGTATAGTGGCATTCGCTTCTCGGCCTAGTATAAAAAACTGGAACCATGCCTCTCACCGGTTTGGTCTAGTAGAAAGACCGCTCATGCATTTGACCAGTAAGAACCCTGTGAACCGGGCGGGTTTTGGTGAAAACCGGCGAACCAGGCTTAGTAAGAACTAGTGGTTCATTGTCAGTTCAGCTGGCCTTGTAAGGCCCATCATCTTACTCTATGACCCATTTACATTTTATGCAAAATATAAGAGAAAACATGTGTGGGAAACTAGGAAGTGACTTCAACCCACGACATGTGGGTTGAGACCTTGTCAGCCTTACCATTTTACTAGCTAGCTCATCTTGTCTAATGAAAACATATAGTAACTATATACATCCGGTTCAGCACCTGAACCGACTGACCTGGCGGTCCGACCGGTGAACCAGTGAACCGACGAGGTCAATGGGTTGATCACCAGTCTGGGTTTTTTTTTACTATGCTTCCCGGATGGAGGTGTGATGGGAGAGGCGCAAAGCCAGCAACCACACGACGGGTCTAGAGCGGACAATAGGCGGCGTAGCATCAGAATGCACACCCCTCTGGCCGCTATCTGCCTCCTAGCTAGAGTGTGTTGCCATAGTGTTGGTGATGGACGGTGGGATCTAGTCAATAATAGGTGCATAGAATTAGTGACGTGCAGCAGGATCCGGTGGCGATGGGCATAAATAGAGCAAGATCCACCCAGCATTGACAATGGATAGATAGAGAGAAGAAGAGAAGTATAGACAACCTTATAACTAATATATGCAAATATATTTACTTCAACATTATTTTTATATGGGCTTATAGCAGTAGTTAGCTCAAACTTACCTCTGAGCGAAATCTTAAGCTTGGAAGTGTGCCCAATATCACCACCAACCAACCCCTAAGACATGGTTTAGTTCGCGAAAAGAAAATTTTTGGGTATCACATCGGACGTTTGAACAGATATCGGAAGGGGTTTTCGGATACAAATGAAAAAACTAATTTCATAACTCGCCTGGAAACCGCGAGACAAATTTATTAAGCCCAATTAATCCGTCATTAGCACATGTGGGTACTGTAGCACTTATGGCTAATCATGGACTAATTAGTCTTAAAAGATTCATCTCGCGATTTCTATACAAACTGTGCAATTAGTTTTTTATTTTTATCTATATTTAATACACCATGTATGTATCCAAAGATTCGATGTGATGTTTTTGAGAAAAAAATTTTGGGAACTAAACAAGGCCTAAACCAAAAAAAAGTCCAAAATATAGTCTCTGGTCTCTCCCACCACCTTCATGGCATTAAAGCCTCACCTACTGGCGGCTGCTGGAAACGGATCATCGGCCTGTTTAGTTCCCAAATTTTTTTTCCAAAAACATCACCTCGAATCTTTGGACACATGCATGAAGCATTAAATATAGATAAAAAGAAAAACTAATTATACAGTTATAGAGGAAATCGCGAGACGAATCTTTTAAGCCTAATTAGTCCGTGATTAGCCATAAATGCTACAGTAACCCACATGGCCACATGTGCTAATGACGGCTTAATTAGTCTCAAAAGATTCGTCTCGCGGTTTCCAGGCGAGTTCTGAAATTAGTTTTTTCATTCGTGTCCGAAAACCCCTTCCGAGATCCGGTCAAACGTTCGATGTGACACCCAAAAATTTCCTTTTCCCCGGCTAAACACACCCGTAGTGTGTTTGCATTAGAGGCATCCATCATTCCATTAACCGTTGGATCGAAAGCAAAACATCGCGATCTTCTTCTGCAGTAACAGCTGCTACAGTAAGTAAGGTCACCGTTTACCCTCACAGCCTCACTGGAATTACTACCGTGTATAGAATCGATGCCACTATAGTACAACAGAAGATTTGGATACGGGAGACCGCGACTGCTAGTACTTTGGAGCGTCATCGTCAGAGGTGGCAAGGTGCGTGGAGGGAGAAAGAGTTCAATAGACGAACATATATACCGGCAAGATCGTCTGGGCAGAGCAGGCCGAGCAGATCGCGGAACCAGTTCATCTCCATGTCGAGGTGCACGGTGTCGCGCACGTGCACGCCTCTCTCCCGGTAGAAATCCGGGCTGAGCGCCGTGGCGCCGCCCACCGCGAAGTTGGCCCCGTGGGCGAAGTCCCCCGCGGTCCGCCCTCTCCAGTACGGCCGCACGAACGGCAGCCCCAGCGCGTCAGCTGCGGCCAGCGCGACGCGCGCGATTTCCAAATCTCAAGTAATTAGTACTACTCCTGTGTCGGATCAAGCAAATACAGGGAGGAGGGGCTGGATTGGTTGCGAGTAGCGTACCGATGAAGTCGATGATGAGGCGGCCGTTGGAGGCGCGGCCGGGGGCGCGGTGGAAGAAGGTTTCGGTGGAAGAAGGTCTCGCCGTAGGGTGGCCACAGCGTGGGCCGGCGGGAGTCGTTGCCGTAGAGGAAAGCGATGTTGCCGGTGTCTGTAAGCGAGTCACCGAAGCTGAACACGCGCGGGTAGCACGGCGCCGACAGTGCCTGTGACGCCGAGAGCAGCACGGCCACGGTCGCCAGCACCACCGCCGCAGGTCCTCTTCTCCCGGAGGTCGAGGAAGCCATTCTTTCTCTCTGCTCCAGTCCAGAATTCGAGATGGAGCAGCAAATAAAGGCGAAGCGTCGGTCAGGCGGCTCGGGGAGTTGTTTTTTCGTCGCTGTTTGGCTTGTCACTGCGGCACTGTCAACTGGGGCCGAGTACAAGGAGCAGTGGGGCACTGGGGCCTGTGGTTGTTGGTTGTCAGTTGTCACAGGCACAGCTGCCCTCCATCCTCCATTGGAGTGGACAAGCTGAGAGAGACACTACACTCTTTGAAGTTTTCTTTTTTTCGAAGAAACACACGCTTTAAATTTTGAAAGCTGTCTAGTTCACACCAAACTTCCTCCAAACTCTTAACTTTCCATCGCATCACATCACATCCAAAACTTTCCTACTCACATAAACTTTTAATTTTTTTTCAAACTACCAACTTTCTTCAAACTTTTTACCAATTTCAGAAACTAAACACAGCCGAAGTACACGTGAAACTTAATATTTTTGCACACGAAAGATTTGGTCAGTTTTTAAAGTAAAGATTTGAATGTAATATGCAGCACTCTATTTACCGGTGGCGATCTGCCGGTTACCTCTTCCGATTATCGCTTCCACACAAGTATAGTAACCGGCCGATGCCTAAATTTGTGTATGCGAGTAGTGAGCAATTTCTTGTTTTCAAAAATGCTGTCACAACATGATTGGTGTTTTTTCAATTGATGAAATAAATTCTGATCTTTGCTTAAAAAACTACAGCTAATTATTACTTGGTTCGCTCAACATAAAGCAAACTAAAAATCCTACAACTGATCTAAGACAGTACTAATTATAGCCACTCACGCTTAAGGAGAAAAAAATGTTTATTCAAGTCTGTTATAAAATCTCTATTCGAAATTAACAAATACTAGCCGACAACCCGTGCAAATTGTTACTAATTTTGTAAGTATTACGTTTTTCTTTGTATTCTAATTTTAATTCACACCAAAGCCTTATTATATTTTTTGGAGTTTTTTATTAATTTAATTTAGAAATTATGAATTACTAAGTATCAAGAGAGAGTCTTAATTATATTGTTTTTCACCATTTAATAATTTTGAAATCGACAACAAATCAATAGTGAGAATAGTGAGTTGTGTTCTAAATGTACCATTAGAAATGCAAAATAGTGTAGCCTATGACAATAACTAGAGAACACACGAACCAAAACCCAGAAGTATGCATGAAACATTCCCGAGAAAGGCAAAAGGAAGGAAGAGGCGATATCACGGCGGCAACAGCCATCTAGACAAGGTGAACAAAGAACTAATTTACATATCTTCTAGTAACCACTAAGCCTTGTGCTACAATATATAAGTTAGGCTCCCATCGGATGGCCTAATCAGCCAAAAAAAAAAAAAGCCAAATTTTGAATTTTCAAACTTAATTTTGAGATTGATTTTGAGATATTTTCAACGCAGTTTCTTTTACAATATTGGCTTTTAAATCACCAAGAACATACTTATAAAAGTTTCATCTACAAATTTATTTTTATTTCCTAATAAGACGTTTTGGCTTATTAGGAAATAAGCCAAATGATGGGATCCTTAGAACATTACGCCACATACTTATAAGAAACAAAGAAAAAAGAAATCTCAAAAGTTTAGGAAGACGAAAAAGAACTATAAATAAAACCTCATGACAAAAAAAAAAGAGAGAAGAAAAATGAAAAAGTCAACATGTCATTTAGTAACAGTTGTGATGTAGAACAGTACTGTGGTTCTATAATGAGACAACAATACCACATTCCTTTACATATTTTAATCACACATATTGTGTATAATAATAACAAAATATAATTACAGAATTACAAGTCGTACATGGCCTTGTGTTCAACAGAGGAACCAAGGCCAATTATCTGCGGACAAGAATTAGTGATGCTAACATTTGGAGGTTGAGTGTATGAACCCTGTAGCAGGCCAATTGCAATGCCCTTGTATGCAGCTTCTGATGGATGGAAGCCATCCCACGATGCATATTTTGCTGGGTCATCACACACTTTGTATTCGCCATATCCACAGCGTACAGATGCAGATACACCATAAGGTCCTCTTCCACCACAGCAAGCGACCAAAGGATCCTCAATTCCTGAACCGCAGTTTAGGAAGTGTTAAACAAGCTACCGATAAGAAAAGTTGTTCTTTATCAATGTAGAAAGTAGTGCAGGAGTGCATTCCATAATATGATGAAAATAAAATAGCCAACCTGGTAAATATATGGAGTGAGAGAAACCCAATTTAGATGTTGTGATTGTGGTACAAGCATATTTACAAAAAGATTTCATTTGTTCGAGAAATGCCATAGAAGTCAAATTTAAGAGGCCAACAGAAAGTAATTTTTTTTTCTTGTAGTTACCTACAAACTATAATTAATAGTATAAAGCTTACAAACAGTAATGAAATAGCTTCACTGACCAAATCGTTCAGGGGAAAGGAAAACTTCCATGGCAGCTCCATAGTAATCGGCATAGATGATGGTCACATCAGGATGAAGCTTGCGCAAGTTTTTCAATTCATCTACAAGAATTTTGTTGTGGTATTGCGAGAACTCATTCATCCACCTAAGGCAACCTATCTTTGGCTCATAATCTTCCTTCTTATCACTCTCAAATTGCATGAGGTACATTGGAATACATCCAATTGGGATGTTACCGGGAACAACTAGTGTCTTGGCCCCAAGTCCAATCAATTCCTGCGAACTCAACTTTGTTTCATTACAAGCTATGCAATATTGTATTGTTTTGTGAAACAGGAACTGAAGGTATATAAAATGATGCAACATAGGCATATTACTCACGGTGATTATGGAAGAAATTTTGGCAATGACACTAGGAGTGAAGTTGCGAATCTTTTCAATGGACATGCCGCTCATAAGAGGAAGGTTGTAATCATTGCCTCCGATTTCTCCAACCAAGAAAAGAGATTGATTCATCATGCCCTTGCAACCTGTGCGATAAACATCGTTTAGAATCCGTATGTATGGATAATAATAGTTGAAAGGGACCTTTAACTATCAAAATTGTTGCTTTATATGGTAGAGAAACTATCTTCACCTACTACTTCCAGCATGTCCGTTTATTATCCTATTATAAACTAGACAGATTTTGTTCATTTGTAGCAACACAATCATGAATCATTTACCTGACATATTTGTTTTTTTTTTTCAATTTTGTTCTATGCAACCAACTCAAGGGTAAAACAATTGATCACGTGGAAATCATATAATGTTTACCAAATATTTGGCAGTGGCATGGTGTGTATTATCATATACTAGTATACTCAAAATATTGTTAATGATTATGGTATATCTCCAGACACGCACCTTTCTAGACAATAAAGCCCCACCTACTAAATTAATAGCAACCGCTACGATTTGTGCTTAGAAAAGGAGAACTGCCACGATCTCTCGTTCAAAACGTCATTGTCAAAGGTGGGTGCAAGGCGAGAGGTGTTTGTTATTCAACATACCGTCCATGTTCGCCGCCGGTGCAGAGCATGCCGAGCAGATCATCGGAACCACTCCATCTCCATGTCGAGGTGCACGGTGTCGTCGTCCATGGGCACCCCTCTCTCCGGAAGAATCCGGGCTGAGCGCCGTGGGCGCCGCCCACCGGAAGTTGGCCCCGCTGGCGAAGTTCCCCGCGCTGCCCGCCCAGTACGGCCGCACGAACGGCAGCCCATCGCTTCAGCTGCGGCGCGGCCCGACGAGGCGTACCCATGCACACGCGCGCGCGCGCGAATTCCACACATCTTATATAGCAATGGATATCTAGCGATCAATCGATATGCAGACGAGGCCTGGGATGGCTGACGAGGCGTACCGATGAAGTCGATGATGAGGCGGCCGTTGGAGGAGCGGCCGGTGCGCGGGTGAGAAGGGTCTCGCCCGTAGGGTGGCCACAGCGAGGGCCGGCGGGAGTCGTTGCCGTAGAGGAAAGCGATGTTGCCGGTGTCTGTAAGCGAGCCCCGAAGCAGAACACGCGGGTAGCACGGCGCCGCCAGCGCCTGCGCCGCCGCCGACAGCACAACTGCGACCGCCAGCACAACCGCCGGCGCGCAGAGTCCTCCGGAAGCGAGGAGACCATTCTTCCTACACTTTCGTTTGCTTCTGCTCGACGTCGGGCCCGAAGGCGAAGCGGCCACTGGATTGGCTCTGCGGTGTTTTTGCGTTGGCCTAAGCTTTTATATACTCAAAAAAAGGCAATATCTCCAAGAAACGTAAGCGTGGCTCGTTAATAGGGACTATTGGACGGTGGGACTACGTATTAATAGTGTAGATATATAACTATTATATGAATGAGCTATTAGATTGCTATAGATGAATTGGCGAGTAGTTCTATACTATAAACTTGCTCTATTTAATGGCTTCGTAGTGACGAATGCCCACAGGTCAGTAAGGCCTCTGGTCGCTGTTAGCCTATTACACATGAAACGGTGACAGTACGCTCCATCCTCCACTAAATGCACTGTGAAAACGTAGTATAAATGCTAAGCGCTCATGATACGTACACAATGATCCTATATGTCACTCATCGCTAAAATAATAATTACCTGTAAATGCAAATGCTCATGTCAAGTATACGGACTTCGTTCTACCACAGGAAACCTAACCAGTTAAGCTTCATAGTGAAAAACCATGACTTGGCTCCCTGTCGTCCTCGCGCGGGCGACCGGGGCGAACCCTAGCCCCGGCCGCCACACCCCTCCTCTCCCAGCCTCGCCGCCATCGGAGCGTGTCGCCGGAAACCGTGCGGCCGCTGGGATGGCGGCGGCGAGGCTCCAACCCAGGCGGCGGCGGCGCCTCGGCGCGAAGGGTGGCGGAGCTTCGGAAGGCCGCGCGCGGCGCAGGCGAAGAGTGGCGGATCCGGCGCCGCCACCACCGATCCGGCGCCCAGCATCGGCCACGAGGCGAGTGGCAGCTGGATCGGCGTCTCCGCTGCCGGATCTGAGCCGTGGGTGCGGGAGCACGGAGCGGGCGCGCGCGGTGGCGCGACGGCGTGCTGGTCGGCGGTGGTGCGGAAGCGTGCGTCGCGGGGAGACGCGGCGTCGGCGGCAAGCGCTACGGCTGGGGCGGGCGGCCGCAGCAGGCGCAGTGGCGGACAGCCGTGGCTGGCGGCGCAGCGCGACAGACAGCCATGGCTGGCTGGCGACAGCGAGGCCGCCACGGCGGCGATAGTGCCACGAGCTGGCGGCTGGTGGCAAGGTTGAGCTAGGGGCGGTGTTCTGGTGGTGGTGGGTGACGGCGTCATGTGGTTCAAGGCGGCGGGGATGGCGATGTGGGCGGGATGGCGTCGGCCGAGGGCGCGAAGGCGACGGTATTGGTCCCTGCGCGGCGACGGCGCGGTGCTCGGCGGCGCGCGGCGGTGCCCAGATCCGCGCCTCTCGGCCGATTTGGAGGGTAGCGGCTGTGGTGGTCGGCGACGGCGGCCGACTTGCGACGGCCGCGACGGCAGTTGGCGACGGCGCGGCGGGTGGCCGCGGCAGTTGGCAGCGACGGCGTCGGCCGACGACGCTGGGCAGGACTTGGCGCGGCATGGGAAGGGCGACATCGAAGCGGCCGCTGGCAGTGGCGGCGGCTCGCGGAGGTGGTGGCTGGTGGCCGCGACAACGGTCACCGGAGGCATGGGCCCTAGACGGCTAGCGAGGGCGGGGAGACGGCTGCATTTGGCCGTGCGAAATCGTCTGGTGGAGGGTCGGAGAAGCTTGGCGCAGAGAGGCGCAGCGATGGCAGTGGAGGCCGGCTCGGCGCGAGAGGCACGGGCGCGGAGTTGGAGGCCGGCTTGGCGCGAGAGCGCAGCCGATGGAGGGAGGCCGGATTGGCACGAGAGGCGCGTCCGGTGGGGGAGGCCGGCTTGGCGCGAGAGGCGCGGCCGGTGGTGAGAGGGCGACCGGTTGTGAGGAGGAGCTGCTGGTGGGTGTGGCGCGATCTTCGGCGCACGAAGGCTGACCGGCGGAGGATGCCGGTGCAGGGGTCCCACATGTCGGCAAGCTTATGTGGTGGTAGAGCATCGGTGTGTCAGCCGTGGTCTCACCCTCAAGGGCGATTGCCAGGCGAAAGCCCAGTCTTGGCTCCTTTGAGTCCCGACGGACGCGGTGGCGGTTTTTCCGTGCTTCTCTTCTTGAAGACGTCGTTTTGGCATCCCCTAGGAGCGATCTCGGCTGTGTCCCTTTGTTGTCTAGTAGCGGCTGGTCACGCTTAGGCGGGCCGGTTCGTGCTAGCCTTTCCTGGCTTGTGTGTAGGCGATGTCGGTGTGTGGGTGGTAGGTTTTTTTTTCTCTTTCCTGGTTACGACCCTCCAGGGTTATAATCTTGTAATTTTTTCCTGCTCTATCAATAGAACTTCGCACCGTCTCGTGCGAGTCGTTCAAAAAAAAAAAAGAAACCTAACCAGTTGAGTTACGTTCATTTCGTAAGGTAACACCTTTAGATACACAGATTGTTGTATATCATTATTTTGGACCAAAAGATTTGATACATCCATATATTGATTTTTTTTTTCGGCGATGTATATTTAACCAAGCATAAGTGAAAATAGTTTTCCCCGTCGTTCGCATTCTGCCATGGTGAAACAACTTATCGAACGATAATGAGGCTTTCAGCAACAAATCACAAAATGGTTCAGGTGATAAGACTCGAGGAGATAGAAATGGGAAAATAAGTGTAGTCCAACGACAATGACAATATTTTTTTTACTTCCTCTATAAAATAAACTCAACCTAGTATGAAATAGGATAATCTAGTACAATTGTCCATATATTCGTTGTACTAGATTATTTCATTCCATACTAGCTTAAGTTTTTCCTGACGGAGAGAGTATTAAGTAAATAATCGCTTCTCTTAAGAGTGTTAGGTGCAAGGAGAGTAGGTAATGAATTAATGATGTTGCAACATAATTGACCTGATTGATATACTGGTGGTTGTGTTTTTTATATCCTATCTTACTATAAAGTTATCCCCCACTAACTCCTTAAGCTTAACATGTAAAGATGCCACATCATCATCCACTAACAAGATGTCACATCATCATCCACTAATTAACAAGATGCCACATCATCATCCACTAACAATCATCACATTTAAACATCATGCAAACATGCCATATCTTTATAGTTTTTTATAATTTAAGAGCTTTTCAAATATAAACATGTTAAATTATCATTCAACATAATTCACATAATATTTCAATATATATCTTTATTATGTTTTATGATATCCTATATACTTATATAGTTCATCCTCACTTAGTTAGTACTTAAATTATTAATCTATGATCCAAATTATCTTTCTCATTTTTTCCTCTAATTAAGTCATATCACATTAATTGTTTTTAGTCTTTAGATGATTAATCTACAGTCCAAACTATCTCCCTACTTTTCTTCTTCCATAAAGTCGTACCACCTTACTTTTTACGTTTGAATCACCATTCTACATACTATTTAAATTTAAATTATCATAAATCACATTAATTTACTTAATCTGATATTATCTAGCTATCTTACACGTTATTTTTTTTATTGTTACTATACTAAATTTCCGCAGTAATGCGCGGGGTTTCACCTAGTTATCTAATATTAGAAGTGTTTTCGTTATTTCGATTTATTTAAACAATATCCCGTACATGTTTGACACTGACAGGTTTTTTATTTAAGCTATATGGCACTTCTGATGATTGTGGATACAAATAAGAGTCATCGAACTCACCAAAAATTAGATAAAGCGATCGGATTGCATGATCTTTATACAATATCGCTCATAAGAAATGCCTCTACGAGAAGCGACATCACGGCCACATCAGCCACGCAGCCAAGGTGACCAAAGAATGTAGTTGTCTCCCTGTAACCCCTAACCCTTTCACTATACACAGAAGAAAAACAATGGAGCTAAATTATAATAATACTACACATACCCTATAAGAAATAAGAAATCTTAAAAATTTACGAAGAATCAAACGATCCACAAATAAAACCTTGTGGTCGTGACTAAAAACAGAGAAGGAATAACAAGAGCCAGCCAATCACTTGGGCAACAGCCATTCTGTGTAGAACAGTTCTGCAGTTCTGTAATGAGGCAAAAATACCACAATCGTTACATCTTTTAATCACACGTATTGTCTATATAATAAAAAAAATATAGTTACAGAATTACAAATCGTAGAGGACCTTGTATTCAACAGAAGAACTGAGCTCAGTAATTTGCGGGCACGAATTAGTGGTGGTAGCAAATGAAGGTTGTGTATATGAACCTCGTAGCAGTCCAATTGCAATGGCCTTGTATGCAGCTTCTGATGGATGGAAGCCATCCCATGACCCAAACTTTTGTGGGTCATCGCACACCTTGTATTCACCATATCCACATCTTGCAGTTCCAGATACACCATATGGTCCTCCTCCACCACAACAAGCTGTCAAAGGATCTTCGATTCCTGAACCGAGGTTAGGGAAATGTTAAACAAGCTATAATCAGAAGAAAAAAATGTTCTTTTTCTTGATAATATGAGCTTTCCTCCATATTAAGGCTTCTAGACAGTTTCTCTAGTGTAACCGACTAGTTAGTTCAGTCTTAAACTCAGTACAAGTGATGTCATGTTAATTTGTAATACACATAATGTATCTATACCATGGTAAGAATGCAATAATTTGTAATACACATAATGTATCTATACCATGATAAGAATGCAGATATCTGAACAGAGGTCTGGCGTGGGGGTGCATTACGTGACATGATGAAAATAAACTTCTGAACCTTACAAACATATGAAGGGATACAGACAGATTTGCTTCGTTTGAGAAGCACTAAGGTAATCGAATTTAAGAGAACACATATAGAGTATTTTTCTTGTAACCTAAAAACTAAAATTAGTAGTGTTAAGCTTTCAAAAAGAAACCATAGTAGAAACAGTACTGAATTAACTGAACTCACCAAATTGTTCAGGGGAAAGGAAGACTTCCATGGCAGCTCCATAGTAATCAGCATAGATGATGGCCACATCAGGATGAAGCTTGCGTAACTTTTCCAATTCATCTATAAGAAGTTTGTTGTGGTATTGCGAGAACTCGTTCATCCACCTGAGGCAACCTGTCTCTGGCTCATAATCTTCTTTCTTACCACTCTTGAATATCATGAGGTAATTGGGAACACATCCAATGGGGAGGTTACCAGGAACAACCAGCGTCTTGGCTCCAAGCCCAATCAATTCCTGCAAACTCAACGCTGTTGCATTACAAGCCATGTAATTTTGTATTGCTTCTTGATACAGGATCTCAAGGTACACAGAAAATATGTAACATAGGCACGTTACTCACAGTGATTGTAGAAGAAATTTTGGCAATGACACTCGGAGTGAAGCTGCGAATCTTTGTAATGGACACCCCGCTGAGAAGAGGTAGGTTGTAATCATTGCCCCCAATTTCTCCGACCAGGAAAAGAGATTGATTCATCATGCCCGTGCAACCTGTGCAATAACTAGTGTTTAGAATCAGTATGTAAATATGATATTATAGCTGAAAATGGCATTTTAAGTATATCACAATTGCTTATTTATTATATCATTGTCAAACATTTAAAGGATCACAGGAAGCTTACTACTTGTCATTTCTACTAAAAACCAGATTTGTAGCAGCATGATCTTCCCCTTGGCGTATTAATTGATTTCTGATTTATGTTGTATGCCATCAATTCAAGGGCAAAGTTCATATGTAGCAGTGACATGGTGTCCATTTATAAAATACTTTTTATAATATTTAATTTCAACTAATGATGATGTATTCTTTGGAAAACAATGTGTTATGGATTCGCGGTGTGATTTTTTTATATATAAGAAAACTGCAGAAAGTTTGAGGACTCCTTTTACAATATTTCCTTTTTATAGAAAATACAGTATCAGTTATGGACTTAAGGTGTTTGACAATGACGGTTATGGATTTTGAAATGGACCATCTGCCTAGCAGCAATCAACAAAAGCTATCAATCTTCAAGCCACAAATAAACCCCACTATTTCTGGTAATGATGAATTGCTTTTCTTATTTTCCTTGTGCTGCTCTTTTCTTTGGAAGCACAATTTTTTGTGTCTAAACCAAGTAACCACAGGTGTCATATAATATGTGAAAATGACATTAGTAGTGTATCGTGGAAAATACTTCGATGCAGTTATATTCTTTAGAAACCATGTCAACGTCCTAAAGCACAAGTAAAAACTAAAAAGGAATCAGGGAATATATATGGCCCTGTTTGGATCCATGGGTTATTTTTTAGCCTCCCTCAAATAGCCCCAAATAGCCCAAAAATTCCAAACATGTAAGCTATTTCAATTTTCAGGGCTATTTGGAAATAACCCATCCAAAAAAACTATCCCCCTCAGGGGGTGGTAATTGAGGCTATTTCAGGTGGGCCCATTGAAAAAGTGTCTTTTCTCACCCTCTATCTCCATGGGAAGGTGCATTAAAGGCCAAATAACTCTCAAAATAACCCTTGGATCCACACAACTTACAGCTATTTTATTAGAGGGTTATTTCCTTCTGCTAAAAATAGCTCTCAAAATAACTCTTGGCTAGTTCTCTAAACAGGGCCATTGTTGTAGTATATTGTATACCATTGCACCAATTCTGAAATGGCATAGAAGGTACTAGGATAATTTCCACACCATAAGGAAAATTCTATAGCATACTTTTCCTTTTTTTTCTCTTCAACTTTCTACCCAACTCCCACCTTCCATGTCTTCTGAGAGCCACAAAAGGTTGAGACAGAGTGCCTTAGTACCTGTCAGTCTGCCTGCTTATACTCTACTAATCAGTTTGTGGCCTGTTTGGGATTTTCTTCTCCATGTATCACATTCAGAACATTATACTTATCACCAGATGCGCATCACCATCAAGACATTAACCCCAGCAAACTACTAGTCTGCTGCTACGATTTCATATCGCTAGTTGAAAATGTCATCGTCAAAGGTGGGTAGAGAGAGAGAGGAGGGATTATATCAACATACCGGCCAGGTCGCCGGGGCAGAGCAGTTTAAGCAGATCACGAAACCACTTCATCTCCATGTCGAGGTGCACGATGTCAGCCATGGGCACCCCTCTCGCCCGGAAGAAGGCCGGGCTGAGCGCCGTGGCGCCGCCCACCGCGAAGTTGGCCCCGCAGGCGAAGTCCCCCGCGGTCCGCCCGCTCAAGTACGGCCGCACGAACGGCAGCCCCAGCGCGTCCGCTGCGGCGCGGCGCACCCAAATTTCAAATCTCAGGTTAGTCGGGTCGTTCGATCGGCTGATCAATCGATGCAGGGGAGGAGGGGGCTGAAAATCGCCGCGAGCAGAGTACCGATGAAATCGACGACGAGGCGGCCGTCGGAGAATCTTCCGGTGGCGCGGCGGAAGAATGTCTCGCCGTAGGGCGGCCGGAGCGCCGGCTCGCGGGAGTCGTTGCCGTAGATGAAGGCGAAGTTGCCCGTGTCCGTCAGCGAGTCCCCAAAGCTGAACAGCCGCGGGTAGCACGGCTCCTCCGTCGCCGCCTCTGCCGCCGACAGGAGCACCGCCACCGCCACAACTACCGCCGCCGCCGCCGGCGAGAGGAGGAGTCCTCCTCCCCTCCTCCCGGAGGTGGAGGAGGAATCCATTCCTCTCCTCTGCACGAGATGAACGGAGAAAAGGAGAGAAAGTCGTCGCGGCGAGGCGATGCTTTGCGTTGGTCCAAGTCTAACGTGGCTTTTATAAACGCTGCGGTAGTCACTGACAGGTGGGGTCGCGGTGACAGAGGCCCACGGGTCAGTGGGGCCAGTAGTCGCTCTCACGTGTGACAAGTGTGTGCTTCTATCCTTCGAGAATGGTCAGATGCGCTCAGTTAGAGCAGGTACAATAGCAGGCTATTAGCCAGCTATAAACATATTTTAATGAGATAAACGATGAGAGAGAAGAACAGTGGGCTACAGCTTTGTAACCAGCTGCAGCACGGACTCCAAGACGCAATGTGTGTATGACAGGTGGGACCATATATTAATAGTATAGTAAGCAACTATTGTATGAATTGGCTATTACATTGGCTATAGAAATTGGAGCTAATAGTGGGCTATACTATTGAACTTGCTCTAGAGGCCCACTTTGAAGTACACGTCGAATCCATTCTTTTTTGCACACGATCATCTGATCATTATATACGGCACTCTAAGAGCAGGTACAATAGCAGGCTATAAGCCAGCTGCAAACATATTTTAAGAAGATAAATCAGGAGAGAGAAGAGCAGCGGGCTACAGATTTATAGCCAGCTGTAGCACAGACTCCAAGACGTAGTATGTCTATGACAGGTGGGACTAGGTATTAATAGTGTAGTATGTAACTATTGTAAGAATGAGCTATTAGATTGGCTATAGATGAATTAGAGCTAGTAGTTGGCTATACTATTGAACTTGCTCTAACGTGACCGGGTGAAACCGGTAAAACTAACGCAACAAGGACGTACGAAAATTACGTATTCCGAATGGTGAGGCACTTCCGTATGATGAAAACCGTGCGTGAGTGAAAATATGTTTTCGTCATCTCGCTTCTCCCATGGGCAAACGGCTCAAAGAACAATAATACGAAGCTCAGCACGCAGAACGGCTTGGAGGGGCAATCCTTATAAACCAAAATTGAAATCTTACAACTTTAATCTAGCGCTGTTTCTTTGAATCTTTGGTTTTCTCATCGTAGTTTGTTTTACAACATTATTTTTAAAAGTTCAAAATTTGAAATATACTCCTAACTTTTAAGAATAACAAACTTAGAGCATGTCAATGGATTGTCTATACTACTTCTAATATAAATATTTTGCAGGTTTTTTCAAAAAAATTAACCTCCCACAATAGCCCTAAACAAACTGAAAACATCATCCCCATCACCATAAATGTCTCTCCATAAGTCTAGGGAGGGCCTCACCCCGGATAGCCATCACCGACCGATTCACACGCTTAGGAGTCAACCGTGGGAGTACAAGGAAAATAGGTCTAGTTTTGTCTGAAATTTTTTTATGTAGACACTTTTTTATTTTGAGAAGTTAAATTGGGCTATCTCTTAGAGGGAAAGGATATTTTTATCCCTTAAATTCCATTAGAGATTTAAAAAAGATTTAAGGAGATTGAATTTTGGCAAAAATGTTAGTCATACTCTTTAGCGTAATAACTCACTAGGTTAAATTACTTGTAATAAAACCTATTCATATGGGTTCAAACCGTACACTTGACATCACACGGATGCTTGTATTTAGGTTTATTATTCTTTATGTGACATGGTGCTCGTATTTAGGTTGTGATGACTTTGTCAATCCACATTCATATATAATATGTGGACTGCTTCTAAGTTTAATAAATTCCTGGTTCTCAAAAAAAAAATCCACATTCATAATGTGACAAAAGTGGGGGAACACATGTTAGAAGAAACGACAAGTGTAGTTCAACGAGAAATGTGTTTTTTTATATGAGTAATAGTTTATCATATACTCCTATATATGTAAGAAAAGTATAAAATGTTGTAAAGTTGATGTTGCAATGATTTGACTAATTGATTGATATAATTTGCTCGTGACTGTACTATTTATCCAACACTTCCAAAATTTTGAAGTGTTCTAATCTTTTTCATTTCTTAAAACAACATTCTCGTGCATTCTTTGAGAGGATATTATTTATGGGCTATGCCACTTGTCAGGATTTTGTGGATACAAACAAGCGCAGTCATACTCACCCAAAAAGGAGAAAGCAAATTTGCATGACCATGGCTTAATTTTTTCAATCTCATATATACACAAGAAATATCGGCTTCTCATAAAATCTCTAAAGCGTTACCACGCAGTGCGGTGATATCATACTACCAACGTCTAAACGTGCACTCAAATGTATACAAAAATATGAAAAAGATTTAAGGCGTACGGAGCTCAACGATATGTACACTACTCCTAAGTACTAACACAGCAGGACTAGCAGGATCCTTGCCAAGCAATGTGTTCTTGGAGGTAGAGAGTTCACGTAAGTATATATATGCGGTGTTGAGGCACAAGGTAACAAGTTAGCAAGTACTAGCAACAACCATGGTGTTATTTTGTGTACTAATCTCCTCTTTGTCTTACTCGCTCCGTCCCACTAAATAAAACACTTAAATTTATCAGTCTCCAAAACTAATTTTTCATAAGAATAAAATCATAATCATATGAAAGTAAATTCAAATATCAATCTAGTAATATTATTTTTAACAAATAAAATTTAATTTATAATAAAATAGTTACTGATCAAATATTTAAAAAGTTGAATCTTTAAAATATGTGTGTGCCTTATTCTTCAGCGGGACGAAGGGAGTAATAGTTTTGGTCGGCAGATCGCCACCATGAGACGGAAAAAAAGATCTGTACCAACAAAAAAATCAACTCAAAATTATGTATACACGGTAAAAAAGGACAAATTCAAGGACCAAACAGTACACAAATAATACGTCCCATCATTATTGGTAGTTACAGAATGCACTGTTTTTCATACTCATATCCCCATGTATAAAACATTTTTTTTGTTATTTTTGCATATAAATTATCATGTTGCACATCTTGATTTTTTTTTTCTTTACACATTAGACACACATGCACATATCATCACATACGCAAGACCGCAATTACACACCCACAAATGCATCCACTGAAACACTTTTGAAAAGAAAAAAGAAATAGTAACATGTTCCTGATCTTAGTAAATTCTTGTAGAGTGATGCATTTTTAGTGTACTTTGGTGTACTAGACATCCAGCTTCTAAATTTAGTTTCAGGAGTTTATTTTGTGAGAGGTTTACCTAGCTCCGCTCTCAGTTTAATTAGGTGGAGCTGAAACTGTTTGGCTGAATTCCAGCTTACGAGAGATGGAGGTGGAGCTGAAGTTATGCCAAACAGGCTAGTAGTACATAAAGATTCTCTTCTCCATCGCACCAAACATTGTGAAAGAGAAAAGAGCACCATTTTGAGATTCGTTTATGCACTATTACTATTTTGAATATTGCGATTCAATCTTCACAAGTCAGGTGCAAGAACTGAATGAAAAAAAAAAGGAAGAAAATTGGAACGCGCGCTAATCTTTTGCTTTTATAGAGGACCGTATCAGATACGATCAAAAGAAAAAAAAACTCCCATGAACATAAGTAATTTGCTTTACCTCATCAGCATTAAAAGCTTTTTAAGTGTCCCTTTCAGAATTTACGAATCACCCAGGGATTTGACACTTGCAAGCCACATTGAATTGTTCACCGACGGGTTGCCGCTCACCGAGAATATTCCATCGCTGGAAATCTCCTATCTAAATTTGCTTTCAACTTGAGTAGATGAACAATTATTCCAAGTGGGAACCACGAATCGCATATACTAGTCTCCACATTTGATGGCTGGTGAGTGGTGTGACTTGTTAACAGCAATAGTCTCTCTTTTCACTCGTCAAATTCAAATGAGTAGTTTGTATTTCCAGAAATTATAGTTTTAAAACTGGCTAAAGCAGAACATTAGGCCAGTGTCAACAAATGCTAAGGCAAAAGGTGCATAATCCAATGTTTGTCCAATGTAACAACTCAAAACTTGACACAAACAGTTCCTCTCGTACAAGTTTTGTTCTGTTTGGCATTAGGCCGCCGGATTCTTATTGTAAAGCTCAAATCCTCGGTATCCCAACACAAGGGGTAGTAAAAAGCATAAATCAAATCAAGAGAAGCCTCATCTACAGGTATGAGTTGCTAGTCTGCAAAATGGCCTAACTACGCATTTGCAAATTTGATACCCTTCTCAATTGAAGCCTTGAGCTCGCCCTTAAGATTCTCCAGTCCTTCCTTCTCAAAGTCTGACAGCTGGCCCAACCCAAGAACTTCCTCAACTCCATTCTTCCCAAGCTTCACCTGTAACATCAGTGAAGGAACATAAATATTTCAGCAGCTTGACCATAAAGTTTACTGATTGAAGATTTCTAAAGCAAAAACCAGTTTTGAAATGACCAGATGATAGAATCACATTCACGTTAGGCTAAGCACCCACTACGTCTATGTAATATGTAAATAATGTCACCATGAGCACGACATAAAGCAAAGCAGCAAACCACAGGAAATCTTACTGCAATTTGCATACATGATTTGCTATGAGATTTGGCATGGCATATTTGAGGGCATTTTTATGACCTTTTGTACAAAAAAAAAGGGTAATTTGGATCCATGCCATTATAATTTTGCAAAGTTTGAGATATGCCATCGGTATCTCAATGACATGTAGGACCCATATGAGTCAATGACATGTGAGTCAGGATGGCATATCTCAAATTATGCAAAATTATAATGGCATGGTTCCAATTTTCCCAAAAAAAAAATGCTTCTTGATAACCATGCAACAGCCTTACAGTAACCAGCCTATAATATAGGAAACCAGATGAACCGTAACTTCTTTTGCAGCAGTACATGGATGCCGTGCACAATATCTAAATTTGCATGGATGGTCTCAGGTTCATAGAATCAGAGCACCAAAATGCACACTTCCACAGTTCATAGTAATAGATGAGCCTATAAAATGAACACATTCTGAAAGTATATAATAAGGTAGCAATTCCATAAATGAGGTATAACCATTCATTGCAAAGTAAAAAAAGAAAGAAAGTATCTAACCACACAATCATTCAGGATACAGGAATCTAACCAGAGACAAGAACCACTATTATATAGGATTTAGTATATTAATATATATCTTTCTATGCAATAAAAAATTTGCATGGTTCGATCCTGTCCATCTTCTAACATTTTTGGACAGCAAGAGGAGGACGCAAATAAAACAATATGCATACAAAACTAGAGCCGCACATTAGAAAAAGGAGGAATAGAATAAAAGAGATATCATTAAGATGAGAAGGAATGTCAAATACTCTAGATTTACTCCACCAAATGATATAGATCACAACTGCAACAGACAAAGAAAGTTGTGAAAAGAAAATGTACCTTGGAGGCAAAGAATGGCAACTCTGTTACAGTTGATTGCACAAAAGAGCATTCAACAACGTCCGGCACTCCATTCAGACCCTTTAAGCAAGCATTTGCGAAAACAGCACCAGCATACCTGTCCCCCAATAGAATCAAATGAGTAAGGATAAAAGCACTACCGTTAGCCATAAAAGCACTAATTCCTCACTCTGCACAGCTGTTATGTTTATTTTAACTTACGCCATGGACAAGGTTGCAGAGCCCTTTCCAGCCTTTGCTTCAACAACTTCAGTCCCACCATCCTGTGTTCTCTTGGTAAGAGCCTTGATGTCTTCATCAGACAACGCATTAGTTGCAGGAGTTGCCTACCCAAATAAAGAGTTCCTTCAGTTGGATTGTTAAGTTATGAGCTCATAAAAGCATCATCTGCTTCATATTTTTGAACAGCCAAAATAACACAGTTATATCTTATATATTGGTCATGTTTGTGTTCTTATTTGTAATCCAAAAAATGATTGTACACTTCATATTAGACTATGTTAGCGATGATTCTATAAAGATAAAAGATTCCTATACAGACAAACTATGTCAACCTTAAGCGAGAAAATATAACAAACTTGGTTATTAACTTTTTTATCATAATAAACATGTGCAGTTTACTACAAGAATAAGAGAACACATGAACAGTAATTCTTAAGTTAGCATGTTTTAACCATAGCATGCATGATATGATTATGGTGCCATAACAAAATATATATATATATATATTGTAGGCATACTCCCTCCGTCCCAAAATAAACCAACCTCGTACTAGGATGTGACATGTCCTATGAGGTTTGGTTATTTCGGGACGGAGGGAGTACCAATCTGATAATCTTATTTTTATGATATGTAAATATGGATCCTACTGGTATGACATTCTGAGTTATGTTAATCAAAAGTCAAAATCCATACCTGTGAGAACAGTGGCAGGATGGTGATACCCGCATGACCACCAACAACTGGGACATTCACATCTGCCAAAAAGGGAGAAACAAATCCAACAGAAGATAAGAGAGAAAAAACACCAAAACCCTACTATATCAATTCTCAGTACTCAAGTGACTCTCAGGTCATTACCAGTAACTGGTACATTGGCCTTTCCAGCATAGAAAGTCTTAGCACGAACAACATCAAGAGTAGTCACACCAAACAACTTCTTCTCATCGTAAGTCCCAGCCTTCTTGAAAACCTCGGCAGCAATTGGGACCGTTGAATTCACTGGGTTGCTGATCATGTTGACAAGAGCCTAATATACATGAACGAATTTAATGAACGTGTTGGTAATTAAGCATGTAAGACCAATGAACATGCATGAGTTTCAAAGATACGAAGACTGAAAACAAAATTGATAGAACTTATCAAAGATAAGCAGATAACAAGAAGCAATAAGTCAGGGTAAACAATGATATTCTTCTGATTTGTCCAGGTTAATAAATGACCCGTGGGGATAAAAATAATTGCTGCACCAAATTATCAGCATTCAGCCAGGGAACCAGATTATTCAACAAGAGATATACAATGAGTGCTGGATGCCGAGACACACGTGCTGGGGAAAAAGTTTGGCGCCTTTTCAGTAATCTAGTACAGCTTTTTTCACACCTCTAATCAAATCATGTTTACGCTTCCGTTACTAGACCTAATTGCAGCGAACAATACCCACAAGCGACCACAGGAGCTACAGGCACAAGAGCTACAGATCCAGAGTGCTGCGAGTGAGGGAGAGATCTTACATTCGGGCAGTACTTGGCAATGGCGGTGCAGAGATTCTTAACGATGCCGGCGTTGATGTTGAAGAGGTCATCCCTGGTCATGCCGGGCTTCCTCGGCACGCCGGCCGGGATGATCACGATGTCCGACCCCTCCAACGCCTCCCCGAGCTGGTCATCCCCCATGAACCCCTTCACCTGCGAGAAACCGAAACCCCCAAAACCCAAGCGCCCGCAGCGTTAGACAGATCCCGGCGGAACGGGAAGAGGGGACGGCGAGCGATGAGAGCGCGGGGGGAGGTACCTGGGCCGGGGCGTTGATGTGGGAGACGTCGGCGGCGACGCCGGGGGTGCCGGCGATATCGTAGAGGGAGAGGGAGGAGACGAGCGGGTTCAGCTTCATGAGGAGGGAGAGCGGCTGCCCGATGCCGCCGGCCGCGCCGAGGATGGCGACCTTCCGCTCCGTCTGGCCGGAGGAGGCGGAGGAGTAGCCGCGGCGGCGGCGGAGGACCTGCGAGGCGGATCTCATCAGCGACGGCCTCATTGCTGCTCTCCTCTGCGGCGCTCGAGATCTGACTCGGTGGAGGAGGCGAAGGGCGGAGAGAGAGAGGAAAATGCAAAGCGGTGTGACTTTGTAGTCGAGCAAAGGGGATGTGGATGGGATTGGGATCTACTAATACAAAACGTGGTTAGCGAAATGGTTAGTACGATGTTGCAGCTTTTGTAGTGTCAATTTGATTTTTTTTTTCTCTCTTTGATTTCATCTCTGCTGTTCTCTGTGCGCCTATTTAATACAATCATTTCTGATTTGATTAATCTGTTCTTCCGTGCGTCTGGTTTGGTTAATAAAGGTGTGTCATGGTTTAAAAATCGCTCTAATCACACTCAAAACTGTTCTAAGAGCAAAGGTTAATAGTATAGCCCACTACTAACTCTAATTCATCTAATTCATCTATAGCCAATCTAATAGCCAATTCATACAATAATTGTTTACTATACTATTAATACATGGTCTCATCTGTCATACACACACTGTGTCTTAAAGTCCGTACTGCAGCTGGCTATAGATCTGTAGCCCGCTGCTCTTCTCTCTCTTTTATCTCTTTATAATATGTTTATAGCTGGCTAATAGTCTGCTATTGTATCTGCTCTGAGATTGAGAGACTGTTCACTTTGATGTCATTTTCAACCATACCAAATTTTGGTAAAGTTGCCAAAAAAAGTAGCTACATTTAGTTTGCTGCTAAAATTTGGTAACTATATAAGAAATCTTGCCTGCCAAAATTTTAGCACAGTTGCCAAAATTTCAGCAATGCCAAAATTTGGTAAGGTTTTTTTTGGCATCAAAGTGAACAGCCCCTGAGACGAGAACATGGCAATTGAAATTTGCTGAAAGCCAGCCACACGAAGCGCTCGGAGGATACGGAAGGCTTAAGGGGCTTACAGGAAAACATTTGTACCTCGTGTAAATTATCAAGAAACGAACAAAATAAATACCAAAAATACTCCGCCGTATAGTTAGATAGTCTTCTAAGTTCTAATAACCAACAATTATTAGACAAGCCTATCATTTCTTTCATATACTGCACTCGCCATTTTTCTCAACTGAAAAGTGAACTCATCACAGAAAAACAAAGCTGAAACAGCTTGCAGTAATATGCAGTTATGCACTCGCCAGATACAAAATTTGACGAGGTTAAAGTTATATATGATGCTATTGATGCAAGCTGGCTTGACTTGCATCAAGGTTTGATCCTAACACTAAAGGCAATCATATTGGGAGCGAATTGGAGCTTCTACCAAGTGAAGAGCAACAACTAATTCCAGGCACAGCACTACAACAGGAGCAACCATGATTTGTCCAACTTTGCGAGCTCCTACCTTGTCAGGCTGATCATGAACTAAATCAAAGAAGAGCGCAAGTAAATCAGTCGGTCATGATATCACTCCCATCTGAATGCTCAGAGGCATCAGTAACGTCTCCCAGCTCTTGGCTCTCCTCGTCAGTTTCCATAGCATCAACTTCAGATTCTTCATCGTCTGTGTCCTTGTCCTCGTATATTATCGGTGGAACAGCGTCCTCCTCATCAGTTTCACCGTCAGAAACCTGGAAAAGTTTTGAGTTACTGCAGTGATTAAAAAGACCGCGCCATTTGGAGGAAAGAAACTTACCCCGCTGAAAAGATAGTCTAGGGTAGTTGAAAGTTGAAGTGCTGACTTGAAGGTTGATGTTCTTGCATCAATAAGCTGCAAAATTGGCAGATAGTAACATTAGTATTCAGAACTCAACCTGACTCACAATTGCCATTCCTGTCTGTGCTTGTGCCCTAAAAAATTGATAATCAAGGAAGTCAAAACTTCAAAAAATTCCTGACACATGACATCTAAATGCAGCATTGTTCAGGAACGATGCAAACTAGTAATCTAATAATCTTAATCAGAAAAAGCATAATCCAGTATAGATGATGCCATGTCACTTACTGTTACTGCAACTGCAGCAGAAGATGGTACTAACCTGGTAGAGTGAGTTTAGCAACAGTAGAGAAGATTCCTGAGACACTATGCTGCTCATGTGCCGACAAAGTAAAGCCTGAAGCCATGGGAGCATACAAACCAGTTTTGCACCCCTGTGGAGAGGAAAAACATATCATGTGCAACCTTTCCACCAAATTGTAATGGAAATATTAGAGATTTACACTGTAACAGAAAACCTACCTGGATTGTATTAGCAATACAAAGAACTTGAGAAGCTTAACGACGTCTGCCGGTGTTAGGAGTGATACTGACTTTACAATGACCTGGAATTACTTATCAGACAACAATACAATTATCAGACAAGAGGAAATGTTCCATGAAATTGCAACAGGAAAATTCATATCAATGCATTGGAAGACTGCTGCTAGGAATGAATACTATTAGATTGGTTATGGCCTCATGGAGAAAAGGAGGCCAGTTTTTAGTTTAGTAAATTAGGCTAACCAAGTTTAATTGCAACTTACAAAGCAGTCCAACAAGACTGGATTAAGAGGTTCAGACTACTTTGTCTTTTCTTTCATTCTGGGCTACCCTTCTTTTTCTTTTCAATTTTACTTGCTATGTAAAATATCATTAAAAATGGGCAATAATAAGAAATAAGAATCCAAGTAACCATAGCCTAAGTTTGACATAGCCAAGCGTAATCATGTCTTGTTCTACATGTTTTCCTAATCATGTACATAACCATCATAGCCCAGTAAAACAAACATCCAAAATCAAATTATTGTAACATCAACTACCTTGTCTGAGCCAAATAAAAATGATGAATTATATGGAAAAATTGAAAGCGGAATAAGATTCTAAGTGAGACTGTTTTCAAAATATGAAAAATGATTGAGTGAAGATAAGGGGCGACAGAAGTCTCAACCACACAGTGCACAGGAAAAAACGGAGCCATACCTTTTCATCTCTATTGTACAAGCATTTTAGCAATTCAGTGTGATCATCAGCACGCAAAGCTTGCTTCAGCAAAACATGGACTGAATCTGCACTTGGTGGCGCTAAAGAGGGTGGATGCTCTTCAGTAACTTCAGATTTGTTTAGCAAATTCAGACTTGCGAGTTTTTCCTCCATGGTCGGTTCATCAAGATTGTACTCTGGATTCACTTCCTTGGTTGTGTCTAAACATCCCAAATAAAAACAAAAATTAGTGATGTGGTAATAAAAAAAACAATATAGAGGGCACCCTTAATTCTGTCCTTTCACTATTTAGAGGTAGAAAAGGTAAAAGAAAAGGTTAGTGTAAGGTTTTGGAGGTAATGTAACAAGCAATGTCTCACCATTAGTGGAATCCAAAACGGATGATGTCCTTTTCTTTGCTTTTCCTTGAACAGGTTCTGCATCCTTGCTATTTGCTGGGCAAAGAAATAATCAATGTCAGGCATCTAGACAAAGTATATAATTTGCAACTTGATTATCATACCATACAGTTGAGGGTAATTATGGAGAGCAATTCCAATAGATTTTTTATCAGTTCGAAAGGTGCACGAGATGAAGTTAGCATTAAACTAGTGGATGGCTGAAATGAAACTCTCATTTCTCTTTAAAGCAAGGGTGCTCTTAACTTTTTAAGGAAAGCACTGAAGCACTGTCCCAAGTTATATGCTTATCGATTTGTACTTGTCATGCCAAGCTACATACATGCCATTAGTGCTTGGTGGAGTGCACCACTAGGCACTAGTCATAAATAACATCTATATTACTTCGATCTCTTGGCTAGTTGATTAATCCAAATCATTATCCATTAGTTAAGAGCAGACAAGCTGCTGTCTCGATTGGAATTCATCTGAACAGGAAGAAACAACAGTTCTTGTCATTGCAGAGAAAACTAAAACAAGGTTCAAGCAGAGCGATCTGGAAAAATTGTGAAAAAGAACAACGCAGATCAAATAGATCAGTCCCAAATCTAACCGTGTTTTGACTAACTAAAGCTCAATGTTCTGTTTAACAATTGAGAACATTTTTGAAATAAGAACTCATTGCAGATATATAGGAACCAGCAACAGTACAAAGCAGCTCAAGAATGATGGCATACAGCCTTTTCCATTATGCAAACCGGGTTATTTATACCAGGATAATTCTAACACACTTAACTATTCAATTTACTGCACTGATAATGATTATAAGAGCAGCAGGCAGATACAACAACAAACCTTTAGCTTCTTGCTCCAAATTCCTTTCCTGCGGAGACACCGTATCTTGTTTAGCTAGTTCATCATACTCTGCAACCAAGTTGATGTCCTTGCAAGTATCATCCAATTCTACAACCTTGAACTGTAAAACGTTTGGTGATCCAAATACAACATGAACCTTAACAGTATTGTCTTCATTGTTGTCACATAATTTAGCTGAAATTATTGGGATACGGCCTTTTTTATCGAGTGAATTTTTTACTGAGATTTTTGTGGGCAGTACTTCATTTTGGGAGAGGGTCTGTAAATGCCAGACATGAGCAACACCTTTCTTCGACACTGCGAGAACAATGCCCCCATCTCCATATGATGTGCTCCTTGTACACTCTACTATCTTTGGCTGATTTTGCATTGTAAGGGAGGCTGTAGAAACGATGGTACAACTATCCTGATCGCAAGACCACACTTGCACTTCCTTATTATTGTCAACATGAGAAACCAAAAAACGTCCATCATCTGATACAGACATCAGCTGGACAGGACCCTGCATTTGACAGTAGCATCAATAAGAGTTGAAAGCCTCTATTGAGTACATGACATATTACAAATTCATCTCGTGGGGTGTATCAACAGGGAGAGAGGGGCGCAAGTTTGAGATAATGACATACAACATCAGAAGGAATCCTCAAGATCTCTTTTTTCTCACTCACACTAAATAATCTTGTTATCTTACTTGATACACCCATAAACTTCTCATCTGCAAAATACAATGCCAAAAGTTTAGTTGAAATACACAAAGAAATGACAAAGAAAGAAATTGGCAATAATAACATAAGATGTCATATCAAAGAAAGAGTTCACATTCAACTCATTTTGCTGAAACCCTGGGTTATGTAAACTAAATTCATTTGAACTACCCGATTGGCAATTAATAATCGAAAGATGCGAAAGAGATTAAAAGAATTAGTGTTCTGCCAGCTCCGTATGTTCTTGATATCCTATATAAAATAATTGGTACATGAAAAATTGTTTTTTTTTTTACCTGGCAATCGCATATGTGTTGTCATGCTCTATCACTATCAGCTACTACACTACTACATGTTAAGATCAACAAATAATTAGAAATGAATTTTCCACTTAATGATACATCAAAAACAAGCCATCCATTTTTGGTAAAAACCTTCTATTAACATAATAAACAACCGGAAGACTGGATTTTAATAAAGGTTTTTTCAAGCATGCATCAGGTGAACAGATGAAATTAAAGTTGCGCTCACCATGAGAAAGTGTAAAAGAATTAATTGGTTTCTTCGTAGCTTTAATAGTGTCTTTGGATTCCCCGGTGCGAGAATTCAATTCACATATAATTCCATCCATGCCAGCAGTATAAAGAACACGCCCATGTCTTGCAAAATGAAGAGAAACAACCTTGCTAGTAGAAAAAGGAAAGCATGTTAAGGTAGGCATGGAATTTTCACAATAAAGTTACACCAGAGACATATTGATCTAACTTGTTTTGTTCTGCAGCACAGACTATGACTCTTTTCTTCAGAGGCAAGTTGGCTCATAACATAAATCATCAGAATGGCTTGTCAAAAATTTGGTTTACAGGCCATGGGATGCTTGTAATAATCCAATTAAGCTCATGTTGCCTGCTTAAGTGTGTTCCAACATGAATATCTCGTTATTTAGTTAAACAGGAAAAATTACAACTCTTCCATTTAGGTGATAAATTGAAGCTTGAGCTTCAAGCACAGAAGGAAAGAAAGAAATTGAGTCTTGAGCTACAACAAATACCGGCAGAGAGCAGCATATCCATGCAGAACCAGCCATTTAGATTTAAAAAAAATACTTGTAAGTTGAAAGATTGTTTTAACTTTTAAGCAATGACTAAGATATAGCATAGTACACGTGATAAGCCTACAGCGCAGTTAAGTAGGGGAACAAAGTACTGAATGTTATGTATGTTTATATCGAAGGGAGAAATGGCCAAATTCCTTGTTTCAAAATGCAGTGATTGACAAGGTACCAGGTGTTTTAACATGGCACAGGAGGATGCCAAACATTCTAGTTTGAATTAGAAGTACTAAACGAAGTTCAGAACATTGCAGAAGAACCCCTATCAGTCAAGTTAAAGGTCAAGAACATCAAGCTCATAGATCATAATAAGATTGCACCTACCCAGTATGAGGAGCATTCTTCCATATGACACCAGTAGAATCGAGAACTAAAACTTGACCATTTGTAGTACCAACAGCAACAAGAATAAGGTTTCCATCCTTTTTATGCTACAAAAAAAATACCCAATCAAAAACAGCAAATTGTAAGACAGAAATGAGACAGAGCCTAATTTCAATCCTAAAAAATTACCTTTTTCTGAACAGAGCAACATGCAATACAACTGTATGAATCATCTGGGGCTGAAATTGGATCAGTCCATCCTTCTATTATTTCTCCTCCTCCTGTACGCCATACCTTCTCAATTAGAAAAGCACAAGCAGAAAAAATGGATAGGTTAGCATACATCAAAGCTACAATCTCACAATATGGATTGATGTTTTGAGCGAAGGAAAGATTTTAATGCTAAACACATATCCATCCGAATTCCCACCATCATGTAAAGCTCAACTTTTCACCCTCTTTTTGTTAGTAGTAGTAGACTTTCACCTCTCCGAAATACCATTTCTAAAATAGATAGGCTATCTACCATTCACAGATCTCAGCTTTTAACTTCTATCACTCTCTACAAACAGCTTATAAGCAAAATTATATACTCTTAGAGTCTTGAGGTAGACGCCCAACGTATTCAAATAGTGATACATCATGAAAACTATTGCCTACGACCAAGCAGCACTTCACCCGGAAGAAACAAAAACCAACTTCACCAAACTCCCCTAGTTAATCGCCGTGAGAGAGCAAGCGTTCGAACCTAGTTCCCCAACCATACAGCAATCACTCGCGAGCCACGAGACATCTCGAAAACCAAAAGCACACTACTACATCGTAGCGCAGCGACCGTATAACGCTCCAGCAGCGGAAGTATTCCCCCCTAATCAACAACGACCGAAGGACGAGGGGAACAGCGCGTAAGGAAGGGGGGATTCAGGTGACGGGTTCCGAGCGAGGACCTGGACTCGCCGATCGGAGACGGCAGCGAAGAGCTCGCCGTCGGGGGAGAAGGCGGCCGCGTCTGGCGGAGGGGGCGCCGCCGTCTTGTCGCCCGCCATGGCTGGTTGGGGGGGGGGGGGGGGGGGGGGGGGGGTGGAGTAACGACGGCGCGGGGCAGCTCGGGAAGGAAGGACGGGGAGAAGCGGCGAGGGTTTTCAGGTTTTGGTTCGGGCGTCCCGGGTTTTTGCTGGTCCGAGCTGCTAAATGGAGGCGAGGCCGTTGGGCCGACAGATTGGGCCAGAAAACTTCGGCTGATTGCAGTGGGCGTGGCCGGTGAGCATTGTCAAGATGGGAGTTCGCTTTTAAACTCTCCTTCCAGACCCTCTTAAAACCCCACGTCTTCCAGCCAAACAATAAATTTAACAATCCCCACCCTGCAACTCCTTTCTCCCTAATAATTCCCCAACCAAACAGCTGTTAGGTCTTTGTAAGAGTGGTAGGTGAAGATTTAGCCGTGGAGGTTGTATTTCTTTGGAATTGTAAGAAACTGTCGTAAGTTTTTTTTAAATAAAACTTTCAAACTTATGGTTGTTTTTTTTTACATGGTCTCTTTTTTTTCAGAAAAACGTCCACCGTATGGTTTAACGAGTTAGATTTGATCGGAGATTAAGAGTTTGGATCTATGGTTAACGAGGTAGAATTTTGGTGTACTTAGAATGCTTATGAAATTTGTAAGAGCAATTCGATGATTTGAGGCATGATTAGAAATTCTAGTGGATGGACCATCAGTATATTCAGGCACTATATATGTCAGATTAACTAGTCAGGTATATCAGTATTCCCTCCGGTTGTTAATATTTGATGCTGTTGATTTTTTTTTAACGGATGCCGATGGAATTGACGACAACAATGAAGGCTCGGGAGAACGATGAGGCCTGTGGCATGCAGCTCTGGTGCTCGTCTCTGTTGCTCATCATCATCCACTCCTCGTTGCGTCGCACGGCGGCCCGCAGCATGCTTTGGTGACCACCTAGTAGATCTGTCGCCGGAATTCGACGGCCCTGGGACAGTTGCTTGGGCTGGATAGAGGTTGCTGTCGTGTGCTTCTCATCTCACTCACCGGCATCCCGCTCCTCATCACTCCTCTCACCGTCCCTGCTTGCTTCTGGGCATGGTCGCGGACGTCGGTACCACCGTACCAGTGCAGACTTATTGTTCGGCTCGTCTGAGTCGTCGGTGCCGGACTTGCGGAGAAGTGGGAGGCTGAGTGACGGCTCCGGCAACTTGGGCACTTCGGCGGACAACGGCTGTAGAAGGACGAGACTATGGGAAATTTTGTCAGGATAGTATTTTAGGGTGTAAACCTGGTAATTTAGCAAATTCTAATTAGATCTTGTTCGGTTTAGAGGGGATTAAAGAGTATCAAAGGGATTTGAGGGGGAATAATTCCACAATACAATAGGTGTACTAGGAACTAAGGGTATAACTTAAAGATCATCCAATTTTACCAAGAAAAAACATATCATCATCTTAAAAGGCTAAATAGTTCCTCCATTATAACGCACGGACATTTTCTCAGTAAGAGATCAGCCAATTTTAAGTGATATATCAGGAAACAGACATTTTTCAGTGGCATATAAGAATTCTTCGAAAATCTCGAACCCAAGTACAGTCATACAGCTATACGGTGCCTGAATCGCCAAATATGATACTCCCTCCATATTTTAATGTATGACACCATTGACTTTTCGACCAACGTTTGACCATTCGTCTTATTCAAAAATTTTATGCAAATATGAAAATATTTTGTCATGCTTAAAGAATATTTGATGATGAATCAAGTCACGATAAAATAAATGATAATTACATAAATTTTTTAATAAGATGAATAGTCAAACGTTGGACAAAAAGTTAACGGCATCGTAAATTAAAATATGGAGGGAACACATTAAAGGACTAGCGATGTCTAGACAAACCTACCTTCCACTGTACCGAAGCGACGCTGCTACTAGATGGGTGCCGCGAGCGAGCGAAAGTGCACGGCGTGCGGCGGCACCGGTGGCGACGAGTGCAGATCGACATCGGCGAAGAAGTGCGCAGACCGGACGACGGCAATGGCAAATGCATCCCCAAGAAAACCATGTAGTCCCATGACCATCCGCCCGCCACCCCGACCCCGTTCCTTGTCCTCGCCCGCGCCGAGGGCTCGACGACACCCCCGGCGCCTCCTCCGCGGCGCCCGGCGTTCCGCCTCGAGATGGGGTGGTCGGCCTCGCCGAGAACTACCACGCGTGCGTCGGCGGGGGCGGCTCCGTGCTCGAGGTGTCGTACCACGGCCATGGGCCGCGTGCCGCGGTTCTGCGTCCACGGGAAGCGGGTGGGCGGCGAGCGGGCCGACGGCGTGGTCACCGTCGTGGCCAGCGCAGAGGCGACGTCGGTGCGCGAGGAGCTGCGCGGCAGATCGTGGGGGCGGCCGAGTTCAGCGTGGAAGGGGAGATCAAGGGCTTCGGCTATCTCCGCTGCAAGGCGCTCTGGTTCCGGGATGACAAGCGGAGGAGCCCGATCCCTCTGTGCCAAGTGAGTCGAAGCCTAACGGCACCGGGGCCGAGTCGGCGACGCAGCACGGGCTTTTTGTTTTTTTGTTTTCCTTCGTATAGCACGAATCTTGAGGCTATTGGATGGTCCAAAAATCGACGAATCTTGAGGCTACTGGATGATCCAAGAATCGACATGTTTTTCCCTAATAACATGTCATCACTTTTTTAGTAGCTTCCTTTTGTTTTTTTTTTCTTCGTGTAGCACGAATCCTAAGGCTATTGGATGGTCCAAAAATCGACATATTTTTTTCCTAGTGATATGTCGCCACTTTTTTTTAGCGACTTCCTTTTTCTTTTTATTAAGTGGTGATAATCGGGGCAAATAAACCTGATTGTGGGTTAGGTTTTTTTTCCCAACTCAGTTTTCACCGTTGTTATATCGTAAAATATCAGGTTGTAAAGACATAGAGTCAAACAATCTTACTAGATCTGAATCTAATTTGAGAAATATCCATAAACGACTTAAAAAACTGTAAAATCTCAAAATCTTTTAAAAAAACTCAAATATAAATTTTAGATAACTTCCAACCTTGATAGAAAAATGCTTAAGAAACTGCTTGATGACGTAGTAGCATCCGATCCCACTATCACCGATGAATTGAGCGGTGAAGCAGAGCATGCTGCCGTCTCCGCATGACTATAGATTGCAGGAAGGGAAGGATACGTTATATCCACAAGGGGAAAGGAGATTGACGACTTATGTTGAGTTTGGAGGTGGTTCTTATATCGAAGTATATCTCATCATCATTAAATACAATTCTACTACCTCTTATAAGACTTTCTAATATCGTTCAATTGATTCGTCTCGCAAATTAGCCTACATCTGTGTAATTAATTTTGTAATTAGTCTATATTTAATACTTTAAATTAGTGTCTAACATTCGATGTGACAGGGACTAAATCCCTTATAATATGAAACGGAGTAAGTTTTAAATATTTTAAAACGAGAGTTTGGAGGTGCTTCTTATATCGAAGTATATCTTATCATCATTAAATTCAATTCTATTAAATATTTTAAAACGAGATTTAGAAAATACTAGTAGAATTTTAGGAAACTTTCGGTGTATATAGTTTCACACTTTTCACAGCTGGGCCCTGGCACCGTTGGCCGCGTGAAATTGATCCACGATTGAATCCCAAAAGCCCCAAAGCCCCACACACTCCTCGTTCTCCAGCCACCTCCAGCCCTACTATGCCTCGCCCAAAGCGCCGCCGGTCGCCCTTGCCGCCGCCGGCGCCGCCTGGCTTCCCCACGGAGCGCAAGCACCATCTGCCGGCGCTGCAGCCTCCAGCGGTGGCCGCGGCGTCTCCTGGCGTCGCTGGAGTTCCCGCCGATCTTGGCGACGCGCTCCTGCGCTGCGGCAAGCTCCTGGACAAGCTCCTGGAGCACGAGGACGGGTGGGTCTTCGCCGAGCCGGTGGACGCGCGCGCCCTCCGCCTCGTCGACTACTACCTGCGCATCTCCGACCCCATGGACCTCGGCACCGTCCGCCGCCGCCTCGAGCGCCGCCGCTACGCGGACCCGTGGGCGTTCGCCGCCGACGTCCGGCTCACCTTCAGTAACGCCATGTCCTACAACAGCGCGGGCGACCCCGTGTACGAGAGCGCCGCCGAGCTCTCCGAAATCTTCGAGGCCGGGTGGCCCTCCGTTCTCGCGGCGCCACCGCGCCCGCCCGACGCCGAGCGCAAGCGGAGGCTCAGTGGTTTGCTCCCGCGGCTGCCGGTGGGTGCACAGGTGACGGTGGCCGAGATCATGAAGAAGCGGGACGGGTGCCTGCGGGAGGTGAACGGGATGATGGAGGTGGACCTGGACAGGGCGGACTCCGCGACGCTGGACGAGCTCGACCGGATGGTCGCGGAGCACGGGGCCGCCCTCGCCGGCGTGGTTAAGGTGAAGCAGGTAACATTTGGCAGTGTTCTTTTGCTCTTAATCCTGCACTTTAGCATTTCAGTGAACCCCCTGGAATCTGTACTCATCGCGTCTGTTTATAGCGCAGCAAAATCTTTGCATTTTCTTTGCAAAAAGGCAGTCCTTTTCGAATGTTAATAGCAATGATGGATATTGCCAAGTTCGGGTGGGATGTAGGCTGTGCCCGCGACGTAATTTCGGTGTGTCCGATTTGCACAAAGGAGGATAGTGACTGTGGAAAGGGGCGTTTTGTGTTGAAATGTTATTTGTAGGGTGCGTTGGTGATCACTGATCAGGAGCACAATGCAAATTTCAGTGGATGGACTATCAGTCTATTCACAGTTGGGCTCCTAGGATGATGGGGATAAGTTGATGGCAACATTTTCCTGCTTGGTTATTTTTGCACCTGGCAATGCTCAGAAAAAGGATGGTGTATGAAAATGGCTTGCGTGCACTGCTAATTGTGCTAGTGACTATGTTGCTCTGTTGCTGGTAGAAACTTTTGAGGCTTTTTGTTCTGGTCAATGGTGATTAAACCTTTCCTTCTGGCAACACTGATTCCCCTGATGGGATGGCGTTAGGTATTGCGCATTACTGAATGTGGTGTGGTGTGGTAGAAACATTGTTATGCATTTCTTCTAATGGAAAGGAGAGGGGTTTCCTCCCTCTAGCTCAAATAAAAAAAATATCACAAATTGAACATGCAGATCAACTATTTGAACGGATCGGAAAATTTTATTTATGGGCCCTAAGCCTGGCCCCATTATGTAACGTGGCATTCCACCTGTACATACTTAGTTCGAGCAAGCTCAAAAAGTGCTCAATCGTCATAAGAGGAACACAAAATAATGTGTTGAACTGAGTATTCAGTATATCATCAGATTATTTTCGGATCCAGTTGTATATCTCTGTGTACTTTAGTTCCTCTCCATGTTATGTTTCCAACAATATGAGTTGAACTTCTGTCGTTCAGTAAAATACCAGGCTCCAAGTACTAGTTTGATTCACTGTTTGCTGTTATCTTGAACTGTGCTGGTCTCTGGTATCTGTTTTTGACATTTTTGTTCACTTATCTTTACTCCTTTCGAAAGAAGGCAATGATGGTGGTAGTGAATCTGTCACCCCACCAACTCTATTGTGTAGATTACTATTTTACCAAATACTCCATGTTTTTACCTACTCTTCTTTCATATGCTTTAATATTAAAAATAGTCCTTCTAACTCTATCTTATTTCATTTCTACAGCACAAGTTTATTATACAAAGACACATATAGGGACAAAATTCTCCCCAAACCATCAAACTAATATGTTCCAAGCAATATTAGCACACATATAATTTATTTTAATCCATAGAAAGCACGAGTATTTAGCTAGTGTTGTGTAAAAAAACTGCATGTGGATAGTGGACCAATAAATAGTTGTCATGAATTCAGGCAGACATATCATGCAGAACACTGAGTCAGGAGAGTCATTTTGTCATTAAGACGCTCCTCTTTCATTGCATTGTTAATCTACCTGTTTTTGGGAATACATATCACTATATATGTCTATGAATAAGATCTGATGTTGTGTGCATTCCCCATTCAAGTATGGAGATAGAACTAAATAGTAAGTGCCTTCAATTTAACTAATGGAAGTGCCATTTCCATTGCACGGGTACATTTGAATTTCTTTATAGCTGTCTTTGTTATACACTGTAGCACTATAGTACTTGTATTGTATCTACACCACTATATTCTTGCCCAATCAAAATGATTATAGTGCATCTACGCAACTATAATCTTGCCCAATCAAAACGATTGTAGTCTTGTACTACCTCCGTCCTAAAATATAAGCGATTTTGATTGGGTGGGACATAGCCTGTCTAGACTCATAGTATTAGGATGTCTTGTCCAGACTTGTATTATTAGGATATGTCCCATCCAATCAAAATCCCTTATATTTTGGGACGGATGGAGTACATTCTATTCTCTTGATTGATCAGTCAATTAATTTGTCAGACCGTAAGATTTCTAGCACTCGAACAAAGGGCTGTATTAATCAAATGAGTTATTTAACCTACTTATATCATTACATTTTCAAAATCACTCCCCCTTCCTCACCTTTCAATGTGTGGCTTTGTTCTGCTCGACATATAGTTAGGTTCACTATGGTCCTGTACTGATCTGACAGAGAACATTCAGTAATGCGCTTGTCCATATGACTGCAAACTGAATGCCTTGTGAGCTTCTTGTTATGCATGGCATTCCTCACTTATTATTTTATTTGATTTTGGTGTGGGGCTTCGGGCTATCTTTTTTATGAAAACAGTTTATTCTGACACCTATCATTTGAACTATTGCACTGAAGTAATCAATTTTTTATCTATTCATGTTAGGAGTATTTAATAGGACACCATTTGCCAACTAACTAAACAATGATAAGTTGTTATGACCTATCAGCTATACGTTGTTATGAGGTTTCTTTCTATTATATATAGACAAGGGTAAACAATTTCAGCATTTCTAAGTGTAAAATTTTCACTTGATACCATAGAATTGGTCTATGCACAAAAAGACAAGACAACCATACTTCACCATGTGTGTATTCACACATGTAGTTAGTGAAGTCTGGCTGCTATTAATACCCGTGTTTATACTTCCCAGCTCAGATGCTTAACAGTTGACAGTAATAACATATATATCCAGTAAAGACGTGTTTATGGTCTTATGGTGCAGATGTAGATGAATATATGTAAATCTTGACGTCACACATTATACAGATAGCTGCTATGACACTAAGAAGCATATTGTACATTTTTCAGCATCATCATAGATGAGTCTATTCTTCCTTTGATTTTCTGTTCTATCTTTGATCTTTATGTAATCTTTTTTTCTGAACTGTAGGAGCCATGAGTGGTGGATAATCAAATTTCAGAAGGTCCTGCAAGATTCTACCTCAGTGTCCCTTTTTTGTCGAGGTTCCTGCTCTGTGAACTGCTGATGTATCTTTGTTTCAGAATGCTGTTGGCTTCAACAGGACTTCCGTGAGACCATGAGTCCATAACACCGTAGTTATCATATCCTAGATATGCCAACTTTGCATTTTGTCAGATGTCATACCGTTGTGTGTTGTAAGTTGGAACAAGCGGGGGGTGTATGTTGGGATCAGGCTTTTCTGATACTGAAACGTTTGGTGAACGAGAAGGGGAAAATATGCAAAAATATGCTGTGCAAACTCTTATGTAGTGTAAAACTGAAAACTATTATAGGATACATAATATATGTCTGAAATGTCTATGTTATCATGAGTAATTCTTTTACTCTGTGTTGTTTGCATACATAATATAACTCTTATATCGTTGTTTGCGTGTTATTCAAATAATTATGAAAAAAAATCAACAAAATTAGATTAATATGTGATAAATCAATCCATAAACATGTAAGTTAAAATTTAACTTCCACAAGTTGCAACGAAAAAAACAAATTAAACTACGAATAGTTAATGTATATTCACAGTTATAATTGTTTTTTTTTGTTGTAACTTGTAGAAGTTAAATTTGATCTTGCATGTGTTTTGAAGTGATTTATCACATATTAATCTATCTTGTTGATTTTTTTAATTTTTCTCAACTATTTAGATGACATGTAAACAACGAGATGATGTCCTCTCGAGAGTATAAAATAGTTTTCCTACGATGGGAAAAAAAATGAAGCAATAATATTACTAGTCTAGGTGTTATTTTTTTAAGTAAAGTACACCACCGATCCTTAAAATTGGGCAAGGAGTTATTTAAATCCATGATCTTATAAACCCGACATTTGGATCCACAATCTTTGTTTTAATGAACCATCATGGGTCCAAAGCCCATCTGACTGGGTTGACCTACCGATATGGTTGTCCACCGTGGCCATAACTTTGCACTTGGCCCCCTTCCTACCCAGTCGATCCACTTCTTCCTCAAATATCCTCTCTTCTTCATTGTTTCGATTTATAGTTGTAGCGGCGGTGACAAGGATGGTAGTGGAGACCCGATTAGGCTGGCAACGATGAAGGAGGCAGGTAGGACGGTGCTAACCAGGGGGCGGCTAGGGGTATTCCTAAAGTGCGTTGATAGGAGAGGCCATGGCTACTCAAAGCAGCGTGTCTCCTACAAGTGCCAAGAGAAAAATGCCCGATCTCCTGTTGATTGTGCCCTTACTTCCGCAAGAATAACATTGTGGAGCTCACTGCAACGATATATGCTAATTGGGGTCATATTTTATTCACTTGTCCTCCCACAAGGTTAGTATCATCTCCTGCCTCGACACCACCAATTGCACCGCCATTGTCAACCTATTGATTGCCGACCAAACGTGCTACCCAACTCACATCTCCATCCACCACAGAGTGCCCATGATCGTTGAGTGGAGGGGGAGGGGGGAGGGGGGGCGGCGAGTGGGAACTGTTGCTATGGGTAGAGGAAATGCTTAAGAAGTGGGTCGACTGGGTGCGGAGGAGGCTAACTACAAAGTTGTTGTCGCACTAGACGACTACGTCGACGGTCAACACAGTCACACATGTTTTAAACTTGTGATGATTCATTAAAATAAGATCATAAACCTAAATGTCTGATTTACAAGATAGTGAAGCTAAGTGACACCTCATTCTACCTTTAAGGATCGACACTGTACTTTACTCTTTTTTTTTTTACCTTTTTTACTATAAGATTGAGTCAAGAAATCATTCGGTTTTTCATCTAGTGTCTCACGCCAGATGGCAGCCATCAAACCGTTCATATTTTGACTGATATGGGGTAAAAAAAAACATTCGAATGATCATTAGACAGTCCTATCGTGAAAATATTGATAACATAAGTGTGTAAAAGTACTCAACGATCATTCGTGCTACAAATAGCAATATAGTCGCATACCACAAACCACTCATGCATATATCACCGGAAGAGGATTTTGAACCCTCAAGGGGATATCCCCTCATTATTTGCATATCATTCAAATAGTTATGAAAATTTTTTAAAAAAATTAATAAGATGTATTAATATGTGATATATCACTCCACAAACATGCAAGTAAAAATTCAACTTCTACATCTCGCAACGAAAAAAACAAATTTGACTCTGAATATACGTTAACTAGCTGCGGTTCAATTTGTTTTTTTCGTTACGAGATGTAGAAGTTGAATTTGAACTTGCATGTTTGTGGAGTGTTATATTACATGTTAATACACCTTCCCAATTTTTTTCAATTTTTTTCATAACTATTTAAGTGACATGCAAAGAACGAGGGGATATCCCCTCGAGTGATTAAAACGGTTTCCCTATATCACCGGCTCATAGCTGTCCGCGCGCAGCTGACGAGGAAGGTGTCTCCGAGAAATTCAGGACGAACAGGCGGCGGCGGGATGGGGGCGCGGCCTTCGAGCATGTCCACGACGTCCGTCATGCCGGGCCTCATGTCCCGGCTATGCTGCGTGCACCAGAACGCCACCTTCACGACGACCTCCACCTCCTCCTCGTCGACGCCAGCCGCGCCGCCGCCGTCGCCGCGCGCCATGGTGGCGTCCACCACCTCCATGAGCCGGCCTTCCTCCATCCTGTCCCGCATGACGCACGGGAGGAATTCCTTGGTGAAATCCGGCGGCGCCCGCGCCTGCGAGGCGCCCCCGCTGCCCGCGAGCTCGAAGTTCCGGCGTCCGCCGACGAGCTCGAACAGCATCATGCCGTAGCTGTACACGTCGGACTTGGCGGACAGCGCGTTGACCAGCATCTCCGGCGCCATGTAGCCGAGGGTGCCCCTCCCGCGCGTGTCGACGCTGGTCAGGTCCCTCCCGATGGACATGGAGATGCCGAAGTCGGAGACGTGCGCCCGGAACTCGCCGTCGAGGAGTATGTTCGCCGGCTTGATGTCCAGGTGAAGGATCTGGTTCTTGCACTCGTGGTGCAGGTACGCGAGCCCCTTCGCGACGTCGACGGCGACGTGGCGCCTCGTCGCCCACGGGAGGTGGCGCCTCCGCTCCTCGCCGGAGAAGAGCCAGTAGTCGAGCGACCGGTTCTCGTAGAACGGGTACAGCAGGTACCGGCCGCCGCCGGGCTGGAGGCAGTATCCGAGCAAGCCCACCAGCGCGTAGTGATGCACGCTGGCGACGATGGTGATCTCGCTCAGGAAGTCCTCCTCGCCGACGGACTCATCACAGACGATCCGCTTGACAGCGACCGCCGTGCCGTCGTCGAGGACGCCCCTGAAGACGGTGGCGGAGCCGCCTCGGCCCACCACGCACCCGAAGTCGTCGGTCATGGCCTGGATCTCGCCGTGCGAGTACTCCCGGAGCAGCCCGTCGATGCGAAACGCGGCGCGCAGCCGCTCCGCCTGCACAAGGGGACGCCCCGCATCTTCTTTCTTCTCCGGTGGAAGTGGTTCCGCCGCAGTAGCCGCCGCCGCCGCCGCCTTCTTGCGGCGGAGGCGACGCTCGATGCAGGAGAGAAGTGCTTGATATGGCTTCCAGATGCAGTACACCACGAGAGCCACGATCGTGCCGATCAAAATGGCGAGGCCATGGTCGTCATTTCTAGTGGTTGCTTCCACACTCACGACCACTACAGTTACTACAGCAAGGAATGTTCCGGAAACCGTCTTCTCCTTCCAGCTTGAGAAGGAGCAGAAGTATAAGCAAAGCAGTGGCGACGTAGGCCACTGATTCAACGGCTAACTTTACCCCGACGCTCGGACTCGGATCAGCAAAGCCAACACTGACGGCCACGACGAACAGGATAACCACAATTGCCGTGCGCAAAAGGATCTTCCCTGCGTTGCCTCGCAGACAGGCGCAGCAGCAGCAGCTTCGTGCTTGAGGAGGATCAACAACTGAGCCGGCCTCTACGTCTGGCATAATGTCTACGCACCACAGGCAAAAGCAAATGCAACAAAGCCAAAGCTATTGGGAACGAACGAAAAACAGTAGAGTCAGAAAAAAGAGGACAGGAGCACGAGAGGTACTTATTGGCCTTCTAAACTGTGATATCGCCATCTCCAAACAGAATGATGTGATCTAGCAAGAGGGACAAGTTGTTTTTTTTTTTGAAACTAAAGAGGGACAAGTTGTGGCCTATAGATGCCGATTTTGAAGTCAAATGAGCAATTGTTGGAGAAGTGGATGATTTAATATACAAAGAAGCAGATGTCGTTGTAGACTGAGCGCGCTGGCATGAAGTGAGTTAGGACCAGTTCGAATGAGCATACAATGATGCAAATTTCAACTAGAGGTGACATCTTTCTGCTTAGCGGCGATCAGATCGGTACTAGTCCTTTCATTCGGTCGTGTGGGATAGCGGCATTGGTGCGTGATGGTGGTGTTGTTTTTTCTTTTCCTAACTTTAATCTATCAGGTTATAGTCTTATAATTTTACTATATGCAATGAAACTTTGCATTAACTAATTAAGTGTCGGTTCCTTAAAAAAAATAACATCTTTCTCGTTTTCATGGGTCAACAGACTCATCAGAGTCACTCCTCTCTGCCTCAGCTTCTTCACCGTTTGCAGCGGGTCGTTGAACATTACGCTTGGTTGCTGGAGCAGGTGCAGCTTTCTTGCCACCTTCTCCCACTTCAATTACGCTAGCATTCTGGTCTATCAACTGAGTCAAGGAATCTTGCACATACAGTGATAGGAATACATATAGCAAAAATTATTTTTCATACGTGAACATGGCATGGAATGGCTCAACAAGAACCAGTCAATTAGTGAACCAGAAGCAGTCAGATAACTAGTAGCAGGTACTGTTATTTCAACATAACAGCCTACCTTCCAAGTTCCAACAATACGAGATGTTGAAGTTTAGGCTCGGCACCATGCTCGTTCATGGCATTACCATTGTCATCAAGATAAGGAACTCATTATACATATAGTTTATTAACTTCTGATTAAACAGCAGTAACTTCAAGCAATGGTTGTTCATGAGCCAATTACAAACTAAACGACAAAAAACCTGTCAACTAAAGATATATAAATAAAAAATAATTAAATTTTTACTCAACTGTAATTAAGGTAACATATGCTATAATTTACCATCAAAACCAAAAGGATACTGACAGATACTCCATGCATAATATTCATGAGATGCTTCTCAACTCGGTGAACCAGTTCTGCCTGTAAACATATGTGAATGGAACAATAACAGTTATGATTGACAAAGTGCTTCCATGAAAAGCTAAAGGGAAGGCATCGAATACATTTAAGTCAGGCTCCCTCCGGAAACGCCGCCTTCGTGCATCCCTCATTGGAGGAGTAAGACCATGTGTGTATTCAATTACTTCTGGAGCAGGATCATCTTCTTCTCTTACCATAATCATCTGTTACAATCTCAATATAAGATTCTTAAAAGCCTACAATTGATAAAACAGATTTTAAACACATCTTATCCTTTTACCTGACCAATATCAGCTGTTTTAGCACTGAATCATCGTATGTCTTGTATGACTCCATAACAGTTGGGAGATCTAAGAGAGATGCTGGAAAGCTTTCATTTCCAATCATAAATGTGCCACTTCTTCCATCCTCTGTAGCACGAAAAAAGAACACCAATCCACAAGTTAAAAAAGATTAACTAAAAATTTCAGTGGTAACAGTACTAGAGTATTACAATACAAGTCGTATCCATCAAACAGAAATATACCATTGTTTTTGAACCAAAACTAGAAGTGAGTAGAGAAAAAAGAACACCAATCCACAAGTTAACAAAGATTAACTTAAAATTTCAGTGGTAACAGTACTAGAGTATTACAATACAAGTTGTATCCATCAAACAGAAATAGACCATTGTTTTGAACCAAAACTAGAAGTGAGAAGAGAAACTAGATATGCACAAAAAGAATGCATTAGAAAATATTAGCACAAACCACATTTCCAGCATCTAAAGAGTAGAACCTGTCGAGTAAGAAAATTGCATTACACCATGAGAAGATACAAATTCTTCAAAGTATAATTACTGGACTTTAGTCATTTTTTATATTGCTAATAGTGATTAGGCAATTGTACATCTTAGAGAGTAACCGTAGCAATATTACATTTGTTGGAAAAGGGAAACATTAAGAGAATGATACAAGGAAACAAGATTTCCAAAATCGTAAAGTGTGCTACTATCTGCATTCCCTTCATAATGTATTATTTAAATATGACATCTGCTGCTCGTATTATCCATCGGACGCTAAATGGATTACTCAATATGTCATCATTCTCAGATCACTGCAGGTAAAGAGTAAAGAGCACAGAGATCAGATCCCCGCAACTGGTAACCCGCATCAGAAAACACAAGCTTGCAAAGCATTGCCCTTTAAGTTATCTATTAATATATGTGTACAGGAAAGATAATTCTTGCTGCGTTGAAAATACAGTGCCAATAAAAAAAGGGTTAATTATCTACCAGCACGCTATAATGCAGTACTGCAAAATCTGGAGCAATGACTTATGACCTAACTCCTATATGACATACTGCATGGCACATCCTTTGAACCGCAGGGAGAAACCACACCAGCATATGTCCACTCAGGTCTAGCGGCGGAACAACCCATCGGAAGCGTTCCCTGGTGCACCCGCACTTCCACAGGCACAGAGCGGAGGTTTTCCACTTGCACTCGCACAGAAGAAACGGTGTGGGCATTTCGCCGAACAGCGTAGGGTCACGGTAGCTCGCTAGCGAATTCCCACCAAAACCAGAGTTTTTTTTTATTTTTTTGACGCGCAGCTGTCATACGACAAGCCTCCGCGCAAACGGAAGCTAAATTTCGCTGAGAGAGAATCACCTGAGAAGGAGAGATCGAGGGAGGCGTCGTCGGGGTTGGAGGATGACGCGCCGGCGGCTTGGTTCATGAGGCGCTCGATCCGCTCCGCCACGGAGGGGGGCACGCGGAGGATGAACTGCTGCTCCATCTCAAATTCCCAATTCCGCCGGGAGCACAGCACCGCGGCGCCCTCCAAGATTGCAAATTCGACGAACAGCCAATTTACGGTCTCTTCCGCCGTTCTCTGAATTTATCCTGGTGGAGAGTAGTTGTCTACTATTGGTTTATTAGTCGGTAAAATTGAGAGGATCACTAGTGGGCCGGAATAACTGGCCACGGGCCCTTCCTGCGGAAACATGTGGCTTTGCTGGGCCGTTCAGTTCTCCACATCAACCTTGTCTCTCGTAGGCCGAGGCCCTGGAGAAGTCCACATCTCGCGTTCTCGTGGGCGCACGCCATCGTAGAAATGGAGGACGAAAAGCAAACCTCGGTTGGTGGCCCAGGCCCAGCCGAAACGTCCTGAAGTGAGGGCGAATCCTTCGCCGTCACACCGCGTCAGTGCGTTGTCTCGAGGCAGGTATATGCAACAAGGGTGGAAGGCAACGGGTGCTCTTTGATCTGATGATGCCGCTAGCTAGGGCTCGCCCTACGCGATTACGGGTATATAGAAGTATGGTCTGCCTCTGTCCATGCCTACTTATTGGTATGGGCTACTTTGGCCTATCCGGTCATCGGCTAATAATGTAGGGAGGGGGCTAGCTACCTCCATGGAATAGAAACGGTGTCATATTCCCTGTAACCGTTCTGGCCATCTCGTCAAGTAGCGGCTGGCCAGATTGACGATAACAGATACGTTGGCATCGTCCCTAGTTCATGGAACCTATACAACCGAACTTCATCAGCTCAAGTTTGGTTCATAGCTCGAGGGGAGCCAATCATTTGTGCACAAGTCCAACTCGCCGAAGTTGTAGGCGTAACAATTCGAGCTATGGTACTCCCTCCGTCCCATAATATAAGAGATTTTGAGTTTTTAATTGCAACGTTTGATCACTCGTATTATTCAAAATTTTTTGAAATTATTATTATTTTTATTTGTGACTTACTTTATTATCTATAGTACTTTAAACACAACTTTTCGTTTCTTATATTTGCAAAAAAAATTTGAATAAGACGAGTGATCAAACGTTACCAGCAAAAACTCAAAATTCCTTATATTGTGGGAGAGAGGGAGTATAAAATTGCACAGGACAATATTGCCACAACGCGAGCAGTGTTCATATGATGTATGAAACCTAGTTAAAACTATGTTTGGCATGTGTGATATTATACGGGGTTAGTACGAAAACGGTACTAGCCAGTACCATTTCGTAGAGATAATAACATTCCACGATTCCAACCATTTCTCTGTGACCCCTATTACTCCACCCATGCACCCCTCGCAAGTCGCAAACCGTCCTGACATCGGCAGCGCCGCCAGAGTCGACACGCGAACCCGTGCGGCATCGCGTCGGTACGGGCGAAACGGGGGCAGCAATACAATGATTGAGCCAAAAAAGTCTAGCCGCCGCATGGCCAGCCCAGCGCGTCCCCGTCCCCGCAGGTCGCTCGCCGGAAAACGACCGCGCGAGGAGGAGGAGGGCGCGCGCGGACCGAATCAGCGAAGACCAACGAGCGCGCATCGACAAGCCCCCTCGTGACAATCAACTGCTCTCTCGATCGAGACGCGGAGGCGCTGTTGCACGTCCACGTACGCCTCGCTCTCGCTCGCTCGCTCCGGTCTCCGCGCAGAAACGGCGACAACCTCTCGCAAAAATCTTTTCCTCCCGTCAGGATCAGATCGACCGTCGCGGCCAGTCTCTGATATCGATCGGTTGGTCGACTACGACGTGGCTGATCGACTGATGAGATAAGAGAATCCCCCGCGGACCGCGCGCGCGCGACGCGATCGAGTGTGCGCCCCTACACCGAGGAGGCATCGAGACGCGGATGTGGTATGGGTGGTGGGTCTATCGAAGTATCCGATCGTTGATAGAAGGTTTGACAAATGCGCGGGGCAGAGGATGAATGAAAGCCAGAGGGGGCGAGCACGCACGCACCACGCACGCAACGAACGCAACGCAACGCAGCGGTGCATGTGGGCCGCAGCACAACTACCACTACCACCCAGATGCTAACCTGATGCATGCGTTGCTTCGATCGGGCCTTCGCTTCGGGTTGGCTGCCTTTTGATAACGACCCGGTTGAATCGAGCGAATCCACTAAAATTATCGCAAATGGAGATGGTGGCTCCATTATTGGACGAAATCAATTTTAGACAAGCGTCCAAACACATATGTGGTGTTTAATACAAACCAAATCGTACATGAACAAAAGAGGACCGAGTGGAGTGAAAAAAAAAATGGAATACGCAACGCAGGACGTACGTTGCCAGCGGAAAGTAGACAGTAATGCGTTTGTCTGAAAACGGATCGCACTTTACGTGCACACAACGAATGCTGGTGGTATATATGTAGATTACTAATCTAGCAAATTAAATTTAATACAACATCACAAATAGAGAGTTACACAAGAATTATAAACACCGTAAAAAGTTCGAAATGTGCCACTAAATCCTTTGGGCGGTGCACAGTTCTAACGGCCAGAGACGGGGACTTGAGCCGGCGTAGCTCATGTGCCCCCTGTTGTTGGCCATGCCCTGCGTACGTATGCGTGTACCTCACCATTGTGATTAAAGAAATTATGTGGTGGCTAACGAAAGGTCTCTGAAATTCAACGCCATATATTTATGTACAAGACTCCTTTGCAACATGTAGCAAGTTGACAGTGTATAGTATTAATTACTCCCGTTAATCATCTTGCAGTACGACTGTACCCTGAGGTGTACTGTACGTACACTCGTGGCTGACAATCATACCAACGGCTATTCGGGCAACTGGAATGCCAAAACTGGATAGGTGTGTGAGCTTGACTGCCATGTTATAAGTTGACATTTCCCGTTAGTGAATGTGACCTGCATAAAAAAAAAGTGAAAAAGATATAGGTAAAAAATGCCGCCATGTTTCCTCAGGCCTCATCAGCTACCATGCGCAGGACACGCCTGCATGGGTCGGACAACTATAGTCAACGACAGATCAGGATTAATCTAGACATGAGTAGCACTCATTGGACGTGTTTCATTTTTTTTTTATCCTCTAGTTATCCAATTTTGATTGGAGTCAACTCTCAGTAATTAACCAATTAGTTTTAGGCCAACATACAAAAAAAGGTAACCGGAAATCAAGGTCAGTGTCATAGATTTTAGCTCATCTTATAGGATTACTATTTTTGCTTGGCCTAGCTTTAATTTGCTGATGTGTTTGCACAAGTGAGGTCACAAGGTTGGACAGCAGGGACGTGTATGTAGCTAACAAACTAATACGATACTGTAATCCTATTTGCAATGGAAATTACAAAACTCTAATGAGTGCTGGTTATTAAGGGGTTGTTTAGATCGTAGTCAAAATAAACCTTACTAAATTTTGGCAATACCAAAATTTTGATAAGTTGGCAAAATTACCGAAATTTTGGCAGAATTTATTATGTATTTATCAAAGTTTGGAAAGAAAAACTAAATGTATGCACATCTTTAATTTGGCAATCTTACAAAAAAAAATGGTATGGTTTGAAATGACATTCATCTGAATAGCTCCTAACCTCCATAGGTATCACACCTAACCTCTATAGGTATCACATTTACCAATAAGCACCAACTTAACGGTACTTATGAGGAGAATCATCGATAGAACCGACACTTATGGGCCTCCTTGACTCAACAGAAAAAGGAGCCAGCTCATCAAGCCCATGCTCCGAGCAGTCCGAACCCTCGTCCACCCCCGACCCCCAACTTTAGATCAAGAATCCACATTCGTTTCCCTGATCCCATCAGATCAAGAACATACAAAATCAAAAATCCCCCCAAATTCACAAATAAGGATCAACTTCATAGTAATCTCCTAATCTACCCTGAATAAAAAAATGTCACATGTCAAAAGAACATACAGGGAGTAGAGAAGTCCGTCCATGCGTGGATCTGGCTGCACCCAAGGGAGGAAGGCACAACAACCAGCAGCCCAAGTCTCCCATGCCATCTCCCACCGCAAGCCCAACCTCATCCATCGTCGTGCTTGAGCCCTTAATTGCCACCAACTTGGTGGCCTCCTTCTCATTCGCCACATTGGCTAGATCCGGGATCAACAAGATGAACACAAACCAAATAACGTTGTCGACCTTATTGGATAAGAAAATAGCAACGAATGTCGTGACCAGCCAACCGGATCCATCGGTGGGGAGGCCGGGGTCGCCAGATCCGATGTCCCCGGCCTCCTCGCTGGACGATTCGGTGGCAGCGATGGCACGGCTCTTGTGAGGATGCATGGGGAGAGAGGACACCGACGCTTTGCGTCAGAGATTGTGCTTCTCTAGCTGGCCGGGAGGAGTGGCACCACCCCTTTGGGATTCGGCTAGGGAGTGGGTGCGAGGAAACATGGCGCAATTGGCGCCGCGCGAATAAACGAGGGCTGCAAAAGACTATGGTTTAGATAGATTTGAGCCATTCGAAAGTGTAACACCCTACTCCTATCTTCTTGTTTGGACTCCTTGTTGCCATGTATTTAAGATGTTGGTGTACTTTTATTCTGAGGCTCTGAAGCTGGTTTCTCTTTGTGTGGAGGCTAGTGGCATTGGTTCTCCTTTTGTAACTATAAGGGGATACCATAGTCACTAACTCTTTACACATGGGTCCCATAGGAGTTGGTATGCTTGGTCTTGTTGCACGGCAGTTGGCGGAGCCCACTGTCAGCTCCGAACTAGCATATCGGTCGTGTTGGCAGGGCATTGAGTGGCTTCTCTCCACCCCTTTGCTCCTTCCTTTGACGTGTGGCTTAGGGTAGGTGATGTGGACACCTTGGTGGTTGCTGAGCCCACTTGAGCATCAGAGGCTAGGTGGGGCCGTACTACAGTGGGCCGGAACTGGCAACAAGTCAAACGACCATGTCGTCTGATAGCCCCATGCTTACTGCCTTTTTAGGGTGATGATGGCTTGTCCCAAGGTCGGCATACGCCATCTTGTCGTCCATCGTCCCGGACGCACGTCGGGTAGGTATAGGTTGTTGCTATCCCGAGCACATGGGGAAGGTGGTAGATGTGCCTCGAGCACAGTCCACGAGGGGCCGCACTCATGGGCGAACGTGCCCGGAGCACAACCCACAGAGGGCCACACTCGGAGGTGGACGTGCCCCGAGCACAGCCCCTAGGGGGTTGCACCCGAGGGCCAATGTGCTTGAGCATAGCTCACGGAGGACCACACCTAGGGATGGATGTGCCCGAAGCACAATCCATATATGAGGGGTCACGCTTAGGAGCAGGTAGCAGGTACGTTTCGAGCAGCTAGTAATGGGGATCTTAGTTCTCGTTTCTCCGACACTCTGGATGGGAGAGTGAGGAGTTATACATGGCTCAATATGAGAGGAAGGGTGATGCGGACATCACTCCTTCGGATATACACAACAATCATCCAACAGTCATACAAGGATCGACAACAAGAGCTCGTGCGCGACAATTGAATTTAGAGGTGAGCTCGTTACTATATTCTTCTTTGTACGAATTTGAGAATAGATTGCTACCTAATGACTATTGTGATTAGGAACAATGGAGGGGACCAGGAGACACTTGGAAAAGGACTTAGAGCCAAGGAGGATCATCGAGGACGTCCAAGTAAAGGTGGAGGCCCAAACCAAGTCGACTTCGAGTGTGATTCGGAGTCCAGGACCAGTCTGCACTAAAACGGGCGCCCGGGTCGCATACATGCTCGGATTGGGGCATTCTTTATATGGATGGAAAGTAAGAAGATAACCTTTCCAATGGTTTTGGTCCCACGTCCAAATTCTTTCCGAGTCAACGGGAATCGACCGAACAAGTTGACATTCAGAATTTGTCCCGGTGTTGCGTCACCGTATTTGGGCCTTAAGGCCGTGTATCGTGTTGGAACCCATTAGGGTTACGTCAAGAGGGGGTTGCACGACCCTAAACTCTACATATAAGTACCCGCCGTCATCTTTAGGGTTTGGGTTTTGCTTAGATTATTCTATCGAGACTCGAGAACAGTTTCACTGCTAGATCAGTTTGTAAGACCCCAACTTGTGAGCTTAATCATTCATCTGCAATTTTGGTTGTATTCTACCTTATTTTTGTTTGTGTTCTTCGATTGGCAAACAGGGATTAGCCTTCTCGGTGAGGTCATCCGCGTTTTGACACGAGTGATAACCTGAGGAGACGTGGTGCTGCGATTGCGGGGCTTAAGAGCTTGTTCGTTCGAGAAGCCGGATCGATTTGTGTCGCGACTTCGCTCAAATCGTTGGTTATCAAAACTTTTCGAAAGATCAGGAACACTAGTGCACATCAAAGAGAGAGCGAGGAGGTCTTGGGCTGGATCGATTTGAGAGCGGACCAAGTATGGAATTAGATTAAAAAGAAGGGTTTGGAGTTGGTGAGAGGTACACGACTCGGTTCATGGGTCTAGTTTTCTGGCCGGTCTAGATAAAACCAGTACAATTAGTCTGGTTTTTTTTTGTTAATCAACAAAACTGAGACTAAAAACATAAGTGTTGATTTATATTTTAAAAATAGTACATATGTAGTATTATTAGTGCCGGTTTTAAATTTAAGTGTTACGTAAGGGCTCGAAAGGCATAAAAAATTTCATATGCATCAATTTTAGATGAATCGGTTTATACGAGAGCGTCCCCTATTAGATGCTTCATAGTAGTGGCTAACGCAAGAAATGAAGTTGACTGCTCCCTTGTAAGAAGCAAGTTCACATGGCTTATACCGGCGATGTCGATGATTGAGTTAGCCGTACGTACATGCGTTTGCTTTATTGATCGAGCCCGGACGAATCGACCGATCGACTCGATTCTTGCAGCATTTGACCATGCATCCCACGCGCGCCAGCAGAGAGACGTTTTGGCTCGTTGCAATTTGCAATGTACTATCTTTTATTTCGATCGTTCTCCAAGAGTACGCGTCCTAATTCCTGATTTGACACGCAAAAAAAAATCTCCTCAGTTAATCGATAAAGTCCTTGGGATATCCAAAATAGAGACGTATTATTGTTACTTCCTCCAGTACGTGTTTGACCATTCGTCTTATAAAAAAATTAAAATAATTATTTATTCTTTTCATATCATTTAATTCATTGTTAAATATACTTTCATGTACACATATAGTTTTACATATTTCACAAATTCTTCTGAATAAGACGAACGGTCAAACATGTGTTAAAAAGTCAACGGTGCCAAACATTTTGAAACGGAGGGAGTACATTATTATGCGCGATGTAGCCGGTGTGAATTGATCTTCTGAAGGGAAAAGGCTCGGCTTTACCGAAGTGTGATGTATTACTCTTTGGATTTCACTGTCTACGCTCGCAGTTGTTCTTTTTATGTGCACTTAAAAAGTGTGATGCGTACATATCACCGGCGATTCACCGGTATCAACAAGTGATCCTGCATGCCGCTCGTATCGCTTGTTGCTCGTATTGATATTCCTTTATGTTAAAAAAAAAATCGCTTGTTGCTCGTATATATGCTAATCGGATATGATATGATAAGCCCGTAATTAAGGGGAGGCATCAGCAGTCTACTTCTTATAGTGGAGAGGTAGCAACCTTGACTGACCGGGAAGAGATTCTTATTCATGTTGACAAATTCTCAATGAGGGTGGTTTTCACCGTGGGTCCGTGGCCCATACACAAGTCGGATTCTTAGTACAGTAAAGAATGATAAGCTGATTGCAATTGGAAAATAAATTCCCCCAATCAATTAACTTATGGATGGATTAGTCGAACGCCTACTGTAGTACACTAGTAACTACATCAACGATGAACTTTGGTGTAAACTAGTGATAGGTGGTGTTGGAATCTCCTGAAGATGAAGATGAAGATAAAGATTAAATGTTTCATGTAAAACGATGTGGTAATAACACGTGATTAATTGAGTTTTAATTATTACAAACTTGAAAAATGGATTAATATTATATTTTAGAACAACTTTCATATAAAAAGTTTCGCACGAAACGCACCGTTTAGCAGTTTGAAAAGCGTGCCACGAGTATCTAAAAGTTCATCAAACTTTTGTTGAAGAAAAGAACATACCATAATGTATGAGAGAAAGATAAAACTGGCACGTGTGTCGCTGATAAGTATGTATGTATACCTTAACTGCTTTACATCAAGGAAGGAGAATCACACAGCTATGGAATCTAAAAGCAAATAAGGTTAAAGAGAATCACGTTTTTCGATTGATACTAAATAAACGATAGTTTTAGATTGGTTATATAAAATTTTGAATTCTTTTCTTTTCTGGTTTGTAACAAAAACTTTCTTTTTTACTATTTATAAAATTCAAAATAGTAAGCAAAGCCAATAGGGTTCCTTAAAAAAAAACAAAGAAAATGCAGAGAGAAATAAGAAGCCAATCCTCTCTACATTAGTAACCTTGACTTCTAATACCGACGATCACAGAGCTAGCTTAGTGCAAAATTTATCGCATAATAGCAACTTCTCTAGTTATTCTCTGATCTCAACCAACCCCTCTCATTTATTTATTTTTTCACTTACTCTATCGTCTCGATGAACCATAACCACATCCTATTTAATTTAACATACTTCCTTAATCACCGTAACAGACTCTACAAAATTTTGGAGGGCGGGGTGGTTCGTCTTATTAAAAAAATTTAAGTAATTATTAATTCTTTTTCTATTATTTGATTCATTGTTAAATATACTTTTATGTATACATATAGTTTTACATATTTCACAAAAGTTTTTGAATAAGATGAACGGTCAAACATGTTTAGAAAAGTCAACGACGTCAAATATTTAGGGACGAAGAGAGTAGTACTCTGTACACGAGGTCGGGGTAGAGGTAGCTACTCCCATCAATCTTAAAATATAAGCATTTATGAAGGCTTTAATGAGAATTGAGAAAATATGTGAAAATAATTAGAAGAAGATTATGATTGATTGAGGGAAAATTGCAAAACCATCCCAGAAGTCACTTGAAATCTGACATTCCACTCCATAAATCATTTTGTCGCAAATGCCAACTCCCTACTCGCGTTGCAAAAATCATTCTTGTGCACACGTGCTTACCTGAATCAATATGTTTTTATAAATTGTGAGGCATTTACGTGGCCTTTACCAAAATTAAATACTTTTAGGAGTATAGTCTTAACACACTTTTTAGAGATTGCATAAATAAAACTGCTGATGAGAGCTTAAATGTTGTTGCACTCAGTTTCACTATATGCAAAAAAAAAAAAAAAATTCAATGAAACATGAAGAATAGATCTAATGTGAGCACTTTAATAAGATTGACTCAGCTAGCTTAGCCTACAGTGGACTCTACATAAGTGTTAATGGCTGACTTGGTTAAGCACGTGCACACTGAGGTGTTTTTGCAAAGAAAAAGACTTACGAGGTGGAATGTCAAATTTCAAATGATTTATTGGGTGATTTTCGTAATTTTTTTATTGAGAAGAGAAAGTAGATGAAAAATTAGGATATTTTTATGGGAACCAAAAATGTTTTAACTAGTAAAATAGAGGGAGTAATGATGCTATTTTCAACCTTACCAAATTTTGGTAAAGTTGTCAGAAAAAAAGTGGCTACATTTAGTTTGTTACAAAATTTTGACAATTATATAAGAAATCCTGCTAAAATTTTGTAAGTTGCCAAAATTTTGATAACTATGACAAAATTTGATAATGTTTTTTTGGCAACAAAATGAACAGGCTCGAATTTGGACATTTGTACTCTACGGCGCTGGAACACCCAAAACAGGAGTAGACCTCTTGATTCTTCCAGAAGACTAGAACAGCAGCGCTGCTTGCTGGTTCAATTCGCACGTGCCAACCTAGAAAACTATTTAATATATATAAAAAGCGTGTATGTTCATCGTGATCAAATGATTTATTAGTGGTCAAATTAGAGTAACGGTTAGTTGAAATTGTCAAATATTACGAAATGGATGGAGTATGCTATATAGATATCCTTTTTAATAAGCCAAGAAACAAAAGTTTCTCTCTTTGTTCTGTTATGTGTTAAGGAGTAGAAAAAAGATTGAAAAGATATGTGAAATAAGGTGCGTCATTAGCATATGATTAATTATTAACTGTTTTAAAGTTAAAAAAAGGATTAATATGATTTTTTTAAAGCAACTTTTCTATGCAATTTTTTTAATATACATTATACCGTTTAATAGTTTAGGAAACATGCATATGAAAAACAAGTATCTTTTCTTCTCTTTCTGCCTACCACAAACACATCCGGGAAATGATCCTTTGACATATTTTTTTTTGAAAGTTTAGTAGCTTCCACAGTTATACAATTTTACTGAAAAAATTAAAAATAAATTACAACTGGTTCAACCATGAAACATTTGACCTTCTATTTTTGTAGATTTACATAATAACTAAAATTTGGTATTATAAAAATTCCTTTCAGCGACAAATTTCCAAAGGGATATTAAAAGATTTGCCCTTCCAGCAGTAGTTGAAATAAAAGTGATTTGCCACTTCTGTGTGTTTGTGAAATGGACCATAATTCACATCTCATAGACATATGAAATACCAAACCATATAATATCATATAAGGGTTGACAAATTCTCAAAATTTTAATTTACAAACGTTTTTCATGACACCAAAACTTTTGGGAAGATTGATGGCGAATATTTTGGACAACCAGGTGGTGTATGATAAAAGTAGCATACTTTTGCTTACAAGACTACATCACTTTGATTCCAAATACGACTGTTGTCCACAAAAAGGCTAAAAGGTTGTCCAAAGTTATGCCCTTAATTTATACTCCTATGTTAGAAAGAAAAAAAACACCTCCACTTAGCCATTGGTACTATACGACACTTGAACACCACAAATATTATGTACAAACATAAAAGAACTAAAAATACGAAAAAGAAAAAAGCTGTTAATTAAAAGTCTTGATGCAACTCATATTTAAAGAGTAGTTGTGCGACAGCTAAAACAACCTATGCTAGAAAGAGCAGGTGAGTACTTTATCCATTCCAAAATACTCCATTAGACGTAAATACCATTAACATCAAAACTAAGAATAAATCATACTCCAATAAATACTATGTATGCATTTAATGGGATTAGAGATTTTGATAGTGGATGATTTAAAAAAGTAAAAGATGGAGAGGTACTAATTAATTGTATATAGGTTTATATTTTAGAATGGAGGATTAGAGCAGGTACAATAGCAGGCTATAAGCCAGCTACAAACATATTTTAACGAGATAAATGAGGAGAGAGAAGAGCAGCGGGCTACAGATTTGTAGCCAGCTGTAGCACGGACTCCAAGACAAGTGGGACCAGATATTAATAGTGTAGTATGTAACTATTGTATGAATGAGCTATTAAATTGGCTATAGATGAATTGGAGCCAGTAGTTGGCTATACTATTAAACTTGCTCTTATATAGGTTTATATTTTAGAATGGAGGATTATATGCTAATGAATTGTATACATTAGTACTCTACCGACTGGAACAACAAAAATAGGAGTCGACCTCTTGATTCTGCCCGAAGACTAGCTCAGCAGCAGCTACTCGCTAACTACCAAGCAACGCCGCTCGTCGCTGGTCCAATAAGTTCGCACATGTGTCCAATCTTCTCCTGGCTGCCCGTCAAAAGTCGCAAATCCTATGGCCTAGCCAACCGTGGACAAGAGTAACACGAGGAGCAACGTCACCTACCCACCGCCTGAATCTCCTCCCCCGTAGTGGAAAGCGGTAGTAACCACTCGATCTTCGACGACGACTCTCCCCCCACGAGAACAGATCATGTGGCGATCGACGTGACCGTCGACGACCCGAGAGATATCGATTTGTTGCTCAGGGTGCATTATTGCACTCCCCCCTCTCAAAGTCTCCTCTTGCGTCAATTAGCTAGCAATAATGCGCATAAATGCATGTGTGTGTGCTGCGCTGTCGGCCCGTGCATTGTGATTAGGCACCTAATTGACGCAGAGAGTTCTGGTTTCTACTGCATGCATAACTGAGCAAGGGAACTATTGCAGAGGGTTGAGAGAAGCTGATCGATCGAGATGCATTATTGGGAGATGAATTTATGCATTATTACGAGGGGACGTCTACTATCATCTAAAAAGTTATCATTTTTTTAAAATATAATTGGTAAGATAGATCAATATATGGTATACATATTTATACCATTCACAAATTAATATATAAGTTTATATTTAGAAAGTTGTTAAATATATGTACGACATTATCGTACGATTGTTGTGCGACTGCGTAATGGCATGAGCCACGCTAGCAAGCGCATGTCAGGCTTCATCACGATATAAGCTATATTTAACACGAAGACAATAAGATTCAATCCTGCTCGTGTAGAGGAGTCGGATGTTAGGGTTGTACATATATCATTTTTATTAATTTTGATCCATATGAGTTGAAGAAAAAATATGACTACGAATTATCTATTCTATTCGAAATCATTTTTTTCTACTTATATAAATTGAATTTAAAGTCATATTTTTTAAACTGATATATCACATAGGAGTAATTTATCTTATTTTTTTAAAAAAAATATTAACTTTTACGTGTTATATAAAAAATAAGAGGACGTCCACGAATAGACTTTTTGCATTATTGGACCTTTACGTGGGGCTTCAGATGAGTTCAGAAACGGTGTCCATGGAGCTTCCACTGGGGTCGGACCAGCCGGCAGATTCAAGTGCAGTGTGCTCGTACATCTGAGAAAAAACGCCGCCACCACTACGCGCGCCAGAGCATCGTCGTGGCTGTCGCTCATGTCGTCAACTCGTTTTGGGGGGATATTTGAGGCCAGCGTAGCTAGCACACAGCCACACCGGCCGGTAGCTGCAACGTAACCAAACTCGCTACGCCGACGAGATGTGCTAGCTGCTATGCTTGATATTGCATCATCATCTGGGAAACCATTGATCTGGGGCGTGGTTTTTCTCTCTGCCGACGACGATGCAGGTAGCTGAACTTTGGTGGCTAGCTAGCTAGCTGGGGTACTCATTTCGCTGGGTTGCCGGCCGGGGCTCTTTTGATTAGAAATCTGCTGGTATGAGTATATTTGTGCATGGTGTCTCTCCATTCATTCCTGCAGTTCCGAGGATACCGATATGTGTGATCCGATGGTGAATCCAAATATCTGTCGTGCTGGCATTATATATTGCTGTTTGGTACATGCATCAGTACGTGTGCTTCATGACTTCAACTCTAACTAGTGTGTTTTGTAAAGAAATTCTATAGTACTCTTAAAAAAATAGAAAAAAAATATATTTTGAAATTTACAATAGTTAATATTTAATTAATCATGTATTAATAAGTTATTCAGTTTTACATGCGATTAATATGCTACTGATCAATTAATTAATCATGCATTAATGTTTCAAACAGGCCATAAGAGGAGTACTATGTTGCTTTCGGCATTCATATTTTGTTCATAGATTTTATTCCGTATTCAAACAAGAAGTTTGCACAAAAGAAAAAAGTGTAATATTAGAAAATTACTTTTTGGATTAACATATGCACACACATACTCGATTAGAAAATTACTTTTTGGATTAGCTACTAGTATGCCCCCTAAATTCATACTCGATTAGATGGAGGGCCAATAATACATAAATAAGTAAATCTCCTAAAATTTCCATTATATTGAAACCTTACCCGATCGAGTGTGCGTAATTTCCAGGCTTCTTGATTTAAACATTGATAAGTGAAGGTGCTCGGTGAAACAGCATGTAGTGTAGTGGTTTTACTAGGAAAACAAATGGCATAAAAGGAGAAATTAGACTAATTCTACCTTTTCTGATACCGTCAGTTCAGCTTCAGCGTATCATTTTCATTCCTTCTGGTTCTCTGTCACTGGAAATTCACCTAAATCTTTTCTAAGCTGCTGATATGTCTCACTAACAAAGGATTGGGTAAATTTTCAACAGCATATATATATACAAGGAATTCATCTTTAAATGTATTTTAGTCACATTAATTCTTGTGTGGTTAGAAGTACCACCATGTGAGAGGTCCCAATCAACATGTGTATGTATAAATAAATCATCAGATATGTGATCAACAAGGACCATATGTAATAGTATAATAATAAAATAAAAATGGTTAATTACACACGTGGGTAGTGATTGAAGAACTGGCCCGTTCTATGCGGAGAAACACATGAAACATTTATTTTCACATGGAAAACCACATCTTTGCCTACTATAGACTATAGTTCCTGCCATATATATAATCCCTCTGTACTCGTAAAGGAAGTCGTTTTGGACAGCGACACGGTCTCCAAAACACAACTTTGACTTATTGTTTCTATAAAAATATTTATTGAAAAGTGATATATGTATACTTTTATGAAAGCATTTTTCAAGACAATATATTCATATAATTTTTATATTTTCAAACTCAACAACTTGAGAGTTATTCATGATTTATATTCTCAAGGTTTGACTTAAACATTATCCTAAACGACTTCCTTTACGAGTACGGAGGAAGTGTGTGTGTAGCACCCATATGGGCACACCATAGTGCCCAGGCACCATGGTATCAGATACACAAATTCACTTAAATTTTTCAAAATTTTCAAATTATGAGTATATACCTAGTTATAAGAATTCGATTACCTATACCTATCAACAAAACAACTCAAATTTAACTTTATTTCACAATCCATGATTACATACGTAACTAATTATATGTTTGGATGCTATATACCTAGAATCAAAATCTAACAAAAACAAGTTCAAATTCAGTTTAAACTTGCTTTGAACTAGTTAGTAAAGTGGTTAATGTTAATAGCTAAATATTTGAAAAAGTTTCATACTCATTTGAATTGGGTGTATACTCAATTTCAATCATGGTGCCTAGGCACCATGGAGCACCAAACAAATTTACTATACACACACGTGTTACATTAGTCTGGAATATGATTAATTTTATACGTGCTAGTGCATTTTAGTAGGCGCGCGCTATCGATCAATCTTACGAAGTGAATTGAACGTGGAGAGGAACATTAATTACCATCAAGAAATATAGTACTCCTCTGTCCCAGAATATAAGAAATTTTAGAATTGGATACGACTATTAAGAAAGTAGTTAGAAGTGAATGATGGAGGGTTGTGATTGGATGAGTAGTGGAGGTATGTGGGAAAAGTGAATGGTGGAGGGTTGTAATTGGTTGGGAAGAGAATGTTGGTGGATAATTTATTATATTTTAGGATAAATCCCGAGAGCTAAAAATTGTTATATTTTGAGACGGGGTACTTTACCCACAGTCAAAATATACTAATACACTTTATGGACATATTCACATCACTTTAGGTGGCACCAACATATTATGTGTTAGGCGGAAATTGTAACTTTAATATGGACTCTCCCACTAGAAAGACATGCCACAATGCGTGTGTTCTTTCTATGAAACACAGAAATACAAAAGCTTATATTCGCTCGCATATATTAATTTATACTTATACCGCACATATTCACCACTGTGAACACATATATACATCCTATTCTATTTGAACATCTCTAATACACTGAAATAGTATATTGAGATATATTGATCATCTCGTTGTTACCAAGCATGCTGCCTACCACTAAAAAAAATAATTAGTTATAAATGTTAGGAATTGTTCTAAGTCAGATACTCGAATCTTGGTGAGTAGGTTTTACTACCATAGGAGTAAACCAACCGAGATATGCTTAGTCGCTAAAAGGATGCACACCGAAAGATAAATGTTAAAAAGTATATTATTCACACTTTATCTTAATATTCGGGATGGATCTAGACCTAATCGTAAAAGTGTTTTTTAAGTACCTAAGATAACTTCTCTAGATGAATATTCATATTGCATTGGGTAAAATCCAAATACCTACAATTCACTGGTGTTTCTGTATTTCCTCCTACAACTTAATTTTGTACACAAAATCCCTGTAAGTCAACTTCTCTTCTAACTTCCCACCAACATTTTGTTTTCATCTTTGCCTAGTCATTTCAATTTCTGATGCCCCATGGACCTCTAGCATCACAGGATAATAGGAGCTCATGCTAACTCGGGAGCTTGGGATCATAGAAAATACAGCTAACTCACAACTCAATAAATTTAGGGGCATTTGCAAATTTGCCACCGGTTTTTTCAATTTTGTAAGGATGCCACTCGAATGACAGTTCCATGGTATTTTTACAATTTTCTAGTGGTAGTTTTGCGATAACGATATAAAGCAGTGGTAAATTTGCAATTGCCCCATAAATTTACCATAGTGTTCTGCTATCATCATCTTGCTCATGTGGGATTTGGGAAAGGCAGAAGCTGGAAGCGAGGATGGAGGTTTCCAAAAACGCACCATGTCAAAGACATATGAGGCAAAAAATTGAAACAATAAACTTAAACAATAAGGATAAATCAATGAAAATAGGGTGTGGGGGCAGTTTAGAAGAGAAATTGATGGGGTTTTTGTTATGAAATTGAGTTGTTGGGAGGAAATTGAAACCCAAACAACTTGTATGGGATATTTGGATTGTCCCTGCATTTAAACTCGCTTAAAAGGACTATCTACTCTCTTTTACTCTATCTGTTCTAAAATATAATTACTTCTATTGTTATAAAATTGTTAAAAAATATAGCTACTTTTCTACTTGCTCTCTCATCTCAAACAATCACAACCATTCCCCATTTAATTTTTTTCACATATTTTCTCATCCCAACCAATCACAACCATATCTCATTTATTTATTTTTTTTCATCTACTTATTCATCCCTACCAATTACAAACATCTCTCATTTAATTCCATCCCTCTATTTAATACACGTGAAAAACTTTAGAATTACATATATTATGAGATGGAGGTAGTAGGATTTTGACCATCAGGTCTATATTAAAATAATACTCCCTCCATACTCGTAAAGGAAGTCGTTTAGGACAGTGACACGGTTTCTAAAACATAACTTTGACTTATTATTTCTATAAAAATATTTATTGAAAAGTGATATATGTATACTTTTATGAAAGTATTTTTTAAGACAAATATATACATATAATTTTTACATTTTCAAACTCGACAACTTAAGAGTTATTCATGATTTATATTCCCAAGGTTTGACTTAAACATTGTCCTAAACGACTTCCTTTATGAGTACGGAGGGAGTAAGTTTATATGACCTGATGGGTTTACAATTTTACTCCCTCTATTTCATATTATGAGTGGTTTTGATTTTTTTTTTCACTAGTCAAACTTTGTTTAGTTTGGCCAAGTTTATAGAATAACTTAGTGACATCTAAAACATCAAACAAATTAGTTTCATTAAATTTAACATTGAATATTTTTATGATATATTTGTTTTTGTTTGTAATGCTACTATATTTTTTCTATAATCTTTGTCAAATCTAAAGAAGATTGACTAAAAAAAGAGACAAAACGACCTATAAGATGAAATGGAGGGAGTACAATAATACTCTCCTGGATAAATTTACGCATATAATTTTTGTTTCTTTTAAAGTAAGCAATTGAAAATTAAATTTATTGATGACTAAAATTTTAGAAGTTCGATCAAATTATAGTCCCTTCGTTTCATTTTACATTTGTCTTTGACCATTAACTTCTAGAAATCCATATAGTCTAACAACATGTAAATTATAATCACAATCATATTTCTCATGTTAAATCTAAAAATATAAATCGTATGATGTTAAAGTATGAGTTTACTCATATAGAAATTGATGATAAAAAAAATATTTGATTTAAGACAAACCCAGACAGCTAATTTGAATCTTAAACCTCGAATAAATATTCATGAGGCAAATCCTCTTTAAGACAGGTAGGGGTAGGTGCCTCCTATTTAGGTGATTACCAGATTTGCCCTTCGTACTGCTTAGAGTCATGCACCGGCACGGTTACGGCAAGACCCGGCGGATCCGAGCCAACCTGACATCCCCACTACTACTCTGCCGTCCTCCCGAGAAAACGTGTCACCCCCGGTTCGCGGCTCGGCCGCGTCGCGTCCAGCCCCGCAGGGGCAAAACCGTCCTTCAGACTCTCCTCCCGATTCGTCGTCGCCCATCAGTCCGTCCGCCCCAGAGGCCCCCACCCCCGCAGGTCTCTCCCCCTCCCCTCGCATCCATAAAAGCAGCCCCAAGCCGCGCGTGACAACGACCAAGCTCGATCGAAGCTCTCACAGTCTCACCTGAGTCACCTCTCCTCTCTTCTCTTCTCTTCTCTTCTTCCGCGACACGTCTTCGCCGCCGGCCGCCGCCGCCGCCGCCGCCGCCGCACCGCGTCGGCTCTCCTCCACTTACCAGAAAACCGAATCACCGAGAACTTCTCTCTCTCTAGTATTCAAGTCGAGAGATTCCACCCCGCGATTCCCTTGCGGGTCGCCAGATTTGTGGGCCTTGTGGGGGTGGGCGCTCCATTAAACCCGAAGAGAGGAGGCGCGCGCCCGCCGAGGGGCAGCGCAATGGCGAGGTGGGGCGCCGCTCGGATGGCGGCGTGCGGGCCGTGGGGCCGCAACCGCAGGGTCGGCGCCCGGCCGACGCGTTCGAGGCCAGCGAGGTGAGGCGGGACGGGCGCAGCAGGATGATGATGCCCGCGTGCGGGCCGTGGGGGGCGGGCCATGGCGGCGGGGACCCGGCGCTCGAGAGGGAGCTGTCGCGGGACGGCAGCCACTACAGCATCTCCAGCGCCATCCTCCCGTCGCTCGGCGCGCGGAGCAACCGCCGCATCAAGCTCCGCCGCTTCATCATCTCCCCCTACGACCGCCGATACAGGTTAATTCGCAACCTTCTCTGTCTCTCTCTTCCCTATCGCAATGACGCAATCACATCTCTCGCCGCTGCTTTGTTTCAGATTTTTTGTTTTCCTTGCGCAGTCTCTTGTGTACAGTCCTGCTATGCTGGCTGCATTACAGCTTTAATTTTGGTGATGGTCAGCGCAGAAGTGCTTTATTTTTGTATTCATAGTTGGCACTGAATTGGTTCGTTCTGCCTCTTGTTAATTCCAATGAGTTATTATATGTTGTCACGAAATAGATGGGTTGCTCATGAAATTTTGTTTTTTCTCCCTCTGTTTTAATGGCTGCTTTGCTGCCGCAATTGTCAGCAAATTGTCTTTAATGTGTTTTCGCGGAAGTGAGGAGTAGAATTTACTGTTCCTGGTTTGACCTCGACTGAATAATTGATTTGTCTGTTTCTTGCTTTTTATAGTACTCATTATCTCCGTTTTAATATGACTAATTCGATGGCTTGTGAGTGCTTTATTTAGTTATTCGATTTTCTTTTCCTCGAGGAGAGACAAGAAAAGCGTGATTTTGATGCTGACGTTCCTGGATTTCTAGTACTCCCGTTTTGCGCTTCTTTACGCAATGCTTCGTTGTCGAAAGAGCTCTCTCACGGAACTCGCATGGAAAACTTTTTTTCTGATTTGTTTACTGCAATTATTTGCCGTTGGACGGACGAGGATTAATAACCTTGTATTTTAGTTATGGACTTAGTGGTTTTACGAATTGTTCAGATTACCTTTTTTGTCGGCCTCAATGACAGTCTTCTGCAATTTGAAGTTATTCTGTGCTATCATTCAATTAATATTTTTTTTTGTCTAGTGAGAGTTCCGTTGTCCATTTATTATTTGATAGTATCATAAAATCGCATTACATTAATCTCCATTTTTCTTCGGATCACTCTTTCGGAGATAATCTTGTATACACAGCATACAGTAAGTAGTACGGTAGTTTCTGTGGTACTTCTAGTTGCCACTTGCCACCGAGTTACGGCCAGTACATATACAGTACCGTTGAATAAACATAGATTACTTGTACAGGAATAAGAAATCACGGAACTTTGAACGAAAGTCCATCTAATACCCTAAACTTTAAAACCGAACATCTAACTCCCTAAAGTTTGCAACCCCTGCAGTGGTTTCGATTTTTGAACAGTGGTTTCGTGTATTTGGATGCTTATAATGACTAAGATGACATATTTGTATTTCGTCATTCCTTGGCCGCAAGTTATATTATATTATGATGTTATGCATATAATGCTAGTGTATGGATTTCACAATATAAATATCTTCCATTCATGGTTTAGGGGGTATATGGACTTCTTCCTACAGGAATATATTGTTTTTTCCTTTGTAAGCATGGTGTTTTTGCTAGTATGAAAAGCAAATAGAAACTTTGTAATATTGAAATCAGAAGAATGAGTAATTCTAACATTTAATTGTTAATACTATGCAGAATCTGGGAGACTTTCCTCATAGTTCTTGTAGTCTACTCTGCGTGGGTCTCACCATTTGAATTTGGCTTCATTCCGAAGCCTACGGGGGCTCTAGCTACAGCCGACAATGTGGTGAATGCATTCTTCGCGGTTGACATCATTCTGACCTTCTTTGTGGCTTATTTGGATAAAATGAGCTATATGCTTGAAGATGATCCAAAGAAGATCGCATGGCGTTATAGTACCACATGGCTTGTTCTTGACGTGGCCTCCACCATCCCATCAGAATTTGCTCGCAGGATACTACCTTCAAAGCTTAGGTCATATGGATTTTTCAACATGCTTCGTCTGTGGCGTCTCCGCAGAGTCAGCTCTCTGTTTTCTAGGTATGTTTTTATCGTGCACATATAGAAGATTCTATGATATACATTCTGTTTTGGGGTCCAACATTTCAATCTGAATCTGACTGAACTCGGTTAAAACATAGTATTAATTAGGCTAGAGCCACTGCCATTTTCGCCTTTTCAATTTGTGTAGTAAACTTAACACTTTTCACTTTTTCTAGGTTGGAGAAGGATAGACACTTCAATTACTTCTGGGTTCGATGTGCAAAGCTCATTTGTGTAAGTGACTGTATTTATGTTATTTTCCTGTGAAGTTTTAACATTTTTGTGGAACATCCCATTTTCTCATCCTTTGATATTGCAGGTCACACTTTTTGCTGTGCACTGTGCGGCATGCTTCTACTATCTTCTTGCTGATAGGTATCCCGTCCCAACTTCTACGTGGATTGGCAATTACATGGCAGATTTCCATGAACGGAGCTTATGGATTCGCTACGTAACATCAGTCTATTGGTCAATCACCACTCTTACCACCGTGGGCTATGGGGATCTACATGCAGAAAATACAAGGGAGATGATCTTCAACATTTTCTACATGCTCTTTAACCTTGGTTTGACCGCTTATTTGATCGGTAACATGACTAATTTGGTTGTCCATGGCACTAGTCGTACTCGAAACTATGTGAGTTCTTTTTGTTCAACCTTTGGTTGATACTTGCATCTAACTGCTCTTTTAAAGTTTGATTCTAACAAGTAGTGTTTGTTATGTTTTGTACTAAAAGAGGGATACAATCCAAGCAGCAACAAGCTTTGGAGTAAGAAATCAGCTACCACCTCGGCTGCAAGATCAGATGATTTCACATATTAGCTTAAAATACAGGACAGATTCAGAAGGTCTTCAACAACAAGAGATCCTTGATTCACTGCCTAAAGCTATTAAATCTAGCATTTCTCAATATCTGTTCTTCCATCTGGTTCAAAATGTTTACCTGTTTCAAGGAGTCTCAAATGATCTGATTTTTCAACTGGTAAGGATATAGTTCTTTCTGTAGCTGTGTTTTTGTAGTTGCGTACTGTTACAGAATATGCTTATCTGGTTCTTTTACTTGATTTCGTTTTTAAGGTTTCGGAGATGAAAGCTGAATATTTTCCACCTAGGGAGGATGTGATTTTGCAGAATGAAGCACCCACTGACTTCTACATCTTAGTTTCTGGTAGTGTGGTAAGAATACTCTTTAATAACTACTTTGTTATTTCCAAGTTGATATAATACTAAGCTTCAGAGAGTGCAGTTGAAAAAGTAGGAGTAATTGAGCTATCAGTACTGATATCAGTTTTAGTTATATAAATGGTCATTCTGAAATTCGAGTCACTTTTGCAGGAGTTAGTAGAGCAGCAAAATGGTGCAGACCAGGCAAGACTTCTGTTGCTTTGAGACTTAATTCCAAGTGAACTCGTGCATCAATTGGTCCTAAATATGATAACTTGGAATTCTGCAGGTGATACAAGTGGCTAAGTCAGGAGAAGTTGTTGGAGAAATTGGGGTTCTTTGCTACAGACCTCAGCTATTCACAGTTCGAACAAGATCCTTGTGCCAGTTGTTGCGTTTGAATCGTACAGCTTTTCTCAGCATTGTTCAATCCAATGTTGGGGATGGAACTATCATAATGAACAACCTTATTCAGGTCTACCATTTATTTGTTGGTCTCTTCTCTGTAACATTTATCGCATATGTTTGCATTTGTAGAAAGATTTTTCATATTCAGAGTGGTAACCTGACCACTGAAACTAGCTCTGTAGTAACTCCTAAATCGAACCCCCCTGGAACCTGCATCATCTTGTTTAACAATATGTGAAGTTAAACTAGTATTCCCTCATATAGCCACTAGATTATCTTGAACACAGAAATTGTTTATTCATGTCGACTGTTCTGCCATTATCTAAAAAATATGTCGACTGTTCTGCGACTATCAGACTTGATGTTCACTGTTGTCTGTTGTGATCTGGATAAGGGCTGTTTATTTTGTTTTTGCTTCATTGACATTTATCATGCTTTATGTCGTGCAGTATTTTGAGCAGTACTGAGATCCACTCTTTTTTTTTTCTGATGCAGTTCCTTAAAGAGCAGAAGGAGAACAGTGTAATGGCTGGTGTCGTAAAGGAGATAGAGAGTATGCTAGCTCGGGGAAATCTGGATTTGCCAATTACACTCTGTTTTGCAGTAACTAGAGGAGATGATTTTTTGTTGCATCAACTTCTTAAGCGTGGTATGGATCCAAATGAGTCAGATAATGATGGGCATACCGCACTGGTCAGTTTAGTCAACTCTACGTATCTGTGTTGTTTATTTTTCTATGGACTTATGCTGACCAAGAAAGTTACCACTTTCAAATGTTCATGATTAACAGCATATAGCTGCTTCCAAAGGAAACGAGCAATGCATCAGGCTTCTATTAGAATATGGAGCTGATCCAAATGCCAGAGGTATGCCGAAAACTGGAAAATTTTGACAGCATATAGTGTACAATTTAACTGTAAGAGTTAAATGGTATGAACAGCTGGATGTTATATCCAAACCCTGCAATATGTCATGGCCTCACGTCACCTGTAAATCTTACGAGGCTAAACTTGCTTGCAAAATTCCTGTTGAATTTTCTACCAATCTAACATCTAGAACTTACTGATTTACTTAATAGAATTTGCTCCATGAGTGCGCGTCGATGTAATTTACTCCATGAATGATGAGTCTTATATACAGATGTTCAATACACCATCTGACATGCCATGATTTTCTTTTTCCATTTTCCAGACTCAGAAGGAAAAGTTCCACTGTGGGAAGCGCTGTGTGAGAAGCACGCCGCCGTCGTGCAACTATTAGTCGAAGGCGGCGCGGATCTGTCGTCGGGTGACACGGGCTTATACGCTTGCATCGCCGTGGAGGAGAGCGACACCGAGCTGCTCAACGACATCATCCACTACGGAGGCGACGTGAACAGGGCTCGCCGGGACGGGACCACCGCCCTGCACCGCGCCGTCTGCGACGGCAACGTCCAGATGGCCGAGCTCTTGCTGGAACACGGAGCCGACGTCGACAAGCAGGACGGCAACGGCTGGACCCCGAGAGCCCTCGCCGAGCAGCAGGGCCACGACGACATCCAGCTCCTGTTCCGGTCGCGCAAGGCGGCGACGGCGAGCGGCCACCATCACGTCCCAAGCTCCACCACCACCAGGGTGGCGCCGGCGGCGCCGGCGGCGGCATCGCTGATCGGGAGGTTCAACAGCGAGCCCATGATGAAGAACATGATCCACGAGGACGCCGACCTGCCCAGTCGGGTTCTCCCCGAGAAGCTCCGGAGGAAGCGGGTCACCTTCCAGAACTCCCTCTTCGGCGTCATCTCGTCGTCGCAGGCGCAGCGGGAGACCGACCACCCGCTCTCGAGGGGTGGCCTCGCGGCGGCGGGCTCCCCGAACCCGAGCAGCGGCAGCCGCAACGCCGTCATCAGGGTGACGATCAGCTGCCCCGAGAAAGGGAACACCGCCGGGAAGCTCGTGCTCCTGCCTCAGACGCTGGACATGCTCATCGAGCTCGGCGCCAAGAAGTTCGACTTCGCGCCAACCAAGGTTCTCACCGTGGAGGGCGCCGAGGTTGACGAGGTGGAGCTCATCAGAGACGGCGATCATCTTGTGCTCGTCAGTGATGACTGGGATGCAGAGAAGATGAAATGCAAGAGCTAGTAAGGGAGTTGTGTGTTTTTTTTTCTTTTTCTTTTTTGGTTGTTTACTGTTGATTTCCAAGAAAGGGGAGATAGAATTTACCCCGGAGTCCAACGGTTAGCTAAGGAATAACTGGAAATCATTGGTATAGTTATTCCACCATGAAGAGATGGTGAAATTGATGGCTTACGTCCGGTGTTCGTAAGTAGAGAAGCGTAAGAATTTGATTTTGTTATAGCGTGTTGTGATGTTAGCCTGTTTTTGTTTTAGTTGGCAAGTTGATCTGCTGGCATGTACAGTTTTACGCTTTTCTAATTTTTGAAGGAAAAGTCCAAAGAATGTACCAGTGCTTCATTATTATTCTCACCTTCACATATTGATTTGGGTGATTTTAACTCATGGAATCAACCTTCGGTTGGAACTTGGAACTGAACAGTTACGTACCGATGGAATGTTTTACCGCCTCATCTTTTCGCTTATGCTTATGCTTATCAACTAAATTTTAAATTTTCAACCTTAAATTCGAAGTTGATTTTGGAGTTTTTGCATCGATGTTTATTTTTCAGTCTTTGCTTTTAGATCGCTAAAAATACATATATAAGAGTTTTATTCACAAATTATTTTTCGTTTGCAAATATGCCGTTTGGCTTATTCTTTAAATAAGCCAAACGATGGGACCATTACTCCCATATCCTAAAGTATAACTCGAATTTTGGGGCGGAGGTAGTTTTAGCATCTTTGCCTTTAGAGAAATGAATTTTTGGAAATGATGCTTTTACCACCATACCAAGCTGCATAACCGATTATATTAAGTAGGAAACAATTTTGGGGAACGATATAGTGGAAAATTTTGATTAAAAATATTTAATTAAATAAATTAAAATTTTAACAAATTTTGGCTAATTTTTTAAAAATCCTAAATTCAAATCTTACAAATTGCGAGAACCATAAACATTTGACAGGGGCAAATGAATGAAAAGTTCAAAAAAAAGGGGGGGTTAAAAATCAAACCTTTTTATTTGAACAAAATTTGGCTGAATTAAAACAGTTCTATATTAAAAAAAAAAATTGAGGTGGCCTGTCTGTGCCTCTGTGGAACATCATTGTACATCATGCTCATGTATGAAATGTTTAATGCTGACAACTTCACATGGTAATGTAACATCAAAAAGAGCAATGACAATTTAACACAAGTTATAGACCCAAAAACAACAAGTTCTTCCAAAAGAAGATAGAAAACAGATACTGCTGCCAACTGGCACAAATACATACTCCTACGGTACCAACCGCATTCTTTTCCTGAAAAACACATTCTCTGTAGCCCAATGCTGTCAGAGTCTCAGAGATACACAATAACACAAAGGACGGGCATGTCATTTTCGGTAAATGAACTACTACTAGATAGTAGTACTTCAGTAAATTAAAGAATTAAAACACCAACTCGCCACAGCTGTTCAGATTTCATCCGAAATTTGCTCCGTTGAAATGTGTAGTCATAGTCAGTAGTTAGCTGATACTATATGACAGCTGGAGCTGGAGTAGACATGAACTGAACACAGCAAGCCTGTGCTGTACAGATTCAACTTGCTTAATTGAAATCATTCGGAGGTATCATTACATGGGGCAAAAAATTAGAGGAGCTCTAGGAACCCTTGAGATTTTGGGTCAGGCTCCGCTACTGCACTACATTGGCTCACACAAACTCACACCAACTAGAGAGATCTACTCAGTGTAGAGGACAGAAAGACAGGGCAAAAGGCAAAACGAAAAGAACTAGTATGCTACAATCTTTGCAATGAATCATCTGATGACACCAGTCCTGATATGAATGGAGAAAGAGCTGAAAGCAATGCCTTGGGACACTCCTCATGTGGCAAATGCCCACAATTTGATATCGTTACCAGCCTCTGCAAAATAACAAGAACTCATTGGCACAATGTATGGAGTAACCCTAACAGGGAAGTAATATAGAGTATCATGCAAGAGTCCTCTTCAGAAGCAGATTCACTATACTGAGGCAGAGGGACTCAAGATTACTTACAGAATTTACTAGCCTTGAAGCCATTACTTGCGTTGACTTCGAAGAAACAAGAGCATCCTCAGAGCCTGCTACAACCAGAACAGGGAGGTCTTCCACTGATCTTAGTAAATCTGCTGCTCTTTTTGATGATAGGACAGTCGAGAAAGAAAGACGTCCTACTTCATGGAGAGCTTCATCCCAGCCTTCAACAAATAGTGGAGCCTAAATGTAAAAACCCATTTCAAGTCAGTTCGTAGTTCATGTTCACAGAATAAATGAAAGGATGCATGTTAAAACATTTAATTTAGCATCAAGGAACAGGAAGACAATAGATAACTAACAACATGCAAGAAAAGTTCCACTTTCCTTGCATTCAGACAATATGTGGTGGAATGATAAATAGATTATTTGTAAATGATATAATGCTCCCTACGTGCTTTTAGTGACCAAACTCTTCCAGAGATAGATTGCGTACTAATGGTTTGACAACACACTGAAGGGAATGAAAATTTTTAAAAGTGTGTACCTTGTAGAGGTTCAGAACATCTGTTGTTAACTTGGTAGCATCAAACCATGCACGTCTATTGATCACCTGAGTGATTTCAGTACGTAACAGTGGCCGTACCATGTGCTTTTTCCTTAGAGGGGTATGCAGGAGTATACGAGCAAATGCAGGAATGACTTCTCTTGATAAGCTTACACCTATAAGCACAACTCCCTTCACTTCAACCTAAGAAAAAACAAGGAGGCATTTAAAATGATTATTACCAGAAGGATAGACTTTCATCAAGCAAACAATCTGATAAGCTACTAAAGTTCACAAAAGAAAAATGAACAGAAGGTCACAAGGCAGTTACCTTTCTTGAATCTCCAGATGCTCGCAACTTTTCTGCAGCTTTTAGGGCAAGCAGGCCCCCATCATCATGACCAACTAAAACCACAGAGCGTAAGCCCATGTCCGAGCAAAATGAAATAAGAAGATCAACCTGCAGAAGGCATACAAAGTGTTGTTCTTAAAGAAGTTCTGAGTTTTCCAAGTACAGTGAGGAAATATAGCGTTAATGCTGCCGGAAAATATGTTGCAAACATAACTGGATATAGTAATATTAATTAAAAGATTAATAGTTGTTACAGTAGAAGAGCATTCCCTTAGATGAATATTTGTAAGATAGGATGTATCTAAGGAAAAAAAAGAACTTCAGAAGATTGTACTCAACTATTTGTAATAGAAAAGCTGTTGTCACACAGAATTATGGTACATAGAAGACATCATCCCAAAGATAAGTATAGTTCTAAGTGAAAACACATGCAGTAACATATTTACATTCAGTCAGTCATGCTTATAACAAATTCCATGGAATGAGTATGGGATATATTGCAACATATCTAGTAGCTAGTGCAAAGAACATTAGGGCAAGTGCTGCAAGCACTTGCTGCTATTGGGCAGTGCACAATCTAGTATATGGTAAGAAGAATCACCTGAGATCCAAGCTCATATGGATTTGGTAGATTCTTGTCTTCCCAATCCTTTCTGCGAGGTCGAGATGTTAACCCCCATCCAGGGCGATCGAAGGCCAGCACAGTGCAACCCACTTGACGAGAAAGCAAATTTGTAACGTGTCTCCATGAGAACACCCCACCTCCAAACCCATGCACCAAAACAACAGCAAATTTCCCCTGTTCTCCAGCCTCAAGATCAAATCCCATAGGTTTCAAACATACATCAGCACTGCCATCATCAACAGTAAGAACAGGGGTGTCATCCGACAAAGTTGGAGAGGTCACTGGCTCAACCAACAATGGTGCATATAGCGATGTCTGATGGTATTGATGGCTGAAGCTCCTATTCAAAAGACGACGGGTATTAGTGGAGGCTGATGGTGGGCTATCATGTCTCTGTCTTCTAGGAGAAATGCTTGCTGAAATAACATCATGATGGATTTCTGGAAAAGTGTCTGTAGCTGAAGATATGCAACTCAATGGATCGGAAAGTTTGTAATGCACAGTGATCCCCTGGCAAGCAATGAACATGCTATCACCGTCTGCAAGGAAACTGATTGGAATATCCCTATCGTCGTGAGCAACAGATTTTCTCTTCGTCTCACTGTCACTCCTTGAATAAAATTTTCCACTGTATGGTGTGGGAGATCGAGGAGTCTTGTAGCATCCAGGATATGCATTCTTGTATGCCAGAATCTGAAAGCAGCACAACCCACGAAAACATCAAACATGGCAAAAGACAAGCACAACGGATGCAAGAAAATACTAGCATACATGGCCCAGTTTCTACAATTGATCACTTAGTGAGATTTAGAAGGCAAACGGATGTAAGCCATACCGATTCAGGGTCAATGCCATGGATAAGTAGCTTCCGCCGAGCCCTGCAGCTTGTCCTGTAAGCGACAACAACATGGCCAAGAGCAAAGACCAAGGAGGACAGGAAAAGCACCGGCATTCCCGATAGCTTCTTGAGACTGAGCTTGTGATCCGCCAATGACGGCGAGAGCTTAGGCCCAATCTCCTGCGCCGGACTGTAAACGCTGGCCTTAATCAACAAGATGAGCAGAGAAGCCAAGGAACAGCAAGTTGCTGTTCCAAGGTACGGGCCATGGGAGAGACCAGAAGCATCAGACATGAGGTATACACCTGCACGAGCAAACATCGGATCTGTTAGTCGCATCTGGTAGTTTTTCTCCCCAAATCCGAGTGCGGAAATTTGTTGGCGCGCACTTCAAACTGCCGGGAAATAGTAGGCAACAGATTCAGCAAATCTATTACTAATTCAGCGAATCAAATGACGGGATTTAACTGAATTCAAATACGGAAAGTGAAAAGAATAGCGGGCAACTGATACAAAATCAGATTAATAGCTTTAAGAAATAGACGGGTTTTTTTTCACGAAAGTTTTCATCCTTTCGTCTACTACGAATGAAGACAAGCACAGACGTAGCAAGAACTGTAGCTTTCAGATGGACAAATCCCCATACAAAAAGGGAGAAAAATAATTAAAGAATCTTGAGGGAAATCCCATATCCCAAAATATAATGAAATTAGAATATTAAAAAAATAACTCACATAACCAATGCAAAAATTCTCCAAAAGATGAAAAGAAATCCAACTTATACAAACAGATTCCCCAATATCCTGCGAGCGCATTAGAACAGCAATGAGGGGGAGCTAGTCGCTGCTTACAGGTAATGACGACGGATCGAGCGATGGAGACAAGCGGTATGTCCACGAGCGAGCTTCCGAAGGCGTAACGCTCGAGGTGGCCGCGCAGGCCGTGGCAGCGGAGGCACCCGAGCCGCACCTCCAGCCACAGCGCGACGGCCACGTCGCCGGCGGCCACCAGCGCCGGCGCCGACGCCATCAGCAGCGACGCCACCATGGCCACCATGAACCACGCCGTCTTCACCCCGCGCCGCGCCCTCTCCACCCACCCCTTCCCCCCCGCCGCCATCCTCCACCCACCCCTCGCTCCGGCGAGCGCGGAACCGCCGCCGCCGCCGCCGCGCTCCCCAACTCCGGCGATCGCCGGCGGCCAAGTCTACGACCCAGCGCGCATGCGACGAGGTGGTCCCGGACCCCGGCGAGACGACGGTTTTGGTTCGCCCGCTGTGTTGGGGAGAAAGAGATAGACGATGAAAGAAACGGAGGTGAAGCGGAGGAGAGGAGAGGAGAGGAGAGGAAGAAGAGAGAAGGCGTGGTGGAGTACTACTTATTGGGGGTAATGGCACAGTGCTTGACGGCTTGTGAATTGTGAACGAATGAATACTTTAGTGGGGCTTTGTGTCTGCTAGTAGTAGTCCTCCAGTACTTACAACTGGGTCGGAGCTAATCACATTGTTAACTCTGCTAACTGAACGGTAGGAGGAGAGGAGAGGAGCCAGTTGCTTGTGTTGTCTGCATGTCCTGTTTCCTCCTTGTGTTGCTGTTTGGGTTACCCTTTTTTTTCTGTCCATCCTGCTGTCATTCACAGCAGCAGGCTCAGGCTTTTGCATTTGGACAGATAGGGGTTTTCAGTTACAACAGAATGTTGCTTTGTAGGTGTGTCATGTGTGTAGATTTAACAAGAAAAATACACGTAGTAGCTCTGTAGGCAGAAAAGCCCTGCTTGCAACAAGTTCAGCCTTCAGAGTTGTACATAATATTCGTACTACTATACTTGTACTTTGGTAAAATACAAACAATGAAACAAGGAAATACTATGTCTAGAAGGCATACCTTGGCCTGGCTCCCCTTATAATTTGTAAACTCCATTTTGTGCAAGGAAATACCAGATAAAAAAATGAACTCTACAGATACCATTATTGACAAAAATACACGGGAAGTAAATGATTTCATATCATATTAATGCACAACATTCCCTATGTTTTAATTCCCAAGTTCCAAATCTAATCCTAGTGGCATTTCCACCGTTGTCTATCGAGATTTTCCCACGTGCCCACTACTATTTCCTCTTCGGTGAAACTCCTCCTCCCTCTTCTCCAGCGAGATTCCAGAGCTAGCGAAGTGGTAGTAAACTGGCCAGAAGTTTTTTTTTACCGAACTTATCAGAAGATAAAGGATTTCCCGCCTTGGTGCGGCAAAAGGAGGCGGTCCTATCGCCTACTATGCCTATGGTCATCCGGTGCTGCCACCACTAAACGGACCCCGGCCGGCCGGCAACCGCAGCGCGGCAGCAACAGTGTAGTGCCCCGCCGGCCCGCACGGTCGCCGCCTCACGCGGCAGCACGGGACGGGGGGCCACGCAAGCCGATGCCGATCGCGGCAAAGCAGAGCACGCTGCACGCTGCACGCGACGCGATCGCGGCCGTCCGCTGCTCGCGTCTCGGCGATCGATCCACTGCTCTCTTCCTTCTTCTTGCCATGGCCGGCCAACTCGGCCAGCCCCCGCTCCACACGGCTCCACTGGAGATACGGCGCGGGCCAGGGCTCCAGGCTCCAGCATTGCTCAGTACAACATGCGCCTACCCCGGCTACCCCAGAGGAGCGGGCCCCGCATCCAGCGTGGTGTGATTCACGCGTTGGGCCCCCATTTCCCCCCTGCTCCCGTGGCGTATCACGTACTGTATGGTTTAGTGTATCGCCGTATTCTGTTCATAATGTTGGAGCCAGTAGGGCTTTTTTTTTTCGTCTCGTTTTCGATGCTTTTCGATGTGTATTTTTGATGCGTTTGAACAGGTTTTGTTTAATCCTGATCCGTGGTGTCAGTGTGTAGACTGACACCGCTGGTCTCCATAATGTTTCGGATTGGATGCATAACCACTGTTCCAGGACAGCTAAGCTGGAGGCTGCCCCTCATGATTAACAATAATTCTTCCGGGTGATAGTTTATGCCTGAGGCTTCAACAGAGATTGGTTGGCAAAGCATGATTTGGATAGAGAAAATTTCTTAGTTTGAATAATGGTTCTTGTTATTTATCCGGAGGTTAGTATTTTAAGTGAGATTGCATGATTGGTATGAAGCAGGAACCTTAATTAAAGCAATGGACTAATTGTACGAGAATCAGGATAGCTTGGCACCTTGGAGTTTTAGATCATCGATGGTAATGCTCATTGGAAAATACTAAATTAGTACTACCGATCTTGATAATTAAGTGTCACAATTTTCATTCATGATTACCTCATCCAGTCCAATTATAGCTCTGAAAGTCGATTCCAAAGCAAGATACAAAGGTTTGCGAACTTATAGCTTGGCACTCTCATAATTTCAGGCTTGTTCACTCTGATGTCATTTTCAACCTTATCAGGTTTTGGTAAAGTTGCTAAAAAAAATGGCTACATTTAGGTTGTGTTCTTTCGAAGGACATCGGGGAGAGATTGGGGAGATTGTGACTCGTTTTCCGCGCGCACGCTTCCTAAACTACTAAACGGTGCGTTTTTTGCAAAAAAATTTCTATAGAAAAGTTGCTTTAAAAAATCATATTAGTCCATTTTTGAAATTTAAAATAGTTAATACTTAATTAATCATGCGCTAATGACTTACCTCATTTTGCGTATCTCCCCAATCTTCTCTATCTCCCCTCTCTCAAACTCAGCCTTAGTTTGCTGTCAAATTTTAGTAACTATATAAGAAATCCTGCCAAAATTTTGGCAAGATGCCAGCCAAATTTTGATAAGGTTTTTTTTTTTTTGCATGAAAGTGAACATGCCCTTCTTTTCAATCATTAATAAGAAAATATGTGTTTAATGGGATTCAAACTCAGGCCTGTGCGATGCTTCTAGCTTGATGCATTTTTCTCCTTTGAAAATGCTTAATTAGTTGTAGCTTTGGGTGAGTTAGTTGTAGGAGGAAATTTAATGAAGGAAATACGTATGAACAAAATCCTATGGGAAGTGCTACTGTTCATCCGGTGGTTTTGTAGGGTTGGAGCAGAAGAAAAGCGTGGAAAATTTTCTTTTGGCATGAATTAGGGAAATTCGAAGGAAAACTAGCATCCATCTTGAGCTCTTTTTTTAATAGATGCACTATGCTTAGGGTGCATCTATTAAATAAACAATTCTTGGCTCTGTGGTTTTTTTTAGAGATGCACTTGATAGTGCATAGTGCAGTGACAAGAGATACATGGTTTCAACTTAAGGTTCCATATTCGATCCTCAACACGCTTATAATTTCGCTTAAAAAAAGTTTAGAGGGACGTCTATCTTTTCAAATCTCGACTCAGTTATTAACATCTCGTACATTTTTTTCCTTGTCGGTTATCCAAACGATCATTCTTATAATTATTTTTTTCTATGTTTACTAGTCATTTATTTTGCATGTGTATTATTGTCTTATTTCTATTTGTTTTCATGTTCTCACATTAAAGAAACTTAGCATTTACAACTTCAAATCTCGAATTACTTAAAATATGTACAGCTATCAACAGATGTACCACACACGCGGAACTTGCTCTTGCTAATTTCCACCTAAAAGGAAGTACCCAGCGGTGACTGTTCAGCATCAACTATTGAACTGTAGCACCTTTCAGTCGCAGCAGTACCTCCACTAATCACGGATCCAATGCCATGTCCAGTAGTAGCAGCTGGTTCAGTAAGAAACATTTTCAGATTAAAAATGTCCATTTTTCCCCCTAACTGATCATCAGGCTCATTATGCTTTGCCAATGGTCACTACGTGTCTGTATGACTCTGTGGTAGTACCAGCACGAAAAATGCAGAGTAATTAGGAGAGTTGTCGATTAGGACTTAGGAGAGGCTCATCAGCGCATTTGTCCTCACTGGTACACTAGTCAGGGTTCGACTTACTGCCGGTAACCGCGCGGTTACCGAGCTTACCGCGGGGTACGGTAATATAAATACCGCGGTAACCTCCTTAAATTTAAATAAATTTAAAAATAATTTGAATTTTTGATAAATTTTGCGCGGTTTCATACGGTTTTTCACGGTTACCGCGGTTACCGTGCGGTAACCGTGCTTACCGCCGGGGCATGGTAACCCCGGCCCGGCGGTTTGGGAAACCCTCACACTAGTACAAGAAAAGAATAGGCCAAGGGTACATCCGGGAGTTTGGACGGCGAAACGACCGTGCGACTACAGTATGCGCCGGCCGGTGGGTGGGTGGGCTGGTCGAGTCGAATCGCGGTCGGACCGGAGCCCGAAGGAAAAAGCTCGTCTTTTCATATACGCATTGCCCACTAGCCCGTAGAGCGGCATCGAACTGACACTGTGGGGCCTCATAGCTTTCGGGCCCACAAGTCATCGACGAGGAGCAAAGGTTTCAACCGCGTGCCCCTGGAAAGGTAGAGGTGGGGACGCGGCCGAAAGGCGCTCCTCCTCGGGGCGCGTTCGAGGTAACGGTAACGGCCAAAAGCACGGGGCCAGCGCTGCAACCCCGAGGCCCACCCAGGGGCCAGCGCTGCAGCTGACGTGTGGGCCCCCGGTTTGCAGGTCCCGCCGCACAAGTCAAGTCACCCGTGGAGAAATCTAACGATGCCCGGCTGTACAGGCCGTTGCACACGGGAACCTTGAAGGACAGGGCATGACAGGGGGGTGATTCACTCGCCTCTCACTCTAGACGTGCATGACATGTAGGTCCACCTACAGTGGGGCCTACCTGCCATTGAGTGAAGATACGACGAGAGAGAACGGCAGTCACGAGTTCGGCAGCGCGCGTGGAAAGAAAGTGAAAAAAAAACTTCCGCCGAACAGAGAAAGAGAGAAAGACAGGTGCCCTCACTGACAGTGTCAGGTCCTCTGTCAATTTGCACATAGGGATCCTCACCCAAAGGCGAAAGGAGGCCCACAATATGCACAGTACTAGTTTTTTTTTACTCGCTTTGCTTTACCGATTTACTCGAGCATTGCAGATTTGCAGCCACCACTTTGCCTCAAAAAACAGTTACACATCGTACTCCTATTTGCCGGTGCATTTCCGTGGTAGTAGTAATCTACATTGCAGACTTGCGTATTTCTCGTAGTAAAAGTTCTATTGCCGTTGCGTCAAAGGGTAAAACTGATACGGCCATACGGGCCAAAAAGCGAGTGCCTGGATCGGTGGCATGTGCCCTTCGCGGTCGAGACTCAAAGTGTGGGCGCACCGCGCACGCAACGCCGCACCCTGAAACCACGCAAATTTGTACTGTGCTCCATATCTTAGATTCCACGTACGGCTGAGCGCGCCACCAGCAGGACCGTTGCTCGCACATGGAGATACAAAGACCGGTCAATCAGGCATGAGATCCAGATCGATCGTTCCGCCCCGGTTCCAAAAACATTCAAAAAAAAGAAAAAAAAAACTGGATCCAATGGTGCTCATCATCGTCATTACCAATACTTAAGCATGCCCAATACCGTGACACCAAGTGGTGGTAGTAGTAGTAGAAGCAGTACGGCTTAAGCCATCAGAGAGCCCATGATGCATGCAGGGGTCAATGAGGCCACGGAAACGCTGCTGATCCACGAGCCGCCCGGGGATGGGAGGGACATGGTACGCATGCTGCCAGCACGGTGAGTAGCTCGATCGTACCGGTTACAGATGCACAGTAACGGGGAGCAGGGCCGCCGCCGGCCCCGTGCCGTGCACTCGTGCACGTAAGCGCGCGGCGCGCCACAGATTCGTCCGCACGTCTTAATCTGCGACGCGCTGCACGCCTGCTCGACATATCGCGGGGCAATGTAGCCATCATCGACCATCGTAACGTTGGACCAACGGGAACAAGTGCCCGTACGTGAGCGTGCAGGACAGGCCGACCGGCATGATGCAAACCAACAGCGATTGAACGGTGAGGGAGCTTTGCTCGGTCGTCTGGCTGGCCTCAATTTTGTTGGGGGTGCTTCGATGCTGTGGGGGTGTTCGGCAATAGTGGGGATTGTTTGCATTACTACAGCTACAGTAGCAGCCGCTGATATATAAGACCGGGTTCACCTGTCAGCCACTGCTACTGCAAATGCAGTACTGCAGAGGATTCATGTTCATTCGGCAAGCTCAAAGGAAGACAACTAGTCTCAATGGGACTAAATGAGGTGTCATCTAGAATTTTTTTAACAAAATGATGTAAGAACATAGAGTAAATTAAAAGGATGACCTTTGGTATCAATTGTTTGAAGGAGGACATTTGGCACCATTGTTGCTATGTGACATGATAAAATGAAAAGAAATGCCCCAACAACTAATTTTCCATGAAATTCATACCATTAATTCTTGTATTAATTCGATTGAGGGGTTCTTCTTAGGTCAAGCTTTAATTAAGTATTTGGAACCTAAACTTAGGTTAGGTGCTTGCCAAGCGAGCACACTCTGGACAAACAGCATATAAATCAGCCCTAAAGTAGTTCTATCCAATCTTCAATCCTGTGCCATGTTGGATACAGGGACAGCTAAGAAAAGATTGTGTCTGGATCATCGCCCTGTCATGCCCACTAAAACTGGTTGGTGGAATGAAAGCCCTTGTACCCGGCCATAACCCATCTCATCGAGTTATACGATCTCTCGTCTTTACAAGGACAGTGAAATTAATTAATTAATTAGAGTGGATTTGTCAAAAGTGATTTATCTTTTTGGTTGATCCTATTGGTTCTTTGTTTAAAGGTTTTCACAGATGAAGTTGGATCATGGTCTTTCAGTGCAAATTGTGTCTAAAAAATGATGATGCATCGGTGGAACCGTGGATCCATGACTAGGGCAGGATTATATCACTTTATGGAGCCTTGAGTCCACTAAACATGGGTTCACTTCGTAGCAAAAGAGAAATGTGGCATAAAAAACGACCATGTTGCAAACATGTTATTATGGTCATAAACTTGGCAATAATCAGCTTGTACAGATTAGTAATTGCTTGGGACCAAGATATAATTCATCATGGGGACCAACATGAACATTAATTGGCTTGAACCTGTTTATATTTGTGAACCCATGATGCATATTAGGCCATTAAAACACTTACACACTAATCGATATAATATGTGTTATCAAGCATCAATTTTTGTTGGAAACACACACGCTCGCAACGCGCGCACTTTCTCTTATAAACGTCCACACATACCCTAACTCTATGAGCACCTCTGAAAGACTAGATCAACATATTTTGAGATTGACGAAGCCACCACGGATGTCTCGCTATCGATGAATACGACGCTTGCCACTGAAAGAATAATTAGCCGTAAATACAAGCACTCATATCAAGTCTAGAACTTAAAATCTAGATGGATTGGTTTCATCACAAGTAACTTAACCAGTTGAGTTATACTCCCTTTGCCATCAAAATTATAAAGCAAGGTCAGCTACATGTATCCTTGTGGTTTACCATGATCCATGAAATATGAATTTAAAAACGAATAAATTTTGATGGAGTACTACTAATGGAAACCACAACTTAATTTACTCGTGTAGTCATTTGCAATTCGCAAAATAATACTACCTATATTTTTAAATTAATAATACATTAACTTTTGAACACACATTTGACGGTTCGTTTTATTTAAAAGTTTTACATTATTATTATTATTATTAGTTGTTTTGTCCTGAAAGTCCTTTAAGGATATTTTTTTATCTTATGCATTTGCATAAATTTTTTAAACAAGAAGAATGATCAAACATATATCTAAAAGTCAACAGTGTTATTTATTTTAAAAACTAAGGGAGTATACAAACAGAACAAATGCATAAGTTGGAAAATCAGTGCCAACAAAATTTGCTTTTCATGTGCGTAGTATCGTAGGTGTCTATGCGTGCGTGTCTTCCATATGATTAAACGAATTTGTTACCTTATATATGTTCAGAAGAAAAATGAGGTCCTTCTAATCGAGGAGTAAAGCAAAACCGTTGCCTATTACGTATTAGGCTTCTTATTGGCACTACTACAGAAATATTTTTTCTGTACGAGACCCATATTTGATTCCAGGCGGACCGTAAGTGACGCCGTGTGAAAAAACTGGTCCACCGGAGCCAGGTCATCGCTCGCATGGGATAATCTGCGCGCGATGATGCATGCTATATATTGCCCCAGCCCGAGCTTGCTCCATTCAAGCCCGGCGTTTAAAAGTAAGCTTCTTACATTTAAACCTATTAAATTTTCTTACACTAGCACAAAACAAGATAAAGCTGGAATCAATGAAAACGAAAACTCAGAAAGAACAGAAACGTATCATTTTCTAAGTAAAATCAACAACGACGGGCAACAAGATTTGTCCATACATGTAGCCGAAAAGCCTGCCACATCGATTTTCCATTTGAAAACCGGCTATCTGTTGATGTGCAACACCTGAAACAATGCTAAATCACGCAACATTGAAAACTCAAGCGAATATCGCACAGACCGTCCATGCATCTAATTTCCTGCTGAAGTTGACACGAAGCTTCAATTAACTGACGGCAGCACGGCCAGACATATTGAAAATTCTGGCTTATAATTTCAGCCCTGGGTACCACATCTTCTTTAATCACAGGTTACATGTGCGTACGGCGCGGTGTAATCTACAGATGTCACCTTTACAAGAGAAGCTCTTAACTGCCCTGAATCGTGATGATCGTCTACCTAGACTAGTAGATATTGTAAATTAGTTGCTTCAAAATTAAATCACTGGCTCTCGTCTGCTACAAATACCGTTCAATTTCTTTTGTCGTGTCCAATGCAAAGCTCCAAGAGCATGAACTTAACCGAACTGTGTGGTTGGTTGGTTGGAGATTTTACCATGGTGTGTGGAGGCTACCTTCCACATGGCCCTGTATAGTGTAGTATACAGTTGGGAGGAGTACTTGGCTACTTGCACAAGAACAGCACGAGCTTTATGCCGAATTTTGGCCGCATGCAACCACATGCGCCGCGGCCGCGGGTGATTTCCCAGGAAAGAGCGCCGGTTTGTTTAGTCCAAAGCCATGACGGCCAGATGCTAGAAATGTGGGGAGGTGAATATACTCATTGTGCCTACTGCCTACAAATCAGGGGTTTTGTCAAGTGGATGCATGATTTGGACCTAGACAAGTTGGCATTGGTCTAACCGGACAAAATGATTTCATGTAAGGCTTCTAGTCAATGGAAGGCAGGAAGGTCGTGTGGATTGTGTGAGATGCCATTTGGTAAAGGAGTCATCAAGAGCATACCAAAATCCCAAATGCTAGCATTAGCATTACAGCAAGGCTAATAATACAGCCGATCTATTGGCTATAAGGTTCTTTGTAGCCTTCTCTCAACCTACCCATATAATAGTTTGTTCTTTACAATTAATACAAGGCTCACTTGTCTCTCTCACTGAGTTTCTTGGTTCTTGTGTCCCAGCCGGCTGTAAGTTTACAGCCCGCTTCTCCTCTCTCTCCTCTCTTCTCTCCTCCACCTCAGCATTTAGCCGGCTTATAGCCTACTATTATACTTGCTCTTACAATTTTATTTTCTTGATCGACATAGGCAATGATCAGGCAAACCTTCCAACATGGCAGGTTGCGTTCAAACATCCATAACATCCCGAACGGTCTTCCCACCAAGAGCATTTAAACTGGTTGCTAATTTTGTCATCTGCAGATCGATGAAGCCAATACGGCGTTCAGATCTCAACATCAGTGAGGAATTCAGGATTAGATGGATCCAACACTGGCGGTTCCAAAGAAGCATAGCCCCTTTTGTTTTCTTTTTCTTCTTTTTGCATCACTGGTACATGAATCCACTCTTGGGTCTTGGCCCCTAGGATTGCATACGAACAAAGCAACCGGAGCAATTGGAATCTTCTCTGCTCCAACCGCAACTCAATCGCAAATGATGAGAGAAGAGAATATGAATCATGATATTCTATTAAGTTCCCAACGGCCTATGTATCCAAGTATGCTGTCCTTTGATAACTTTTTGTCCGTAAAGAAGAGAGATGCAAGCCAAGATTTCAGCAAGTTTGTCCGTAGACACCCCCCGCTTGTTCATGTCTCATCAGTGGGGCAGGCAAAGGAATCAGGTTGGGGCAGATTGTCCTGCTCGAAATTCTTCAGGTAAGGGCAAAAGGGCCCAACGCTGAGCAAGAACAGGTTGTCACTTGTTGCTTGCCGCTAGCTCTGAAATTTTAGTTCCGTGTGTCGGGCAATTAATCCAGTTGTGATTTGAGTGTTTTTTTTTTTCTTAAACAGCTAGATATTGTGCTGTTGTTTTATTACGTGTAGTACAGCGTATTACTTGGGACTGGGAGATGTAAGAAGTATTCCTGTCTCTACAAGAGAATGAGGGACGAATGTGTGGTGTGAGTAATATATATCGGTCTAACGATATCTGATCAAGGTAAGGTAAGCGTGCGTGGAGGCCCGTTTGGAATCGAATAGACCGTCCTGGGCCTGAGCCCAATCCAGCCAGAAGTTTTGAGGCCATTTGGAATCGAATTTGCTATATATTTGTCGACAAATTTTCCACCAAAAATTTGACAGATGTAATTATAGTACAATCGTAGTGTAATTACACTGTAACTATAATGTAACATGTATGTAACTTTCAAAAATCTCTCCATAACATTTATTTCGGTAAAATGGAGGTTGTGAGAACAAATTCTTTTACATATGTGTATGATGTGATTTTTTTCTTCCTCATCAGAACAAATTTTGTAATAGATCTAACGATTCAAAATTACGTGAAACTTATATACAAGTTACACTGTAGTTACATGCAAGTTACAGTGTAATTACATACAAGTTACAATATAATTACACTACGATTGTACTATAATTACATCTGTTAAATTTTTATAAGAAAATTTATCGACAAATATATAGGTGGTCTCTTCGGCAATTTAACGACGTTCTCCTTGTTTTTACTTCCTCTCAAACCTTTCTTCTCCGAACCCGTGAGCGGCTGCGCCACCACCACTAGTTAACCGTCTCCCAGTCCCCGCTGACCGCGTTGACAGGAAGGGAGTCACGCCGTGTGGACGGCGGCGTGTTATACTAAACACACGTAAAACCACAAGCCGTGAGAGAGTCACGAGAGTACGAGACCACGCCGCCGCCGCGGACGGTATCATGATCATTGGATTTGTGGAGCTCGGCGCAGCTTCCGGACTGCGCGCCTGGCCGAGTCAGACGACGGCACATGGGCGCGGCATGGGGCTGGACCGGGCGTGCCTGTGCGTGGCCGGTGAGTCGGCCTGACCGTCGGGCCGTGTCGCGTACGCCCTCGATCGTGGCGGCCTGCCCTGCTTGACCCCGACCGAGCAGTGATGGGACGCCGAACACATCCGGATGTTTGTTTTCGCCGGCAGAGCGGAGTATAGAAACACACGAAGAGAAAACTGAAAACACCGTGGGCATGCGTTCCCATGCACTGCATGCCACCCGCCGCACCCGATGCCATCAGTTGTTGGAAGAAAACTGCGAGCATATGGTGGGACCGTGGGAGGCTGGGAGCATAGCACTACACACCAACCAGACGGGCACAAGCACAGGGCAGTGAGGCACAGTGGCCGTCCGGCACGAACAAGTGGAAGTTGGGCCGAATGGGTTGCACGGAATAAACGTGAGAAATAAGCCCACTTTACGTGAAGTTTAATTTGCATCCTTTAAACCGTAATACGACAAAACTTCACCTTTCATCTCATCTTAGCAAAATCGTGTGTATGGATGGTTCTAGTTGACGTGGCATCATATTAAAAAAATAAATAGAAAACTAAAAAAACATGTGGGGCCATATGTAAATGCCCACCTCACCTTCTTCCTCTACTCCTCTCCTCCCTTCTCTTCGCCTTGTCTCCTCCATGCCGGCAAGTTGCACCCAGATCCCACCTTGGTGCCGCCACTACCCACCCCATCCAAGTCCTCCCTGCCCTCGCTAGCGAAGTCGTCACCCTCCTCCAGCACACCATCGAATGTGCCCTTGGTATCCCTTCCTATACTGATGTCTACCCCCGCAATCCCTTTCGCATCCCCACCATCTGCCTTGGGTGGTCCTGCCACACCGGTGCTACCGTCGGTTATACCCTTCTAGCCGTCGGCTGGCGGTAGGGACGGGAGGACCACCTACCACCGTCGGATATGCCCTCCCTGACGTTCCTGAAGTCACCCACCTCTCATTCATCAGGGAGCGGCCGAACTTCTACCCCCGGTGGTGGCGGGGCTATTCCGGATCTTCATCGTGGTGGAAGATGAAAGAGCTCGAGCAAGGCGCTGGCTATGGAGGAGGTGGTGCAGTGATAGTTCGCCCCCATGAGGTCGAGCTTGACCGTGCGCTCATGGGAAGGAAGGCGGGAATGGCGACGGTCGGGGCCGCTCTGCATCACGCACGCACGATGTGGCATGGCACAACAATTGAAGTGCGCACGTGGCCACGGACGTCGCTGGTCACCTTGACGGAGTAATGCCACCCACATGGTTTTTTATGAGTACTGCCAGAGAACATAGTTTAACCCGATTTTATAAGTTGGAAATGAGGATTTCTAGTATTATAGTTTGGGGATGTCAATTAAACTCGATAGAAAGATGAGGGACGACTACTGGACTTATTCCCTACGTGAACACTAAATACCATAATCGGGCCGGGTGATATTAGGGCCGAACATCCTCACAATTCCACATGCGAATCTCAGAAATATTGTGCCATCTGTGTTTTCCATGCAAAAACTCTTGAGCTATGAAATGCCATATTATTTTTATGGACTATATAGAGAGCTGTTTATTTGAAAAGTTTTCTAGTTTTTACAGCAGACTGCACATAGCTGTCCATCGCCACCTTCTTTAGTTTCACTGCAGAGCGTAAGTTTATATGGCCGGACATATCGGCATCAACCTTCTACATAGAGTAAAATTGATATTCGCCAGTATCCCGTCTTCCATGGGCGAGCACAAAGCCACAAACCACAAGTCCACAACTGCGTTTTGATTGGTAAATGAAATGCTAAAAAGTGAGAAATACCTTTTTGTCTTTCAACCCCACCCCACTGTAGCAAGTTGTTCTGTCAAAGCGCGAAAACATTTCCCAATTGCACGATGATACAACCAGCCATGCGTCACCACGGATCGGGGTACCTTGTATGCCTCGATGCAAAACCACTTGCTAGCTTAATTTCAGCGAGAAACTTGTGCAATCGTATATGCATGGACTTTATGTAACACATAACGGAAAATACATCACGATTGTGATGAGCACAATACCTCTCAGGTCATTCACAATGGAGTATAATACCACATAAGCTAAGCACATGGCTTAAATGGGCTCTTCTCACACTACCAAGTGGTTTAACCGCCTAAGGGTGGCATCAATTTTTCATGCCACCTCAAAACACTTTCTATTTTAGTTCTCATATCTTTTCAATTAGGATAGAAGCCTTACATTAAACACAAGCTCTCTCCTCCCCTTCAGTCTCCTCTCCTCGGACCTCACTTGTCCACTCTTCCCTTCCCATGGGCCAACTCTCCCTCCCTGGTGATGAGGTCCACCGCCTCCTCTCTACTCTTAGGCCATGAGGACGAGCTCGCGGCGGGCGTGGATCAAAAGCGGCGGTTGCTGAACTTGTCCTATATCAAATGATGCCATCGTCTCACCCTCTTGAATGGCTTGGGCCTATGAGCTCCTCCATCGTCTAGATTTGCTCGTGCACCACTGCCGAGCCCCTCCAACAATGCAAATCAACATTGTGTAGTCATGGTGGGAGTCAATCTTCTTTTATCGATGTTGGATCCAAGCCAGCCATGCCCTTCTAGATCTGGCATAGAAGAAGCTCGGTAGGGCGGCAGGTGGATCAGGGGTGGGTATGGCCAGCGAGCTCACCCGCCAGTGATGGCGACAACAGGGGTCTTCCTGGTATGTTCCTTCTAGACCTGTCTCTCAACTCTTCAGATCTACCTCCCATTGTCTAGATGCCTCACCAACAAATAACGTGAAGGGGGAGGGGAAGGCTGCACACGTTGAACGAGAGACATGTCTCTCACGGCTGGCGACCATGGCTCCACCATCGAGTGACCTCAGGATTGTCGGGGCACCTGTACCCTCTACAACATGTGAGGAGCCCAGTGAGGTCACAACCTCAGTTGAGGTGGAGTTGCGAATCCAATGTGGTGAGCCGGAGCTAGTCCTACGATTACCATGAGCTCCTCCTCTGATGTTGGTTGCATGAGGTAGTGTCGTCGCCACTTGCTTCAGATCCATCACCCACGCGACCTCACCCTTTACTTGCTCGAGCTCCTTTGCATGTGGATGCGAGCTTGCCTGGGCGTTGCCTTCTCAAGCTCGTGCCTCAAAGCTGGCGGCGATGCCTAGATCGAGCATGGACAATGGTGTCTTGGCTGTCGCTCGAGTCCAAGCCACTGACACTAGTGCCAACCTCGTTCCTGTCGTCAGCCGCCGCTGTAGCTCTCTCCCCACCTCCCTCTCCTCTGCCACCACTCATGGAGAAGAGGATGGCAGTGGCAATGGCGCCACCAATGGAGAAAAGAACAAAGGTGGCAAGGCAACACGGTTAGGTGGCACGTCAGCCCTATGATGTGGCGGCCTAAAATGGCATGGGAGAGCTCATGTATGACTCATTGGCAAAAAAAACCTAATTAAGTCCTTCATAGCTAGGGTGGTATTTAAAAGACGATGAGAAATAGTTGAATTTCCTTTAAATTTAAATTTAAGAGTTCTTCATTCTGACGGTTGATAGAAAAGGTAGCTAGGACTATGAAATTCCATACAAACAAAAGAGAGGAACCTTTCGATAGAACTTTGCACTACCTATGTACTGTAAGATAACCAATCGAAAGGGGTAGTAGCTTTCCATGACCATGATTTGTATAGTGTAGAAGACTAAGTAAGTCAAAGATACAGTTTCGATAGAACTGTACACTACCTATGTAATGTAAGATAACTAATTGAAAGGGGTAGTAGCTTTCCATGACCATGATTTGTATAGTGTAGAAGACTAAGTAAGTCAAAGATACAATACTGATCATGATATTACTTAACAATAATCAACTGTATACGTGCACACGGCACTATTATATTATTTCGCCATTTACCTACTTAACAATACTAATCGTCTTTGTCTATACTAATCGAGCACCCAGTGTTTGCTTAGGGGCTGTTTGGATGGTGACCGCGGTTTACCACACCAAACCTTAGGCACGCCATAATTTCTTAGGGTAGTGTTTAGTTGAGTCAAGCCACACTTTACTAGCACATTGGCCCACACGTCATACTTTTATTTTCTAGCCAAAGTTTGCTATAGTTATGGCCAATAAATTGTTCACTACATTTTGTGTGGCTTATCATAGTTATGATAAATGGAGTAGCCTCTATCCAAACAACACCTAAAATCGACAAATCGCCGCATATCGCACTTTGCTGGGCGAATGCCACACTACAGGACTCAGCCGAATATGTCTGCAGCTATCGCACCGAAATATCACCCCAAGATGCCCACGAAAAGGACCCCGCTGCGCGTAGCGGATGATGAGCGACGCGCCTGCCCCCTCATCCCCCCCCCTCCCCCCCCCCCCCCCCCCCCCCCCACATCGCTTGCTGTCCTCTCGTTCCTGTGTCATTCTCGCGCGCCACCGAGGCGCCGGCCACCACCTCACCCCGCGGACGCAGCGTCCGGGCTGGCACGTCGGATGCGCGGTCCCCTCCCCCCACCGGGGGCGCTCACCTGTCAGAGGCACGCGGCCGTGGGGCGCCACGCCCCCGCGGCCGGGTGTGCTCGCCCGGGACGCGTGCCGCGGGACGTCATGCACGCCGACGCACGCTCCCGGGCCTGCCGCCGCGTGCCGCCACATTGCCGCCCCGCCGGCCGCGCGCTATAAAGATCCCCGCACAGCACGCGGCTAAATCTCACACCAGTACCACCACACAGCTAGCTAGCTGGTATAGCAGTACAGCGCACTAGCTAGAGCGGTAGAGCCTCCAGAGTGCTAGCCCCATCAGCCACAGTAGTGTTGAGCGAGCTAAAGCTATAGATACCCCTCCTGCTTAATTTCCATGGCGCCGGTGTCGGAGGCCAGCCCCCTCGTCCACCAAGACGGCGGCATTATTGCCTCCTTTGCGGTTTACGCCGGCGCACCGTGCTGCAGTGCGCGGGGTAGGATGGCCGAGACAGACGGCGACGACGATGACGACGACTATGACTGCGCGCCTGCCGCCTGAGTCGTCGTCGTCGGGTGAAAGAAGAGCTAGCTAATGTAGTAGCTAGTGTGCATGGTACCTGAAGATTAATTAGCAGCTACGAAGTCATGCTGACATGCTGTAGTACTGTCTTAATAGAGTTGCCACTGCATATATATGCTACTTATTTGGTCGCACGCAAGTAGGTACTCACTTAATTAAGTATCAGTTTATGGTAATTAGCTTCTACTAATATATATATGTACCTCCCCGAGTAACCGTAGTCTAAGCTATGAGGCAGTACAAAGTGTGTGGTTTTTGTACCGGGAAGCTAGAGGTCATCGTGCCGATAGGCAAACTGCGCTGCAAGCTATATATATGCACATAATACAGAAGCAGTTAGTCAAGTCGCTAGCAGGTAGCAGCCTAGCAGGGCGCATGTACTGTGGTTGTTGATCTCCATTGCAATAAATTAAACTGATATCTACGCCCTCGACTACTTATTTGTTTGCATGATATGCACCCTGGAGACCCAGGAGCTGGATCACGTACTGTACGCAACTACGCATGCTGCTAGCTATAGCTATGCTTTCAATCTGGTGCAATTCCCTTCTGTTTAGTTAATTTGAATCTGATAGTGATAGAAATGCTACCACTCTAGGCTATCAGTTTCTCGTGTTGTATTTTTACTTGAAAGACATATTTGGATGATACACACGAACCCCATATGCATACCTAAACTTTGGTTTTCTAATTAATGATGATACTGTCTAAACTTTGCCTAGTGGTTTTATAATGGTTCTTTTAGGCCAGCTTGATGTCAGTATAAGATTCTGTTGGTAGTGTGCACACTTTAGAAATAGCTATATATATATATATATCATGCACTATGGTTTTCATGCCACTGTTTGCACATTAATTATATTGGCACACCATACTGTTTTTGCATGCATGTTAACACACTTTTATGCAATCGTTCATATTTGCATCAGTTGAATGCAATTATATGAGTGGCAGATTTAATTGTAAATTAAGAGATGGTGCAATCGTATCAGTCAATTGTACATCAGAAGAACTGCATCCCCTTTTCTGATTCTAGCAGATGGAATCAAAAATCAACAAAACTGTAACAGAGATTGTGTGAGGGCTTGCATCAAAATGTGTATCTAGGAAATGCTTAGTATTTTTGGATAAGATAATTGAAGTACAACTCCAGCTTTCCATTAACGAGATCGAATGGACTTGGATGCATGGAAATGCTTAATATAGACAAACCAACGGTACGGTCGATCGCTATGCTTTTTGCAGTGACATTTTTATAATTTGGGTTGATGTTTTGAAGTGGATTGTATTGAAATTTCCCTCGATCTTTTGTGAGTACGTTCTTCATTAGGAGTTGTCATTGAGCTCTAAGCTCACATAGCGGGAGATGATTCTAATCCCTCGAGGAGGCAGGGGATGTTCCCCTCGTCTAACTTTTTCTCTCAATTTTAATGTGTGAGAGGATTCTAATCCCTTGAGGAGGGGATGTCCCCCTCGTCTAAGTTTTTCTCTCATTTCAATGTAAGTAGTTTTTGAAGAACTCTAAAAAAATATTGATAATGTAGAGTTTAGTAACATCTATCACTCCGTCATAGTTGAATTTTGACTTCTTTTTTTCTTTTGAGAAGTTTATATATGTGTTGTGAATGTTGTCATTTTCTTGAGATTTTTTAACAATCATTTAGATGGTGCTTGAACAAAAGAGGGGATATCTTCTTAAGAGTCTAAAACACGTTTCCCTCACATTAGATACCTTGTTGTCTCACTATTGTAAGGAGATAGTTTCCAGGTGACTGCGGCTTATGGGTAGGTGGGAGAGGATGAATTCAGCGAAAGACTTCGCCAACAAAAGGTGGGGGAAGAGGCCGACGAGATTGGGGCAAGTTGTTGAAGAATATCTCTGATTTCGAAGAAGCCCGGACCGCTCTCATCTTATCCCAATTTTTCACGTGAATAGAGCTTCATTTTTTTGTGCGCGCTTAAGGTTTTGCCATCAAAGGCGAGCCAAATCGGTTCTCCCTGACCAGCGAGATTTTTCTCACCTTGAAAGGTTAGTTCGCTCCTAAAAACAAGTTTTTTTTTTACCGGTTCCAGACAACTAGCCTTGCTAGGTAAGGCTATGCTAGCCTTTGTTGATAAACCAAACGGGCCCTAAATGTTCAGAGATGAGAAGTGATTTCTATAACTCCATTGCTACCCCAAATGTATCCTGCAAGAACTTTGAAGGTCCAATATCCAGTCCAAGGAAATTTACTTGGGCTATTGGAAAATGGGATTAAATGGGCCTTTGTGGAGATGCATATGTAGTTGATGCACATATAAAGAAATGTAATAATGTGATGACAATAAATGTATATTTCACAGACCAGCAAGATTTAGGTGTTAATATTTCAGCAGGTAGACAACATATACTTAAAAGGAAACTTCGAGCTACAAATATATATATATACATTTGGTGAAAGTCCAATTGGTAGCTTCTTTCTTTCTAAGGAACCGTATACGTGAGAGACTTCCGTATCATACGATTTTATACCAAGTTTGTATTGCCGGCCCTTGTTATTAGACCAATATACATTTCTGGTCTTTTATGCCTAAACTATAATCTCTGCTTCTCAGGCGCCTGGCTATCACGAAGAAACAACAAGAAATATTCTAATACATAAGATATATATAGGAATAAACATATTTTATCTTCATTTTCCAAAATAAAAAAGGATATATTATTTTGGCACAAGTTGAAAGGGTTCATATGACATATTGAAAACATATGATTTCTTACTGTCAAGTTGGTAAATGACATATTGAAAATTCTGGTTCTCAAAAGAAAACATATTGAAAAGGTTTAATTGTACAAGATGAATATCAAGGTCATATGATTCTTACCGTCAAGTTGGTAAATGACATGATGGCATGCATTTCAATATTTTATTATTTTTAGGTTAATTACTTTGTTTGTGATGATGTATATTAATTTCCCTTAATATAAGAGTCTATTACTTACATAACTGGAATTTTGTTAACCTTGATTCACAAGTTCTTTTACCTTCCATGGTCAGTGTACACCGTTTGTCTGTTGTTTGGCTACCCAAGAACAAATAATCAATCAACTAACTACTCTTACTTTAAGGCTGTGTTTAGATCCAAACTTTGGATCCAAACTTCAGTCCTTTTCCATCACATCAACATATCATACACACACAACTTTTCAGTCACATCATCTCCAATTTCAACCAAAATCCAAACTTTGCGCTAAACTAAACACATCCTAAGATAAGTGCAAATGGGGGGATTTAACACCTATAAAACAAAATAATCCATGCATAACTAGTAGAAAACAAACTAAATCTAGGTAAGCCTTAATGCCTTATATACAGTAAAAATGAAGAAAATAAAAAAAATATTTTTTATGTAAATCTTTGCAAGAAAAACCTGAGTATTGGAGAATTAATATGTTTTATTTTTTTACTATATATGCACTTTTAAATGACTGATGAAAGCTAACAAAAAAATATTTGGATGAAAAATGATAAAAAAAAACTGCTTTAGCAAAATTTAACACGTTGCATAAAAGTAGGGTGGTTGGCAGGAAGGTCTGGAGAAGGATCTTGTGGGCAATGTCGAGTGGAATTAAGAAACAGGTGAATCGGACAGGGAGCAACGCAGTCGTACTAGGCTAGCTATTTTGACTTGAAAAAAAACGAGCCCATGTGGTCAAATACGTGAAGCGAATTAGAACGTTTTCTGAAAACGACGTACGCCTCAAAGGTCCAAAACAAGATCTCATGAGACGAGGAAACGGAAACCCCATGACTTGAACCTTAATTAATTTGTTCTAGTACTGTACTGCTACTTCTTGAGTTCTTATACTGAGTAGTAGCTCATCTGTTGAATGATGATGCGTGTACAACCTCTGTTCCTCCGTTAAAGAAATATTAATTTTTAAGGTATAAATTTATACAAGTATTTATTCAGATTTATCTTTAAAAGCTGGTTGGAGTAAGAGAGTAGTCAGCTACCGAAGGTTAGATTTAACTAGTACTACAAAAATATGGTTGGTCTCCTCCCTTAGGTGAAAACCCAGTTTAGTTATGGGTAGGTGTCGGCAGGAGCTTCTGTCGTTGTTCACCTCTTTGGAGGCTTCGTCTTGAAGGTCTTGCTACTCTCTCGGTTACTTCTGTGGTTCGTAGTTTTGTCACAGGTTTTCTGTGTCTTCTGTGTAAGGTTTTGCCGGTTTTCCCTTAGCAAATCGTGCAGTTGTATGGTTTTCGATCCCGGTTTCCCTTATAAATAGAGTCAACTCTCTTCTTCTAATATATCCGGTAGAACTTCTACCGTCTACTGTTTCAAAAAAAAACAAAACTATGGTTACTAGTGATTGTAGTTTCATATGATCTGGATTCAACAAAAAAAAAATAATGATCTGGTTCAACAAATGATTCATGAATTGTTGATTCGTATGGACCAAACAGACCGTCGGACCATGCATGTCACTCTCATTATGTAGGATCGAATCACAAGAACTAAGCCAACCAGAGGGGGGTGAATGGTTGGTATACCCAAAAACCGAAAACTTTTAGCGGAAATAAAAGTTACCCTCGAAATCGACGGAAGTCGGTCTGACCGAGATTGATCTGCCGGTCTGACCGAGTAGATGCCGCCGGTCTGACCGGTGTTGTACCTCCGGTCTGACCGCCGAGATCCCCTGCTGCGCCTGTCGCCGCCACCGGTCTGACCGCCGTGCTCCCGCCGGTCTGACCGCCGCAATGCCACCGGTTGGACCGCCGATAAATCGCCGGTTAGACCGCCGGAACCCGGTGAAACACAAATCGAAGAACTCTTAAAGTAGATGACGACTTTATTGATTCTCTCTGTGTTTACAAAGTGCACCAACAGCACTCCTTACAAAAATTTCGACTAAACTCGAAACCCTAACTCAAAACTCAACTCAATTGCTCTTTAAAGCGATACCGGGAAGCCTCACGCTCCCCCTCTATTTATACATGAGGTATGCAGCCTAAAGCCACGAACCAAACTCATACTAGGAGTCCTCAACACCTTAGGAAACCCACTAGTACAAGAAAGAAATTTTACATAACCAAACGTACCAAATTTGGACTCCTTTCAAATTCGACTCCGCATCCCATACGCACACAGTAACTCCATCGTATGCCATATGGAAACTCCATCATCCACGTGCATCAACTCTAGCCTAAGTATCCCGCATGATCTTTGACCACCACGGACGTCGTCTTATCCCCAAGCCGACTCCCGGTCCATCACCGCAAATACTCTCCCGAGACATCGAGTCACCTACACATGGAACAAACAAAGAAACCATATTCCGAGACCAAGCTATCTCCAACTTGACTCATTAGCAGCAAACAATAGTATTACATACGTATAGTATCCATCTAGAAGTCATAATCATGAAATAAACTCGGATATCCAAATAAACAACCCGAAACCGAAACCGACACAGTGTTGGCCGGTCAGACCGCGGGCTAGCCGGTCCGACCGCTCGATCACCGCCGGTCTGACCGGCAACACCTGCCCGGTCTGACTGGTCCACATAAAATGATAACCTGTAGATTCACCTGTGAAATCCAATCATCTCCAAACCACTTCAGGAATAAATTCCAAATAACAAAACCAATAATCTCCAATGCCCAATTGTTCATCACAGAATAATAATCAAAAACACCTTTGATTTTACACATTATGCATAATGAAATTAAATTTCATTATATTAGTTTTGGGCTAGTTGATCGATCAGAAAGCTAGATCACCTAATTAATGAATGATGTGCAATCAAATGCTGAGCAAGTTTCAGTCCTTTCGTAATATTATTACACTTATATGCCATTTCTCAGGTACTTCCTCCAATGTGAATGTGGGAAATGCTAGAATAACTTACATTGTGAAACGGAGGGATTATATGTGTAAATATACAATTTAGTGATCAAATTAATATACTACTAGTTATAAAAAAAATCCTCCGGAAAGCAATAATTTTTTCCATTATTTTACGATCTGAGGAGTATAAAATGAAATGATTGTCCTATAGTCTATTATAGTTTAAACACAATATCTCCACAAATGATACTTCAAAGGTTCATTGTATTACCCAAAATTCTTTAAACACAAATACACAATATCTCCACAAATGATACTTCAAATGAGGGTATTTTGGGTAGTGAAGTTCGTTGTACCTGTCCAAAATACCCTCATGCCTCTTTAGGCTGTGTTCGCATAAGGTGGATGGGAACATATTCCCTCCGCACGAAAAATGGAGCGATTCATTAGCGTATGATTAATTAAATACAAGCTATTTTAAAAAAAAAAAGATTAATTTGATTTTTTTAAACAACTTTCGTATAGAAATTTTTTTAAAAAAACACACTGTTTAGCAGTTTGAAAAGCGTGCGCGCGGAAAACGATGGAGAGGAGTTGGGAAAAGGGAGTTGCAAACACAGCCACAGAAGGACAGAAGGGTGGTCTTCATTTGATTTAAAACCTCAGTTTTCGATTGAGACAAAATATGTTACCACTTCATGTTTTTCAAGTTTCAACCAAAATAAATAAAAGGGTGAATAGCTAAAGTGGTCCTCCAAGTTTCACCTTAGGCTCAGTTTAGTACTTGATGTTTCAATCTATTCATATTAGTCCTTCAAGTTTTCATTTTAATTCAAACTTATCCTTGAACCAAAAACTCTCTTGATAAATGACACTTATACCCCCATCAATCACATATATAAGAGAAAAAATGTATGCTTGATTTTTTTTATAGATAATGTATAGTAAATTATGTAAAACGAAAATAAATTATGTACAGCAAGTATTACGATAGCATGCAATTTATGTGTACATGTTGAAAAAATGGTAAATATATCTGCAATATTTTTATTCATCTTGGTTTTCTCCTTTTTAGTATATAGTTGTATATAAATTAAAGGCAAAAGGGAATTTTTCTAATAGAAATATTGACTAAAAATAGCCATATGGCATATTAAGTGGGCCCAAGGATGATGTCAAAAACCAAAAAATATATAGAGGAGCTATATGGACAAAATAAAACGTGAATGACAAATTAGCCTTCGGTGAAACTTGAGGGACTAAATTAGCTATTTACCCTAAATAAAATAGAGGAGATTTAACATGGAAGTTTATAAACAAACTCCTCTAACGCACAGAAACAAAAAAGGGAATGAGTTACTCCTACAAAACACCGGCGAGCCACGGCGCCGCTGACTGCGTAGGGCGGGCGGCGGCTGTCCCGTTCCACGCACCCCACCAACCCCAGAATACCCAAACCAACGGCCAGGATCGTCGTCCGCCTTGCGAACCGACGGCCGATCCCGCCGGGGCTTGGTCAGTGCGCGATCTTTTATTACTCCCAAAGTTCCCCCGACCTACTCCTCCTCCTCCTCCTCCGCCTCCCCCCCACCTCGCGTCTCGCGGAGCCCGGAGAGCAGCGGGCGCGCCCATGGAGTCGCTCGCGCTCCTCCACGCCAAGCCCGCGGCCTCCCCCCGCGCGGGGTCCGCCTCCCGCTCCCGCGGCGCGCGATCCGCGCGCGTCTCCCCTCCTCCTCCCCGGCGGCCCCCGTATCGCTCCAGTCCCCGCTCCTCCTCGCTTCGAGAAGCGGCCTACCTCGCGGGACGCCGTCGTGGGGTTGGGATTGGGGTGCGGGCTCTTGGAGACGGAGGAGCGGCGCTAGTGGTGGTGGTGGTGGTGGGGTCTCTTGCGGCGCTGCGGCGGCGGCGGCGGCGGGGGCGGTGCCGGCGGCGCAGCCGGAGGGGAAGAAGTTCCTCGGCGTGGAGGTGAAGACGCTGAAGAAGATCGTGCCGCTCGGGTTGATGTTCTTCTGCATCCTGTTCAACTACACGATCCTGCGGGACACCAAGGACGTGCTGGTGGTGACCGCCAAGGGGAGCAGCGCGGAGATCATCCCGTTCCTCAAGACGTGGGTCAACCTGCCCATGGCCATCGGCTTCATGCTCCTCTACACCAAGCTCTCCAATGTGCTCTCCAGGGAGGCGCTCTTCTACACCGTCATCTTCCCCTTCATCGCCTTCTTCGGCGCCTTTGCCTTCGTGCTCTACCCTCTCAGGAATGTGATCCACCCCACCGCGCTCGCCGACAAGCTCCTTGCGGCGCTCGGCCCGAGCTTTCTTGGCCCCGTCGCCATTCTGAGGATTTGGAGCTTTTGCTTGTTCTATGTCATGGCCGAACTGTGGGGCAGCGTCGTCATCTCGGTCCTCTTCTGGGGCTTCGCTAACCAGGTGAGTCATGGGTTTGGATTTTTGTGGTCAATCTAGGCATGTGCAAATGTCAATTTACTTGTCTATTTCAGTCAAAAATTGATGGCCATCTCATTAGCTAATGTTTAACCGGATGTTTGGCTGTGGAGAGCAAAACATGAAAGAGCAGAGTTTGTTCTTTGTCACTCCGTCAGAAATTAGGATGTGCTCTTGGGATAATGGGTAGTTACAGAAACGTTGGTTTGATTAGTATTTAGTAGTATTGCTCAGTGTATTGTCAAACCTGTTGGCTAAGTCTAGGTGCTTGTTGCTTTCTGGCATGAATACCTTCAACTTCATGATTGCTACTTTGCTAGCTTTTGTTAATCTGAATTATATTTAGCTGGTTAAGTTGCATTTTTGTTGTGATATGCATTCTTTTACAACCACTTGCCTGGATATGGTTCACACTTTTTAACTGCTTTTGCAATAAGTAATGTTGATTGATGTGGGCCTGTTTGTTTTGAGGGCCAGAGTTGCAGATGAAACCCAAGTCAATTTTGGTACTACCAAACCAAACAAGCTGCAGCCTTTAACATAACATGTGGCCATATTACGGCTACTTTTCTTCCCACAAAGGAATGCCTGAATGCTTATATTGGATAGTTTTATACATACATTTCATTTGTGTGAAACAGTAGGGAGGATCCTTGCTGGAAGTTCAAGAGGGGGAAGAAATACTTAGGGCAAGATTTAAAATAAGAGAAAACAAAGACAGAAACAAGCTTTTCAGGAGATAGGGATACTCTACACAACCATGAGTAGCTAGCTGATAATAATTCAAGACAATCTAGGTGATAGAACGGCATTATTTCATAAGTACAAATGTTTGAACTTCTCTCTTATATCTATCTGAGAGAAGACGGTGGAATAGATTGTGTCAACTCTCTGACTGAATAATTCTGCATAGGGGATATAGAGTTTTTTTTTCTGGGCCATTTGCCAGAGTGGCTTTGTGGGCTGTTGGTCATGCCTGAATGAGTAATGTTGGTGCATCTGAATAACACGTGTGTCCTCAGCTATTTGATTTCAGAATTACATCTGAATGGTAGGTGATCAATGTCCTCAGTTATGCAGAGTTCACAGTGGTTGTTTTTTGTTGTTCACGAAGCTTGACCAGAGGTGTATAACTGTCAATTGGTTGCAAGCTGGATGGGGTTTTCTAGTGTTGTCTGACATTTGGTTGTATATACCTGTTTAATATTTTCTGAACTTCCCATCAAATGGTGACCCTTCAGGCTACAACTGATTTCATCCATCCTTCTGCAGATTACTACAGTTGAGGAAGCAAAAGAATTCTACCCTTTATTTGGTCTTGGGGCTAATATTGCGCTCATCTTTTCTGGGCGTACTGTGAAGTATTTCTCAAATCTGCGCAAGACATTGGGTCCAGGTATTGATGGATGGGAGGTGTCTTTGAAAGGAATGATGAGCTTAGTGGTGCTTCTTGGACTTGTTATCACTTCCATCTATTGGGGGGTGAACAAGTTTGTTTTGAATGATCCTTCTCTTCCGAAGTCTGACCGTAAGAAGAAAAAGGTCAGCCGAATAGTTAAATGTGCTTCTTCTTTTTTTTACTACTACTACAAATAATGCACTAACGTTTTTTTTCAACAGGATAAACCTAAGCTTGGAATGAAAGAGAGTCTTAAAGTTCTCCTCTCCTCAAGATATGTAAGGGACCTTGCTACTTTAGTGGTTGCATATGGCATCAGTATCAACCTTGTGGAGGTCACATGGAAATCGAAGCTCAAGGCACAGGTAACTTTCTCAGCTTTGTTTGTTTCATCTTCAGATTAATTTGTCAAACAGTTTTTCTAATTAAGTATTTCTTTCTTCATCATGGCAGTTCCCTAGTCCAAATGAGTATTCATCTTTCATGGGTGATTTCTCAACCGCTACTGGCATTGCTACTTTCACAATGATGCTGTTAGGCCGGATCATACTCCGAAAATTCGGCTGGGGAGTGGCTGCAATGATCACCCCCACAGTTTTGTTGCTGACTGGCGTCGGTTTCTTCTCCCTGATTCTATTTGGGCAGCCTCTCACTCCTATGCTTGCCACAATGGGCATGACCCCTCTTCTTGCAGCAGTTTATGTGGGTGCACTTCAGAACATATTCAGCAAGAGTGCAAAGTATAGTTTATTTGATCCATGCAAAGAAATGGCCTACATTCCTTTGGATGAAGATATGAAGGTTTGCTTCTATACCAGATTGCATATTTATTCATGTGATTCGACGATGAACATTTAAAAATATTTTTGCGCATTATTCTGCTTTGTATACTCTCATGATTCATTTAAGCAGTTTGTTGCTTCATATATGCATATCCCATGTGCATCATTTAGAAATTATCTAGCAATTCTTGATGAACTAGTATCTGTTAAGTAATTTAAAGCTTCTGTCTTGATCCTGTAGTTGTAAGATAACATTGCCTGTTTTTACCTGCTTCCATTCATTGCATCATATTTGCTTTAGTTACACCAATAAGTGCAATCCATTGGCATGAGCAATTGAGCAGTTTGAACTGAATGTCAGTTCTCTATCCATAAAGTTTGATGTTGTGGGCTTTGTACAAAGCACTAGGGCGAGTTTGCACCACCAATTATGCTGCAGAAGCCAACTCTGCTTCCTCTGTTTGCAGGTGAAGGGAAAGGCAGCCATTGATGTTGTCTGCAACCCATTGGGGAAGTCTGGTGGAGCTCTTATTCAACAGTTCATGATCCTTACATTTGGCTCTTTAGCTAACTCCACCCCCTACCTTGGTGGCATACTGTTGGTGATTGTTCTAGCATGGCTAGGCGCGGCAAGTTCACTAGACAAGCAATTCTCTAGCTTGGCTAAGGAAGATCTCAAAAGGGATATGTCTGCAAAAGAGAAGGTAGATCCTTCCCTGCTCAAGGCTCCTGAGGCTGATGTATTGGTGGAGCACACAAACGGCACTATAGAGATTGAAGCTACTGCAACTGAGAGTTCACCATCAAACTCATCTCCAAGTAATTAGATTCATCTTTCTTTGACAAAGTCAATCGATAGGTAGGAGAATGATTGCAGTGGGTAGAAATAATGGTGATGAAACAATTCACGGTTTCTCAAGTTTGTAACAGTGCGCAGAATCAAGCTGCCTGTTTATTTTGTTTGTAACGTATGCAAATTTTGACAAGTGCACTGAACGCCATTGTGGAAATTCAACCGTTCTGGCAGGGAGAATGAATGAATAGGTTTCCCACGCCTTGCAAAATTTTCCTTGTGAATGGATTTTGCTTGCCTATTGAAGTGGGCCATGTCAATTGGTAAGCTCTTGTTATCCCATTGCTCTAATCAACTGAAATGATGTCATAACAGGCTAAAAGTATCCTGGCAGGATCAAACAAGCAATGGCTGAGAGCTCAAAGGGAATAAGATCACTATTCCAGCAAATATGACTTATATTGATTCCAGGGCTTATACTAATATTTTTTATGGTAATTCTCCAATCTTATTGCTAACCACACACCAAGTGATCTAGGGCGGATTCTGTGTCTGCCATTTCAAGTACCGGATCACATCAAACTTATCATCCATCCATTCTCACTTCCTTTCCTATTTGACTATGACATGAGAAGAATTCTGAGGGCCCATTTGAATCGCAGGGTAAAAAAAACGGAGGAATAGGAAAAACACAGGATTCTGACAGGAATTGAAGTGTAAAACAGAGGATCGCAAAACACAGGAAAAACACATGAATGGTCGTTTGATTGGAGCGCAGGAAAAACGCGGGAATCGGATGAGAGAGATAGACTCAAAGGAAATTTTCCAAGAGGTTGGAGCTCTTGTTAAATTTCCTCCAAAATCCACATGCAATGTGCTATTCCATAGGAATTTCATAGGATTTGGAAAGCTTCAATCCTTTGAATTAAAGGGCTAAATAGGAAAATTTTCTATAGAATTTGAATCCTATGAAATTCCTACGTAAGATTCAAAGGGCCCTGAAGTCCGAAGCCCCGTGATGACTGTCCAGCCGAGAGCCGAGAGGCCAAAGTACCAGATGCATGTGAGTCCGTCTTTTTTGTGCCGGTTCAGCAGATGCAGGATACTGATGTACATGAGCAATCCATCCATCGGTTGCTCGGCTGCAAGTCTGCAACACTTGCCGGACGGATTGGTTGATTTTGTCGCCAAATTCCTAGAGATACTCCGTACTAGTTAGATTTAGATTCTCATCGTTGCCTGCTGACTTTAGTACGATCCATGCCTTTTGTGAGCCCGCTTGCTCGTTCACTCCCTTGGAATTTTGCTATTCTGATGCTGAGCCTTGTTTTTAACGAGTGTTTGGTCCATCCGTTTGTGCATAAATCCGTGCGGATGAAGCCTAGCCGCCTAATGTATCTTAGAAACTTTGTGAGCCATTCTTCTTTAGGGCAAAAGCTAGTAAAAGGTAAATGCAGTAACTCGACGTGGACAGATCACCTAAATTCAGGTCCAAAACTCTCCTATTCTACCTACGCTTTTCTCGTTTGCCAGTACAGAAGCATGTGATCAATTTTCTCCCATTAGTCCTTCTCAGTACTCTGCAACAGAAGCATCATAGACTTGACCAAAGCAATTAAGCGGACACGTCAACAAAACAGGCATCAAACTGTCCAGAAACCACCTTCCTCTGACATAAGAATGACGTGTTGTGAGAGAACAAGTATTCTACCCGATCTGCAACTGCGTTTAAGATAAGGTAATCCGTAATCTTTTACGGCTGCAAAACTGTCACATAAAAGCCAAACCTGGATGGAGTTCTGCAACTAATCGAGAACAGAGTACCAGCCTGCCCTTTTTACTTGGTTACGAGAAGATGAACACAAAGCTACACTCACACGGCTTATGAACAATGAACAGTGCTACTAAAAGAGAACGTAGAGAAGAGTGCTTGCACACACACCAGTACACCCCTCCTTATCTGAAGCACACTCACTCGCACTCGACGACTTGTCGCCATCGGAGAAGCCATTGTGCAAGATCATGTCGCATTATGCGACGGCCCCACGGGCACGGGGGAGGAGGCCCACCACTTACACGGGTGCGGGGCCCATTGCCACGTTGGGCCTAACAATCCAATTCCCCACCGCTCGCCGTAAGCCGCACGGTGACGCAGAGACGCCGGCGAGTTCGGTTCACTGGGAGGTGGTGGTGGTGCAGGACGAGGGGGCGGCCGGCGGCCAGAGGCGGGAGAAGGTGGAGGAGACGGCGATTCCGGCCATGTTGAGCCCCTTGGTGCCCCAGTCCGGCACGGGCACCCACCGCCACTCGCCGCGGGCGCGGTCGTACGACAGCCACACGATGTCCCAGGCGCCACGGCAGTTGGAGATGAGGACGAGGCGGACCACGCCCTCCCGCTCCGACAGCAGCCCGGTCATCACGGCGTACGGCTTCCGGAACCCCTCCACCAGCTCGCCCGGCACGGTGGAGGCCAGCTGCCAGTCGCCGCCGACGACAGACCCGAACCCGTACAGGTCCACGCCGGCCACCACCTTCACCCGCGGCCGGCCCGGCTCGTCGATCACCGTCGACCGGACCACCGCAGCGCTCCCGTCGCCGTACACGTGGAGCCGGTCGCCGCCGCCGCCGTTCGGGTTGTGCGGGAACCGCGGCCGGAAGAAGACCGGCCGCTCCACGCCCGGCCCGGAGTACACCATCACGCAGTCCGGCCCGGCGTGCGCCGCGCACAGGAACGTCCCCCCCGTCCCGGACGCCGTCGACGCCCCTCCGCCTGGACCGCCTCCGATGACTGCCACGTGTCCGTCTCGGACTGGTACTCGAAGAGGAGTGGCGTGTTGTTCACCAGCTCAGCGAACAGAAACCTTGTAAGTTAAAAGTAATCACCACATTAACAATTGAGTTTGACTGTTCTAGTCAGTAGTGTAGTAGTGGAGTGAGTAATACGTAACAGTAATTAATTACGTAATTACTATTTGGAAGATTTCCAGATCCTCGGGCGAGAAAAGGACGGGTACCTAAACTGGCTCGACCCGGGGGATCGGCGACGAGCTTGAGGCCGAAGCGGCGCCAGGAGGAGGTGCCGCGGGGGCCGAGCGGGGACGGCGGAGGCGGCGGGCGGCGTGCGCCGAGAGGTCGACGACGACGAGCTCGCGGCGGCCGTTGGGGCGAAGAGGAAGGAGCTGCCGGACGCGGCCAGGAAGTAGAGGTCCTCGCCGGGTGGCACCGCGGGCGCGAGGATGGCGGAGACGGGGATGCGGAACCAGCGGCCGGAGGGCCCGTGGAACCCCCGGAGCGCGGCGTCGCGGGGACGGAGCTTCTTGAAGACGAGGAGCCACGCGGCCGCGGGGCCCGGCCCGGAGGCGGCGGAGGAGAGGTGGTACAGGCGGCGGAAGTCCGGGGAGGAGATGACGTGGGAGAGCGGGCGCGCGACGGAGCGGACGCGGAGGAGCTCCGGGAGGGCGAGGCGGATGAGGATGTCGTGGAGGAGCTCCGACGGGAGGAGGAGCAGGGGGCCTAGAGCGGTGGTGGCGGCGCTCGCCGGGGAGGGGTGGTGGTCGCCGGTGAGGTGGTGGTGGTCGGACATGGGTGGGGGCGGGGATGAGGTTTAGTTTCTTGGGGATGGGGTTGTTTGGGGGACAAGTTTCGTGGGGGTTTTGTGGGTGGCTTTTATACAGAGCAGAGGAGACGGTTTTTGGTTGTTGACCTGCTAAACGAAATTTGCGTTTCATGCGGTTTTAAGATTTATTTCCCCTCTAAATTTGTACTACATCGTTTGTGGTTGAGATGGAAAGAATGTGTTTGTAGGGCCTGCTTTCATATAGTTTGTGTTTTCTGTTTAGTTTGCGGTGGATGATCAATTCCGAATATGCATATCTACCTAGAAAAAAAAGGTCTAAATTTGTTCATTAGAGGCCTAGAGGGGGAAAAATATTTATAAATAAATTCAAAATAACAAACTAAAATTGCTTGTCTTGGGCTTGTGCAGGTCGATTTCAAAATATTTAAAATGATACATCGATTTTGTCAAATTATTTCATCAATTTTTAGGATCATTTGCACCATGTGTTCGGAATGAGTGCACAGGAATGTGTCATGAACTGGAAGTGTCCTCGGTATTTATAATTGTGTGATCCAAGGACCTAGAGTACGTGCTACTAGAATATGTTTTTTTTTTTAAATATACTTCACTAGGATAAGTTTATGCAAACGTATAAAAGGATATTATTTGTAACTAGTGTTTCTCTGTGGGGATACTGACATTTTGTCGCTGGTAAACCTTTTTGTATTGCCAACATTTTATTAGTACCGTCCATGATAGCACAAATTTCTGAAATTAGTAATTTGAGAAAAAAAAAAGTTGCATGCATCTGCTCCTACAATTTGGATGCTCACGCCTTCTCTGCCAAGAATATTTAGTCTTCTTGTTCAAGTAAAGATTATAAATCTAGTAGAGCTGGCCTATCTCAACAAAACAGGGCGGGAAACCAACAGAATTTTCATGGCTCCATCCCAACAAAGAGATCATATATAAGGGCGAAAATAAATTTCCTGCATAGACGTCATCAAGCTTATCGTTGAGTTTATTATTCGTTCTTGAGCAATTGGGAGTTTGGGACTAACATAATTAGCTGCATTAGGAAGGGTCCTTTTTTTTCCCTCTTAAAGTCAGAATCATGCACCTGTTATGCATATGCATATGATAGAAAATAAAACAGAAGGGGAAAGGCACAAAGGCACTCCAGGATGTTCTATCCAGAGAATAGCAGAATTGCCACTTGGATTATCACCACCAATTTCTCTTCTGCTCTCTCACAGGAAAATGTGTGACCTGTGTGAGCCGTGAGCCCGTGACACGCTAGGTCACTAGCGTACGTAGTTAGTCTGTGGCCCTTCAAAATTTTATTTTGTACAGAGGACGCCAAGATGAAGCCTGCATATCACCTTGATAGAGAAACCAGAAGTAAGATTCCCTTTTTTTCTTTATTTCTCAATGATGTGTGTTGATTAAGGCTTGGAGTGCAGAGTGAAGAGTCTCTTCTGTGCAAGGAAGGAAGCTAGCAGCAGAGCTATTAGTTTCTTACGGAATAATAATTAGTTTTCCGTTTTTTCTTCTGGACTCTTATCCAGAGGTCGATCAATTGACCAACAATCGCTTGCTTGGATACTCAATTATTTGGAGTTATACAGCTCAATAATTGAAAAGAGCATTAATTTGTGTTGCTTCGGCCTCGGCTTCACGGTGATGCAGAGTCAATTGGAAGTCCTGGTGCATCATTTCTCATCCCTAATAATAGTGTGCAAGTCCCTTTAGCAGATGACGGCAATACTTAACTGCCTCCCCAAACCAACATAAACCAAGAAAACCAGAGAAGAACAAAGCGAATATAGTTAGATTAAAATAACTTAATGAGTTGTAGGTTCGTGTCAGACTGAATATTTGAGGTTTGCATGCAGAGGCTACATCTAAAACTCCTTTCTTCTTCTGCTCCACCAACAAATGATGAGACATCAACAGATTATGCCGACCTGGGTGGATGGTTTTGAGGCACAAGAATAATTATTCATAAACGGTTAAATCAAAACAAGAGAACGAAAGATTATGGCCAAAGATTAGGTGAAGATGTTGAAAGATGCTTGTTTTTATGGGGTCCAAAGAATTGCTTTCGTGAGTGGCAAGAACTCACGCATCCCTTGTGTGCAACCGAGATATTGTTCTCATGTGGAATAGGCCGGTGCAACTTCCTTTAAGTACGCCTACAAACCTGAGTTTGATTTGATTTGCTTGAATTTCGTTATCTCAGGATCTAATTATTATATTTTTAGATCCAAAATTTGATTTTACTTTCGAGGTACTGTACTAAGGTTAGTGCTAAAAGGAGATGTACTCCTATTGAATAGTTAATAGACGGCTGCCCTCTCCTCTACGAAAACTCTACCATTGGCAGAGCTTAACCATCAAACAACAACTAATCATAGATTCACAGGTCGCTCTTGGGCTACCTAGACAGCAGCTAATAATTAATTACTACTAATAAAGAACTCACCATCACGGTTGTTGTAAACAATCACCCGATTTTCAGATGAGAAACATTTACACTGCAAGACATGGGAGACAACTAATCACCGGATTAGGGACAAAACCACCCCAATAGTCAGAAACCATGGCCTCCGACTCCAAGAAAAGGGCCAGATTAACCCATACCTGATCTTTGGAGACAAATACCGAAAGAAAGAGGAACAAAAAGCGGAAGACCAATCGAACAAGACAGAGTTATTGTCCTGTGGCTGTTATATTAGTAGTATACTCTGACGATTGAGACGGGAAGTTGATAAATTTCAGAAAATTTTGATGACAAAGCAAAGCACGCGCTGCGCGGCGCAACACAAAGTTTGGGATTATTCAATGGAGAGCATTTGCGGCCTGTGGCCGGCGTTGTGCGGTGAAAATGCCAATTTAATTGGAACATCGTGATGTCAAAGGAGCTAAGGAAGACCCCACCTCTAAAAACTTGTAATATTAAATCAGAGCCTTCTCCTACCCTCTAGCAAGTAGAAGACCTAACCTAACCTGCAGATTAAACCCTCTTGTAGTCTTGCAGATTAACCCAAGTGGAATGCAAAGCTGATCTAAGAACTGCCTGAAAATCATTAGCGAAGTAAGGGTCACATGCATGCATCATGCCGTCCGTCACCGAATGAGAGCCAGAAACAGCAAGTTAAAAGTTAGTGGCATACTGTATAGGGTGTGGGCGAGTGCTCTATTAGTAGCAAATCGTTTGAAAGTGAAGGAGTCGTCTGGGCAATGTCGACTGCTCAAGTGGAATCTTGTTGCCGTACTGTTTATGCTTTAACCCCTCCCTGCTGCCAACAGATATGGTGCCAAAAGAGGGGCCTAATTTCATCCACCAAAGTTAGTGTTAGTGATCGCCTTTGTATTTTATTTTTCTTTGGTCGGCCTGTCCTTTTTGGTAGCCACATTGGATGAGTTGACACCTTTTGTTTTCTTGCCAGGGGGTTAGGCTTTGATTAGGGGCCCATGCGTTTTATCCGTGAGAGGAGAGGAAAACATGCCTTTGCCAAGTCAGCTTATAGTCGATATGGGTTCAGATAATCTATTTTTCAATTGGAAAACTAATCTATACCGAGTTCTTCGCTTCAATATTCCACGCTTTGTCTCTCCGCTCCAGAACCTCAAATATGTTAATACGTTTTGTCGTCTCGTCTCGTCTTTTACCGTAACGCCGTCGCAGAGCGACTCAGCAGCAGAAGATCCTTCTTTGCTAGCCGGAAACGCAGAACTACCGTACGTGCTCGGCTTCTCTGCCCTTCTCTCCGCTCATATGATTGGAGAAGCCGGTGCACATGTACATACGGTGCCGTCGCACGCGCCGCGCGCACCCAGACAGGCTTGGAAGTTGGATGAGGAGGTTGGGGGCAAGCCAGCAGTGCTAGGCAGCCGGTGGTGTTGGCGCCAGCGGCGACCGTGCAGTCGCAGAGGAGGCACGGCGTTTGCGGGTGGGGTGGCGTTGGCGCCGCGACGCTGTACCGATTTTCTTGGCACGACCCAAGTTGGCCTACGAGAATTGTGGGTCGGCCTCATGTGATTCTTGCCGGTGTCGTCGCTGGGACGACGTCGGCACGACGGTGCGAGGCTGCGGGCGGCACGGGCTAACGCCTCGGCCCAGATCTTTCTTAGAGGATTCGGCCCAGTTCTGCGAGTGAAACAGCCAGTTTTATCCAGCAACCGGCCGAGGAAGAAGGAAGTTCATAGGGCAACGTGGATATTTTTCTTTTGAAAAATTCCATTTTATCCCCGAACTATTTTCGTGGAGCACTTAGGCTCTGTTCGGGAGTGAGGGTTCGGGTTGGGAACCCTCACTGTCCGGCACGTAAAACGAAGCAGCGTTTGGCATGTGATTAATTAAATTTAGCTAATTTTTTTTTCAAAAATGGATCAATATGATTTTTTAAAGTAACTTTCGTATATAAACTTTTTGCAAAAAATGCACCGTTTAGTAGTTTGAAAAACATGCGCGCGGAAAACGAGGAGGAGGAGTTGGGAACTACTCCTAATGAACGCAGCCTTAACCCCTAAACAATTTCTCTGTTCATTTATCAACATAATTATTGAAAACGATTCACGTTACTCCTTAACGGCATTTCTCTTTTTTCTCTATATATAAGTTGTGTTTTGCAATAAAATTTGGAACTTTTGATAGATTCATTACAACCTACTCTCTCCATGTTAAAATAAATTAAGCTCATGTTTAGATTCGTAGTATTAGGATATACCTTATATTAGGTTAACTTATTTTTTGACAGAGGAAGTGCCTCCTAATATTTTTAGAATTTTATTAACATTGTTTACATAGGTTAGAAGCACTAGGACTGATTTAAACATCAGGGTTTTAAATTTCAAGCAAATAATCATGAGAAAATTAAAAATATTCTAAAACTTTAATAATGGAGTCATCTATGGCTACAAAATTTTAGCTTAAAATATGTCTCATATAAAGAAAAAAAAGAAGAGAAATACAATTAAGTAGTAAAGTGGAACATTTTTAATATTTTAGGGGGTAAAATGAGTTAGGGGTTTACGTAATCGGGTGAAAGAGTTTGGGGGAAGTAAAATGGATTTTCACTCTTTTTTTCCTTGGATCTGCAAGGCAGATATTAATAGAGTTAATAACAGGGTAGGACGGGTCAGGTTGGAGAAAGATAGCTCCACCCCTCACCCTTGACCTCTCATTCCTCCCCTGACGACCCTAGGGTCGGTGGGTCCTAACCCTCGACCGGGCCCTGTCAGGGAAGATAAGGTGACGTCCGGGAGGCTACCGCGTTAGTGGAGCACTAGTAGCCAGTAGCCACCACATCGATATGGAGGGAGAAAATACCAAGGCTAGCTGCCATCGGGGCATTACTTTACCAAGAAGAAGGTCGAGACCGGTTGTCGTATTGGGGGAGCATCGACCGCCGCGACATTGGGATGGAAGAAGAGAAGATAAAGGCGGATATAATGTTGAAGGAGCACACACCAGCTGCTGATATTGCTACATCGGAATGGGGAGAGGATATCATGGGATAGAGGCCTCAAGAACATACCAACTGCGACTTGTGAGGGTACGAGGAAGCCAAGTAGTTAGTGATGTACGATGACGAGTAGGGGATTTAGGCATAATGATACTGATAATAATAGCATGTTGGAATTCACTTAATGGGTTGATGGCCTTTTTTAATTGTCTTACATTATCTCCTGTCTTGAATAATTTTAGGGACCATGAGTCACGTGTGGGTGGAACACACCATCCAACCCCATGTACCTGCAAGTGGGAAACTCACCCCACCCCACAAGAATGGGGACACAACGGGTACCTAATTTCAAAGGAAAATTGTCACCTCTAAATATTATCATCAATGTATTACTATTATACAGAAGACATGTGTACGCGTGCGCATACCATTATGCCCACGCATGTGTGAATACATCCTCTAAAACAAAAACAAACAGAAAGCCAACTATAAATATAAAATTTTGTATTAAAAATGCATCCATGTGAGTGTATTATGGCTACCAGGATTTCAACGCTGATGGATGGGGTGCATGCATACAATTTCATCTCCACAATCTGTTTAATTCCCAGTACTTTTTTGAATTATTTGTAAACAATGTTGTGTATGTGGTGTACGTTCTTTTTATGTAATTGAAAATGTGTAAGTATTGGTATATCATTGTTTTTCCCCATGAAGTTGGATATATGGAAATGCATTTTTCATGTTAAAAGGCATATGAATTGAAAACCATTTAAACTGATGTCCCAACCGTAGCCTGACCATGTCGCGACTCCATACTATGCTGTTACATAACAGAATGGGGGCGCGCATGGGGGCGGCTGCTGGGCGATGCCACGTAGGATAGAAACAGTGTTAGGGTTGGAAATTTTACGAAAAAGTCCTCCAATTTATCCGTAATTTGATCTCGGTCCCTCATGAATAGTACCTCTGAGCTGATATTTTACGTGGATGCCCTTAGTAAAAATGGATGAGCTGATATTTTACATGGAGGCCCTTTGTAAAAACGGATATTTCAAATGAAGGAGAGAAAAATCGTGAATTTCAAAAAATTTAACAGACCACTGATTCCATGATCCGTCTCGTGACACTCTGCGTGAACCTCTGTTCAGATGCACCTCGTACTGAACTGTGCAACTGTGCGCGGCACAGCAGCTGCAGCAACCAACCGAAAGAGGTACTGAGGTGGTGTTTGGATCCAGGGCTTAACTTTAGTCCCTGTATTTAGACACTAATTTAGAATATTAAATATAGACTACTTACAAAACTAGTTACATAAATGAAAACTAATTCGCGAGATAAATTTTTAAGTCTAATTAATCCATAATTAGAGAATGTTTACTGTAGCATCACATATGCTAATCATGGATTAATTAGGCTCAATAGATTGGTCTAGCGAATTAGTCCAAGATTATGAATGGGTTTTATTAATAATCTATATTTAATATTTATAATTAGTGTCCAAACATTCGATGTGATAGGGACTAAGTTTTAGTCCCATCTAAGTAGGCCCCCCCGTGTACAGGACTCACGCAGCCCAGGTCGGTATCACTTCTGTAAGCCCATGCTTCTTGTGCATCACTCGGTACCTAGCCCAGGCCCATCTCCTTGTTGCAAGCGCAGCCTTGCACGCGTTACCCGCGTACGGCCCGCAGCCACCTCCCTGCTCCGCGGCCGCGAGCACCGGTAGGCCGGTAGGGCCCGTTTATCGTTGGGGCGCAGCTGTCGTGGGCGATCGTCTCACGTACTCTCGTACCCTCACGTCGTTGGTGCTCGACTGCTCGCAGCCATGATGGCGTGGCTCGCACTGTGCGCCTGTGCGGTCGTGACTCGTGCCGGACTGGGTGCCACCACGCGCGCGGCGCGCGGTACACCTGTGTACTCAGGTCTGGACTTGGAGTACGCACCAATGGTTTCATTTCATCCATGAGGACTGAGGTGATAGACCACATGTACGCCCTCCTGTAGTCCTGTTACATCTGCCTTCGGCCACATCAGCCCACATGCTGCTCTCACTTTCCTGGCATTCTTTCAGGCAGATGAACGAAATGAAACCATGAATGGGAAACCCAGCCGCTGATTCCGATCAGCCCTGCTGGACCTGATACCGCGGGCAGGGGCTTCTTTTCTTTCTTTCTTTTTTTCTGGGGAGATCCATGCACGCACAGCACAGGTTATTGTCATGGACAGTGCTAGTTTGCAGAGACATGTACCAGATGCTCTTGTGGAATGGTTCGATTCAGTGAACGTTGAGTAAAGGTGCAATCAGCTCGATCGGTTGTTACTTTCTTCATTATTTTTCCGAAGACTACTTTCTCCTACTACGGTATGTTGTTAGATAGGTGCATTTTGGAATTATCACCGTTAAAATTCAACATCTTAACTCTAATGAAATATAATCTGATATATAAAAAAAATAGTATTAGTAGATTTATCATAAAAATCCGTTACATCTTAACATTCTTATCAATATACAATTAAAAAATAACGACTAAATATTTGCGTTGGAGATTTGGCCTTAGCATAGTTGAAAAAACAACAATGCACTACCCGTGTCAAAGTCTGATACTCCCTCCGTCCCATAATATAAGGGATTTTGAGTTTTTACTTACAACGTTTGACCACTTATCTTATTTAAAAATTTTTAAAATTATTATTTATTTTATTTGTGACTTACTTTATTATCTACAGTACTTTAAGCACAACTTTTTGTTTTTTATATTTGCAAAAAAAAAAATGAATAAGACGAGTAGTCAAACGTTACAAACAAAAACTCAAAATCCCTTATATCGTGGGACGGAGGGAGTATATTAACTTTAGTAATAAAACGATGATCCAAAATACAATTTACCTTTTTTTTCTGGACACACCCAACCTTGCCCTGAAATCATAGCGGATGTGTATGGGCATTTATTTTGCCCATGGCTAATCTAAACCTGATTCGATATTAATTTGTACTAATTTTGGCCCATTTACTCACAGCTCATGTGAAAATGGAATTCTAGCTGGCTTTGCCCTCAATTATCCCCCTCTCCCCTCACCTATCTCTCTCCTTCCTTGACGTAGGCCCTGTTTGGTTCTATGGGCTAATTATTAGCCCTCACCTTTTAGCTCTGAATTAACCCACAAGGATCCAAACAGATGGGCTAATTTGAGGCTAAAGTGAATTAGCCCTCCTCAAAACATTAGCCCCTCTAAGGGGTGCTAATGGGGCTAATTTTGTGCGGGGACCATCAAAAAGCACATCTCTCTCCCTCTCTCTCCTCTCTTTCTACTCTCTCTCCATCTTTTAGCATTGAATTAGCCTATGGATCCAAACATACCATCCTAGACTAATGTTTAGCCTATCAATTCATGACTAAACATTAGCCCTTAAAATTAATCCTGGGTTAATCTTCCAAACAGGGCCGTAGTTCGGCAGAGCAGACGACCACTTTCCGTTTTGAAACAAACACTTCGCCAAATTATTTTGAGTTCATCTAGAGTAATACTTATTCGGTTTTTTTTTCTGTGCCAGGAACCATATTTGAACGAGTGATAAAAGGATTTTCAGTGGTAGTCTTGTGCTTCTTATATTTTCTTAGATTCTTAGTCTCTATCCGCGTGTATATGAGCTAGTTTTGTGTTTATAGCTTGTTATTAATCGTGTTCCTTTCTGTTTAATTATCTATAAAAATATAACTCATGTTATATAGAAGCTCACTAATTACCCATCGGCTGCCTGACTGTCGGGCATGGGCACTGATTTTGCCCCTCAAGAATATCAAACGTGGATTAAAGATGTTGGGTCTTTGATCAGCCGTGTTCCTTTTATGCTCGTGTCCGATCCGATCCATTGCCATCCTAAATGGATTAGCGTGTGCTCTTCCTTTTTTTTTTTTCGTGGATGGCAAAAATGGATCGGATAGATCTGAATCGCTTCATCGATCATTCCTCGGTCAAATAATGTATGGAGTACGTACTGGTAAGTCGGGGAGCATGAGCATCTGCAAGGCTGCACGAGCGCGAGCATTCTGGTCCCTGCCATGGCTGAAAGATACTGATTAGCTGTTAGCGATCTGGAGCTAGCTAGGTTACTGTGATAAATACAGTTTTTAGTACCGGATGGCAGAAACCTACCCGCAGACAAGATCACAGGGCAAATTGAACTTGACCAGGGAACTTAAAAGCAAATTTTAAACTTTGAGATGGATAGCACGCATCCATGTGGTTTATTGGGTTCACCAAATCTGGACTCCAAGTGTCCAGCTGATAAATAAGAGAAAGGGGAAAAAGGGCTTCGTATGATTCCTGAAACGTAGCGCTTTGTACGTGCGGGCCGACAGTTTCCACATACTGCAGCGCATTGCACGGTACGACCAGCTACGAAACAAACGCATCACGCCACGGAATATGGATTGCATGATCAGTATTAATTATATGTGCATCAGACACCAAAGACCATATTTTGCACAGGTCTTCAGGGTGGTCAACAACCCATGCATCATTAACAAATAATCTTGGCCAGAGAATCTGCATCGACATCTCTACCTGAAAGCTGAAAAAAGTGTCAGGGAACAATGGCAAGTACACGTTCGGTCAGACAAGCAGAGATACGTACGTACAATCGATGCCTACTCTTCAGCTAATCTAATCCTTGCGAGCTGTCTCACTCCGTCAATACCGATCTCTTGAACGGCTGGTCTCGGGATGCTGCTTCAACTTCATAATTAAAGCCCACGATTTTCTGTTTAATTAGTGATAGTGGGGATAAATTACATTGTCGATATACTTAGACAACGACCTATGCTTCTGATTGAGCTAAGTAGATTTCTCGCGATAAGACTAAGCTTAGCCTACAAAAAAGTTGTTATAAAAGATTAGGTGGCAACTCACAGCTCGGGCTGTACACTGCGATGCTACTTGACACCTAATACATCTACCCATATATGATAGGATTTTCGCTGTCAACAAATCAAGCTGCTTCGGCTAGTTCACTTTTGCACGTCCTTGTTTATTCACTAATTGCGTGGTGCTTGCTGCATGCTGTGTTGCTGTAGCCTGTACTGTGTGCCAGCAGATTTTAGTTAAAACTTGCACAGCACACGCCCCAATGGCGCTGTCCAGTTTAGGACGTTAGGCCAATTAACACCCGCGCGTGTTGCATCTGCTATATTTGAATGAGAGAAAATTGGATAGTTAGTTCTTGCAAAGAACTCCCTTTATTTTTAGATATAAGTAATTCTAGAATCAATAAGAGGTGAAATTAAATAAGAGATAATTATGATTGATTTCGGTGAGTAGGTAGATAGAGAAATTGAATAAAAGATGATTGTGATTTGTTGAGATCGGAGTAGTTCGAAAAAATTGTTATATTCTATGATTAAATTACGAATGCAGAAGTTGCTTTATTTTGAAACGGATTCGAATTGGAAAATTTTCGTACATTCCAAGGAGGCTGAAATGTATATGTTTCAAACCAGTGATTACTACTCTGATATATTTGGATTAAAAATTAGTCTATGCAAGTCTAACAATATTAAACTGCTTTTCAAGAAAATGGTGTTTTCAATTCCTAAAATAATGCAAAAATTGCATTTGCTTTTGCCAATAAGCTCAGCGGCCACTTAGGGTCACTAGGGAAATGGGAAATTGACCGTACCGACCAAGACCAATGGCTATGCGGTTGAACCAGAACCAACTCTGGTTTGCTGTCGACGGTTCTAGCGAGCACATGGCTTACGCTAGAAAGACTACTAGACTCAAGTTACACGTGCGTCAATTTTACCAAATAAATGAAAAAGAAAGGGCCTCGTCGTTTGGCTTTTTTCGTAATAAGCCAAAACGGCTTATTAGAGAATAAAAATGAATTTGTAGGTAAAACTTTTATATATGTGTTCTCGGTGACTTAAAAGCTAATGCTAAAAAAAAACTACGTTGAAAATATCTCAAAATCAATGTCAAAATTAAGTTTAAAATTAGCTTTTTCTTTGGCTGAACAGGCCATCCGATGGGAGCCAAAGTGTGCGAGGGAATTGAATCATGGTTGCTTAGCTACCAGCTCACCGTCTAAGCGAGCTAAATGGCTTTTGCACCATGGCTAACAATTTAACAAAGAATATTCACACCAAATAAATGCATCGGTTCTGCGATCGAACCGCACGACCGGTGAGCTGGTGAACTATGAGCTCCACCGATTTGATGGACGGTCTAGTTTTTTTACTACGGTAGTTATATCCTACTCCTATTAGATTGTTTTTTATGTTTAAGTGGATCCGTTTTCTTTGCATTTGACTAGATCTTGGTCGGAATGATTTTTTGCACGTGGATTTATGCAATCTTTAAAAATAATTGCACACATGTGTAATTTCTAGAAAACCATGATATCCAAGTATCCAACTCTAGTTTTGCCATTATAAAAAAATATAGTTTTGTCGCACCAATCACATATATCTCTTTCGGCTCATATATTCCCAGTTCCAACCATGTCAAAAGTACTGTAATTTTCCGTGGATACACGCTCAGTAGTTAGAGATGTAAGCGATGCGGGCAAGCGGGTTTTTTTAGCCCGTTTATCCTACTTCTAGTTTATTTTTCCTTTTAAATTTTGTACTACCATATGAAAAATGAACTAGCAAATAAGTTTTTATACGGGTAGCGAAACTATCCACTTGCATCCCTATGAGTAGAACAGTTCTGATCGTTACTTTTCCTTTTTTTTTTTCTCCTTTCTTTCTAACTCTTGTTTGGAGCACAATTCACCGTCACAAGAAGTGATGGCTGGTTGTTTTATTCAAATTGCAACTTGCAAGTACTAAGTACAGTAATTGAGATCATCGGTATAGCAAAGGATTTTCTCCGCAAATTTTAAAACCAAGAGTTTTACAAAGTCAGTTGGCTTGCAATGATTGAAAATGAGAAGTATCTGGGTGAATTCAACCGGTTTAAAGAAAGCAAGCTGCAACTGACCGAGCCTGCTAGGACCATTTATCTGGCCGTTTAGCACGCAATTCCGGGACCATGTTTTGTACTATTGAATATTGATGCAGACGGGAGCATCTTCCGACTCGCTATCCGAGTCCCAACTCTCTAGTATTTTTGGAAGATATAAATCGCACGGGAGAAGATGGGAAGAAAGAAATACCAAATACTGTTCGGCACATCACCCTACGCCTGATACTCCAACCAAAAAAAGAGTTTTTTTTTAAAAAAAAAAGAGAAAAGAAAAAGCGCCGCGTTCATAGTCCATTTCATTGCTTAGTCAATATCTAAAAGAATTCCAGCAAGTGGCAAACGTACTCCTACACTGCATTACTGTAAAGCTCTGCTACCTGCTGCAGCCCGAAATTCGCCTACGATGCTCGTTCGCGAGGAGAAACGGCAACGGTTGGTGAGTACGCTGGTCGATGTCATGTGCCTCTGGGTGCGATATGGCAGATGACAAATCTGCAAGCGCTTAATTAGGTGAGGTGGCGCTTTCGCCGCCGCTGATTCGCTTGCGCATGGGCTAATCCGATCGAATCGGTCATACTAGGATGCACAAAGGGTAAGTACGGGCGCGCGTCTCCCACCCAGCAAATTCTTGTTACGAACGTCGTGGTGGTACCGTGCAACCGCATGACGCATCAGGACCATCCGCCAGGTCGACGGGTCCAGCCCCGATTTCCGTTTTAATTCGCGTGCCCCTGCCTCTGTAGACTGTAGGGCCATGGCCGCAAGCATGCAACCGAGGTTGACGACTCGCTCGCACGTCACTTCGGTACACAGTTGCACACATGCTCTGCTGCGCATGTTCCAGTACACGGCACAACGAGCCTCAAAATTGCCATGGTTAAGAGCAAAACTCGGCTGTGAATTGTGAAATCAAGTTCAGCAGCTAGCTGAGACTAAGGTTTCCACAAGAACTTGTGTCAAATTTTGCAGAAAGCCCGTCGTCGTTTCAGCAACAAAGTCTTGCTCGAAAGTTGATGCGTGCATGGATCCGAGGAAACTTTTCTTGTGACGAGCGCCGGGCGGCTGCCGGCTGGCTACAGAGCGGCGTGCGAGCGACGGTGGTGTGCCGCCGACGTACGATCGCCTGTTTTGGGGGGCACAACTGAAAACGACTTTTCGCCAAAGAGCAGCGGAATCTACAAAACGTCAGGCCTTATCCCCAGTTCTCCTACTCTTGTACACGCCGGCCCACCAAGCGATGCTCTGGGGGTAAATCTGGGTGCATTTCTCGTGGGCGCGACGCATTTACCCACTGATTTTGCTACACAAGTTATCCGTGGGGGACCTCCCCCTATGTCACCGATGGGTGATAACACATGGCACGGCTTCGACCGTTACAGCAGCAAGGAAATTTCTCCGGGGTAGCAACCGTGGGGCACCCAGCAATTTTTGTCTGTGCTTAATGAGGTAAAACCATACTCTTTGCTTGCATATCTCACTATCAACACAGGTGTGGGGGCTCCAGCAACTGCCTTGTGTAGTCTTCAAACTTCCATTTGAGGTTCGTAATGTTGCAGTCTTACTTTCGTTTTCTGAAATGATGTATTTATGTACACAGAAAGATATGTGCACTCATCCAGCCAAAAGTAGGAGCATTTTATGACAACTTTGATCGCCGTTTTATATACATTATGGGACATCTGTAAAAGGCAAAGATGGCGCAATTATAATGTGATGGAGTTATTTCAAAGAAATTGGTATATTATTATGTCATACGGGAAAGTGCAAATGTCTAATAGACCAAAAAGAAAAAGGTTGGCAATGTGCCACAATTGACGAGGAAAGGTAAATTATTGTGTACTACGTATATGCTCCCTCCAAGCTGATAATACTTATCCTTTTAGACAAGGGTGAGGTCAAACTTTAGAATCTTTGATTACGAATCATTTTTAAAATATTTGTCTTTCAAATATAGTGACTACATATATAGATTAGTCTTAAAAAGTACTTTTATAAAATTATATATTTGTTAACACTTTTATACATATTATAATGAAAAATAATGGTCAAAGTTGTTTTTTGGAGTCTATGCCCTTGTCTTTTTAGACAAGTATTATCAACTCGGAGGGAGTACATATTTTTTTACAAAAGTTTTCGCTGGGTCGATTTTTTTTTTACAAATGTAGAGTGTGTGATTTCTTTTTTTAGTTAGTTGTCTGATAGAACTACGATCAAGTTGTTTGAGATGTCGATTATGTAGCATGAAAATGACAACACATACAATTGAATTGATCAATCAGTTGCGTTTCCTATGGAAAGGTACATATTGTGTACAATTTAATCAGTGGACTGACAAGTCCAAGACAAAGTCTCATCACAAGAACAAAAATGTATAGTCCTAACAATCAGATATACTAGTGTATAGTCCTAACAATCAGATATACTAGGTGTGTACTAATAACATCCTGTGACAAAAATATCTAAACTTTATAAATAAATAATTTGAGATTGAACACTTCTCCTTACACTTGTTAGCTATCCAAATATCCAGTTTATGATTCGCATGAGGCATATTCCAGCTCCATGGTGTAATTTCCTCATACAAGTATTTAGCACCATTTCTCTACAAATATGTGATCCCTCTATCCAAAAGTTTAAGGTATATTTCTTTTATAATCAAGATTAAGAAGAAATTAACTCATTCATCATGTGACAAAACCAATAAACTATATACATACATGTAACCAATGAGTAACAATTTAATTCAGCACACACAGTAAATATGTCCAACTTATTTAAAAACTAAAAAATGAAATACTCCATGTATTAAACTTTTAGATAGAGGGATTGCTAGTTTTTGTGGATCTCAGACAATTACCTACTGGCTACAGTATCGTTTGGTAGATTGACTAACATATTCTGTTGGATTGCTACCGCGCCATGAATAAGCTCCATGGCACGTAAAAATAAAAATAGCACTTCATTTGAAACACTCTCACGCTACCAAGAAATTAGTACTGCTAGTGATTGAACATTTCACGTCAGACATGGACATAGGATCCTGTTTGTAATTCTAGTAAAATTCGAGCGGTTTCACTACAAAATCTCAACAAAGTTCGTGCTTGAATGGCCTATTCCTGCCTCGCTCTCTCTCCGTCACGAAGTTTTCTGTAGTTTTGTACAGGATTCCAAACTCCGAGATCCCCCCCGCGGACAAAATCAGAAAACAGGAATTGACAGAAGGCGGGGGGCAGCATCCCCACCCCACGGCGGTTCCTCGGGCCTCCCGCCCCGCCTCGCACCCGGAATCCTTCCTCCCCGAGGCCTACGTGTCCCCTCCCGCATCTCCACGTGTGCGCCCCCGCCAACGTCACTCGCCCTCAACCTCTTCCCCCTCCTCTCCCTCCTCCGACCGACTCCTACTCCCTCCTAGCTGACGCTCCGCTCTATACTCTTGTATCCACCGCTACAATTCCCCCCGCTGCACGCGCACCGCTCGCCGAGTGCGAAGCGGGTGAGACTAGACTACTCTTTGAGTTAGTATGGCCATGGATACCTTCCCGTTCCAGTGGCCCATGGATCCAGCCGCGTCATCCGGCCTCGACGCTGGGTTTCTGCCGCCTCCAGCGGCTGTGGCGCCCGACGACGGCGTGGGGTACTACGACCCGCCTGCGGGGGCTGATGTGGACGCCGCTGCTCTGCCGGAGTTCGCCGCGGCCTTCCCGCCGTGCGCGCCTGATGCTGCCGCTGCTGTGTTGGCCATGCGGCGGGAGGAGGAGGAGGTCGCGGGCATCCGCTTGGTTCATCTTCTGATGAGCTGCGCGGGCGCCATCGAGGCTGGTGACCACGCGCTCGCGTCCGCGCAGCTCGCCGACTCGCACGCCGCGCTTGCGGCCGTCTCGGCCGCCTCCGGCATCGGCCGCGTTGCCGTCCACTTCACCACCGCGCTCTCCCGGAGATTGTTCCCTTCGCCCGTCGCTCCGCCTACCACCGACGCCGAGCACGCCTTCCTCTACCATCACTTCTACGAGGCGTGTCCCTACCTCAAGTTCGCGCACTTCACGGCGAACCAGGCCATCCTCGAGGCCTTCCATGGATGCGACCACGTCCATGTCATCGACTTCAGCCTCATGCAGGGCCTGCAGTGGCCGGCCTTGATCCAGGCCCTCGCCCTCCGACCAGGCGGCCCGCCGTTCCTTCGGATCACCGGCATTGGCCCGCCCTCCCCTACCGGCCGCGACGAGCTGCGCGATGTCGGCCTCCGACTCGCCGACCTCGCGCGCTCCGTCCGCGTCCGCTTCTCCTTCCGCGGGGTCGCTGCGAACAGCCTCGACGAGGTCCGCCCGTGGATGCTCCAGATCGCGCCCGGGGAGGCCGTCGCGTTCAACTCCGTGCTGCAGCTCCACCGCCTCCTCGGCGACCCGGGCGATCAGGCGCCCATCGACGCCGTTCTAGACTGTGTCGCCTCCGTGCGGCCCAAGATCTTCACGGTCATCGAGCAAGAGGCCGACCACAACAAGACGGGCTTCCTCGACAGGTTCACGGAGGCGCTGTTCTACTACTCCGCGGTGTTCGACTCGCTGGACGCGGCGAGCGCCAGCGGCGGCGCGGGCAACGCGATGGCGGAGGCGTACCTCCAGAGGGAGATCTGCGACATCGTGTGCGGGGAGGGCGCCGCCCGGAGGGAACGGCACGAGCCACCCTTGGAATGCTCTTCTATACATCAAATTTCTTACAAATCCAAAGAAATACCAGTTATTCATCAACATACATACAGCACGTTTAAGAAACATCATAATTCAAACCAAAGGACAAGGGATCGAAGGCCATACACAAACTGTACATGGATCCCTTATCTTATTTCCTACGTACATATATACCGGCAATCTCCTACCAGTACTTGTACACCGTCAAACTAAGCTACAATAAACTAATTAATGTACTGCACTCTTAGTCATTAATAATTGTACATTTACTGATGATACACAGAACGGAACTGAAACTGGCCGGCCACTGAATTTGTGTGCGCCTCATCCATCGGCACGTGCAGGGAGCCTTCCCCTTACAAGGCGTTCACCTTCGGGGAGTACAGGCGAAGGGTGCAGGAGGACGTCAAGAAGACGGGGAAGAAGACCGGCCTCAGTAGCTTCCTCGTATGAGGCGCACACAAATTCAGTGGCCGGCCAGTTTCAGTTCCGTTCTGTGTATCATCAGTAAATGTACAATTATTAATGACTAAGAGTGCAGTACATTAATTAATTAATTAATTAATTAGTTTATTGTAGCTTAGTTTGACGGTGTACAAGTACTGGTAGGAGATTGCCGGTATGTACGTAGGAAATAAGATAGGGATCAATGTACAGTTTATGTACGGCCTTCGATCCCTTGTCCTTTGGTTTGAATTATGATGTTTCTTAAACGTGCTGTATGTATGTTGATGAATAACTGGTATTTCTTTGGATTTGTAAGAAATTTGATGTATCTTGCATTTTATACATAGCTTTGCACTATAGTCTATAGAAGAGCATTCCAAGGGGAAAAAGTACACCCAAGGTCCCTCAACTTGTCATCGGGATATAAAAACGTCCTCGAACCGCAAAACCAGATATGTGGGGTCCCTTAACTATATAAAACCGGTCACTCGAGGTCCTTCGGTGGTTTTGACCCCGGTTTTAGCCTACGTAGCGGTTGAGTCAGCGTGGGACCCATGTGGGCCCCACACGTCAACGTGCCACGTCATCACCATCTCTCTCTTTCCCTTCGTCCTCTCTCTCTCACTCACTTTTCCTCCACTCAACCACGCACATTCCCCCTCTGGCTCCAAGGCGGTCCCAGCTGCTCCGGCCGGCGGTGGTGAAAGCAGAGGCGATGGAGGTGGCGGCGTGATGGCGGCGGGCATGGTGGTCGTCGGCGTCGGTGTTCCCTGCTTCTCCCGGTGGTTGGCGGCGTCGGCGTGCCTCGCGCCTATTCCTCCCAACGGGATCCTCTCCTCCTCATCCCTCTCGTCCCCGCCGGATCCCGCCGCGTCGTGGTGGCTGGCGTCCTCCTCCTTCTCCACCGCCGTATCGATGAAGTGCCCCGTTTCTCCCTCCCGGCCACCTCCGCGGCGTCATCCATGTGGGGTCCATGAGCAGCCGGACCCTACTAGTGAGCTCCTGCATCAGCCCCTCCTCCCCCAGCCTCTTCGCCATCACCGGCAGCTTGCCGCTCTCGGCGAGCTTGGCGCACGCGTCGGCGCCACCGAGGTAGCGGCCCATGACAAAGAGGTGCGGCGACGCTGGGCGGTGAGGTTCGCGGCGAGCACAGCGAGGAGATCCGCGGCGAGCACGTTGTCGTGCTGGAGCACGAGCCGGTGGAGGCTGCTGCGGGATTGGTTCTCAGTGCTCCCTCCCTGAGCTTGCGCGCCGCCGACCGCACCATCCTCTGCCTGCCCGCGCCAGTGCGCCACCGTGGGCGCCTAGCGCCGGCATCCCCATGCCTTGCGAGTGCGAGAGCAGAGAGCGAGAGGAAGGAAGGAGAGAAACAAAGAAAGAGAAAGGGGAAAGAGACAGGGTGATGTGGTCACCTGACATGTGGGGCCCACGCTGACTCAACTGCCACGTAGATCAAGACCGGAGTCAAAACCACTAAAGGACCTCGGGTAACCGGTTTTGTATAGCTAAAGGACTCTGCATATCTGATTTTGCGGTTTAAGGGCGTTTTTTATCCGATGATAAGGCCATGTTTAGTTTCCCCCTATTCACAACTTTCCATCACATCATATCACATAAAAACTTTTCTACACACATAAACTTTTTAACTTTTTTTTCAAACTCCCAACTTTCTTCAAACTTTCAACTTTTTTCAGAAACTAGACGCAACCTAAGTTGAATACCTTCTGCGTACTTTTTCCTTAGTAAGAAGAACAATTGAATACAAGCTTTAATTGGAGCTGCTGCTGCAGTTCGGCAAAAGATACCAGAGACATTTTGCTAATTTCGCGGATACACAGTACGGGGGCTGTGGCGACGTGGCGTGGGGTTACGTGAAAAGGAATCGTATATTCCTCGGTGTATGGATCTCCACTCCAAACTACTGTACCATTGGATGCACACTAGTCACAACCGTGTGGAGAGAGAGAGAGAGAGAGAGAGAGTCGTATAAAACCTGTCAGCGCAACTAGGCAAACCGCCGATCTCCTGCATTAACACGAGTCGACAACATCGCGACTTGCTCGTAGCAGCCTACCGACTACTATGCTGCAGTCCTGCAGCGAGGAGGCAAGCTAGTTGGCGTCGGCAGGAGTCAGCGGACGGACCACCAGTCCACCGCGGCGTACGAGTTCACGTGCGAGAGGAAGGAAGGAGAGAAACAAAGAAAGAGAAAGGGGAAAGAGACAGGGTGATGTGGTCACCTGACATGTGGGGCCCACGCTGACTCAACTGCCACGTAGATCAAGACCGGAGTCAAAACCACTAAAGGACCTCGGGTAACCGGTTTTGTATAGCTAAAGGACCCTGCATATCTGATTTTGTGGTTTAAGGACGTTTTTTATCCGATGATAAGGCCATGTTTAGTTTCCCCCTATTCACAACTTTCCATCACATCATATCACATAAAAACTTTTCTACACACATAAACTTTTAACTTTTTTTTTAAACTCCCAACTTTCTTCAAACTTTCAACTTTTTTCAGAAACTAGACGCAACCTAAGTTGAATACCTTCTGCGTACTTTTTCCTTAGTAAGAAGAACAATTGAATACAAGCTTTAATTGGAGCTGCTGCTGCAGTTCGGCAAAAGATACCAGAGACATTTTGCTAATTTCGCGGATACACAGTACGGGGGCTGTGGCGACGTGGCGTGGGGTTACGTGAAAAGGAATCGTATATTCCTCGGTGTATGGATCTCCACTCCAAACTACTGTACCATTGGATGCACACTAGTCACAACCGTGTGGAGAGAGAGAGAGAGAGAGAGAGAGTCGTATAAAACCTGTCAGCGCAACTAGGCAAACCGCCGATCTCCTGCATTAACACGAGTCGACAACATCGCGACTTGCTCGTAGCAGCCTACCGACTACTATGCTGCAGTCCTGCAGCGAGGAGGCAAGCTAGTTGGCGTCGGCAGGAGTCAGCGGACGGACCACCAGTCCACCGCGGCGTACGAGTTCACGTGCCCGAGCGAGGGGGCGATCAGCGAGCTGCGCTCCCCGACCGGCAGGCGCATGGCGGACGGACGGGTGGCTTGGCTCCGCGCAGCGCGTGCGCATGTCAGCCGAGGGCCGGTGTCCCTCCCCCGCGCGCGCACTCACGTCACGTGCTCCGCCCGCGCGGAGTGCGGACCACCGGGCGGCACGTGCAGTGTCGCGCGGCCGGCCGCCCGTGTGATCGCGGGTACGTTGTTGAAGCGTGGCGCGCGTCCGAAGTCGCTGGTTCGCAGCGCGGATGGGATTTGCTGCGCGAACCTTCGGGTAGGAAAAACGATTGCTTTTCGATAGTAGGTGTTGCGGTGGAATTGGAAACTCGCTCGACATGGTGAGAAGAGATCGGGAAAGTACGAAGTGGGTGATCCACCATTGTAAGTTTGTAGGTATCGAAACAAATCGGGGTGACCGCCGATCTCCTGCGTTCAGGCTAGTAGTCCAGTATCACTAGTGGAATGAGCCCAGGCGGCAGGCGTGGCGGAGGAGAAATTTTAGGCAATCATGAGGCATGCTAGAAATTAATTAGTACATATTTATTTCTATTGTGTTAAAGACGTTTTGATCAGATGGCCTATTAGCTCAGCTGGTTAGAGCGTCGTGCTAATAACGCGAAGGTCGCAGGTTCGAGACCTGCATGGGCCATACTTTTTCCTTTTTCCGATAACCACATTTGAATTCCATCTATTTTTCGTATGACTGCATTTAAAATCCATCTGTACTTTTTCCTTTTTCCGATAACCACATTTAAATTCCATCTATTTTTCTTATGACTGCATTTTTTTCCGATAACCACATTTGAATTCCATCTATTTTTCGTATGACTGCATTTAAAATCCATCTGTACTTTTTCCTTTTTCCGATAACCACATTTAAATTCCATCTATTTTCTTATTTTTCGTATGACTGCATTTAAAATCCATCTGTACTTTTTCCTTTTTCCGATAACCACATTTAAATTCCATCTATTTTCTTATTTTTCGTATGACTGCATTTAAAATCCATCTGTACTTTTTCCTTTTTCCGATAACCACATTTAAATTCCATCTATTTTCTTATTTTTCGTATGACTGCATTTAAAATCCATCTGTACTTTTTCCTTTTTCCGATAACCACATTTAAATTCCATCTATTTTCTTATTTTTCGTATGACTGCATTTAAAATCCTCTGGATCGTATGGCTGCATTCAAACTCCATCTAAAAAGAATGTCAAAACTAGGTTGTGAGCTATTTCCCAGTACTATGGTCCAATGTTCTTAACATTGCTAAAATTCGCCTCATGCAGCGCTTTTCACTAAACAGATAAAAGTAGAATTATCACCATTCAAACTACATCAAAGAAATTAAGACATTTTGGCCCTGTTTAGATCCTCCAAAATGGCAAAAGTTTTGCCATTTTGTAGCACTTTTTGTCATTTTGGATCTAAACACTAGTAGCAGAAGTTGGCAATTTGGTATTTGGCATTGTCTAGTCCATAGTAGCAAATTGTGCCAAAAAGTGCTTTGGGACCACTCCCTCTCTCTCATTTTAGTACTAGAATGGCAAAACTTTAACATGCATCTAAACACCAACTAGTATTTTTGCAATGTCAAAATTTTTGCCACCAAAAACTTTTGCCATTTCCATTTGCCATTCCAAATGGATCTAAACAGGCCCTTTGGTTTTGTCATATAAGTTCACCAGTGAAATATATTTTGATATTATATTTGTTTTATTATATGGAATGCTGCTATATTTTCTATATAATTGATCAAAAAGTTTAACTTAGGACAAACCTAAAATGTTTTATACTGGTACTGACGAGCTATTATCCAATATTTTGAACATTTCCTGTAATTTTGCCTTCAGCAGCCTTCTCACTCTCAACAGGTAAAAGTAGAATTATGGCCAGTGTGCAAGATTAGAGAAAATGGACGCAGAAGGTAAATCCTGGCTTTGCTGTTGTTTCTCTACAGGTACAGTACACTTCAGTAAATACAGTTAATTAAATGGGCCATATTTTCTACTAAGTATATTATTTTGTTTCTTCGTATGACTCCATCTAGAAAATGCGAGTTCACATTAAACTGCTTTTTCAGTCATTCTTCAAATATCTCCTTCATTTCAAAATGTAATACCGTTGACTTTTCGCATAACGTTTGTCCATTCGTCTTATTAAAAAAATGTATAAATATCATTTGTCTTATTGTGACTCAATTATAACTTATACTTTTACATATTTGTACTAGTCAAATGTTATGCGAAAAGTCAACAGTATCACACATTTTGAAAAGGAGGTAGTAATTAATAAGTTCTCTATGTTTGAACTTCTTCGTTCAATCATTCTTCAAATACTGAAAAAGTTCTCTATGTAAAAAACTGGGTTAGTGGCTAGTGCTGATTTACTATCGTCCAATATTCTGAACATTTGCTGAAATTTGCCTTCAACAGTTTTAAAAGCAGAACTATCACCAGTGTGCAAGAGTAGAGAAAATGTGATTATATGGATGCAGAAATTAAATACTGGCTTTGTTGTTTCTCTCTCCCGATATACGTTAGTAACTACAGCTACTTAAATGCACATTTGTGCCTCTCTTTTTCACCTGTGGCTGGCTGGCCAAGGATTCAGCACGGAGATCAGTAGTCACGCAGGCACGCAGCAACCCACATGTAGCATTATTCTTACCCGGCTACAGCCGTGGCCCTGCAAGGAATCTACCAGTTAGCCATTCAGTTAGAAATGGTAGCTAGGAAAAGACAATAGATGAGTTCGCAAAACATATGAAGTATAAAGACTGATGAGTACCAGTTAGCACAATTTCATAAGCCTTCAGTGGGCAACTAAAATGTTGTATGACCTTTGACGCCAGAACAGATAGTATCACAAGGGTTTGTAAAGCACAGTTCAGTAATGCAACCAACTGTAGGCCATGCTATAGACTATGCTCAACAGCAGAAGTTAACCTGAGAACTTTTAGATCTGCTTTAGACATTTGATATTGAGACAGAAATCATGTCCTGTAGATAGTGAAGTTTGGTCATGCATGCCTGACATCTTGTAAAACTGAAACTGAATAGTTTACTTCTTTATTTATTTTTTTTTGAAGAAAACTGAAACTAAATAGTTACATACTTACCTTTGCTCCTGCAAACTTTCTATATTTTACTCAATGGTAGATCATGTATTCAAGTGAAGTTTACATAGTCTGAACTCTGAAGGTTTATACCTGGACAGAACTGTGTCCAGGTGTCTTCTCTATACCTCTGCTTCCCATTAGTCCCTAACATGTTCGACATCATCCCATTGACTTTCTTCAGCATGTAAGTTTGAAACGAGCACATGCACTCCCACATCATTAGGAGCTACGTTAACGATATGCTGTCCAATTACCTTTCCTAGATCCATTCTGTGATGAACTCTACAAGCAGCAAGAAGTGATCCCCAAATTACAGGATTGGGTTCTATTGGTCTCTTCTGATAAAGTGAAATGCCTCGTCTAACATACCAGCTCTCCCCAGGAGGTCTACTATGCAACCATAGTGCTCAGTATCAGGGACAACACCAAGGCTTGACATCAAATAGAAGTAACGGAGACCTTCATCAACCATTCCTACATGTGCACAGGCACCAAGAACTGCCTTAAGAGTAATGCCGTCCGGTTTTGGATCCTGTAACTCCAGCATTTGATCAAAGAGCTCCACTGCTTCTTTTCCATATCCATTGCTTGCAAGACCTCCAATCATGGCATTCCATGAGAGGGTTTGCTTATGCTGCATTTTTCTAAATATTTCAGAGCAGTGTCATGCAGAGCACATTTTGCATACATATCCACCAGGGCACTTTCTAGGCACAAATCTTTGGCTACATTCATCTCTTCTATATAAGAGTGTATCTCTCTTCCTTTATCAAGTGCTCCCAGCTGTGAACAAGCAGAAAGTAGACTAACCAGTGCCATTTCATGTGCCACGACTTCTGCAATCTTCATTTCTTCAAATAGGTTGAAGGCCATTGTAAATTGATGTCCCTTCACATAACCACAAACCATAACTGTCCAGGAAACAACATCCTTTTTTGTCATAGTTTGAAAAACCTTTCAGCTGCAGCCATATCACCACATTTGGCATACATGTTGATCAAAGAATTTGTAAGGATATTGTCACAACAGATCCCATTATCTTTGATTAAACTGTGTGAACATGCATGCCTTTCCGCAACTCACCAAGTTGAGCACATGCTGATAAGACACTTACAAGCGTTATACCATCTGGAGTTACGCCATGCAACAGCATCTCTTCAAATATTCTTAGCGCTTCTTTGTGCTCATGATTTTCCACAAAGCCATCGATCAACGTATTCCATGATTTAGTATATCTTGCAGGCATGGCTTGAAATGCTTCTAAAGCATCAGACAAGCATCCACATTTCGTGTACATGCTTATGAGAGCATTCCTGATATCCACATCTGCCTCGATACCAAATTTACCAACCTGATTGTACACCCACCGGCCTTCATCAACAGCCTGTGTTTGGCCACAAGCAGAAAGCAGGCTTATAATCGTGACCTTGTTAGGAACAATTTCTTCTGCTTGCATGTCAGAAAGCATCTTTAGCACTTTGTCCCAGTGACCACACTGTGCACAAAGCTGATATCATTGACGTCCAAGACACCAGTCCCTCTCATACATTTCCTCGAAAACCTTGCTTGCTCCTCATTCTAAAGGCACCATAATAATTAACAGACCTGACATGACGAACACATCCGATGTAAACCCAATCCTCCGAACCAGCGCATGAATCGCGTCCCCATTTGACCGCCACTTCAAGCCAGCAAAGGCAGCACTCGCCGACACGACCGCTGCCATAGTGTAATTATCAGGAGAGACTCCCCTCCGACGCATTCCCTGAACAGCGCCAATGCATCCCGGGGGCGTCGCAGCTGCTGTACCCTCTAATCATGCAGTTCCACACGAACGCGTTCGGTTGGGCCATTCCGTCGAACACCTTGCGCGCGTACCGCATGTCATGCCTCGCCGCGGGGGACGCGAGGAGGGCGATGAGCCGGCCGGCGACGAAGCTGTCGGAGGTGAGGTGGGCCGGGACGAGCCGGCCGTGGAGCTCCGCCAGGTGGGCCCGCGAGGCGCAGGCGTCGAGGTAGGCGAGGAGGCGGTGGCAGATAGGCCGAGCCTGGCTTGCGTTGCCGTGGAAGTAGAGGTAACGCATGGCATTGAGGAGCAGACTAACAGCTGTTGGTTGACGGAGCTAGCAGCCCGCGACTATTGGAAGCGATCTGCTCCCTCCGTCCTATATTTGGAGGTTTTTCTTGCAGTGTTTGACCACTCGTCTTATTAAAAAAATTATGCTTAAAATACTTTGGATAATAAAGTAAGTCTAAAAATATTAAATAATAATTCCAAAAATTTTTTAAATAAAATGAGTGGTCAAACAATACAAACAATAACTCAAAATCCAACGGAGGGAGTACTGATCAAGGGAACACAACGGCTTGTTAGGATGGTGGGAGGGGCGAAAGTGGATAACCTGAACTCTGCATTGCGGTTACAGCGCGGAAAGGAGAGCTCGGCTGATCGTTTTGGTCTTTATAGGGGCTTTTTGCATCGATTCTGAAAATCTTGTATTTCTTGTTCTACATATATGACCCCTTCTATTTCCATGTTACTAGTATTAATTAAAGAAATATAATTTGCTAACCGAATTACTCCAGTTTCTGAACTTTTGGAGTAGTCTGATTTACCCCGTTAGCTCCAATAACATCCAGTGACGGATCTTCTCGTGGCCATTGCCAAGGCACTGTCCATAGCTATGCCCCACAACCAAGGTGAGTATGCGACCTGGCATTGGACATTTGGGCGTTGATTTCAGATGCTAGTAATTTGATTATAATAGGTTAGTTGGCCACTAATTTAATGCCTTTATCGGCCTAATTTTCTAACGTTCTAAACCAAAGGCAAAGCCGGACTAAAGAAAATAATAGAAATACGAGCAAACACACCTGTATAACACTCTCACGGAAATTACTTTATTGGTAAAAATATTACATGCAAAATTTTCCATTATAGTTGTTCATTGTAGTACAATTGTAGTATAGTTTGTGTATAAAAAAAATAGTTCACCAATGGAAAGCACGATTGTAGTATAGTTTGCGCCTAAAAAAAATATTTCACTAACTGAAAGTATAATACGCTTCATCCTAGTATATAAATCCGTCATAGCTAAAATTTAGTGTTGGGTTTGCCATTGATAACAGCCTTCCACATTTCCAGAATATTCAAACCGGATAAACAGATATTATTGAATGGACTATTGCTATAGATTACCTATTTCATTACAAGGATAAATTAAATATTTGGAGAAAGAAACTCAACAGATTACTTATAACAAGTAGTGTTAACAATATACTCCTTCCATCCTAAAATGTTTGACGCCATTGACTTTTTTAAAAATGTTTGACTGTTCGTCTTATTCAAAAAATTTAAGTAATTATTAATTATTTTCTTATCATTTGATTTATTGTTAAATATACTTTTATGTATACATATAGTTTTACACATTTCACAAAAGTTTTTAAATAAGACGAACAGCCAAACATGTTTAAAAAAGTCAACGGCGTCAAACATTTAGGGCAGGAGGGAGTAGCAAATAAGTTTTTAGATGCCAAGTTATTCCGCAATAGATATATTGTCATAACAAAATGATACTGGATACCGCGGAATCGTTTGAGATAAGCAGGTTTGTGAAAGATATTTTCACCATGTCTACATCATTTCTTTACAAAAGCATTTGATTTGTATGGCAGTACAAAAGGTTTCCAAGTGACCACGCAAACAATGTTGTCCGCTGAAGTGTCCACCTATATCATGGGCCGAAGAGGGAAATATCCTCCTACCCCGTCGTCACCCAGAAGGCCAGAATGTCACTTGACATCCTTGTCGCGGCCATTTTTCTCGTTGGAAGCTATCCATCTTGCGAAGACGTACATGCAGAATCCATCATCCATGATATTGTTTGTCCCGTCCCTACATCACGCCAAAAGTCACAACAAAAACACAGCAAAGATAGTTTGGAAAGAAAAAAGAAGTTATTCTCGATATAAAACTGGCAATATTTGGCTATAAGCGAGTGTAATTTCCGTCAACTAAAGCCCAATTGAATCAAGGTTCATAGTTTCAGAATATATTCTAAAATAATGGATAATATTTGACCATCATTATGTTTTTGGTCAAGTAAAAGCCAAGCCATATGGTTCGCAGTTTCAAGAATATTTAAACACGGTAAATTACCCATCATGTTCTTTTGGTGTAGGTCCCTTTGGTGTACAACCGAACGCAATCTGAACTGAGATCTTTGGGTGGTATCTCGTGCAGTAGCTGGCCTCCATAATCTTTAAGCATATACCATCCCTGACAGTGACATCGACTATTTAAGGTTAGGTAGGAATTAACGCCCAATTACGGATAGTGTGGATCAAACTTGAGTTCACTGGACTCTGCCACTCTGGAAATCTGGATCGCATCTTAATTTAAGCCTCGAGAGAGACATTAGTATTTTTATTCGCTCATTCCACCGGTCAGAAACGTGTGCAAGCTAACAACATCGCTAGGCAGAAGGAAGTCGTTGCTTTCCAGTTTCCACCCATGGCATCCTCCGCCGGCGACCCGCTCCTCTCCGGCGAGGCCGGCGACGGCCGCCGCAGGTTCGTCCCGTCCACCATACGGCTCAAGACGTCGGTGTGGTCGGAGCTGGGCGGCGCGGTGGGCGATCTGGGCACCTACATCCCCATCGTGCTGGCGCTGTCGCTGGCGTCCCACCTCGACCTCGGCACCACGCTCATCTTCACCGCACTCTACAACTTCGCCACCGGGCTCCTCTTCGGCATCCCCATGCCCGTCCAGCCCATGAAGTCCATCGCCGCCGTCGCGCTCTCCTCCGCGCACCTCACCATCCCGCAGATCATGTCCGCCGGCCTCGCCGTCGCCGCCATCCTCCTCTTCCTCGGCGTCACCGGCCTCATGACCACCCTCTACCGCCTCCTCCCGCTCCCCGTCGTGCGCGGCGTCCAGCTCTCGCAGGGCCTCTCCTTCGCCTTCACCGCCGTCAAGTACATCCGCTACGTGCAGGACTTCTCCCGTTCCTCCTCTGCTTCCACCTCCGTGCCGCGCCCCCTCCTCGGGCTCGACGGCCTTGTCCTCGCGCTCGCCGCGCTACTGTTCATAATCCTCGCCACCGGCTCCGGCGACGACGAGGACGTCAACAGGGACGGCACGAGCCGTCGCCGTCGCTCCTGCAGCCGCGTCCCGGCGGCGCTAATCGTGTTCGCGCTCGGCTTGGTGCTCTGCTTCGTTCGTGATCCGTCCATCCTGCAGGGTCTCCGCTTCGGGCCGGCGCCGTTGGGGCTGGTCAAGATAACCTGGGACGATTTCAAGATCGGGTTCTGGGAGGGCGCCGTGCCGCAGCTCCCGCTGTCCGTGCTGAACTCGGTGATCGCCGTGTGCAAGCTGTCGTCGGACCTGTTCCCGGAACGGGCCGAGCTCTCGCCGGCGCGGGTGTCGGTGAGCGTGGGGCTCATGAATTTCGTGGGGTGCTGGTTCGGCGCCATGCCGTGCTGCCACGGCGCGGGCGGGCTGGCGGGGCAGTACCGGTTCGGCGGCCGGAGCGGCGCGTCCGTGGTGTTCCTGGCCATCGGCAAGCTGGCGCTCGGGCTGGTGTTCGGCAACTCGTTCGTGACGATCCTGGGGCAGTTCCCGATCGGGATACTGGGCGTCATGCTGCTCTTCTCCGGGATCGAGCTCGCCATGGCGTCGCGCGACATGGGGAGCAAGGAGGAGTCGTTCGTCATGCTGGTCTGCGCCGGCGTGTCGCTCACAGGCTCGAGCGCCGCGCTGGGCTTCGTCTCCGGAATCGTGCTGTACCTGTTGCTACGCCTGAGGGATTTGGACTGGGACATCAGAGGACTGCTCGGTCGCTGGGCCGCGGGACGGCGGCAATCGACCAACAAGGCCAATGAAGATGGGGCTGGGGATGCTTGATCGAAATCTTGAGAACATCTGTTGATTTGAGATTTTGAGTGTGGTGTGAATTGTTCGAGTGAATATATAAGTATCAACATGCATAGCGGATAGCCACGAGTGATTGGATTTCTGAATGGAGTAACTCTGCGTAATCGCCCAAACTCTCAAACCAACTACTATTATACCAAAAAAACAAAAGGTATTTATACAAGTTGGAAATGGTTCACTTTGCACCTTAATATTTTTCTCTTTATTTTACTATTTATACAAGTTGTATTTTAAGCTAAAACTTTATTTTTAACAACATTATCATTACCAAAGTTTAAAAATATTTTTAATTTTTATAACAGCTTGCAAGAACTTTAAATCTTAATGTAAACAGTCCATTTTTTCTTTTAAAGAAAAGTTGAAATCACAAATTTTTAAAAATGATGTTGAGATGTCAATTGTAAACAGAGGAACACAATTTCTTCTTCTATGACAGGTGGGCCAAAAGGTAAGTTGAAATGGGATACGGGAGGCACTGTAGACTCAACTGAGGGAAAAAGCGCCAGTGAGCTTGGGAAGTTGGGCCGGTCCATCGACCTAGGCCTTAGAGCGAAGGAGAGAGGGAGAGGCCTCGGATTGGAATAAGTCCATTTTGCCTCCCTCATCTCTTGCGCTTGTGTGAATAACATCCCCCAACCGGAAAACCGGGTATAACGCCTCCTTCATCTCTGAAAACCAGAGCAAATCACCTCCCTCGGTGGTTTTGCTGGCGGTTTCGTCCGACGTGGCGTTGTTGACCCGGTTGACAAGCTGACTCAGCATGGTGGGACCCACATGTCAGTGTGGCAGCGATGTCATCTTGGACCGACAGCAGTTGACCACCGGGGAGATCGATGGCCAGCGACGCACGACGGTGAGGTAGGAGTAACGGGAAACGGATGAAGAACGAGTGAGGGACGGGGAACTCGGTGGCCGGCTCGGATGGTGGAGATGGGCAACTACGGACGCCAGCGACGAGAGGACAAGGGCAGCGGCAGAGGCACGGCTCCGGCGGTTGTGGGCGGAAGAGGAATCGGCGCGGGAGGTGGACCTGGCTGCAGCGGCCGCTATCGCTGCACGTGCTCGACCCCTTCGCGGCTGCGGCCGTGCCCCCGCTGCCGAGGATCCGTTCGGGGAGGCCGCCATCGCCGTGGTCGGAGGGGCGGCGGAGGAGGCAACCCCGACGCTGATCGACGACTCCCCGCAGCAAGCAGCTGCCCCACCATCTCCTCCTCCTCCTCCTCCTCTCTTTGCCAACCGGATCTGGACTCCACGACGCCACCGCAGCTGTCCACCTTGCCAACGCCACTACACCCGGTGCACCACCTCGCGCCCTCGTGAGCCGCGCCCACGCCGCTGCGTCGCCTCTGCCATCACCACTGTGCACCCATCCTTCCTTCTCTTCGAAGCCACTGCAATAAAATCCCCCACAAAAAATCCCCAAACACATCATCCTCCCCATTTCACTTACCATTCACCGCCGCCACCATCGCCTCCCCAGTCCCCACCATCGGCACGAGCGCCGCCCCGCGCGCGGCCAGAAGGCCCGCACAGGCGCCGCCTCCGCCTCCGCCGAAACCGCCATCGCCGCC
>CM020179.1:37837121-37875432 GCA_009805545.1 Oryza longistaminata | reverse complement strand
TTGGAATTCACTGCATAAAACAATTTAAAAAAACATGTATTTGTTATGAGCAACTAAAATTTAGTGGTAATTTGCTAATGAAAAATACTATGGTAATTATTTTAATATTTCTTACTTGATTGGAGAGAGAATTTAGACGGATGCTTTTGCCCCATGCCAGGTTGTATGTTCAACCAACTTATATTTTTGTGCCAAATTCAAAGATCATATCATTTTAAGGATGATTATAGAGTGGAAGTCTCCAAATTTTTTTTTACAAAAATGGACGTGACCTAAATTCAAGATTGAACAATTTGTTGGATTTAAAAACCCTTTCTAAATAGAAAACAATAAAAAAATTTAGAAGGACTTTCGGAACAAAAATATCTAAAATTTCAAATAGAATCAAACAAAGAATTTGACATTTTTGGCAAATTTTTGGGGTAAGATTCCTTCTGGCACTCGAAATACCAAAATTTTCTAAAAGGAACCCATCCATTGTTTGAATATTTTCTCGTAACTGCTAAATTCAAAACTCAAAATATCCAAGAATATCTCATTAATCTTATTTAATGTGCTTTGAATGCTAATTATAATTTTCTTCTAATTTTATTCTAATTATGGATAATTAGAAAAAAATTATGACCAGCGTTCAAAGCACACTAAACGAGAATAATTTTAGTTTAATATAGTACAAAATTTTTAATAAAAATCACCATACATAACATTCATAATAAAATTTTCATCACATTAAAAAGAGGTCCGCTCATATACGCGGGTTACCTAGTTTTGAGATATAAAATAGACAAATTCAACGTATTAATAGTAGCTAGTAGCGGATTGCTCATACCTGAATTTATCTTTTCTTTTTCTCTTTATGTGTATGTTGAATTTTAACTTAATTTTTAGCAAAACTGATAGATATGAATATACTCTAACATTTACACAATTTATTTAAGATTTTTCACAATTATTTGCATCGGATTTTGAGAAAAAAAAAGGGTTAAACAAGGGGACAACACATTGAGAAATAGAATCCATTCTCATTAAAACTACTATCTCTGTGCCGAAAATGAGTACATCTTAAATTCTTTCATTACACTGTGATTATGCAAAGCTGATCAACTATAAAAACAAAAATGTACTTTGCATGGATGAGGCGTACCAACCTCGCCATTGCTCAACTTGACTCCGGCGCTCAGCTTTGGCTCACGTACGCCGCCCGGCGTTTTTATTTGCCATCGATTTCGCATGCATGGGAAGTTGGGGACAGATTTTTTTTTTTTAGTTGAAACCGGAGCTTCAGATATTACTCAAGGGACAGATTACAATCGGATCGTACGATATCCCTCAATCAAGTGGGGTTATAAGCCACTTCTCCAACTCGATTTTCTGGGCTACCATACGGACGCAAACATGTGCTGCTTTATTACAAACACGACTAACAAAAGTAAAACGAAAACATCAAAGCTCCGCTCAAATCCTCCATCTGTTGTAGCAAGGCAGAGATTTCAGACCTCTGACTAGTTTTTCCGCTCCACAAATGCACCAGGTCTGACAGTTCCAACACCAGCTTCCTGACACCCTCTCTGGAGAGTGAACTCCATCCATCACGGCTAGCTGTAGCTTCTGCCGTCATCGCGTTCAAGAAGCAATCATACCAAATAGCCCTCCCTCCACAGAACCGGCCATCATGATCACGCAAGACTTAAGCCTGATGCCGCTGAGCTGTTTTTAGGATTGGAAGATGCATCAACATTGCATTTTATCCATCCTAGCTCCGGTTTCTGCCAAGTCTGCCGGATCTGAAATCACCAGACCCTCCCCCGGTCGTCTGTGAGTTCGCCAGAGATAATGCAGTATCAGGCTGTGTTTAGCTGAGGGAAAAGTTTGGGTTTTAGTTAAAATTGAAGATGTGTGATTGAAAAGTTGTGTGTGTATGACAGGTTGAATGTGATGGAAAAGGACTGAAGTTTGGATCACAAATTTTGGATCTAAACCAGCCTCAATCGGCCCAGTTTACCGTAATATTAACAGGCACCATTGCCCGGCCATGACGTCGATCATTCCTCGTCATCCAAAGTGACCATGAACCACAGAGAATTATTGATGCTCTCTTGTTTTATCACCTTTGGGTCAATTAGATCACTTGCCCATGAAAGAGGATGTAGGTTCGGCACTTTGACCCCCGTCAGCCTCTTCACCTCTTGGGGACAGATTCGGTTTCGGCTCGCACCACTTAAACTAATGGAATTCTGTTAGTAATCAGTACGGCTTGTTCAGGACGTATCCGATTCGATCGCGCGGCTACAACGTTCACACATCCATATCCAACTCGCAAACTACAAACAGTCACCCCGCATTATATATATAGACAGATTCCAAGCTGCGGGCATATACGTACGAAACTCCTAAGGAGCGATTGATCGCCAGTGGCGATCGGGTCTCCTCCCTTTTTTTCCACATGGTTTCTTTTTTTTTCACCACATTACCTTTCTATTTTAATAAATTATACATCTAAAGTTTGTACACCTCAAGTTTACACATCTAAAGTTTACAAACCCTTAAATCAAAAGTTTATATATCCGATTCAAATTTGAATTTGAATTCAAATATTTTTTATATACAGTATTTTTATACATCTAAAGTTTATACACCTAAAGTTTATAGACCCAAAGTTTATAAGTCAAAATTTATATACCCGATTCAAATTTGAATTTGAATTATATCTGATTCAAATTTGAATTTGAATTCAAATATTTTTTATATATAGTATTTCTATACATCTAAAGTTTATAGACCAGAAGTTTATAAGTAAAAAAGTTTACATACCCGATTCAAATTTGAATTTGAATTATATCCGATTCAAATTTAAATTTGAATTCAAATATTTTTTATATATAGTATTTCTATACATCTAAAGTTTATACACCTAAAGTTTATGACCCAAAGTTTATAAGTCAAAAGTTTACATACCCGATTCAAATTTGAATTTGAATTCAAACATTAGTTTATAGACCAAAAATCTATAAGTCAAAAGTTTACATACTCGTTTCAAATTTGAATTTGAATTCAAATATTTTTATATAGGGTGAATAGCCAGTTCGGTCCTTCAACTTTTGCTCAGGGGTCGAATTAGTCCTTGAGTTTATATAATGTCCAAGTAAGACCCTTAAGATTATCATGCGGCTTAATTAGTCCTTAGATCCACTTAAAACGCCACATGGACATGCCACATCATTCGTGCATGTAAGATAACATTTAAATGTCCATTTTAACCTTCAATTTTCTATCAAATAAAGAAAAGAAAAACATGAAGAAGCAACCATAAAACTAAGAAAAATGTCTATTTTTTCTATCAATGCTACATATTTTTGCAAATGGTCAAAACCTTTTTTTATGTGTGTTTTCTCAATAGTTTTTCTTTATTTCCTATGAAAACATAAGAGTGTAAAATATATTTAAATATTGAATTTGCATGTATAGATGATGTGGCATGTATACATGGCATGTTTAGAGGGTCTAAGGACTATATGAATCACACATAAACTTAAGGAACTTGTTTGGACAATACGAAATGTTAGGGACTAAATTGATCCTTAAGCAAAAGTTCAAGGATCATGTTGGGTATTCACCTTTTATATATAGTATTTCTATAAATAATTTTTTCAACTTGGTTTTTTTATTTTTTTTTTAAATTTATAGTGTAGTAGGAAAAGAAGAAGGGGAGAAGGAAAGGAGGAGAGGTGAGTACAGGGGCATGGGGATCGCTTGCTCCAAGTGATCGATCGTCCTTAGCCACACCCACGTACGTACGTGGCCTTAATTCATCTTGCTGTCCTGAGGAAGAACACGTACGCGTGCCGGTCAAATTTAGCCCTGGAATCGGAAGAGCGTACCGCGTACGCGTCTCAGGGACTCGCAAATATGCGTGCTCCAGGTGATAGGCCTGCTGGCTTCCGTTGTGCTATTCTGGTGGGGATCAAATGGCAATTGCAAATTGACAGCGAGTACTTCTGCGTGGAGGTTACCGGCATCAGCGCATCAAATTTCACCAACCCACAGCTCGCGACGACGACGTCCTCGCCTTCCTTCGACCTCGCGATGCTCGTCGACAACCAGCACGGGGACACGCTATGCCTATCAGACTGGCAGTTCTCCGTCAGGCATGCAGGGACCCCGCTTGGCCGGGGTTCCATCCCCGGCAGCTTCTGCTTGGAGAAGATGACTCGTGACACAGTAACAGGAGCCACGTCAAGCGAGCTGGTTGGGCTGGCACAGGACGTGCACGAGCATATGGCAAGTGGCGAATCCTTGCGCAGAGCTAGAGGTGCAGATCGACATGCGACTCGTCGCCGACTTGTTCATGAATGACGACGACGTTCCTTACAAAACCACCTACAGATGGCTCTAGTCTGGTGTCCATCAAATTGGGTGGCCATTCTGCATGCCAGATCCATAGGGTGACAAAGGCTGGTCTCTGGTTCTAAATTCTCTGAGTCACCGAGACCGAGCGATCAGTATACAATATCTAGCATTTCTATTTTTTTCACATGATGTACCACTGCACGGTTGCTGTAATTAGTACTCACTCTGTCTTCAAATAATTTCGTATTGTATCCTAAATTTTTCACCGCTTATTTATATTTAAGAAAATATATAAACACGCAAGAAGAGTATAAAAGCATGGTGTTGATAAAATCTGACGGCAGATTTATGGCTGATTCAATCAAACTTTTATGTCGTCCGATTGGCATGCTGCTAGGCAACGTGTATATCCGCAACTCATGCCGTATTGGATATTTGTGCATTGGCCTTCCGTTCAGCTAAAGGATGATTGGCACAACTTAAAAAAGAGAGAGACTGGAGGACGGGATCCCGTTAGAACGGGATACTTAAAGTGACTCATCCCCTTTCTTTCCTCTGTATAGCTGAGCTTGCACGTCTTTTCTCCTTGTCTTGCTAGCCAGATCAACAGAAGGAAAGAGAGGAAACACGTTGAGGAGGGGAAGGAATGAGAGGATAGCAGATGGCAGCAGAGGTTCGTTGGCCGGGCACGACGACGATGGCATGCGTCCCTCCTCACACCTGGTACCTATGGTGTTCTGGCTGGTACCTGGTACCTTGGATACCGGCTGGTATCTAGATATCAGACCTTGGTACCTGGGTACCAGGCCTGATATCTGTGGGTATCAGCCATAATACCCTCCTCCTCACACCTGGTACCTATGAGTGTTCTGGCTGGTACCTGGTACCTTGGGTACCAAGCCTAATACTTGTGGGTATTAGCCATGATACCTCTCTCCTTATACCCGGTACCTATGAGTGTCTTGGTTGGTACCTGGTACATTGGATACCAGTTGGTACCTAGGTATCAGACTTTGGTACCTGGGTACCAGGCCTGATACTTGTGGGTATCAGCCATATTCCTTAAGGTACCAGGCATGATACTTGGTATCAGTCGTGATACCTCCTGATACCAGTCAAGAATAACTTACTTCCATGGTGGCCACCTCGTCTCCAACGTCGTTGTCGCTCCCTTCTCCCTCTTCACAACCTGGCTCCCTTCTCCTCCTCCTCATCCTCCGCCAACACTCCCATAACCGGACGCTTCTCCAGGGCGCCCATGAAACCACCACAACCACCTCCGCCTCCCCACCTTCGCCGGGAGAGACCCTCATGACGGGGGCCATTGGCGGCGACGCCGGTGAGGAGGAGTAGAGGCGGCGTCGGCAGTGGCGGGGCCATGCGGAGTAGGAGGCGGAGCCGCCGGGGCCCTACCCCGACCCCGACGAGGAGTAGGGAGGGAGGTGGAAGATGGAGAGAAAGAATCGGAGAGAAAGTGGGGAGGAGAAACGGATCTGGTGGAGAAGAAACGGATCTGGGGTGTATCCCGTCCCCACGGGATTCCGTCCACTAGTTTTTCTCCTTAAAAAACCTTCATTGGTGTCGGCTCATATGTGCTGGTTTTAAACCTTCTGCCACTTCCGCCGCAATGGAAAAATATAGAACGATACCTTTAAACACTATAGGTGTCGGTTTTTAAAAGAACCGATACTAATACTATAGGTGTCGGTTTTTAAAAAAATAACCGGCACCTATACTTACGTTATATGTATCGGTTCTAGATAAAACCGGTACCAATATTACAGGTGCCGGTTTGTAAAAGAACCAACACCTATAATATAGATATAGGTGCCGATTCTTTAAAAAAATCAGCATCTATTAAAAAAACCAAGCAGAACCGAGACTGCCTTTTATCCATGGGGGTGCGGAAGTGAACTTATTCCCTATATTGTTAACCAGCTAAATGGGCTGAATCAGAGCCGCATTTGTCTACATAGGGTAGTTCAGCCCAAATATATGATGCTTCTCACCCGCCGACCATATGCCCGGAAGTAGATTCGCTGTTAACAACATTTTGTTAATTCTTGTCATAATAACAATTTGCCCAAGATGCTCAAAAAGCAATCCAAAGCAGAGCAAGATCTACCAGTCTTTGTTGAAAATGAAGATAGAACATGGTGTTATATGCACACAATACAGTATTCCTACTCAAACACTGTACATTTCCAGTCAAATCAAAAGGAAGAGTTGCTTATTTCAAGTACATTAATAGCAGATCGATCCCTTTCTCTCCATTGGCAATGTATGTCTTTGGCGACGTTGAGGGCGTCCGATGACGTGCCGAGGAGCCCCCGCTGAGTGAATCCGACGGTGTAGAGACCATTCCGCCCTCTCCAGCTGTTAGGGAAGGGGACCTTGGAAATGCCCTCCCTCGTGAAACAGTCACCGGCATCCTACAACACATAAAGCACACGTACATACAGACATATAATTAACATCCTTGGGCTTGACAGTTGACAATATAATCCGTATCATCTCGAGATATATATTAGTATAATGCAGTGCGGACAGAAAGGAAAAAAAGGAACAAGAGTGAGTCACACTCTGCTTTACCTTGAGCCAAGATGGCACGTTGCTCCTGTAGCCTGTGCGGAGTATTATTGTGTCGAATTGCTCTCCTTGCCATCCGTGAACCTGACCCCTTGCCTCGTCATCTCCTTCACTGCTCCCACTACCTATTGATGCATGATTCCCATCAGCGCCTCATCAATAAAGCACAGGAGAAAACCCACAGGGATAAAATAAATGAATCTCTACCATACGAGAACCATTTTCCACAAGAGAAATGTACATGCTGCATGTGCGAATAGCTGATGTGCACATTAGGAAGTAGACGCCCAGCAGCTCTCACATGTACAGCTCGACAGTTTGACTGGTCTCAGTTTCTACTACTGGTACTTGAAAGGAGCTAGGCTAGCTGAATGGTAGGCACTAACCTTAATTTTGCCGGATTTGATGTGGTCTAAGCGTCCCAACGTCCAGTACGGGTGTCCTGCCGGTGAGGTTCTTGAGCTCGATGGGCCCTGTTTTGGGCCGTCTTAGGCCGAACTGCCCGTGTTACCGAGGATGAGGTGAGCCGCCGTGAGAAGGAACCGGTCGACGAGCTGAACCGGTAGCCATCGAGCAGCGCCATGGCGATGCCGAACGTGGATAGACCGAACATTTCCCTTGGTAGGACATGCACCTGGACGAAACATCACCACGGCGCTTAGATTTGTGTAACCCGTCATCATAATAATGTAATGAAAATGACACGCGTAATATATCGGAGGGCAGGGGGAGGCAAAATGGAAGAAAGAAACGGCTGTTGATAGGACAAGACACCCGACATATAAAGCTGTGTGGAATGGAAGATGTTAACAGGTCTATTTTCTCCTGCCTGAATATGATCCAATACAGCCATGCACAATGAAAATGTCCAATGACAATAAGATGTGACACACAGAAAGATCAATCAAATACAGACAAAAAAAAACAGGGAAAAAACAGAGCATGATAATAGGTTCTAAAGCATAAGCTCAGTTTAACTAGTTTCTTACCGTGTTGCGCACCACCATGGAGGGCTTCGCCATGCCGGCACAAATCCAAGCTCACTTCCATGCCAGAATTCCCGCATCCCACGACCAACACCTTCTTACCGGCAAACTGCTCGCCGGACTTGTACTCGGAAGTATGCATGGCACACCCGGCGAACTTCTGCATGCCGGGAAAGTCCGGCACCCGCGGCTCGGCGTTCTCCCCCGTCGCGACGACGAGCCACCGCGCCATGAGCACCTCCCGCCGTCGAGACGCACCCTCCATGCGCCGACGGCCGCGTCGAACGCGGCCTCCTCGACGGTGGCGCCGAAGCGCGGCGCGACGCCCGCCGCCGCGGCGTACGCCTCCATGTACGCCACGAACTGGTCCTTGGACGGGTACGTCGGGTACTCCTCCGGGAACGGGAGGAGCGGCAGCTCGCAGAAGCGCTTGGGCAGGTGGAGCGCGAGGCGGTCGTACATGCGGTGGCGCCACGTGGACGCCAGCGGATCGGACCGCTCGAGCACCGTCGCCGGAACGCCCCGCGCCGCGACGCGAGGCACACCGCCGCGGCGAGCCCCGACGGGCCCGCGCCGACGATGACGGCGCCCGGGACCCACGTCTCGCGGCGTTCTTGCGCCGGCTTGTTGTCCATGGCCCCTTGTGCAGAGCGGTTGCGCGTGTAGGTAGCGGCGCTTTTTTTACTGCCAACTAGGTGGAGGTTTTACTATGCGAAGCGGTGGTTTTATAGGGGTTTTTGGAGAGAAGGCTCGAGCGGCGCGCTTCGCCGGTGGCAGACTAGAGTAGAGAGGTGCAGCGCTAGCAATACTGCTGCTGTAGGATTTCGCTTGTTTTTTTTGGAGCCCTGCAATGCGAATTCATGGAGTAGTTTCGTACGAAGAATGAAACTTGGTGAGGGCCCGTGCCCCGTGGTAAGAGGTTTTGGTCCACACTAGTATACGCTTTTGTAGGTGGGAGCTAGGTCCTTGTCTTTGGGATGCAAATTTGGAAGACCACTTGTGCCTAAGGCTGTGTTTGTGGAGAGGAGATAGAGGAGATGGGGAAGATACGCAAAACGAGGTGAGCCATTAGCACATGATTAATTGATTATTAAGTATTTTAAACTTTAAAAATAGATTAATATGATTTTTTAAAGCAACTTTCCTATAAAATTTTTTACAAAAAACGCACCGTTTAGTAGTTCGGTAAGCGTGCGCGCGGAAAACGAAGTAAAACTCACTCACAATCACCCAGATCACCAGGAAAGAACACAGCCTAATCACGCAAGCCGAGCGGATTGAAAATCCAACATAATCCAGAGAGGGCCACTAGCCCAGCACTAAGAATGCCTTGCCACATACGGTATGCGCATTGGGATGCCTGTGTCACTTACATATGGATTGGGATTGATCGATTACATCTCCATCCCATTTTAAATACAGTTATAGGTTTTCGTGTGTAACATTTGACTATTCATCTTATTTAAAAAATTTATAAAAATAAAGAAAAATAGTACACATAAAATATTGTTCATGTTTTATTAGCTAATAACAATAAAAATACTAATCATAAAAATTTTTCAAACAAGACGGACAGTCAAACGTTATATATATAAACAAAACCGCGATCTTCCTGTCACAGAGGTAGTATATACCTGTTTTCTCCCCCTTATATGCTTGCACAAACCAAAGAACACATGATTTGTATTCTCATCCGCCATAGTTAAATTTTGAATTTTAGTTTATTTTTTAAGCATAGTAGTCGCTAAAAACATTTATATAATAGTTTTACCATAAATTATTTTTAGTCGCTAATAAGTGGCTAGGCTTATAATAAACCTTTTATATTAAACCTTTCATATTGTTCCAACATTATACTTTGATCATTAATCTCTTTCGTAATGTATTACCATCTACTACAAAATCAACATCATAAAAAATGTTTTCAAATACAAATACAAAAATGCTACTTGCATGGCACTAAACACATATTTTTATTTAATTGTTAGTCTATTTTTTCAAATGTAGACTTTATGGAAAACAATAATGTGTTGTATATTAGAACATAGAGATTGTTCTGATTTCTATTAGAACATAGAAACCACTCCGTAATTAGCTTTATTTTTTCTTTTCGTTGAAACCATTGGAGAACTAGTGAGAACGGCTGGAATTAAAATAAAATATATTTTCAAAAAATTCAAATTTACTATTATTTTTTTAAAAAAAAATTGACTGATTGAACGAGCGATTTGTAACTCACATTTTAATTTACGAATGGTTTTATGAACAATGGTTCTAGCTAGCTAGCTGTACTTATTCTCAGTTTGCTCATGCAATGCACACTAAAAAAATTCTAAATAAATATACTACATGTAATGCATGCCATAAAATGTTTACATAGAAAGTACCTAAAAATAAAAAATGTACTAGAAAAAAATTGTCTTTGTTTTATTTAACTTTAATAACAACTCAGTATCTGCTTCTTTACATGTATACCATGTTTCTTATAATTTCCCAAAGAGCACAAGTTCAAATTTCAAAGTGGGTGTAGGCACACTAGGGTGTGGAATATGTATTGGAATAATTATTGCATCCATACCATATTACCACATTTATCTACTCTATTGGAAGATACATATACAATCAAATTTTGAGTGCTTACGTGTCGATTTCCTTTTACATAATTCTTTTTTTTCATTGTTCATTTCGTTGCAATTTGAAGAAAAATGCAACAAAACGAAAAATTGATTGTTGATTGCTGGAACAGATTGGGTATAGTATGGAATACCTCCATTGCTCTTCAGAGCATGATATTGGAAGCCAGAGCCATTTATAACCGAAGATGTTTTATGGAGCAAATTCTTACGGGTGCATGGAACATTTGAAAGCAAAGAAATTGATTTATTTTTTCCATAAACCTCTTTCATTATCTTCGTGGAGGCAACTCCTTAAGGGAGACCTCATTCTTCTCTTGTTTAGGCTAAATGAAAGAAATAGAGATGTTGCTAAAGATTGGATTCTTTCGTTGTAATTTTTTTTGACCTTTTAATTTTTTTAATAAAATCTCTTTAACAGTGAGGCCTCCCCTGTTGTGTTACTGTAAAAAAAAAGAAAAATGCAAGAGTTTTGCCTTCTTCCTTCAAATTTCGTTGGGATTCGGGTTTGCTATGTGAATGGCAAATGATTTTATATAGGGACACAAATATAAATATGAAACTACTAGTAGGTTGTTTTTTGCACACCAAAAATTATATTTAGTAGTCCAAATCGTACAATTTCAGCTCCTCCTAAACCGTACTATCTGTTTTGAGTAGTTGTGCTGTGCAGCAGGGGAAATGTGACGTGTACACAGAGACGCGAAGAGGTTAGAGGAGCCTAGGGGGATCGAATTAAATGGGCACAGAGACAGGCAGCAGCGAGCGGCGAGCGGCGAGCCGTGCACTGGTGCTCTACTCTTGCACCTTATTGCCGTGACGCGCTCTAGGCGCAGGATGTAGCACAGATCCACTCTTCAATGGTGTGGATTAGAGGTCCAATTGCGAGAGAGCAATCAATGGTGTAACTGCGAAGACGTCGATGAACGGGTACGAGTCAACTCCAAGTGATCGACCTGTACTGGAGACTGGAGTACGTGTGAGGATCATCACCTTGAAAGCCACAGTCAAGGTTCTCGCTGGAAATATTATTTATGGTGATCAGCCTGGTGAGTGTGAAGGTGACAGCGAGTCCATCTTGCTACGTACTGTACTTGTACTTTACTATGGCTAGCTAGGACGAGGATTCACTGCACTGCACGTAGTACGAGCTACTCGCTCCGTTTTATATTTTATACTGCCTCCGTCCCAAAATAAGTGCAGCCATAAGTTTTCGCGCTCAACTTTGATCGTCCGTCTTATTTAAATTTTTTTTATAATTAGCATTTTTGTTGCTATGAGATGATAAAACATAAATAGTACTTTACTCGTGACTTATGTTTTTATTTTTTTTTCAAAATTTTTTGAAATAAAACGAACGGTCAAAGTTGGGCGCGAAAAACCATGGGTGTACTTATTTTGGGGCGGAGGGAGTATTATAGTGTTTTCGTCTCATTTTAAATACAGATATAAGTTTTCATATCTAATATTTGATTGTCCATCTTATTTAAAAAATATATTTTTTAAAAAAAATAGTTACACATAAAATATTATTCATATTTTATTACCTAATAACAATAAAAATGCTAATCATAAAAAAAATTCAAATAAAACGAACGGTCAAACGTTAGACATAAACAGGCAAAACTACAATTTTTTTGGGACGGGGGTAGTACGTCATTTGACTTTTTCTAGTCAAACTTTATTAAGTTGATCAAGTTTGTAAAAAAAATAGCAACATCTAAAATATATTAAATTTGTTTCATTAAATTTAACATTGAATATATTTGTTTGTGTTAAAAACACTATTATATTTTTTTAATAAACTTGGTTAAACTTAAAGAAATTTCATTAGAAAAAAGTCAAACGACTTATATTATAATATGAAACGGAGGGAGTAATTACCGCGCATGGCCGCATGGACGTGTGTGGCAGCTCGCAGGCCGTTGGATCAAGCACTGTAAGTGTAACTACTCCATCCATCTAAAAACAAATCTAGAACTGGATGTGACATATCCTAATATACGAATCTGGATAAAGACATGTCCAGATTTGTTGTACTGGGATGTGATATATCCAGTAGTAGGATGTTGTTTTATAGGACGGATGGGTAGATGCGTAATGCAGTTCTTTCTTCAAGCAGTCAAGCACAAAGTGCTCAATACAATATGGATGGCTTGCTTGCCACCTGAAAGAAACATGTATATTAGGTAAGATCTGCTAAAACCCCAATACTACCCCTATTAGTGATCAAGAAGCTTGCTATGGATCATGGTTCTAAACACGACTTACTAGGTCGAATATATTGATATAGCACTAAGTATGAAAAGAAACACAGTATCTAAACAATCAAGCCGTTGACTGATTTTCAAGATGATAGATGTCTAAATTAATCTAATCCAGCAATTCGATTTAGCCGATACCAGCGGAAAACCTAAAGCGAGAAGCAGCCGATAGAACTAAATCGATATGCTAAGACTAGATTAACAGAGACATATGATAACAATGGTCATGATACGAGCCCCTTTCAATCATGGATTGACACCTTATAAATCTTTGTACAGTTCCTTTTAAATTAATGAAAATTACCGTGGGGCTTCCCCCACTGTTTCCCAGTCAAAAAAAATGATCATTATACGAGGACTAAAATATCTAAAACGACATAATAGCCCCAATATCACAGGCCATCGAGACGTGTTACCTCTTGCGAAGCGAACTTGTTGGAAAGTAAAGACGAAAAGGGTGGCGATACGCCGAAGTTGAATTGACTCAAGTATCCAATTAATAGATACAATTGCCTTAATCGAGCTCCATCTCTAATTGGCAACGACGGTTATTCCAATCTAGGCCCAGACCGAGACCAAATCATACCATATCGGCTTTATCAGCCATTAGCCTCATCAACCTTTATCAACTCGCACTTTGTTTCTAGCTGATGCAGTATCCAGCCGATGTGCAGTCCGACTCCAAATCCAACTCAATTTCACACCAAATTCGCTTCAAACTTATACCTTCTTCTCCGAATCTGATGCAAAATTCCGTTGTTAACAACAACACTATAGCAGACGAGACATGTTTAGGGTCTTTTATTCTTTAATCTATCCGGTCCATAACCGATTTGGTCTAATTACATCGGCTTAGACCACTAACGATACGCTATCGGCCGATCGGCTATCAGCTGACCAACTCTGCTTTTATTTTTCTTGCTGATTGCAGGATCAAATCAGCTGGCACGCTCTTGACACACACAAGGGTAGCCTTGGACCTGCACTGGAGTTAAGCAGATCTCCCATACCGTCGTGTTTCGCATCAACAGTATGGAAAGGTAACAAGATCACATTTCCAATGGATCTAGTCTCATGTAAAGTTCCTTACAAGTCAATGGGAATCACGAAACAAGAAGATCTATTCGGGTATTGCATCATCGTCTTTGGGCTCATTGGGTCGTGTATCGTGTTGTAGTCCAATAGGGATGCGCTCAGGGGTCCAAGGTCGACTCTAAAACCTATATATATTCAATAGTCGTCATTGAGTTAAGGTCAGGTTTTGTTTAGATTAGTTCTGTCATAGCAGTTTCGCCGCTAGATCGATTTGTAGAACCCCAACTTTGTGTTCTTAATTAATCATTCATCTGTAATAAAGTTGTTATCTTTCTAATTCTAATTTGTGTTCTTCGATTTGCATAGGGATTAGCCTTCTCGGCGAGATCCATTGGGTTTCGACACGGTTGATAACTAGAGGAGACATGATGCTGCGATTACAGGGTTTAGATCATTTCGATCGGAAGCCAAATTATGTTTGTCAAGTTTCCGCTAAATCAATAGTTTCTTCACCTGACGGAAGATCGGGTGTCCCAATGCAGTAAACATGGAATAGAAGTGATGCCCTTGCTAGTATATAGATGTGTATGTCTTGCCGTTACTGAATTGAAGTTATAACTCTAATAGTTCTATGCTTGTTGATTTACCAAACCCCTTAATTTTAGAGTTCATTTTGAGCCGTTTTCATCATGGTTTATTTTCTAACATATATTTCAGAAAACATCGGTTAATATCATATAAAAATTGCATCCGTAAATTATTTTTAGTTGCTACATTCATTTTATTTCTCACGGCTAGCTTATCAGCCCCAGTTTAAAAGCGATAAACTTTTTATTGAGGTATAGTTTATACGATATACCTTATGATCCTCCCTCGTTGAATTTTCCTTTGTTTTTCCTCTGTTTTTATTTGCGGCAGCAAGTACTCCTAGCATGTGTTTGGTTTGGGGACAATGTAGGATGGATTGGACTCATCCCTGTTATTAGTTTGGTATAAGGGATGGGATGATCCCACTTTTGAAGTAATGGCTCATGTGTCAGTGAGAAAAAAGTGGGTTGGATTGGTTTGCCAATTTTTAAGGAGTAAATTTCACAAAACTACATGTATTTTGCACAATTTATCACAGAACTACAGATTTAAGAATTTGTTTCACAAAACTGCAGATTTAGTATGTCTGTTTATCACAAAACTACATGCACTTTGTACAATCTATCACAAAACTACAGATTGAAGAACTTGTTTTACAAAACTATAGATCTAGTGTATTCGTTTATCACAGAACTACTCATTTAGTTTCTTAATTTAATTATCACAAAACTACAAATTTAGTGTCTCTATTATCACAGGTTTAACAATGCTAAAACATATAGTTTTGTGATAATGAACACACTAAACCTGTAGTTTTGTGATAAATGAAGATATTAAATTTGTATTTTTGTGAAACAAATTCTTAAATAAGTAGTTTTATGATATATTGTGCAAAGTACATGTAGTTTTGTGATAAATAAAGACATTGAATATGTAGTTTTGTGAAATAAGTTCTTAAATCTGTAGTTTTGTGATAAATCGTGCAAAGTACATGTAGTTTTATGAAATTTACTCTTTTTAAGGGACCATACTAACCCGAATTTTAGGAGAATATTTCTTGTCAGAGACCATCCTATCCCACCTATTCTCAAACCAAACACGCTAAGAAATGGGTTTAACCCAACATGACCCATCTAACCCCTTAACCAAAAGCATGCCTACAGGATGCATGCATACGTAACGTAGGAACCATAGCTTCCATAAGCAGACAAGTGTAGGAATGTGGCCGGAGCGCAAGAGACAAAGCCGTGACCGTGAGCATGCACACTCCCTCCCAACTCGAAGCACGCATGCCTGCCCGATCGATCGATCGATCATGGATAGATGGATACGTGAACGTGACCACCACAGTCTGGTGAGTCTGGTGACGTACGTACGTACATACGCACGCACGCTACGCTCGCTAGTTGAGCTCCATGCGCCGTGCCTTGGCAACAAGTTCCCTGGGTCTAGGGCAGAACGCATGTGTACCAACACGGCAACACCAGTACGCGCGTGGGCCCCGTCTCTCGATTTGCTCTCAATCATTGATGATTCTCTGCCCACTGCGCCGTGGGCCCCCCCGGCGTGTACGTCCTAATCGCGCGGAGTGGCGTACGTGGACCACCCGGCCACGGCCACTGCCATCGATCGATCGATCACGCTCGGCTCGGCGCTTCTTCTCGGCGTACGTCTGCCACCAACACCGCGCCGTTATATGTCTCGTGCGCTCCGTTACGTTGTTCGATCGCCAAGTTCTATTTCCAAACCGTCGGATAAGAGTTGCAACAAATGGCTGATCGATCGATGGTACGTGTTCAACGTACGGTGGTATATATATGGCCGTGTGGGTTGTGGCACAATGGGAGACAGGGCCACCATACAATAGGGGTGCTGACTGGTAAGGGCCAAATGAGAGGCGAACGGTATGTCTCAATACCATGGCAGTGTGTACGATTTGAGCACTAACGGGTGGGGCTAGGATCGAGTCGTTGACCGTTATACAAAATGAAATGAGGATTGCCGCGACGATTGGAACAGCCACAAGAGAGATGGCTAACTTGGAGTTCCGTGAAAGTTTGGTCAATCTAATTGTGTCCTAGAAAGTGATGGTTTTTCAATTCGAAACAGTTATGGGTTTCTCTCCATTTTCATTCAAAAAAACTCAATCCGTCCATTTTGTTTTTATATGTTTTAGCTGTCCCACCTTCATTTCACATAACAGTTTGCATATAATCCTACTTCCAATTAGTGAACTGGCCAGGAGGTGGTAGAATAATCCTACTGCAAAGAGTACCAAAATTAAGTGGGTGAATTGGAGACCTCAAATCGAAAAAAAAAAAGTGAAAAAGGGTAACTGCATGCATGTGAACTTTTTCATTGATTGGGATAGTACTCATTTTAGAACCTAAAAATTCTCTTTCGAGGTAGGGGCAATTAAAATTCCAAGCAAGTGATGCAGTGCCTGATAAGTAAAAACGTAGTACTTCCTCCGTTTCACAATGTAAGTTATTTTAGCATTTCCCACATTCATATTGATATTAATGAATCTAGACATATATATCTATATAGATTCATTAACATTAATATAAATGTGGGAAATGCTAGAATGACTTATATTATGAAACGGAGGAAATAGCAGGTAAAGGCTAGCTGGCCTGGCACGTAGGGTGGTGTAGTATTGTTGGAGTAGTTACTCTGGTCCAGACCATCGAAGAGGTGTTACGCCAGCTTACCGCAAATGGAAGAAAAATCCAATGGAACGGTACCACCTCAGAAGCATTATATATATCCAATGGTCTCTCGATCGCCACAAAGCATGGAAATACCAGCTAGCTCTAGCTCTCTCTCTCTCTCTCTCTCTCTCTCTCTCTCTCTCGCCTTATTCTTTCACTCCCTAAATATGAAATTTTTTTGAGGCTCGATTAATATTGATCCCTATATCGAGTATATTGTTTGTAGGCTTTAGGCTTGGACCATGGGGTAGTTGGAGGATGGATCAGCCTAGCTATTGAACTAGCTTGGACCGTAGTGTGCGACTGTGTGCGCCACAGTGAAGCATTTGTTGAGCAACGAGCGATGCAAGAAGAGACCGGACTAAACAATGCAATGCAGTTGATGCTCCTGCGATAGATCATGCATGCATGCTCACAGTAACAGGATCCCGAATCTTCTGGCAATTGAGATTGAGTGATTGCGATCGAGCAATCGTGGGGTGAGCCAGTCTCTACCACATGCATGCATGCAACAAAGGAGGTACTCTACGTAGGTCCAGGGTGAGTCCATCTTTGGCACTGTAGTTATGGAAGCGCCTCTCGCGCTGGGAGAAAATGGCACGTAGGGGTACTCTCTCTAAGCTGGGCATGCAAGTTTGTGTTTTGTTTGGTTCTTCTTCACCCAACATAAGACTGCTCACGACGCATTTGTTTGCCACAGTTAAAATCCGATTCCGTGTTGTACACACACGTATGTATAACGTCATCCAGCAGGCTCCGTGCACCGGGGGGGTTCCTAGAATCTGAAGGAGCGGAATCGTTCGGTGAAAAGGCTATTGGTCACTCAAGAGTCAAGAGACCCTCCACACTCAAGTGTAGTACTAGTACTACCTCCGTCCCAAAATAAGTGTAGTTTTGCACTATTTATGTTCAACGTTTGACCATCCGTCTTATTTGAAAAATTTGTGAAAAAATTAAAAACATTTAGTCACACATAAAGTACTATTCATGTTTTATCATCTAATAGCAATAAAAATACTAATCATAAAAAATTTTCAAATAAGACGGACGGTCAAACGTTGAACGTGAATAGTGCAAAACTGCACTTATTTTGGGACGGAGGGAGTACTTGCCAAGAACGGCAAAGGAGCGACGACCCTTCCTTACGCTGTTACGCACGCAATCTCCGTGCCCTGCTCTCCCCTGTTGCTAGCTACTCCACGGAGTATAGAGAAACGGAGAAGAAAAAGATATCATCATCGTCTCAATCATTCACCGTTCGTCTGGGACGTGACGGGGCGGACAGATGTAGGAGTACGACGTACACGCAGAGACGAGGTGCGTGGAGTGCAGAGACGAGGGAGGCGTGGCGTCAGCCGCAGGTAATCTCCACCGGCGGGGCGCGCGCGATGGTCCACGCTACATACGGGCATACGGCTAGCAGCTACTCCGGCCGCATGCGAGCACGCAAATTGCGAGGCACACAAAGCCGTAGTACTAGCTGCATGCGCTCGGTGGGGCCGGTGTTCTGCGCTTCGTCGCGTGGGGCGCCGCGGTGTGGTCACGTGACAGGCGGGCGGGCGGGGGCGTTTTTGCACCGTGCATTGCTGCACGTCGGTCGCAGCCTCGCAGGCGGGATGGCATGGCATGCACGCGCGTGACGACGGCAGTTGGCAGGCAGGCAGTCAGCATACTCTCTCGAGCGCCGAGGCCGCGGCGCGAGCGAGCGCAGAACGGAGAACGGATGGATGGATCGACGGCTCCACACAATTACCGGGATATTCCATCGCATTCGCATCCTCTCTCTCTCCCCGCTCGCGTGACGAGACGAGCGTTTCCCGCCGAGGAACGCGTGACAGGAAAGGCGAGCCATCCATTCGTATGCATCTACCGACCTGTAGTATCCCCTCTGCTCGCTCTCTCTGCGTACGCACAGCCTGGCAAAACGGATGGAACGCGCAGCAAGGTGCAGGGCGCCTGTGTACCTTTTTTTTTTTTGTTTACTCACAGTCACAGCACTTACAGTTTACATTTGGGTTGTCTGAGGGAGCTTGGGACCGTTAACGTTCGCCACTAAAGGACCGATTAGTGTAGGGTCCGATCTAGCCGCATCAGTATCGATCGGTTGCGATTTGCAAACATGCATTGACAAATCCAAGTGATCAAGGCATCATATAGAGAGCCACCGCCCAACGTTGAGATCAACGGGAAATACGCTCCGGATATCTTTCTGCTTAGAGGAAGGCTAATAATACAGCCGACTTGTTAACTATAAGATTCTTTGTAGCCTTCTCTTAGCCTACCCATATAATAGTTAACTCTTTACAATTAATATAGGACCCACTTGTCTCTCTCACAGAGGTTCTTATGTCCAAGCCGGCTGTAAGTCTACAGCCTGCTTCTCCTCTCTCTCCTCTTTTCTCTCATCCACCTCAGCGTTTAGACAGCTTATAGCCTACTTGCTCTTATATGCCTCCATGAGCCAGAGGCGGGTACGTCGCAATCTGATATCGCCACTCTGCTAGCTGCTTCAACCTCCGTAGGGTCAAGATCAGCAACGTGTCGATTTGACGTTGCGTGGACGCGGGCTTATGATGGCACCATGATAGGCGTGGCTCTCCCGTCGTCAAAACCGGAGTGAAAAAGGAGAAAAGATGCCACATCCACGCTACTCCAGCTAGCTGCATGCCGTGCCACGCCGTTCATATATGCATTGCATGCATGCAAATATCACTCGCTAGACGCTAGCGGTCGCGTCGCGTGTGCTTCTCGAGTTGTCCGTCGTGCGATCGACGGGCGTACGTTCTTCGATCCCCGGAGATCCGGCCGATCCGGCCATGGAGCTGATCGACATGAGGTGCTTGCATTGCATTGACTGACATCGCGCGTTATGCCGAGGAGTACTGGAGTGTACTCCGTACGCGATCGTGCCAGTACCGGAGCGAGACTCAAATTTTTTATAGTTGCCAGTGACCTCACGTACGTCGTGCACAGTTGCCAGTGACATCATGTGCAAGATGCATGACGACGCTGCGCCGTGGCAGTTCTATTCAATTCATGCGTGCTTTGGCAGTACTAAGCAGCTACGAGGACGGCAGGAAGATACACAGGAGCTATGCCGATGCTGCAGGGTACATAAACGCTGTAGTTTTACATCGACTTCTCCCTGCCTTTAAATCGAAATGTATCGCGTCCTCCGGAGTCCCGATCGAGCTCCGATTGGAGGAGTGTGACTGTGGGCTTAATTGTCTCCTAGTACTGTCTCCTGTCGCAAGTAGGAGTAGCATTTTATAACGACACAGTCACTAACTAAGATACTAATTTGATCATTAATACTTGTATGACACACATCAATTATATAGTAAAATTATAATATTCAAAAACTAATTTGAAGATAAATCTTAAAAAGTTGATACGAAATATTAATCCCTATACTAATTGAATATTTCATAGCTCCCACGTTAACCATAAATATTGATATAATATCGTATAAATATCGATACAGTTTATCATAAAACTACGATCGTGGATTGTGTATAAAATTATGGGCTTCTTAAGGTAACCTGAGGGCCTCTCTAAAATCACGGGCTTCTTAAAGGTAAACGAGAGCTTCTCTAAAAACTCATCCAACAACATTCGTTTTGACATCTATCTTCTATTCAATCTACCATGCACCTATACGTTTTATTAGTTATGACACATGTTAAAACATATAGGTGCATGGTAGATTGGATAGAAGGTAGATGTCAAAACGAATGTTGTTGGATGAGCTTTTAGAGAAACTCTCTGTTTACCTCTAAGAAGCCCGTGATTTTATACGCAATGTACAAGTTTTACGCTCAATTAAATAAATGAACATATCTCTCTCTTATATATTAACTCCTGTAGTCTCTTTTGACATTGTGAATGATCTCAGTTATGTACTTTTGATCTTCAACTCTTCTAACAATATAATAGAGATTTGTTAGGTTTTAGACGTTTCAGTCACCTAAACTTGCATTGCTAAGCCTGAAATTGCAATGCTACACAATGTGCATTTTTTTTTTGGTTACTTTAACTGCAGTTTGCTACTATATAGTACAGTATATGGTTTTACTTTATTTATATCTAAGTTTGAGCTTTTTTCATGTAATTTTGTAGTATATCTTTATGAGCTATAGGTTTAATTCATATAATTTTGTACTTTTCTATTTGCTATAATTTATTATTCAACCATTAGGGACTGATAAGTATAAGTAATAAGGGAATGGTGAGAACCACTAGATTGTCATCAAGGGATGAGAAAAGTTATTGAAATTATTAAAAATTTCAGGCACCTGAAATCTTAGACACTCCCAACATAATAAATCCGCAAAAAGCTACCGAATCATAATGTTTTTAATCTTCCTTATTTTTCATATGAATCTATCATATTGTTACTTTCACATAGCAATAATTTTATGGAGTATTTGTGAATATGTAGTGTCCAAATATTTCTAAGTTTAGTCGTATATATTCCAAAACGACATACAAAAGAGGAAATAATTAATAAATAAAAGAAGGAGAAAAAGAACGACTAGAATTTGATCCGATAGCCCGATGACCTATCAGATCTTGAGCAAAGTAAACATGCAACTACCATAGAGATACTTCTAGGACTTCGGTTAATCATTAGGAGGAAGCAATTAGAGAAGATTGAGAGGGATTAAGTTCAACCTAAATAAGTATGGAATTACTCCTGTTAAATCTCCTTCAATCTTCTTTGATTAACTGAACAAGGCCTCCTTCAATCTTCTTATTAACCGAAAACAAGGCCAAGCATTCCTAAATCTTAGTGGACGCATATAATAAATAGTAAACTTATCACTTTATGTTATCCAGATCCCTATACTCTGAAAATGCTGTTTTAGATCTCTAAACTTGCTGATCTGATCTAATCTGCATACTCTGATAAAAAGAGAAAAAGGAAAAAAAAATGTGGGCCACTTATGGGAGAGTGGGAAAGAAGAGAGAGGAGGGGAGGTGGCAGCCACATTGGCTCCACGTAAGATAACAAAGAGGACATGGCAACTTTGGATCGGGATGACACATTTAAAATAAGAACTTAGATCTATATATTTTCAAAGTTAAGAGACCTAGATGACACATCATGATAAGTTTAAGGACTGATGGTGAACTTCACTCTTTTCCCATTTTCTTCAAGGAAAAACTGCATTCAGCAAGAATACATACAAAGCTTATTGACCTTTCAATAGATTGGAATAGCAATTCTTGGAAATCTATTTACTCACCGCGCATAATATTACAATGCATTCACTTGGCAACGGACTATAAATTGAGTGCTTTGCAGAGAAGCACCTGCAGCTTATTTGGAAGATAAGAGTGCAATACAACAGACCTACCAAGTAGGCAAGTCCTACTGATAATCAACTTGCTAAAATATGGGTAACAAGAAAAATGCTGTGATAACTCCACTGAACTAAAAAACAACACTAGGTAATGACTAGAAACTGGAGGGTGTTGGTGTTTCATTCCTTGAAATCGTCTTTGTCATTTGCTGGAAGCCCTCTGTTCCTCCAAAAAACTGCAAGAGCACTCCCTCCAAGCTGTTACAATAGAACGCCTTAAATTAGACATTCACGAACTCCAGCACTCATCATATAAATATGAGATGGTATTTGCTATTGATGTGCATGCTTGTAGCATTAGGAGAAAATAGAAATGAAACGTACCGCCATGCATACAACACTGACAGCAGATGGAACAGCTACGAGTGGATTCGTGAAGTGCTTTTGGGCAAGTAAAAATCCAAGTGCAGAACTCTGGAAACAGGAAGAGACATTGTTAAGCACAAATGTCATTAAAAATTACAGCGCTCTATTAAAAATTACTTTGCATACTACTAAACTACTAGTACTTATAACATCATCAAGATTCAAGCTTGTCAACAGCCTCGTTTCATTGCTCGAAGCCCAATAGTGTAAAACTAGACATATTCATCCTGTTATATTGGGGCCTTCTAATATTCACCATAATTAAACAGAGGAAACATGTTAGCCTAATTAGGTGGCAACAGAATGCTGCAGAGTGCTGAAATTACTGCATAAGTAAATGAGAAACTACATCTAAACTACACCAGCACAATAGACTGCATGAAACAGGCATGTTGACTTGATTATGCCTTTCTGGCATCCATAGCAACGATAAGAACCATTAAATAACCAAAGACTGTACAAACCGCAGGTTCTGGATAAGAACAGATTATATCTAAGACATTTCAACATTTATTTACCTGCATCCCGCATTCAATAGAGATAGTCCTAGAAGTTGATTCCCCAAAAGAGGAAACTTTTGATAACCAATACCCAAGTGCAAAGGCAGCAACATGCAGCAGAGCAACGGGAATTATAAGTTGACCACCTTGAGCTTTCAACACCTCTGAGACTTGTCCAATCTGGTAAGAAACAGTAAATTCAAGTAAACATTGTAACTAAGTTATGTTTCATCTAGCCTCATCTAGCCATTTACAATATTCAAAATGAAAATGAAGAGAGCAGCAATTTACTCAAAATAAAGAACAGACGATAATACATCATAATCAGATAAATTTGCAAAATTTGTGGAGAGCCTAAACAATCAGCAATGTATGGAAGGCTTGAAACAGAACACGGAGTTGTTTACAGACTTACAGGACTAGCACAAAGCAAAGTGGTGAGGAGAACCCCAATCAATGGTGTTATGGATATAATGCGCTCAGTAAACTTAGGAAAATACTCATGCGCCAAGACTGCAAAATAATGGAAATAAAGTCAGTAAATCTGTCAAAGATAAGATCCCAAAGTACAGCACAACAGGTATCTATTGGGCTTCTTTAGTACCTCCGACAATAGTTGGCAATAAAACAACCTGAAAAGTACTGATGGCCAATCCCTGGACAGATGTAATTTTCTTATACTGATGGACACTTGATAAATAAAAACGGATTATTAGTTGGTTTTAAATATGAATCATGGTGCCCTTACTGCAGCATCGACAGGAACCAGTTGACCAGCTAGGAGTTTAGTAAGGAGTGGTGTCATCACTATAGCACCAATAGTCGAACAACTGAAATGTAAAGATAATCACAATTAGTCAGAGTAGAATTGGGAGCATTACAATCAGGAAGAAAACAGAGTATCTAGGGTGTGTTCTATACTGCACTTTCCCAACTTCTACTCCCTCTTTTTCCGCGCTCACGCTTCCCGAATTGCTAAACGATGCGTATTTCGCAAAAAAATTCTATAGAAAAGTTGCTTTAAAAAATCATATTAATCCATTTTTCAAGTTTTTTTAAGCTAATACTTAATTAGGGTGTGTTCTATACTCCCCTTTCCCAACTTCTACTCTCTCGTTCTCCGTAAGCATGCTTCCCAACCTGCTAAACGATGTGTTTTTCAGAAAAAAATTCTATAGGAAAATAGCTTTCAAAAATAATATTAATCAAATTTAAAGTTTTTTTAGCTAATACTTAATTAATTATGTGCTAATGAGTCATCCCGTTTTTTCATGCCGGAGAGAGGTTCTGAACCATCAGTGTCGAACGCAGCCTTAATCATGAGCTACCTCATTTTCCGTGCAGGGAGAATGAGTTACGAACCAGCACAATTGAACACATCCTAAGTGGTTTCTGTATTAAAATCAAATGGCACAACAAAATAGCAGAATAATAGCACATAGGCAAAATAGCACCGTATGCCCTCAATTCCAGCCCTTAAACTATACTTTGTAAAATCAAGCCATGCATATTAGGTTGTTTTGCTTACACGACTAAACAAAATTGTGTCAACATTCGTTCAGATAATAATTACATCAAACTATAATAGTTTTGGAACATGGTCCTATCATCTAAAAAGAGTTTATGTATGAAGCCTGCCATGAAAACCTACTAGAGAAGGTAGTAACATTCTTTAAACGCTTCATGGCTGGAAGCATGTCAAACTGAATTGGCATGCTAAAAGTAATCTGTGAACTAAATCTTTGGAATCGTAAATAGTAAGTCCAAATTTGATGTCTCAATAGAAAGCTTGTTGAGTGTGTAACCATGATATGCAGATATTTTCTACGCATGCGAGTACAGACAATACAAAAGTGTTGGCATCAAATAAATATGCCGGTTAAAACTTGCGAAACTGGTAACACATACAAACAATCTAAACCAATGTATTCAATATTTTTGAGACTGGCTAGCATGAAAATGTGTCTTCCAAGAAAAAAAGGGGTAATTTACCATGATAACAGAATGATAAGAGCACAACAGAAATCAATTATAAAGGCTGTCACTCTAATTAGGGATAAAGAACCTCAAGAAAGATGAAGGTACATGTATAACAAGTAGATCAGAACAAGCACCAAAGAAATTTCTTCTCAAGCAAATCTGAAGCTTACGTTGTCATAAGAACTGAAAGTGCGACATTTCCTTTGGATATATAAGTAGCAACATTTGATGCTTGTCCACCAGGGCAACATGACACTAAAATAAGACCAGTTGCAAGAGGAGCAGATAACTTCAAGGTCTGTAAAATAAACATCCATATTAGGTTGCACCTAAATATAGACGCTAAATTAGATGGATTTGTGCAGATATCTTAGTGAAAAAAAATGCACTAGAAGGAATTTTAGGTTCAAACTTTTTTTGCAATGACCAAAGAGAAACACTATACCACTGAAATTGTATTCTATGGATTCAAATAGACATCAATGGAAAACAAAGAATGCAGATAACGGGTAGAGTTTACATTTGATATGATAAAATTGTATCGGCTACCCTACATAGATTAACTTTCTTCACATAAAAATTGCAATGAGATGAGATATCACCTTACAAGGGAAAAAGGTAAAATTAAATGGAAAAACAAAAGAAACTTGAGATACGTGACATGCTCAAAGTATCCAAGACACAGGAAATGAAAGGAAAAGATCCTAAAAATGAAACCAGAGAACAATCTTGAACCTTTAAAAAAATCTTTGATGTTGATCTTGAACCTTCAAATCTTTAAGGTTGCTTTGTCAGATCAGTTTATTGATTATTGATTTAATCAAGACATCAACCTTTTTAATTTAATTACAATTAACATTTGCATGAAAAATCTCATGAAAAGAAATCGTAGCATAATGGCATGTGCATCTTTTCAGGGAAGGGCTTGTCAAATCAATTATTTCTTTGAGCAAGGCACCAACCTTTCAGTTTAATATTTCCCAGAGTTTACATGAGAATCTTTAACAAGCCTGTTTCGCATGAAAGGAAAGCCTAGCATAGCTGCCATAGCAGCATATCCAAACAAAAGGAATAACAGATTGTGTTTATTTCATTTTTTTTGTTCTTTCATTAGAAATAATAGGAAGGCATGGCCTAGCATTACCATGGCAATAGCAAATCCCAGCATAGGTTTGATCAAATACTGCGCAAGAAATCCCACACCCACCTGCAACAGGCAATTGCATTAGTAAACCTATATCAAGTTGGAGGCCTCAAGTACAGAAAAATAATCACTATTTCTTTAAGAGAAGGCGTTCAGGAGCAGAAACATACAGTCCATGGATTCCTCATACATCTCCTGAAATCTTCGAAGGTCAATGTTAGTCCCATTGATAGCATTAGGAATCCTAGGCCCACAGTGAAAAGATCAGTCTCCAACCAGGTAACCTGAAAGTTTTCCAAGAAAACTATAAAGTCAGTTTCTATGGCATTTGCTGTTGAGTACAGACAGTAATGGGTATTGTCAAATTTTACCATCGATGGCTTGTAGATGCCAATAATGGTACCTAATATGACCTGCAAAAGGTGAGCTCTGCCTTAGTACATTTTTTAATATTTGCTTTACAAACCACCAAATGTAACAGAATTAGAAGCTAAAAAAGGGCAGATAAAATCCTCAAATGCTCCCAAATCAACTTACCCAGACAGGGAAAAGAGTGGTAAGCAGCTCAACTATTTTCTCATACTGGTTTGCTTCACTAGGAATGCTCTCTGGCAGATTACTGGATATGTTAGCTTCAGCCTTGCACAATAGTTGACAGCTTCTGAGGAAACAACAGATCATTTCATCATTACCGTAAGTAATTAAAATCAGAGCAACAAGTGTTTAATAATGAGATTATTCAAGAAAGGCCAGCAATATAGTTTTGCTGATCTGTAGGATCATTAATCATGTGGATGAAATTGCACTATTTAAAAATATAACTATGTGGCCTGTAAGGAAAGCAGGTATGCTATCTATCACGCCTTGAAATTTTTGGTCTAATTTAGTAGAAAATTTAATTGCAAAAGGTACTGGGCTTTTTTTCTCAAATAAAAACTACTGAACTACAGATTAGAAATGCCAAAACACTAAAACATAAGGTGCAACAGAAAAATGGTGAAAACAATCAGATTAGGGGATTGAAGAACGGGTCATGATTGCACTAAACAGAACAGCAAATACTTCGACTGACTACAGAGACAGAACATAATACTATGAGAAGTTCCAATCAATTCACTTTCTATCTTGTTCTGAGGCATGCAAATATAGTCCAGAAGATACTCAAAATATAAAAGGTAATGATGAATTTTCCCTTAAACGTCGAAATGCAAAGCTTAGAAGGATAGGCACACATGCCACCTTGCTTAAAGCATACAATGAAGTTCAACAGATTGCATGACTAAAGTAAACACAACTCACACAACTAATCCACTGAGTTAATCTAGTTGGGACAGCTGAAAATGGTAGAGCAAGAACTTTTGGCCACCATGATTACTTACAAAGTCACTCTTTTAAAAGCTTTTTTTTGCATCTATAGCAATGTTTAGAGGAAATTTGAGAATTGATCAGTTGCTAGCGTATACCATGTACTTCAAATTCACCACATGCAGCATACCATTCTATATGGTTATTGAATAGTTCATCAATTTCATCCCTTCTAGTTTACATTTTACTTCCTTCAAAAGCATTACTCATACTAAATGACTAAAGCCAGTATTTTAGAGTTGTTACTGTGTTTTCATAATAACATTAAGATACCTATACTTCCAAAGGGAAGTGTCCATAATGAAAAAAAAAAGTTCTGTGACCACATGGGACCTTGGTTGGAGCACATCACCAGAAGGATATTCAGGATTCTCCTTTTACAATAAGCTGCAGTTGTTGAACCCCCAATCAGCAGCCTTTGCAGCTTCAGATGGGACTTTTGGTTAAAGTAGCAGAGAAAGGTTGCAGCACCTACTTCCAATTAGCACAACGTGACTAGTGAACACTCAACAAACGCAGTTTGTGTTGACCAAGTCAAACCCTGATCTCTTCTGTAATTGGGTAATCCACGACCTAAGCACAGCAATTCCCCGGACCCAATCAACATCGACGAGGCGCTCATACGGCACGTACCTCAGAGCCGGAGCAGCAGTGGTCGCCGGTGCGGACGCAATGGTCAATCCCCATTCTTCCTTCTCCTTCCTACCATAGCTTGGCATCGAACAAACGATCCCCAATCCGCCCCCTGCGTACAAGCCAACATCCAGCTCAGAGGGATGGAATGGGAAAAAAAAAAGAGAGGCAAAAATCTCCTTCAAACAGGCTCCAACGAGCGCCGTACCGAGACGAGCAGCCGTGCGGACGGCGGCGGAGGCGATAGCGGCGTGCGGCCGCGGGTGGAGGAGGGCTCGGGAGACGGACGCCATGGAGCGAGCAGGGCAGGTGGTGGACGCCGCCATGTGGAGGACGCGGGGCGAGAGAGAGAGAGAGACGTGCGTGACTGCTGCTGGTGGAGTTCCGGAGGTCGCGGAAGTGGGGGGGAAGGAGGGTTTAAGGCTCGGGGTCGGAGCGAGCGGCGGAGAAGCGGCGGTGCTACTGGTCGTTGTCGCGTCGAGGACCGAGGTGGGGGCGAGGAAATCGGGGTGCGCCGGGAGAGCCACACATCGGGGGCGGCTTGGCCGCGGCGCTCCTGTGGATCAGGTGGCTCCCTCCTTCCTCGCTCCGCTCCTCCGCCGCCGTGCTGCTGACACCCCTGGCCCGCAGGAGGAGTGCGTGCGTGCGTCGTCTCGGTCTCAGTTCCGACGGAATCACCGGAATGCTGGATCCAAAGGAAATTCCCAAAGTTCCTGGTCCTGCGGGCCTCACGGTCACGGATACGGGGGCAGGCCGGCAGTTAGGATGGGCCGGGCCGAACCGTGACAGGAAGTGCATAAAAGGATCCATTAAGGAAATGCCGGTTGCTGGAAAAACTAATTAAGCGCATGTACAAGAGTGACTAATAACGGGCTCTCTTCGTTGTCATACAAGTAAATTTGATGACGTGGAAAAAAAGAGAGAAAATTATGGAGAAACACATTGCTACGCATGACAACGGTTTAGAGTCGACTCTTAACATTTATTAACGGAAAGTTTGTTGCATGAGGGTGTAGAAAAAGAAAGAAGTACAATAAAAAAATATTTATGCATTAATGATTTAGAAATCTTATTGTCTCTATTATTAATTAATATAGAAAGCTGCTTGTAGTCGTGTTTATATTTTTTACTCTTTTTTTAGAAACACACAGGTTGAGCACTAATAGATTTTTTTTCTCATTTTACCCTATAAGCACATCGACTGGTTGGCTTGGCGTATCTTGAGAAACTGGAAATATTTCGTATCGTTTTCATCCCTACTCTCTTGTAAACAAACAAAAAGGAAAAAATATCTTGGAACTCCTATATATGGAGTATGCCAATCCATAAGCATTTGAAAAAAAAAAAATCTAGCGTGAGCCTCAATTTCTTGGAATTTCTTTTAGCCGTTCACTCTTCAAGTAAATGTGCAATTTTCATACGAAACATCCAAAATGCAATCGAGTAATCCTATGTTTTATGGATTGGTTTTGTTGACTAATCCTGTATGGTTTTTTTTACTCCTATATTATCGGACTAAACAAGTTACAAACTTAAAAGTACTGCGCATATTCAGTGATAGTAGCTTTCAAACATTCTCAGAAGTCAATACTATGTTTACTTAATAATGTTACAACTCGTAAGTACGAATAGTAAATGTTTATTTATCAATGTATGCGTTGCACTTCTTAATATTAACTCTGCTGTTTTGTTTAGGCAAAGGTTTGAGATATATGTGCAGCTTCCTGATTTTTCATGTCGGAGAGCATTGATTGAGGATAAAGTTAGAAGATTTGTGGTATGTGTCTTGAGTAATCATGTTCTAGTGCTATAATATATAATTGACTCATTATTTTAATTCACATCAAAATAATTTTGGTTGTCTTCTTCAAAGGTACCAACCAATGTTAACCTGGATGAAATTGCTTAAAAAACATACGGTTGTAGCAGAGGTGCCCGACTGATTTTGGGGAGAAGAGGATTGAGAAGATTGGGAAGATACGCAAAACAAGGTGACCCATTAGCGCATAATTAATTGAGTATTAACTATTATAAATTTTAAAAATAGATTAATATGATTTTTAAAGCAACTTTCCTATAGAAATTTTTTGAAAAAAACGCACCATTTAACAAGGTTTGCGACAAAGCTATGAACAATGCTTGGAAACGGAGCTTTGCTCAAAAGTGGAGAGAACTGGAAGTTTCAGGTTGCTACATGCGACTTTTTGGAAGCTGTAGGTGAGGAAGATGTGTATGTTTCTCCTGCGGATATTGAGCTCTATTCAAAGTGGTTGTCTGCATGCCGATCAGTGTAACATTTAACTTTTAGCTGGCGATTCATCTCACACTTTGTATACTGTGATTAGATCTGATCCGTAGCAGACTTGGGTATTTTGTTCCCCCGGGTATGCTTATGGTTCTTCCTTTATTTTAAGGATGGCACCATTAATTAATTTGCGAAGACCTGGCCTGGCAAAAAAAAAAAAAAGTGGATATGTAAATACAATATTTTTTTGGTTAATTTAATCCATGCCATTGGAACTTTGCCGATTTAGAAAAATACCATTACTATTCGCTAATATACGTACTATCCATTTACACATGTGAGCCTCTCAGCTCACAACTGCCTTCGACTACTCATTACAATGGCAAGTGCATCTTGCCATCTTAGGCAATGTGGGAGAAGTGCCGACCATGGGAGAATCTCGTGAACCCCTTCAGGATGTACACACTTTGGGATCGTGCATTACATATGTGCGCATTAGACGCATTACATCCTACGTGAATACAACAACATTTCTCTGTCAGTTAAGGTTTGACCAAGTATTCGTTTCCTTTTTAATCACCAATTTTGTTTTGGCTAGAGCACATGTGTGATTTTTCTTTTCTTTTCTTTTCTTTCCATTTGCTACGCTAACACTCGCCCGTGAGATGCAGGGTAGTTCTCCCTTTGCAATATAACCATTCTTTTATTAAAAATACTTTTTTCAAACATTCACAACTTTATACCTCTCCCGTCCTCTACGAGTCCATTCTTTACAAAAGGAAAATATCCTCTAGAAGGGTGTTTTTTTTATAATGTGGCAAACATCCGCTGACATTAGCTAAGGGCTGCCGTCGAGAGGTTGGCATGGTCATTTTACAAGCTGCTCCCTTGCAAGTTGTAGCCTTTCTAAAGGGATACAATGGAAAACTGTTCATTTTGCAGGCCTCCTAGAGGGCTTAAAGGGGGCACCTTGGAAAACTGTCGCTTGCCGAGATGGGGTGCCATTTTGCAGGCGGGTTTGCCTGCAAAGTGCCTAGCCCCCGATGATCGTCTGATAGCACGCACCAACGATCGTCTTCCACATTGTAAAAAAAAGTTTTTTTTTTTCAAATACAACCCTATGGGGCTTTTTAAAAAGTCCTCGCAGAGAACGTGAGGGGTGGTATAGATTTGTTAAAGTTTGAAAAAAAAACATTTTGTAAATATTTTAATATAAAAATTCTTTTGCAACACATATAGAGCTCCTAATGGTTGTGGTTCAATTTTTTCTAGAAGATGATGGCATGAACGAAGTTGGGTGGCCGGAGCAGCATAAAAAATAGTAGGAAGGTGGTGGCTAGCGAGATATAAGAACTATAAATATTTGAACCTAACAATGATAAGGTTTGAATTTTGAAGGTATCTACCACAATAAAGAGAAGGGATCATAACCAAATAAGTGAAGGGGAGGCAATTGGTGAGACTTCTAAAATCTATCAAAAGGAACCCCATTTTCATGGTCGTGATGACAATGAAGAGGATGATTGTAATGACACGCAGACGAGCGGGAAGGGGAGGACTGGTGGATAACATGGTAGGGTTAATGAATAGCAAGTGTCATAGGGGCTAACCAAATTTGACGAAGATCAAGATAAGAATAAGGAATCCTATAAAAGATAGTTTTTTTAAATAATATAAATTCGTTGGTGTGCTAGCCACATAATTGTACGGGTTACCCTGCTAATTTTATATTATACTCATCACAATTGATTTTTTAATCTATATTTATGGTTTGCCATGCCATAATTTACGCCATATCCTTCCATGCGAATTGTCCTTGTTAATCTTAAGTACAGGCACCCGTTCTAACCTGCGAATGGTGAAGATTAAGTAGATACACTTAAAACAAGAATGTCATGAGCACATAATTAATTAAGTTTTAATTATTTTAAACTTAAAAATAGATTTATCTTATATTTAGAAGCATCTTTTCACATGTAATACATCATTTACTAGATTGAGAAACGTGTTAATAGAAATCAATGTAAAAATCTATATCTTGGGTGGAGGGGCGAACTGTATTGCCACGACGAATGGAACAGAATCCAGAGATCGCATATCAGCATCCATTTCTGGTCCAAGCGGCACATCAGCCCCGTCGCGTCGTGGTGCATGCCTTCATTCGCACGAACCGTCGCCATCTACCGCACAGTGCATAACAAACCCTGATGGCAACCGGCGAGCACAAATCCATCCTACCGGCATCGCCAAACGGGAAAAGCACCCACCTAAAAGTCCACCCGGTTCGTTTGGCCGTCGCGGCAGCGGGAAGAAAAGAAACACATCTCGCGCACGCACCCACATACATAAGTGTTTTTCTCGTTTCCTCTCCTCTAGCTAACTCTCTCTCTCCCCCGGCCACGCCAACCCGGTCTCCAATCTCCAGGAATGATTCCGACGTGCCGCACAATACGACGCTCCTGCCTGCGGTAGGCGAGGCGATATTCCGAATTCCCGGTCGAGTTAGTTAAAGCTGTATGCAGGAAGCAACACATGATTGCATCTATCAGGTGTTGCTGTGTGTGTGGTGTGACTGGTGAGGTGCGGTGTGGTTTTCCTAAGCAAAAGAGACGCCGCTGGGATACAGATCGATCGATCGATCCGATCGACGCGGGGTTTGTTAGCTGAGCAACCTGAGCTCGCGGACAGGGACTGACCCGTAAAAGCAAAGCAAGCTATAAGTTTCGCTAGCTCGGATCGATCCTCTTTGCGCTGTGGTGATCGAGTCTGGTGACTACTAGCCCTTCCAGGTCAGTGACAGAGGCCAGGCGCACCTCACCTCAGTCCGGTGCAGGGGCTCCTCGTGTAGGGTGGTCCCACCATGGTTCATTAGTTGTTAAGCAAGTAGTAATAACTAATCTGATAGTCACTTATCTGTCTGTCTTGTGTCACTAGGGACCAACGACGTAGCTGCAATTGGTCCATGGACCTTCCCTGCGTGGATATATATACATGAACGTGTTTAATGGCTTTCTTTTTTTTTTTCTTTTGTGAACGGCTTTCTGAATAATGGCTTTATTGTACTAAGCAAAGAATATGGGCGCATATCTACCAGTACAGTGTAACCGCTAATTACTCCGTACAACTATACAAGGAAGAGTGCCTTTTGTACCGTTGTACCGAGTACTTCGCATGTAGGAGTACGATTAGTTACCACGATAGAGCGTTCCTGAGTCAGCTGAGGTGTGGACTTGTAATCTTTGTCGACGTGACGACACATGACACAAAGGTAGCCAGGTAGGCATGTTGGTCCGCATCAAGGGGATCGATGAAGTATAGTTGAAGGAATTAATGTTAGAGCGTACTTCCCGTACGTGATCTTGGCAGGATTAACGTTTCCAGAATCAGATGGGAATTGGTACCAAATATCCTGATCTGAAAATGTTCCGCGCGTCGAATTCCACAACAGGACAATACTAGACGAGCGCCGTCGCAGCATACACACAGACACACTACTCTGCCTTTCTACACATACACCGGACATCTTTCTGAAATCTAAACTGTACATTAAGCATGCATTGCTTGTGCTTTAGCAAAAACCAAACGGCTCTCCGCATTGCCGGATAAGCAAAGCTTGAGGTTGTGGTTGAACATACTGTTTACATAGTTATAAAAATTCCAAAATTATAAAAGCACAAATCGTTTGTGGTATATCCCTCTATCAACATGAAAAATTAAGCTTAATCCACACATGAAAAAAAATTGAAAAGAAGGAAAAAACAATAAATTTAGTGATAAATGTTTTGTTTCATCAAATTTTGTTCCCTCCATAAAAAAAAAAGTTCAATCCGGAGATGTATCTGAACATGCACGTTGTCTACATACATCCCCATGATTGGTTTTTAATTTCTTCTTTTGATAGGAGAGTATGTATGAATACATGACACAATCATCTATACATTACATATTTGCATATCCTTTTTTGAAAAATATTTTAACAGTCTAAACCCTAGACAAAAAAGTTTACAATGTTAGATTTGATGGGAGTTGAGGTAGTCACGGAATTCCCTACTATACGCTGCAGCAGCGCTAACGAACCCGGCCGTGCTGGGGACTTCCCTGTTACACCTGCCGCCCCGCTCTCGCAGACGCGCGGGCCCCACGGTCTCCCCTTCTACAGTTTACGCTCCCCCGCTATATAACTCAGCCCGCGCGATCCCCGCACCAACCTCCTCCGTCGTCCCCTCCCCCGAATCAGCTGGTCTCTAGCTTCGATCGGCACTGCCCCGAGAGGTAATTGCATCGAATTACTCCACCACTTGATCAGGTCCAACATTACAAGCTCGATCGATACAACAGCTAGGAATTTCACGCGTGCACTTGTTCTTACCAAGTTGTGTGAAAATTTTCACGTTTGTGACATTTTCCGTTCGTTTGTTCGCAGAGCAAATTTGTTCGCGGCGGAAGTCAATTGGTGTCCGTCGGCAATGCAGGAAGCGCTGGTCTCCCCGGTGCGCTCGGCATTGGAGCTCAAGCCGTTCGCCTTCGGAGACCAGCGGCTCGCGTCCTCGCCGCGCTACCTCCCCAGCGGCGACGACGCCCTGTACCGCTGCTCCTCGCCCTTCAGCCCCAGCTTCGGGTTCTCCTCGCCGTCGCCGCTAGCCACCTCCGTCTCGCTCTCGCCGTCCTCCTCCGCCTCCCTCGTCGATGACGGCGACGACGGAGGAGCGGCCGCCGACGCCACGGGGCAGCGGCTCCAGCTCGCGCGCCTCGCGCTGCAGTACCAGGAGGTGGCCGACCGCTACGAGCTTTGCCTCTCCCACCTCGCCGAGGCCGCCGAAGAGGCGGCGGCGCTCCGTCGTGAGAACGCCGAGCTCCGCGTCACCAACAGCGACCTCGCCCGCCGTCTCGCGCTGCTCAGCGGGAAGCATACCGCCGCCGTCGCCGTCGCCGACGAGATCCGCCGGCTCCGCCTCGGCGAGCAGAAGGTCGCGGCCGACACCAAGGAGCGCACGCCCGAGAAGCTCGCCGTGCTGCCGAAGAGCATCTCCGTGCGGTCCACAAGCTACCTCAAGATGAACCAGCAATCCCAGGCCGCCACCGCCACGCCGGCGGCCCCCAACCGCAAGCCCCGAACGTCGTCGAACCCAACCAACCCCCCCAGCTCGGTGAGTCCCCCGCTCTCGCCGCGCGAACACCACGGCTCAGCCCGTTTGATCGGCATTTGACATTGTTGCGCACCACTATCAAATCATGCAGCAGCGCGCGTACGACGGCGGCAAGAAAGGCGACGAGCAGAAGGCGCAACCCGCGGACAGCGGCGCGGAGCTGGAGGTGTACAACCAGGGCATGTTCAAGACGGAGCTGTGCAACAAGTGGGAGGAGACGGGAGACTGCCCCTACGGCGACCAGTGCCAGTTCGCGCACGGCGTCGCCGAGCTCCGCCCCGTCATCCGCCACCCTCGCTACAAGACCGCGGTGTGCCGCATGGTGCTCGCCGGCGACGTCTGCCCCTACGGCCACCGCTGCCACTTCCGCCACTCGCTCACCCCCGCCGAACGCCACCTCCTTCGATCCTAGCTAAATTAAGGCAGTGCGCGGCCAGTCTTTTGCACCACCTGGACGGTTTGTTGCTTCCGCATGTATACTATAATACTACTACTATATACGATTATACACACGAAAATGTACAAAAATACGAACATCGTAAATAACACATAAGAGGTACGTACAGGGTACAGGAAGCCATATTGTAGAGCTAGTGGCACCGATATTGTAATGTGAATATCCACAAACAGGTTCCCTCAAACAGGATTAGTGTTTTCGTCAGCTCGATCAGGTTCAGGGACTTCAGATTCGTCAGTTTGTTCATATTCTGTTCAGAAGACGTGGTACTATAAGGCCCGTAAGGACGTGGATTCGCAAGTACTACTTCAAAAGTGCAGGTGTGAAATCCCCAGAAAGAAATGTGGCTGACGACTGTCATTTTGTTGGTGTCATGAGGCTTTTTATTAGGGTGGTATATAGAGGCTCTTTGATAGTTTGATTTCTTCATACTCGACCCATTGTTGTTACTGCAGTTTTCCGTTGAAATGAACAGTGATTTTTGCGGTATATACGTCGGCATGTTGCTCACTTGCTCACAGCACCGTTCCCTTGTAAAAAAACTGTATAAGAATTAGCGATTCTATACCTTTATGCATATTGCCTCATGACTTAATTTTTTGTTTAAAGTAACATATTTTAATATCTTAATTCCAAACTTGATTGAGGTGGTGTGTGCGTGACCGGCCGCGAGTGGTAGTGGTTGTGGTGGTTAGTTGGCCAAGGCGCTACGGGATATTGCCGTCAACAAGTACAATCACTCGAGGTGATTCTTGGATGAGTTCTTTTCCCAACTTTTTCAATTCACATCCCTCGTGTTTAGTATATGTTTTTCAAACTGCTAAACGATGTGTTTTTTTAAAAAAATTCTATATGAAAGTTGCTTTAAAAAAATTATATTAATCTATTTTTTTTAAAAAGCTAATGCTCAATTAATAATGCGCTAATAAACCACTCCATTTTCCATGCGCTAAGAAGCAACGAACACAGCTTCTCTGTTGTTCGGAGCGTGTAATACCTCTAACACGTAAAACGGAACGACTTATTAACGTATGATTAATTAAGTATTAGCTAATTTATTTTTTAAAATAGATTAATATGATTTTCTAAAGCAACTTGTACAGAAATTTTTTACCAGAAACGTGTCGTTTAACAATTTAAAAAACATACGCGCGAAAAATGAGGGACGTGGGTTGTGAAAGGAACAAAACGAACTCAGCCTAAATGTTGGCGTGGGCTTCCAATTAGCAACTTGGATTTTTTTTTTGGGGGGGAATAATAGCAACTTGGATTTATTGGCCACTATGAAGATTGAAGTGCAAACCAAAATTTCAGCGCAAATTCACCTCTAGAAAGAAAGATCAATTCAACTCACGTTATGTAGGTGGCACGGCAGCCCAACCATGCTTAAATTTGGATATACAGACAAGAAGGGATCCTGGACATATATAGATGAAGCAGAAGCAACTTAAAAAGCAACAGAAGGGAACACGGGTTTTCTTTTCTACAGATGAAAGGGAATCCAAGGGTTATGAGCGTCTAATAAGTGTCTTCTAGCCGGTCTGGCCATGCATATTGTGCAACAAACATATGTACATCTCCTTATGTACAGCCGTTAGTTCACGTTAAGCTTGCGCGGATGCATCACTTTTGCACGAGATGTAGTGTTGCATGCTATTGCACCCTTGATGCCTGGAGCATGCTGGAGAGGTCCCTCGACGCGAGGACGGACTTGTACATCTCCATGACCAGCCTCTGCCCGAGCTCGTCCGCCTTCTGCCGCAGCTGCTTCTTGCTCTGACCGCGCGACCGTCGCACCGGCACGCGCTTCTGCCACAGCGCCTCCGTCGTCCCGGCTCCCGGCTGCGACAGCGCCGCGGCCGCCTGCTTCTTGGCCACGCCGACCATGGCGTCCACGTACGCGTCCCGTACCCGCCCCAGCACCCGCGCGGGTACCTTCGCCACGGCGGTAG
>CM020179.1:37798003-37837103 GCA_009805545.1 Oryza longistaminata | reverse complement strand
CGCCACCTTGACGCGCGTGCGGAACATGCCTCCCAGCCGCACGGCCCACGCCCCGGCGCCATCGCTGCCGCTGCCGCTTCCGCCCCCGAGACGGACCAGGTTGCTCGTGCCGCGGCCCCCCGCGCTGCCGTCCACGCGATGGTACTTGCGGCTTCGCCAGTAGGACCGTATCCCCTTCGTGAACCCGATCGGGAAGGCCTCCTCTACGGCTGCCGCCATCTCACGTTCGTCGGGTTGGCCCTGTTGCTTGCTGCTTGGCTGCTTGCGTGTGTGTTGGGTGATGATGAAACTTGAGAGGGTTTGAGGCTTTGAGCACTTGAGCTGATCGATCACCAGCCCTCCTTTTATACGCTCCACGAGAGCTGCTTCCGTCACGTGTGGACACGTACAATAAATCGTCAGTTTATAACTAGTAGCGGTTCCCGGAAGGCGCGAGGGCGTAGGTAAAGAACAAGTGTCTGGTGAGGTGTTGTACTGTGTCAAGTTGCAGAGAAGCGATAGGTGCAACGTTAACGTACGTAACACCCGGTTACTATATATTAATCCAAGTTGACATTACGGGCGGGAACAAGTCCTTGGGAGTTTGTCATAATAAACTGAGGCTGCGTGGCTTGGTCACAGAGAAGGGTCCTGAAAATTTAAATACTCTGCAAATTGATATGGTTTTATAACAAGATGACGTGGTTATAGTGAGGACCGCGTATGTTTGACTCAGCTGCCTGGCTTGGCGCTTGGGTGTTAATTAGGGATTCAGTCAGGTCGATCCGGTCCACCAAAATGGCTTCTGACATGTGCAAAACATGTGGTTAACGAGTCGGAGTCGACCATAATTAATTTCAGTTTTCTTGTTGGAAGAAGTTACTCTCTCCGTCTCAAAATATAAGCATTTTTAGACTATGATCTAGTCTCTAAGATGCTATTTTGACTAACAATATCTATAAAAGTAAGATGTTTGAAATAAAAAAAGTTGCATATTATGATAGTATTTTAATAATAAATCTAGCAACATCAATTTTACATAATTGATCATTTTTATTTTTTCTATTAATAGTCAGAATTAAAAATGTTTGACTTGTTACTATGCTAAAAATGTTTATATTTTGAAACGGAGGAAGTACACCACTACATCATTTCATCGGCAAATTTGTGGGAACTGACATTAATCATGATTCATATGCACAATAACAAGAACAATCATGATGAAGACGGCGTTGTTTCTCTAAGGAACAAAAAATGGTCAAATGATTAATATATATATTTTTTATCCTCTAGTCAAGTTCTGGATATGTTCAGACTTCCTCTTTCTACTCCAAATGACGATACTACTAGTATACATGCAAGAGTTGTTCCAAAAAAAAATTCTAAAAAGAAAATACTCACCGTCCCACTATAAGTGCAGTTGTGGTTTTCCGTATTCAACGTTTAACCGTCCGTTTTTTTAAAAAAATATGATTAGTATTTTTGTTGTTATTAGATAATAAAACATGAATAGTCCTTTATGACTAACTTATTTTCTTTTTATTTTTTTTATAATTTTTTTAATAAGACGGACGGTTAAATGTTGGACACGGAAACCATAACAGCATTTATAATGAAATAGAGGGAGTGGTATACAAGAGTCCAATATGTGGGGAAAATGCTCCATATAGGCTAGGAGGTACTAGTCCCATGTGTGGTGCAGCGCGTTGGCTGATGCTTGGCGGGTCGTACTCTTCACGGATTTTCTATCATCCTATCATATATGAGCTTCTAGGTAGTAAGTTAAAAACGTTTTCTTGCTTTTCTGTTCTTCCACGACGTCATCTTAATTATGAGTTATACATCTAAAAGTAGATATTAGGAAGAGATAGCTTCATCCTTCCCATATCTTTTATTTAGAAAGTCTCTTCGCTCTTAAAAAAGTTAAAATACTGCTTGTGTCGTTTGGTTCAACTACAATTTCTTTCGACAAAAATAAGAGCCGAAGCCCGTATTATGATGCGTTTGATCTCAGTTATTTGATCGGAATACAAACATGCCAATAACATCTAAACTCTTTTCCTGCTCCAAGTAGCACCTACCTGGCGAAAATGCTCTGGTTCGGACACCCAATGGGAAAGAGAATATTAGGTGCTCGCGCCCCAGTCGTCCACACCTCATCATCCTTTTCTCTCCTTCTCTCGACTCTCTCGATCTTATCCATTTCCCTTCTCTATCTACACCGTTTCTCTTCACGCGAGGTGCTTCTCCTCCAGCTCTTTCTCCGTATGGCAACACTTCTCCTTCCACTCCTCCTTTGCGACGGCGACATCGCCGAATGCCGCCACCTCATTCCCCGCCTAGCCGGAGTCCGCCAGTGGTTGCCGCGACGGTGACAACAGCCAGATCCCTAGCCCTGACCCTGCAGTGTCACGCCCAGAAATTCACGAACCAGAATTTCTAAGCTGAATGTGCATTAAACCCCTGCTCCAGACCAACCAGGGTACACAAACGACAATTGTTGACATACCGATCCACGTCTTACAAAAATAGAAAAGATTACAAATGCAGCGGAAAAAGATAAAAGCGAGCTAAGCCTGAAGACTTGACTCCTGCAGCGGGCGACTCCATCCACAGGCAATCCTTGACGGCAGCGACGAAACCAACCTCTTCGAGACATCTTCAACTGAGAAGGACTTCAACTCTGGTGGGGGAAAAGAGAGCAAGACTGAGTACTACCCACTGTACTCAGCAAGTCATACCGGAGAGGAGGTATGATGCAAGATATATCCAAGGGAGGCTAAAGGTTCTTTTGCATAAAGTCGGCATTTCAAAGCAGTAGTTGAAAACAGTAAAACAGTTGTAGTAATTAATCCAATATTAACCAATCACGTCCAACGTTACACCACGTTGCAACAGGCCCAAACCACCACCTGAACTAACCAGTTCCAAAAGCTAACTAGGGTGAAACTAATCACGGTGAATCTGGTCGACCGCCCATAACCGCCGGCACGGCTATTCGAATAGTTTTACTCTGATCAGAGGTGTACAACTGTACCCACAAGACACAGCCCCACGACACGTTCCCGTGAGCCGACATGCCACCACGACATACCGGAAAGAGGCGTGACAGGACCCTTCGCATAACCCCTCTAACCGATCGCACCACACCTTAGGGTTCGCCCCCGTCCCCAGCAGGCAACGGGCAGCCCCCCCTTCGTGCCGCGGTGAATCCGGAAGCCGATCAAACCGAACAACCCCGGCCGACCCAGCTCCATCACGCCCACCCTCGCCTGGGTACGTCGGCTAGAGAAAAGCTACACTACAAGCCCAGCCGTTGCCCACGCTGGCTTGTGGTAAGTAGATAAATTCTTCCAGGGCATCCCGCGAACGGTCCTTAAATGCATGGGTGCGACTAGTAAGACCATGCACCCACAGCCCACCATGACGTGTATTTAATTAACCAACACCATTACGGTGGCACTAAATCAAAGCTATGCCAATAATCAAGTCATGCTTTAATGAGATCCCCATTTGTGCACTAGTTGAGCTAAGCAGGGCTAAGCATTCTCCTAAACCAACATCTAGTCATTTTAATACCCAAGTTATCAATGGCGTAAGGGAAACAACATATAGCTGAGTAATAGGACCCATCCCACATGATATTGTAAAACAATGCAATATTCAATAGAAATGCGGGATATTTGTAAATTGGGTACAATATGATCAATTGTATTGCATGACTTGCCTTGCTCTCGCACTGATGAGACCACAGCAACGTCTTCGAGAAACCGCGAATCGACGAAACGACCGAAATCTACGCGACAACAAAGCACACAAGCAAAACATGCTATAAGACTACTGAAACAGGAAGCAAAACCATTTTTAATGGATTCTATACATTTTTATGAATTTACTGAGACTTGAATGGACTTAATCGGAGCCGATGAATTAGATATGATTTTTAGAAGATTCTCTGTGTTTTTACTATTAAAGAAAAGCCTTAATCAATTTATTGCGCAATATTGCCCCAGGGCTGACGTCAGCAAGGGGTGGGGCGGCGCCGACATGCGGGCCCCACTGGTCAGCGGCACTAAGGAGAGGGAGAGGGGGCGGCTGGCAGGCGGGGCCACTGGGCAGTGTCACAAAGGGGGGGGAAGGCGGCCTGGCTCCCGGTCGGTCCGGCTCGGCTTCAAGCGGCGGCCGGTTATGGCGAGGGCGGCGGCGGCAAGCGGCCACGACGGCGGCGGCCGGCGACGCGGGCGACGGCGCTTCGCGGCGACGCGCATGCGGGGAGCGGCGGCGCGCGCGAGAGGAAGAAAGGGGAGGGAGTTCTCACCGGGGTTCGGCCGGCGCGGAGGATACGACGGCAAACGGCGACGGTGAGCGACCGGAGGGCGACGGTGAACGGCGGCCAAGCTCCGGGACACCCTAAGAGAAGGAAGTGAGAGAGGTTAGATGGAAGAGAAGGTGTCCACGGCGAGCGAGAGCCATGGCCGACGGCGGCAGCTATGGTGGTACTCACCGGCGCGCGGGGAGAAGCGGGCCCTGACGGCGGGATTGGATGGGGATGCGGCGGCCGGGGTAGCTTTGGCGCGCGAAGCTAACGCGGCGGCGGATTGGCTTGGCAGCGGCTCCAGCGGCGGCGAGCGGCGGCCGGAGGAGTGGAAAAGGCGGCGGCGGCGGGTGTAGCGGCGCGGGAGCGATGGAGAGCTCGGGAGCGGCCGATGGAAAAAGGAAAAAGGAGGAGGAGAATGCGGGGATGGTTTAGATGGGCTCGGGAGGGGCAGACGAGGCCGGGAGGCGCCGGATTTCTCGCCGACGTGGGGGAGTGGGGAGAGAGAGTTGGGGGGGGATTCAACCCGAATCCCGCCTTACGGGGCGCGCGCGGGGCGGGAAGGCGTGGGGAAGGGGGCGGCGACGTGGGCGCGGGGCGCGGAGTGGGCGCGGAGCAGCGGATACGCGGCGGCGTGGGCGGTGGTTTCGGCGGCGGTTGGCGCGGGCGTGAGCGCCGGAGGTTAGGGAAAGGGCTGACAGGTGGGCCCCACCTGTCAGCGCCCGAGGGAGTGAGGGGGAGGCGACTGGACTTCGGGAGGGGGCGGGAGAAGCGGGCCGGCCCAGGAAGGGGCGCCGAGCGCGGGGGAGGGATGGGCCGACGGCCCATCTAGAGAAAAAGGAAAGAAAAGAGAGGAAAAGGATTTTTTTCCTGGGAGTAATATATTGCACATGCTCATTTTTAATTGGTTAAAATTATTTCCAAGGCTCTGAAAATTCCACTGAAAATCCTGTTAGCATATTTTGACATGTAGAATCCAAGAAAAATTCCACATGCCGATTCCGATTATTATTTGCATTTATTAATTTAGGTTTCTCTCTTGCCTTTAAACAAATAATTTCTTCCAACCATTTATTAATTGAGTTTTGCTACGGAAAAGAACTTCTGGGCGCGACAAACCTACCCCCTTAAACGGAATCTCGGCCCCGAGATTCGGAAGAGCTGGCGAAGAGGTGCGTAGGGCGGCCTTTAATTCATCTTCTCTTTCCCAGGTGGCCTCTTCCTCTGAGTGGTGGCCCACTGAACTTTGCAAAACCTAATCACCTTGTTTCTGGTCCTTCTCTCACTGGTCTCAAGGATGCGAATCGGCTTCTCCACATAGGTCAAATCTTCTTGGATGTCAATGTGCTCTGAGCTAGCTTGTTCCTCAGGTACACCTCAAACACTCTTCAGTTGAGACACATGAAACAACATCGTGGATACCAACCATATTAGATGGAAGCTCTAGCTGGTATGCGACTTCACCTCTGCGTTCCAAGATCCTGTATGGTCCCACAAAGCGTGGTGCCAACTTGCCTTTGGTTTGGAAGCGGTGTACTCCCCGAAGGGCAGGAGTGACACGAAGGTACACATAATCCCCTGCTTCGAAAAGTAAGCTCTCTTCGGCGATTATCAGCATAACTCTTCTGCCGAGACTGGGCGATTCGCAGTCTTTCCCTGACGGTCCTGACTTTCTCCTCTGCTTCGGTAACACTTCTGCCCAAACAGTTGGCGCTCACCTGTTTGATCCCAGAAAAGTGTGTGTGCGGCACTTTCGTCCGTACAATGCTTCAAACGGTGCCATTTGCAAACTGGACTGATAGCTGTTGTTGTAAGAGAATTCCGCATACGGTAGACTTTTATCCCAGGCTCCACCAAAGTCAAGTGCCAAGCCTCAACATATCTTCCAAGAATTGATTTACTCGCTCGGTCTGACCATCTGTTTGCGGATGATAAGCCGTGGCTGAAATTCAAACGAGTCCCCAATCTTTCTTGCAGTTTCTGCCAGAACTTTGAAGTGAATTGACTTCCTCGATCAGATACAATCTTCTTAGGTACCCCATGCAAACACATGATCTTGAAAAGTAAAGCTCTGCCAACCTTTTCCCAGTATAGGTAGTGTTACTGGAATGAAATGAGCAACTTTGGTGAGTCGATCCACGACCACCCAGATTGAATCGTGCCCCGACGATGTCCTGGGCAAACCTGTTATGAAATCCATTCCGATTTCTTCCCATTTCCATTCCGGGATTTGAAGGGGTTGGAGTAAGCCTGCTGGCCTTTGATGCCTTGCCTTCACTCGCTGGCAAACATCGCAGAGTGCGACGAATTCGGCTATTTCCCTTCTCATGCTGACCCACCAAAATTTTTCTTTAAGGTCTGGTACATCTTGGTGCTGCCTAGTGAATGGAATACTGTGTCTGATGGGCCTCGGTGAGTATCAGATCCTTCAGCTCCTTGTCGTCAGGTACACACAATCTTTCCCCCATCCAGATTGTGCCATGCTCATCCTCATGGAAATCTCGAGCTTTTCCAACCCTCATATTCTTTTTTAGCTCAGCTATTTCATGATCATTTACCTGAGCTGCTCTGACTTGATCCACGAGCGTAGGCCGTGCCTCTAGGGCAGCTACGTACCCGTGTTCCACGATGCCTAAATTTAGGTGCTCAAGATCTTGCTGCAATTTGCCACACATGCCTTCAGTGCATAAGGCATTGCAATAGCTCTTCTGCTCAGAGCATCTGCTACCACATTTGCTTTGCCTGGATGATAGTGTATCCCCATGTCATAATCTTTAATCAACTCCAGCCATCTTCGCTGTCGGAGATTCAAGTCGGGCTGGGTGAAGATATACTTTCAAGCTCTTGTGATCAGTGTAAACTTCACAGCGGTTGCCAATAAGATAGTGCCCCAAGATTTTCAGAAGCATGAACCACTGCTGCCAACTCAAGGTCATGAGTGGGATAATTGGTCTCGTGTGGACGCAACTGTCGCGAAGCATATGCGACCACTCTGCCTTCTTGCATCAAACACACATCCCAACCCTTGGCGAGATGCATCACAATAGACCTGGAAGTCTTCGTCTGGTCGGGCAGGAATCAGGACTGGTTCAGAGACTAACCTCTTCTTAAGTTCTTCAAAACTTTGGTTGCACTCAGCTGACCACTTGAATTTTTCATCTTTCTTTAGCAACTGTGTCATGGGCCTGGCAATCTTGGAGAAATTTTCGATGAACCGACGGTAATAGCCCGCAAGTCCAAGAAAACTCCGGATCTGAGAAACTGTCTTTGGTGGGTTCCACTTTGTAACTAATTCCACATTTGATGGATCCACTGCCACGCCTTGAGCAGAAATGACGTGACCCAGAAATTTGACCTCCGATAACCAGAAGTCACACTTGCTAAATTGGCATATAAACTGGTGCTCCTTCAATTTCTCGAGTACCAGACGAAGATGTTGCTCATGTTGTTCTTAAGACTTTGAATAGATAAGTATGTCGTCAATGAACACCACGACAACTTGTCAAGAAAACTCCATAAACACTTTGTTCATCAAGTTCATGAAGAAAGCCGGTGCATTGGTGAGTCCAAATGACATAACTGTGCACTCAAACAACCCATACCGAGTGGTGAAGCCTGTCTTGGGAATATCCTCTTCCCGAATTCTCAACTGATGATAGCCTGATCGCAGGTCTATCTTGGAAAACACCTTAGCTCCTTTTAGCTGATCAAACAGGTCATCAATTCTTGGCAACGGATATTTGTTCTTTGATTGTGACCTCATTAAGGGCCGATAATCAATGCACTTCCTCTTAGTCTTGTCTTTCTTCTCCACAAAGATAACCGGAGCACCCCAAGGTGAAGTACTCGGTCGAATGTACCCTTTCTGCAGCTGTTCATCAACTTGCTTTTTGACTTCTGCTAGCTCGTTAGCTGCCATTCTGTACGGCCTCTTGTAGATTGGTGCAGTTCCGGGTGCCAGATCAATTCGGAACTCGATTTCTCTCCTTCGCTGGCATTGTGTAGTGAGGTCTTCAGGAAATACTCAGGATATTCTTGTACTATAGGAATATCCTCCAACTTCTTGGGACTTTTCTCCACTGCTTCCATCTGACCCTCAATAGCAGCCTGATTCAGACTCGCTACGGACTTCTGCGACACTGGAGAACGGAAGGTGATCTTCCCCCTTTGTCGTTGGTTAGGGTGATGGTGCGGCCTGCGCAGTCAATCACCCCCTTGTGTCTGGTCAACCAATCCATTCCGAGAATGACATCCAGGTCTTTGGATTCGAGAAGGATGAGGTTGGATAGAAATTGTGACCTCTTGATCTCTATAGTCACTGAGGGGCAATAATGTGCGTCCTCATGTCATTTCCAGGGGTATGAACCTGCATCGGTATTTTAAGTTCCACTACCGATAATCCATGTGCCCCAGCAAATCTCTGGAAATGAAAGAGTGCGAGGCACCTGAATCAAAGAGAACTGTTGCTGGATATGAGTTCACTGGAAACGTGCCCAGCACGACCTCTGGTGCTGCCTGTGCTTCCCCTGCAGACACATGATTGGCGCGGGCCTGGATGAACCTGGGTCCAGCGCGATTCAGCTTCGGACACTTGCCAGCAAAGTGGCCGTGCTTGCCACAGTTGAAAGCAGGGTCCTGGCTTTCCTACAGCCCCCTTCTTGGGCTGTTCTGACTGAGCTGACACAGCTGTGGATCTGACTGAGCTGGTGCCATTAGTGGGGGTGGAGTCGAGTTGTGGTCATGCTGCTCGGTACTGTTGCGACTGCCACCGTTGTAGTCATTGTTGAAGTTACTCGGGTGATAGGGACGGTGCTGACAGACGATCAGGGTGGAAGGCCCACCTAGCTGTCCCGTCATGAAGCGAGGCTTCTGATTGTTTCCCCTGAGGAAAGCTGATCTGAGCTGCCTTTCTTTTACGGTCCATTTTGTTGCGTTGCTCTTCCTGACGGATAGCCTTGTCCACAAGCTTCTCAAAATCATCATAGACTCCGGAGATTAGCTGGTTGGTCAACTCATCATCAAGACCAAACAAAAACTTCTCCTGCATCTCGGCATCGGTGCGCACGTCCTCAGGAGCGTAGCGCGCAAGGCGGTTGAACTCGTGCAGGTACTCTGTAACTGACATGGTTCCTTGCTGGAGCGCACGGAACTCTCTCTTCTGTTGTGCCATAATCCCTTCAGGAATCTGTGCCTTCCTGAAGCTTTGACAAAACTCTGCCCAAGTAACCTCCGTTGCATCTAGACGGGTCACCACGTAGTTATCCCACCAGGCAGAAGCAGGACCTTGCAACTGATGTGTAGCAAAAGCAACCTTCTCTCCGGTCGTTGCATTGCAGAAGGTTCAGCTTCTTCTCAACAGCACGGAGCCAGTCATTGGCCTCCATGGGTTGGTGGTGCTTGAGAAAGTGGGTGGCTGGATGCGGAGAAAGTCTAACAGTTTGGACAGGTGTGATGGTGGAGGAGCAAACCGCTGGTTCTGCTGCACCTGTTGCAACACCTGATGGTGATGTTGCTGCATCTGTTGCATCATCATTGTCATCATTTGAGTGACCGTTGGGTTTTCGGGCGGTGGAGATGATCTGCTGCCAGATGCACCACTGACATGAGCTCCATCGGTCTGCTCTTCGCTGCCCTGGCGTCGCTGGAGTCACGGGGATCATTCCTTGTCTTCACCATCTGGAGGAGGATAGGTAGAAATAAGAGAAAGGAAGAAAACAGATGGCTCGGAAGCTAATCTTTCTTATAAGTTTAAGGGCAATTATCTTAATCTTGATTAAAACACTGAAAAAGAGGCACGCAACTCCTAATAAAGGCAGCCATACCACTAACACATGATATCGACCGCCGACTAACCCACAAGCAACAAACCTAAACACAGAAACTAGCTAGCAACCAAAACTAAGAAAACGATAAGGCTAAAGGCGACGACTCTGAAGCTTGGAGCGGCGCTTGCGATCGAACAACAGGTCTGACATCTAAGGTAGGCAAGGGATAGGAATCAACGCATGCTCAAACCAAATTAAATAAAGCCACAAATGACTCAAGCAACTAGCCAAGCATGATGATTTTTATGCATGGAACATTTTTCATGAAACCCAAACAAAGATACCCATGCAACAGACTAATCAATGAATCAATGCACAAAATAGATGCATAGCTAAATGATACGCATAAAATCTCCCCATCGTACCTAGACACGACTTAGTGCATATCACCTAAAAATCCCCGACTCACTGTCAAATAAATTCCGAATAAACTTTTACTAAACCCTAGACTGTCCCTAGTCGAGAAATCCAATTAAATAAGCGACCAAGATTTTTCCCACAAACTCAAAAGAACAAAACCCCAAAATTTTACCGAAACAAATCCAAGTGCAAAAAGCATATGCAGATGAAAAGGTTTCAGAGGGCTCTTAGGGTTTCCATTTGGCTTGTCCTACGGTCAAGGCCGGCTCTGATACCAACTTGTCACGCCCAGAAATTCACGAACCAGAATTTCTAAGCTGAATGTGCATTAAACCCCTGTCCAGGACCAACCAGGGTACACAAACGACAATTGTTGACATACAGATCCACGTCTTACAAAAATAGAAAAGATTACAAATGCAGCGGAAAAAGATAAAAGCGAGCTAAGCCTGAAGACTTGACTCCTGCAGCGGGCGACTCCATTCCACAGGCAATCCTTGACGGCAGCGACGAAACAACCTCTTCGAGAATCTTCAACTGAGAAGACTTCAACTCTGGTGTGGGGGAAAAGAGAGCAAGACTGAGTACTACCCACTGTATCAGCAAGTCATACCGGGAAGAGGAGGTATGATGCAAGATATATCCAAGGGAGGCTAAAGTTCTTTTGCATAAGTCGGCATTTCAAAGCAGTAGTTGAAAACAGTAAAACAGTTGTAGTAATTAATCCATATTAACCAATCACTGTCCAACGTTACACCACGTTGCAACAGGCCCAAACCACCACCTGAACTAACCAGTTCCAAAAGCTAACTAGGGTGAAACTAATCACGGTGAATCTGGTCGACGACCGCATAACCGCGGCACGGCTATTCGAATAGTTTTACTCTGATCAGAGGTGTACAACTGTACCCACAAGACACAGCCCACGACACGTTCCCGTGAGCCGACATGCCACCACGACATACCGGAAAGAGGCCGTGACAGGACCCTTCGCATAACCCCCTCTAACGATCGCACCACACCTTAGGGTTCGCCCCGTCCCCAGCAGGCAACGGGCAGCCCCCTTCGTGCCGCGGTGAATCCGGAAGCCGATCAACCGAACACCCCGGCCGACCCAACTCCATCACGCCCACCCTCGCCTGGGTACGTCGGCTAGAGAAAAGCTACACTACAAGCCCAGCCGTTGCCCACGCTGGCTTGTGGTAAGTACGATAAATTCTTCCAGGGCATCCGCCGAACCGGTCCTTAAATGCCATGGGTGCGACAGTAAGACCATGCACCCACAGCCCACCATGACGTGTATTTTAATTAACCAACACCATTACGGTGGCACTAAATCAAAGCTATGCCAATAATCAAATCTATGCTTTAATGAGATCCCCATTTGTGCACTAGTTGAGCTAAGCAGGGCTAAGCATCTCCTAAACCAACATCTAGTCATTTTAATACCCAAGTTATCAATGGCGTAAGGGAAACAACATATAGCTGAGTAATAAAGACCCATCCCACATGATATTGTAAAACAATGCAATATTTAATAGAAATGCGGGATATTTGTAAATTGGGTACAATATGATCAATTGTATTGCATGACTTGCCTTGCTCTCGCACTGATGAGACCACAGCAACGTCTTCGAGAAACCGCGAATCGACGAAACGACCGAAATCTACGCGACAAACAAAACACACAAGCAAAACATGCTATAAGACTACTGAAACAGGAAGCAAAACCATTTTTAATGGATTCTATACATTTTTATGAATTTACTGAGACTTGAATGGACTTAATCGGAGCTCGGATGAATTAGATATGATTTTTAGAAGATTCTCTGTGTTTTTACTATTAAAGAAAAGCCTTAATCAATTTATTGCGCAATATTGCCCCAGGGCTGACGTCAGCAAGGGTGGGGCGGCGCCGACATGCGGGCCCCACTGGTCAGCGGCACTAAGAGAGGGAGAGGGGCGGCTGGCAGGCGGGGGCCACTGGGCAGTGTCACAAAGGGGGGGAAGGCGGCCTGGCTCCCGGTCGGTCCGGCTCGGCTTCAAGCCGGCCGGCCGGTTATGGCGAGGGCGGCGGCGGCAAGCGGCCACCGACGGCGGCGGCCGGCGACGCGGGCGACCGGCGCTTCGCGGCGACGCGCATGCGGGGAGCGGTGGCGCGCGCGAGAGGAAGAGAAGGGGAGGGAGTTCTCACGCGGGTTCGGCCGGCGCGGGAGGATACGACGGCAAACGGCGACGGTGAGCGACGGAGGGCGACGGTGAACGGCGGCCAAGCTCCGGGACACCCTAAGAGAGGGAAGTGAGAGAGGTTAGATGGAGAGAAGGTGTCCACGGCGAGGAGAGCCATGGCCGACGGCGGCAGCTATGGTGGTACTCACCGGCGGCCGGGGAGAAGCGGGCCCTGACGGCGGGATTGGATGGGGATGCGGCGGCCGGGTAGCTTTGGCGGCGGCGAAGCTAACGGCGGCGGCGGATTGCTTGGCAGCGGCTCCAGCGGCGGCGAGCGGCGCGCCGGAGGATGGAAAAGGCGGCGGCGGGGTGTAGCGGCGCGGGAGCGATGGAGAGCTCGGGAGCGGCCGATGGAAAAAGGAAAAAGGAGGAGGAGAATGCGGGGATGGTTTATATGGGCTCGGGAGGGCAGACGAGGCCGGGAGGCGGCCGGATTTCTCGCCGACGTGGGGGAGTGGGGAGAGAGAGTTGGGGGGGATTCAACCCGAATCCCGCCCTTACGGGCGGCGCGCGCGGGGCGGGAAGGCGTGGGAAGGGGGCGGCGACGTGGGCGCGGGGGCGCGGAGTGGGCGCCGGGAGCAGCGGGATACGCGGCGGCGTGGGCGGTGGTTTCGGCGGCGGTTGGCGCGGGCGTGAGCGGCCGGAGGTTAGGGAAAGGGCTGACAGGTGGGCCCCACCTGTCAGCGCCCGAGGAGTGAGGGGGAGGCGACCTGGACTTCGGGAGGGGGCGGGAGAAGCGGGCCGGCCAGGAAGGGCGCCGAGCGCGGGGGAGGGATGGGCCGACGGCCCATCTAGAGAAAAAGGAAGGAAAAGAGAGGAAAAGGATTTTTTTCCTGGGAGTAATATATTGCACATGCTCATTTTTAATTGGTTAAAATTATTTCCAAGGCTCTGAAAATTCCACTGAAAATCCTGTTAGCATATTTTGACATGTAGAATCCAAGAAAAATTCCACATGCCGATTCCGATTATTATTTGCATTTATTAATTTAGGGTTTCTCTCTTGCCTTTAAACAAATAATTTCTTCCAACCATTTATTAATTGAGTTTTGCTACGGAAAAGAACTTCTGGGCGCGACATGCAGCGACGCGGCCTCGCCCCTCACGACATGGCTCGGGCCCCTGCCACCGACGTTGTGTTTATCGCCGATGATCTAGCCAACCACCGGAGAGAATGAAGAAGTGGATCTAGTTAGTATTATTTTTAGGGTGATTTTTCGATGTTTCAGTCTCTATATGTGGATGTTCATTAGTTCGACCGAAGTGTTTCAGTGGGGTTTTTTATGGTGTTTTTTTTTGTCTTCAATTTCACTATCTTGTTGATGTTTCAATGGCTTTAATCGTTGTTTCATGTGTTGAAGTAAATTTTTTATCTAGCGATCTGATTGTGTTCACTATTTTCAAGAACCGAAACATTCTTTACTAGGGCTGAAACATTGTTTTATGAGGGGTGAAACACGTCTGATTTTTAGAAAAAATCAGGCGTCCGATTTGTAGTTTTTCGCAGCGGCAGATAACCTACTTCTACAGTTCTACCAACCCAATTGCTCAAGTGCCTAATCATCTTCCCATCAGCTCGACTCACCATGCCACGCTCTGGTGCTGTTCTCCAATGCTGCTTCCCTCCAGTCCAATGCAACATTCTCTACTCATTCTAATAATGCTCCATTGTGGTTACATGCATGTATCAGTATGGCACCTTTGTTTCGCCTATAGCTAAATACAACTCAAAGCGTAATTATCACAAATATGTTATATCATACATGACGTAAAATAATAAACTAATTTATTTTCATACAGAATGAATGAAAGTAAAATCGTTTTTCAAGGCTTGACCAGGACCGGGATTAACCATTGTATTAGTATATTTGCCCTACATTTCTTTTGCTCATGATTGAATCACCTCCCTCAATCACCAAACTAGGTATAACACCTCCCCATATCTCAAAAAATATGTAAATTAACTCATTCAGTGGATTGAGAAGCGTTTTTTTTTTTTTTTTTTTGCTGATATGACAGGTTGACCACGGTTTATTCGCTTAGTCGGCGAGTCTCTTAGCAGAAAAACTAATAAATTTGTAGTGGGACCCATGTGTCACCCTTCTTTCTTTCCACTCCTTTCTCTCTCTCCTTTCTCTCCTCGGTAGAGCATGGCAAGAGGTCGGCAACGCCTGGTCGTAAGGAGCAAAGGTTGGAGAGGACGCTGGCGATGGGTGCTTGTCTCCACAATTCGGCGAGAGGGTGCGACAAAGGTGGAGGATGGGACATGGACGACAGGTTGACCGACAGGCAAGGAAACTGGCGGAGAGGAGGGGATCGACGGACGGCGTTAAACGAAGCTGGGGGGTGTAGTGGTGGAGGTGAGGCGGCGGTTGTGTTGGACGGTGCGCTGGAGTCTTGTCAGCGATCGTGGCCTTGCGGTGTGGTGGACACGTCCCCGACCAGAGGTTGGAGGGGTGGCAGGGCCCAGATCTACGAGGCTAGGTGTCGAGGAGTGATCCTCTCTAGTGGATGTCTGGAGACCCCCCCCCCCCTTGTGAGTTCGGCCGGGGGAGATGGCGCGATGATCAAGAGCGTACTTCCGCTTGCAGTCTAGCCGCTAGATCGTTACCTAGCCTCTATGAAAGACGAGGGATTATACAGGTTCGGGCCGCCGGGAGGCGTAACACCCTACTCCTGTGTGTGGGATTATTGTTAATTCTTACAAGAGGTCTTGAGCTCCTACGAAAACCTAGCTGTTCCTCCTTTAGAGCTCAAATAATCGAGAGTCGTCCCCTTTCTCGGTGGGTAAGGTCCTCCTTTTATAGTTCAAGGGGATACCACATGTGCCGTCTGTACCTACCCCTCCGTGGGAGGGGGACCCACCCTGCCTGGGTCAGACAGCCATACGTGCCTTCAACTGGAAGCAAGGTGGTCGTGCGTCCTTGGATGGGGCCTGACGCTGCCCCCCGCCTGACACAGGGGAGATCCCTGTCATTCGCCATTAAATGCATGGAGACTTTGGTCGCTCACCACGCGCAGAGGGCACTCCTGGGAATGTGCTGATGGGACAGAGCATATCTGCCCCCACTCCGCCTGACACAGAGCGGAATGTGGGGGCACTGCCACCCGTCCCATTGTCTGCGACCAGTCACAGACCGGTCATGCTCGATTGACAGAGGTCAATCGAGCAGCGGCGCATGCCCGCCCACACCGCATTAAACGCGGCGCGGGACGGTTGGGGCACCGTGCATTGAAGGTGCGGAGCAGTGTCTCCTGCTCCGCCTGCTCTCCCCGCCACATGGTGGCCGGACGAGGGCCTCAGGGTGGCACACGCTGAGGGCTCGAGGGTCGTGATGTGGCACCCCGAGGCTCCCTGGTCACGTCAGCGCTACCTGACCGCCTCCCCCGAGGGGGCGGGGGAAAGCCAGGCCGCTCAGCCACATGGCCAGACGGGAAGGCGGCTTCCCTCTGTTGTGCGTACCATCGGGTCCATATCACCGACGCTAGGTGTCAGAACACGATGAAGACGTGCACTCGGGGAGTGTGGCGATTTTGTAGAGGAGGCCTGATCTGGGCGGTGGTAACATGCTGTTGCAGAGGTGCTAGTGGGCATCAGGCATGCCATCAAGCTAGTAGCTCTGTTGTTCGCCTACTTTAGGCAATCGCCGATCCCCTGCAACATCACGACGAGGAGCTCGTTGCCACTAGCCTTGTTGCCAAGCGCCGCTGCCGTCATGATGCATGGCCACGCCGCGGTGATGATGACGACGTTGCTGGGGAAGGCTCGCCAGGGATGATGGTGGACGGGCGAGCGATCTTCGCTGCTAATCACAACGCTATCTTCTTCGCCAATCGCAACGCCATCTGCGTCGCCGCACTTTGCGGATCGCCTTGACAGCTCCTTCTCGATCATGTCATCAAACTTCTTTCCACTGCTACTTGCGAGGAAAGAGGGAAAGAGAGGAGAGAAATGGGGAAGGAGAAAAGTGATGTAACTAACATATGGTGCCCACCACATGTGTTTGCCACATTTCACTAACATTTGGGGGCCACATGCTGAATCAGCAAAAACCACTTCCTAAGCCACCGAAGGAGTATATTTGCACCGCTTTTCGAAGTGGGGGAGGGGGGGCGTCATACCCGCTTTTGTGGTTGATAGATACAATTTGATCAGGGTAAGAAACGAGGGAAGAAAAATAGACTTATTTCATAGCCTTTCACCGATGAGTTTTGCGGCTTCGAGCCTTGCCTTTGAACAAGCCCAATAATGAGTTGCCTTAAAGTTTCAATGTTCTGAAATGAGCCAATATGCAAGGGAAAAGGACACGCTATATACCTTGTTTAGTTAGCCCATGTTTTCCGGTTCACTCCACGTTAGTGGGCCACAATTTTGAACTAGATTTCGGGCCCATCCACGGGAACGGGCTGGGATCATGGACTACCAAACTAATGAAGATGAGGTCACAGATGGAATTTGCTAGGAATAAGAACAGACTACAGACTACTAGTTGCCAAAATAAAAGAAGCATCAAGCATCCATGCTACGGTAGTAAACTATTTACTCCTACGTCGGATATTGTACTGTGGATTGAATGGTGCACACGATTAATACACCTACGTACTGTGCACAATCCACTATTTCCATCACAGATCACAGGGTGGGTTCCCATCGGTAAAAATGGCTCCCATTAAAAAGTGTAAATTTAGCTAATGCGCATCACACACTTGGGTTATATTTGCCATAACCGTCCAAATTAACTATTCAGTTAATGGACACTACATTATTGCGTATATTTGATAACTAATCAAAGCTGTATTTATGGTGCAATTGCATGGATCTAGACTATAATTGTTTCAAAGTAAATTTGGATTTAATATATAAAATATAATTCTCTTAAATCCATTCCGAGCATATATACATTTAGTTATTATTGTGCTCCAATATATACTCAATCGGTCTACACTGCATATCCTAACCTAACCACAGAGTGTGCAAAAGTGCGTGTGCGTGCAGGATGTTTTGGGGTAGGTGGGGGAAGGCCAAAGTCCGCCGCGTTGACCCACAAATATTTTCTATTTCGTACCTTTGTATTTTAATATTGTACATATATAACTTTCCTATACCCGTATTTAATTTCGACCAAATATCGTACAATACAATATGGGAGATTTACAATATATATATTTGGTTTTCAGTGAAAAGTATATCTCTATATGCGTGCAACTGATATAGAAAAATGATATTAAGAAGTTCTTTTAGTAATAGTGAAATAATAAAGTCCGGACAATGATAATAAAAATGATTATAATTAAACTATATCTTGAACCTTAGGTAATGAGTGGGAATTGATATTGCCGTATTATTTTGAAGTGTGTATTCTTACATTTATCAAGTACAGTGAGTAGCAGCCAGTTTTTCCACAAAAAGGATGCATGATATATAATGCGGTCTCTTGTTGTACCCAACACATAATCCCCCACCCACCCGAAAAAAACAAATGTAAACAAACTACAGTAGAATATCTATATATTCATGTATTTATTAGTGAGTCACATGGACGTCCTTTTTAAAATATTGAAAAAAAACCGTCCAGAAATATACTCTTAGTCGTAGTGACAACCAAGCTCTCCTGTGGTATATCGAAGAACAGAACCAACTTGTGTCCTCATTCCTCAAAAAAAAAAAAAAAGGAAATCAGGAACTAGATCACCGACGGACGAACACAATTCCATACCCATCACGAGCTCGTGACATTGACTTGACAATATGAAATGAACTGCTACAGTACATTCTGCTTTGCAATTAATTTCTTACAAGTGACTGTGAATGATCTAAACACAGGAGAGTAAAGAGAAACAAAGCAAAAAGGAAAAAAAAAAACTTGATATATTGGCAGAAGAACTATACGGATCATATGACCAGAGTACTAGAGAGTGCAGATCCCTGGAACGCCGGCGTGATCAACTCCGTCGAGACGTACCGGAGATGTCCGCCACCTTGCAATTGCTGCCGATCGATCACCATAGGAACCATAGGCTCGCGAACGCAGCACACGCCGTGAACAGACGTACGGCGCGGCTCCCGTGCGACGACGGTGCATGCTTTGTTGAAAATTTTATAGACCTGTGTGGCTACATGTCCCATGCCCTACGAAAGCGCAATGTGGCCTCGCTCTGGCAGCTACATTATAATGGCCAGACCTATATAATTAGTAATATATCATGATAATAATTAAAGATAAAATATTAGATTCGGTGGTTACACACGTTAAACGGCGCGGTGAAATATGGAAGGAGGATGACTCCACTTTTACAATAGTAGAGAAATGTAGTGATGTGCAAATGTTTTGCATAATCCTATAAAGATTAGTAACTGCCGGATAAAATATAAAAATGATCTATATGTGTTTTTCACAACAGTGCCAATTACTCAGTAATATTTATTGACAAATATATTTAAGAACTTTTTTCTAGAGAATATACAAGTTGCCAGTATTATAAATTATTATAGAAGGATAAATCAGATGTGTGGGGGTAAAGTGGGTTGGCGTGTCCAGGCCCGATTATGAACTCAATTATTTTTCAAGGAGAAAGGAATTCCATAATTAATAAGACATGTAGGGTAAGCTCAGCCAGCTAATTAATCCGCATGTGAACAAACAGGAGACCCTTCAGTTTACAACAAAAGAACAAAGCAGACAGAGAGAGAACCTTCGATTGCCAACCACCCTTTATTTGCAAAAAGCTGAAGTGTGATGCTTCAACCAAAAGTTTTGGTGCATGTCAACCATATGATACATGCGTGTCTTTTAGTTAATAAACTCTGCCTTTGATCAAAGGGTAGGACGATCTTTTTCTTACTGATGCACTTGCAAAGTTACAGTCCTCTGTTCTATCTTTATTGAGGTTGAATAAGCACTCCTAGCCATCCTCCTATCCCACACATTTTTCGAATATGTGTTACCATCAACCTCCCCTATAGACATGGTGCATCCCATAAGTGAAAGGAGGATCCTTTTTTAACATGCATCCACATCGATGGCAAAACCTAGGCCATTCGATCTAGTATTTTAAAACTTTAGCCGTTAGATTATCTACGCAAAATATCATAAAGTTCCCATCGAGAAACATCTATTACAGAAAGGTTCTTCCATGTCCCTATGAAAGAGTCTTTCATTCTTTTGGTTTTAATCCTTCCTTCTTCTCCTCTTTACTATCTGGTCCTCCCACCTCACCTAGCTACTAGCTGAGGAGTTAGAGAACAAAAGCAAGGCATAGTACATTTGAATAACAAAAATATTCAATTTCCCACTACATTGGCATCTTAATTTTCCTATAACATGGATATAGTAAATTTGCTAAGATTTATACGTGGTATTGACACCGTAAACTTTGTAAATCTGCTTTAACATTGACATCATGGCCAGCCCTAAGAATTCGAGACCCCTATGCGAAACACAAATTCATGTCCTATATTTATGAAGTGCCAAGAAAAAAGAATAAATTAGTGGTGGCACTCTATGTAAGTTGGAAGAAGATTTTTTTTAAATGAAGGTGGAAAAAACAATTATGTCATTTTCAATCTAGTTTTATGTATTTTTTTTGCCTCTTAATTGCACCAGTTTAGATGGCAATGGCACGTAGAAGCACGGTGGATCAATTTCAGTGGCAAATTTACAATTCGTGTTTTTAATGGCTATTTCAAATTAAGGGTGAAATGTAGTGGTATATTTGCAATTATCCCTAATGTTAAATACTCCTCACCTTTTTATTTAATATGATTAACTTACAAAAATAATAAAATTATTGTTAAAAATATTTTTATAAAACTATTGTTAAAGTATACGTTATCATGTACTAGAGCTTAGCTCACAAGACTAACTACCTGTTTGGGAAACAGGGACTTGGAACAAGTCCCTATCACATCAGATGTTTGGACACTAATTTAGAGTATTAAACATAGACTAATTACAAAACCCATTCCATAACCTTGGACTAATTCGTGAGACGAATCTTTTGAGCCTAATTACGCCATGATTTGACAATGTGATGCTACAGTAAACGTTTCATAATTATAGATTAATTAGGCTTAAAAAATTCGTCTCGCGGATTAGCTCTCATTTATGAAATTAGTTTTTTATTAGTCTATATTTAATACTCCAAATTAGCGTCCAAACATCCGATGTGACAGGGACAACAAGTTTTAGCCCCATCTAAAGATCAAGCCAAGTCGTGCTACTGAATGGAGAAATAGGCTTGGCTCACCATTCTGACTCGCTTAAGCTTTGACTTGTTAACTGACGTACTTTACATAGGCCAATCATTGTCGATTTACATGGTTATGGTAGAGCTAACACTCAAACACACATGAGATATGATGATCACTGTTGATTACGTTGCTAGCTAGACTGGATGATTTGTTGGCACCGATATATTGGAGGAGGCTATAATGGTACTGTCAACCAGCCCCTCAGTTAGTCTAACATGCTAGTGTTGTTTTACTTGGTCAGCACCAAGCTCCCAACAATAACTACCAAAGAAAACTTCCAATGCTAATATAACCCAACATTGTTTGCCGAAACCCTTTAATTAGCCATATATATCTGATAAACGAATTACAAGATGTTAAACCTTCAGGATTTTATCCTATTACATCCGAACTATTGTCACTAATCTAAATTGGTGGCTTGGTGAGGGGTTGAGTCCTCTAGTGAGCTTACGCGAATCAAAATGGTGAGCAAGCCACCAATTTGGCTCAGTGACAATAGGGAGGCATTCTACTACCTCCGTTTTTTAATAGATGACACCGTTGATTTTTTCTTACATGTTTGACCATTCGTTTTATTCAAAAAATTTATACAAATGTATATGATATAAATCACACTTAAAGTACTATGAGTGATAAAACAACTCATAACAAAATAAATTATAATTACGTAAATTCTTTGAATAAGACGAATGGTCAAATATGTGAGAAAAAGTCAACGGCGTCATCTATTAAAAAACAGAGGGAGTATGATGAACTTGATTGGCTCTATAAGAAACACACTCTCAATATGAAATATGCATATACTTATTCCTCTTGAATTTTCTTTATATTTTTTTTACAAGCTGATGTTTTTTTTTCATGCTAGTACATGTATTTGGGTATATTGATTGGATCCCAGAACATCATGGATTCCAGTTCTCTCATTGCTATAAAAGATCATTACCTGCCACCGAAAGATACATCCATGGAGAGGCTCCCTTGCTGTCTATCAGTAATTCTACAGAAGACCAGACCCCAAATGGACTATCTGAAGCCATTGTTGTCAGAAAAGGCTTGTCCAGTATTTGTCAAAGGTTTGGTTTTTCTTTCTAACTTCCTAATCAGAACGTTAATAATATAGATAATTATTTTTATTCACATTGCAACTATTTGTTCTGTCTGATCATATGGCAGGTTTCCCAGTTTTTTGCATGACTTCAGATTGGGACAACAGTTGGCATTCCGTTTGCGAGAACTGTGCAGTGCTGTTGCAAGTGAAATTCATGCTAAACTAGCTAGGTTAGTTGCTGCCTTCAAATTTCCAACTTTTATGTGTTGCATCCGTTCTAGTCCATGTGATGAATTTCTGTTTGCTTGAGCCAGGTGCTAAAAAACTGCTATATGCTTGCAGGTTCTTACATCGTTTCTGGACAACATTACAGGGATCTTCTAAAGATATAGGATGGCTAAAAAGAACAAAAACACTGCCTTGTTCAGTTGATGGTACAGACAAAATAACACACAAACTATTCAATTTGCCAATAAATTGGTAGGGTATGTTTTTGGCATCAAACCAAAACGGCCCTAAAATACTACGGTACCGTTCCTCTTGCTCGGAAACGAGATTCTGTGTTCCAGAAAGCTCTATTACGAACAGTGCACGTGTCGACTCAAGATTTGGGCTCTGCCTTCCCCAAGCAAACGTGGCAATCTTCTACGGACGACTCATCGCCTCCCTTTACACCAAACTCACCAAGACAGACACTAGCAGCACCCCACGTAGCCCCCTTCCACCCGGCCACGCGTCCCTGATGGCTGATGCGAAGCTTTCATAGCCCCTGCTTATTTAAGCCCGTACTCCGTGGAGGCGTGTATCCGCAATCTCCTGCTCATTCGATCCATCAACACAGGCATTCCAAGCAGAGGCGCTAGTAGAGCTCGTCGAGCGGCAGGCAAGCGGCGAGGCGGAGGACTTCGGTTTCGTGCGGCGGCGGCAGCGAGGAGATGGCTTACGTGCCGGTGTGCGTGCAGTGCGGGACGCACAGCAACCCGTGCAGGTGCAAGGTGCTCGGCCCGACGCTGGGTTTCGTGGCGTTCGTGGTGGCCGGCGTCGTGGAGTGGCCGCTCGGCGCGTTCGTGTACCTGTTCCGCCACCGCAAGGGTCGCCGCATCATGGGGCACCCGGCCAACGTCGTCTACCCGCGGATCACCAGCGCGATCCCCATCTAATCGACCCGGCGTCCGCTGAAAAGGTGGGAAAAAAAATACTTGACCGGCGCGATCAATATATAGGCGGCCGGTGGGAATGTGCCGTAATTAAATGTGTGTTTATGTTTTATAAACGCTTTCGACATGTTCAATAAAAACCCTGGTTCATGCTGTAACTTCTAAGCATCGACGTGGATGTATGTATATGTACGTAATATTTCTCATCAATGTAAATGGTTATTCCAGCATGGCTACTCAGGTGCAGAGAGATCGTGACTTCGTTGTGTTGAACAATTAGTTGTGGCCTGTGGGCTTGTTTCTGCTAGAGTACATATGACCTACGTTGAGCGTTAAAGCCCAACAAATCAGCACAATGAGGCTGCCATATGGCCCCAAATCATTGACCAGCGCACGGCCGGCCTACCGGTAAGCAGAATCAACTGCTAAAACGCCGCGCAGGGAGGGCGAGAGAGCCCCGCCGCTGCCGTCCTTGCAGCCGCGCCCGGCTTTCCGGCGACCGCTCGGGCGGGGGCGGCGGCGAGGCGGAGGGAAGGATGGAGGGGGTGGCGTCGGTGGGCGGTCGAGGCCTCGAGGGTGTTCGTGTTGCTCCCGTCGCAGCCTCGAGGGTGTTCGTGTTGCCCCAGCGACGGGAGCGACAGGGACGGGGAAAAGAATCATACGGGGAAAATATTGGCACCTAGGTTTATGCAAATAATTTAAACAATTATATGAAAAATTCATAAAATTTGATAACATAGTCTATGATGATATAAGACACTATACAAACATGCAAGTCTAAATTCGATCGACATATGAAGAAAAATAATAATAAATTTTATCTGCGATATACAGGTACTATTCACTGATTTTATTGTTTTTGTTTCTCTAGTTGTAGATCAAATTTAGTCGTGTATGTTTGTGTATAGTCTTATATCATCACAATCGATGTTATTAATTTTTTCCAATTTTTTTATAACTATTTGAGTCGCATGCTACCGTGGATCTAGGTCTAGAAAATCCTTATCCCACAGCACAGGCGTTGCTAGAGCAGGTATAATAGCATACTTCCATAGTTGCATAAGGGCATCACCAATGTATATGGCAAAGTGATCCATATAGATGGGATCCACATAAATAGTTTATCTCTATGGTAATCTCCACAATGTATATAGATACAAGGTATTATTAGGAGAAGAGAGAGGGATAGAGATAGATAATATAATTTATTGCTCAGGATATATAGGATGCAGTAATCGTCAAGAATAAAGGGACGCTTAAATGCAAAATGCTTAAACTAACTAATCATGTAATTAGATAATCGATTAGCAGATGCTAAGCAAGAATGCAACTTTGTGGGAGGCCAGGCCTCCCTCCGCCCCTCCCTGGTTTCGCCCCGCCTGCTAGCTAGCTATTTTATCGACTGCTACAATTTTTTCTCATGTACTAATATCTGGGTTTGGATTGAACCTTGTTCACAACGGGTATTTTATTTGTAACCAAACGAAATAAATAATAGGTGACGTAATCTATTAATAGTGTAGTTGGCTTACAATCTTAGCTGGCTAAAACAAACAAGCTATCAATATAAGGATCTGCAAATGCATTCAAAACTGCTAAAATGGTTTTCTCTTTAGGGCTGGCCTGAATCGGTAGAATTAGATTACATTTAAGGGTCTAGTCAGTTTGAAGGAACTGAACTGTTTTTTGTGAAAATCCTATCAAATTTTCATATCTCAAGTGAAAACCATAATTTCAAGCAATTCTCGATTATTCTACGAGAGCCGAATTACAATCACTTTATGTTTGTAAGCCATTCGAAAGAAAATGAAAGAAGAAAGGGATAATCTTTCAAACAATAATTAGTCAAGAGGACATTTCTAACAAAAGTCTGAACTTGCGATGACGCAATCGAGGGCCTGAGGGTGAAGCCGTGGCCAAAGGCCTTGTATCGTTCGATATGATAGGCAACGAAAAGCAATGCTTTAAAAAATGCATATTTAGTACCGGTTGGTAACACTAACCAATCGAGACTAAAGATGAAGGATCTTTAGTCCGAGTTGGTCTTACTAACCGTTACTAAAGATGCATTTTTAGTACCGATTAGTAACACCTACCAGGACTAAATTTAGTCCTGGTTAGTGTTACCAATCAGTACTAAAGATGCCTCTAGGGTATGTTCAAAAAGTAAGCTATCCATTATCATATCATATTTGTGGAATAGGTGAGATGGTAACACGCGTGAAGGCTAAGGTTTGAGATCTTGGGTTCGAATCCCACAACCTATTCATAGGACCAGTATTAAAAATCAGGATATTTAGTCTCGGTTGCTAAAACCAGTACTAAAAGGGAATCTTGATTGATAGTAGATTGGTAGTAGTACTCAAAACCAATACTAAATGGGGTTCTCGATTGGTAGTAAAGATCATTTCTCAAAGGGGTTCTCGATTGGTAGTAGTACTCAAAACTAGTACTAAAAGGGTAAAGATCATTTCTCAAAGGGGTTCTCAATTGGTAGTAGTACTCAAAACCAGTACTAAAAGGGATTCTCGATTAGTAGTAAAGATCATTTCTCAAAGGGATTCTCGATTGGTAGTAGTATTCAAAACCAATATTAAAAAGGTTTCTCGATTGGTAGTAAAGATCATTTCTTTAATGGTGGACGGTAACAAATCTCTCAAAGGGGTTCTAGTAAAGATCATTTCTTTAGTGGTGGATGGTAACAAATCTCTCAAAGGGGTTCTCGATTGGTAGTAAAGATCATTTCTTTAGTGGTGGATGGTAACAAATTTGAAAGTTTTGGAGAAAAAAAAACTTTGGAAAGTTTTCTAGCAATTCCGTTTCTAGATTTGCCACTGAGGTCTACTAATTTTAGGGGCAAAACAATTGCAGGTCAGTTTATTAGATATGTGCATGCTTGTAATTTTGTGTCCCTTTCGATACTTTTCATTTGTTTGATCGTGTGTTGGAGTGAGTGTGGTATACGTTGAGTGTGCGCATCCAAATGCATGTGTTTAGTCTAAACAAACACCATCCAACGGTATGAAACTTTTTGGTGACGTGGCCTTTATGGGATGGCCTCTTAATAGGATTTATATATTAAACAGTAAAGTGTGCATACAGTTCTTCAACTTGGAAGGGTACGTCAATTAGGTCCCTAAACTCTCAAAATACAGATTTAAATTCTAAAATTTATTAAGGATTTGTTCGGCTCGTGTCTAGTATTTTCCTGGGGAAATCATCACCTGGCAGGGATTGGGTGAATCCCCTCCCACCACCCAATCCCTTTCCAATACCCGTTCACCATGGGCTTAGCTGATTTGAAAGTTTGGCTTGCATCACAGGGAAGTGACGGGAATATACATCTTTCTCACCTAAAATTCAGGATTTAAATAGCATTTGCAGCAGTTATGAAGTAGCTTTTCCTAAAATACGAAATAATGTACAGAAAATCTCAGAATTTAAATAGTATGACAAGATCAAAAAAATAAATCTACAGATAATTCAAAATACCATAAAAAATTCTGGAGAAAATCAGAAACATTCTGAAAACTGACTGCAGGTCTTTGTTTGTAATCAGTTAATTGTTCCAATAGTAATGAAAACATCAGAAACTGTTAAAACAAGGAGAACTGGTAATTAGTACTTGCTATCGCAAAAAATTGCCTTGCCCAATCTAACAGCATAATATTTTGTACTCCGTGCAACATCAAACTAGACTAAATCTGAAGTTGACATCAAACTGGATAAAAAAAAAAAAAACTGGATTAAGGCTGTGCTCGGATTCACTGGATAGGAACTAATCCCTCCTGCAGGGAAAATGGAGCGGTCCATTAGCACGTGATTAATTAAGTAGGTCAGGCAGTCGTCAACAACACCAATGTATTCGTCACACCTTAGCAGCACACAGTCGGGGCACTTACCTTGATTGATACATTGTTTGATGTGGCTCCGACTCATGTGACACCAATTCTTTAAAAGGGTGAAAACCATGGTTGCGGTCACCATCCCAGCTGACCCAGGAGGCAGGCGGCAAGTAGGCGAATCCACAACTCAAACACTCACCAGCAGCCACCTACCACCACTCTGACCTGAAGACTACCGACAGCCCAAGCACAGCTGGACCAACTCTCGCGCACGACACGAGGATAGGGATCATCAGGATCAGTCGCCAACTCTCCGGCCATCCACATCAACCGCCCCCCTCATCGCAATAGGGATCGTAGTGCAGATTCGGATTACCAGAGCACCTCCAGAGCTCCAGCTCCCACCGACTTGAGGAACACCCTTAATCAGCGCTACCGGGAGAGAGAGAATAGCACCAACTGAGACAGACATAGACGCACTCCCGATGGCAATGATGAAGGAGTTGCGGCTTTTACCAGCGATCTGTGTTGAGTAAATTGGCCGAGTAGATTTAAGCCCACAGGCATCGAGAAGTATGATGGTAAGACTGACCCTGAGTCATGGCTAACCGTCTACACGCTTGCGATTCGCGCAGGAGGATATAGCAAAGCTATGGCAAACTATTTGCCCGTGGCATTGACGTACTCGGTTAGGAACTGGCTCGCCAGGTTACAACGAGGTTCAATCAGTTCTTGGAGCGAACTTCACGACCACTACATTGCCAATTTCCAGAGTAGCTTCGAGCAACCCGGGACGCATTTCGAGCTCTTAAAAGACTATATTCAACGTTTCTCTGAAAAGACCAATAAGATTTCGGACATTACCGATGACAACATCATAGCAGCCTTAACAAGTGGAGTTCGTAACGATCTACTCATCGGAAAATTTGGACGCAAGCCTCCCAAGATAGTCAAGCAATTGTTGAAAAAGGCAAACGAATACACCAAGTTGGACGATGTCATCAAAGCCTCAAAGCAGTCGGCAAGCGGATGGCGCCCCAAGAAAGACAATGACAACGGTGTTGGTGCCAGGGAAAGCAGTAATGGCCAAAAAGATTGCAAGCGTAAGCCCGAGGATCTAGTACTGCTACATCAAGTTATCAATAGCAGTGACCCTGCATCAACACTTATAACAAGATCACGAACGACCCCTTTTTGCATCATCCAAATTCCAAACATGTAGCCTTTATAAGCAATTTGCGGAGCAGTATGCAACCTAGCTCAAGAAACCATCTGACGGAGAAGCTGGCCCCTTAGGACAGAAGAAGGATGATGGTGATGGTGACCAAGGAGCTTTCCAAGATCCAAAAGGACCGAGCTCAATCACATCTTCAGAGGACCGCTCGCCTATGAGTCCAAGAGGAAGCATAAGCTGACCGACAGGGAGATCAACGCAGTTCAGCCAGAAGAACCACAATATCTACGGTGGTCTGAGATCACAATCAAGTTCGACCGCTCGGATCATCCTGAGCGAGTGGTTCAGCTGGGGGCAGTACCCCCTGGTACTAGACCCAGTAGTTCGCAATGTCAAGTTGAAGCATGCTATTATTGATGGTAGTAGCGCTCAATATCCTCTTTGCCAAGGCTTTGGATGAGATGCAGATCCCGAGAACCAAGTTGAAGCCGAGTTCCGCTCCCTTGCATAGAGTTATTCCTGGGTTGTCTTCCACACCATTTGGCCATATCACTCTTCCAGTCACCTTGGTCACATGAGAAAATTTCCACACAGGGAACATCTGCTTTGAATTCGTTGACTTCGAAACTGCGTACCATGCCATCCTAAGACGACGAGCTCTCACCAAGTTCATGGCTATTCCACACTGCACCTACATGATTACGAAGATGCCGGGTCCAAGAGGAGTTATATCTTTGCGCCGCAATGTTAAGCAGGCTGTCACCTACGATAAAGAGAGCTTGGAGATGGCCCAGTCTCTTGAGAGATCACTCAGCCAACACAGGAGGTCCGACTGGCCGCATCTACATCACAAGAAGGAGAAGTCCCTACAAAAAAGTTTCCCAAGTCAAGAGAAGGCGACGGCAAGACCAAGAAAATCCCGCTTGATCCCTCTAATCTCTCTAAAACTGCAGTAATAAGCATTGAGTTAGATTGTAAATAGGAAAACATGCTCATCACCTTTCTTGAAGCTAATAAATATATTCTTGCGTGGAAACCATCTGATATGCCTGGTTTTTCTGTAGAGGTGATTGACCATTCTTTAAATGTTAAAAGAAGACGAGAAACCTATTAAGCAATGACTTTGCCGCTTTGCACAAGACGGAAGAGATGCGATCAAGGAGGGATTGGCCAAGATATTGGCAGTTGGACTCATCAAGGAAGTTTATCATCCCGACTGGCTGGCTAATCCGGTTCTAGTTCGAAAGTAGATAGGACAATAGCGCATGTACGTTGACTACACAGATCTCAACAAAATCCTGCCCAAAAGACCCTTTTGGTCTGCCTCACATTGATTAGGTTGTTGATTCAACAGCCGGCTGCGAATTGCTCAATTTTCTTGGATTGCTACTCAGGTTACCACCAAATCAGCTTGAAGGAGTTCGAATGCTTGAAGACTTCATTTATCACCCCGTTCGGAGCTTATTGCTACATTATGATGCCTTTTGGATTGAAAAATGCAGGAGCTACTTACCAGCGCATGTTTCAGTGGTGTCTTCAATCACAACTCGGACAAAACGTGGAAGCGTATGTCGATGATGTCGTCATCAAGACCAAGCAAAAGGACGACTTGATTGCTGACTTGGAAGAGACTTTTGTAAGTATTCGCGCTTTTAGGATAAAGTTGAACCCTAAACCAATCGAGTTAAAACTATTTATTATTAGAAAGCCGATTTACTGGATGACTAACAAAGACGTACGAAACTCCCTGAAAAATCATATTCGAATGCCCACACCAGCCTGCTCTTTCCTCTTTCTCCCCTCCCCCTAACCCCTGGACTTTTACAATATAATATGCTAGTAGTATATACTGGTAGTATTTACAAGGGCATCAAAGAAATATGCTAAAATAATGTAAGGACATTTTAGTATATTTGTTCCTTGGGTTCAATGTTCTGTTAGTGCCGTCGTGCGTCCGTGAGACGAACCCGGCAGCAGCGAGATTCGTCGGCGCGCGTGGCAGCAATTTACGTGACTCGTCCCTGCTCGACTGCGACAGTCCTGTGCTGCTCGACCTACAACGCAGGGTGTTGAATAAGCTCGAGACGGTTAGCTGGGACGACTCGTGCAAGTTGCCTTGCCCGTACGAGTTAGATCTGATCTCCTACATGCTGTTCGTAATGAAAACTTTCTGATTCTTGTTTTATACTTTTAAATTCATTCATGTATGGGACGGTTTCGAATTCTATCTATTCAAATGCCGGTTGCTGATCTTTTCTCAGTGTTGTACTCTTTCAGTGAAAACACACTTGTAAGTGTTGTTTTCCATGTGTTTGATCGCTATCTGGTGTAATGCAGTACCAATGTTTTAAGATGTGAACGAATTGGGTGCTCTACTACGTCACATAAGACACGGGGACGAGTCAAGATATAGAAAAGGCATAATTTAATTTGGATTGAGATCCCAACTAGTATCATATTTCATACACGAGTGATGGCGAGTTGGCAACAACAGTTCAGAGGAGCACCATATATTCAGACTTCCATATTATTGTTCCTTAACGTCTGAATATAAGTTCACATCGATACAATGGCTTTTCAAATGGTAGCCTCGACCAATTTAGGAGGAATCAACAAGTTCGCCAAAGATTCCTTCTTACGGATGGCTCCATTTTTATCATCTGGGCCTAGTGCCTTCTCCCGGAGCTTCTCCAGCTTCTCCCTTACTTTTCTCTTGTTCTCTTGCCTGGAGGTTCTTGCTTCTGCAGGACCAGCCACCAGAAGCGTTGCTATGAACGCAGACGACATGTATGACAGTGCATCTCTACGGGATAAACTGCTTGTTAGCCTTGATTCATGTATAGTGGTTGCCTGCAGGAAACAAATTGCTAATTAACAGGGGAGCGGTTTATGCCAGAACTGAAGAAGAATCCATATAACACGATAATTTAGATTACAAGAAGCAGAGGAGTATAGCTTCAAGGGGTCACTGTTTCTGAAGATATGGAAGACAAAGTTAACCAAATAGGGCCTACATTTTTTTTGAAGGAAGGCAAAAGCTTTGCCTTGTATATTAATAGAGCAGGAAAAATTATACAGTGTTAGTCGACAAAAAACGACAAACCCAACTGACACGGTTAATCAAATAGGGCCTATATAACCAAAGATTGACATGCATGGACATATCAAAATCCAATTACTGGTTTGTTTTGTTAGTATGAATAGTCTCTATGATGGAGGATTTCGTTATCAAACTTGGATCTAATCATCCAAGTATGAACTGTCCAACTTTCATCAATTAATTAATTTTCACCACCAAGGGGATGGACATATATAGTAGAATAACTGAATATGCATAGATGCAGTGCAATACATACATAAAAAAAATGTTAAACCTGTCAGCATAAAAATACAGCAGGATTTTGCAACTAATAATCCATTCAATACCTGAGTGTTCTGAATCAATCTAATAAAACATATTGTATGCACCTATAGCTTTGACATATTTTTCTAGAAAAAAAATAACAGCTTTTGACATATTTGTAGGAATGTAGGCACCAAAGTACTGCTTAAAAATCCAAGAAATGACAAGAGAAACTGGTCATCAATTGGTGATGAAACATAGCAGGCATAGCATTTTTCAATATAACATCACTGAACCACCCGGCTCTACTTCTGATTAGTACTATTTCCGAAGTGAAGCGTGTTCATCATATCTGACATTCTTGTGCATATAAAACCTGCAGTTGATTCTTGCAAGTTGCCTTAATACAAAGTACTTCTGAAAGTAGCAGCTGCTCATCCAGGCCCCATCGCATACAGGGGAGATCTATCTTTCCATCCTCATGAGAGATGACCTCCAGTCCCCTGTTTCCCCAATCTATCAACCTGTCCTACTCGTTCTAGGCCTCTAGCTAATAAAAAGAACATTTCGTGGTTCAGCTCATGCATATTGGATCCCAGCATCCCACGATGTTATTCCGGAAAACGGAAGCAGTTCATCCCAAATGAAACAGTGGAAACTGGAAAGGGAATTTCAGAGATCCGGGCAAAGCCAAGATACTCGGTACCTGGTTGTGCCTGCAGCAAGTCACAGTCATCATCCGTGGCCTTCTGCCGGCGTAGCCACCATTGCCATGTTCAGATTATATTGTTCGATAGAATGGCAGATAACGATAGTACTTTGGACTGTCCTAGTATCCCAATTTGGCTTAGGCCTGAGACTGAGAGTGCTGGATGGATGGCTGCCTTTGCGTGCGTGCGATTGTGGCGGCACGGCGGCACAGCACGGCGCCGGCCGGCGGGGACACGTGACTGCATGAGTTGCGAGGGCACCGAGCGTGTGGGCATAGCACCAGCCCGAGACAGACGAGGTGAGTGACGTACAAGAATTTTTTATTTTTTATTTTTGCCAGCAGGTGCGGTGGAAAAGACCAGTACTACCATATGATTTGAATTTTACGAAAATGCCCCAACCGAATAACAAAGAAAGACAAATTTACCCTTTCAAGCTTTATATTACAATCTAATTAAATAAAACATCAAATTAATCTAGACAGTTAGATCGTTTATACTAGCAGTGTAAAAGTTCTCCCCACGATTTGGATGGAACTCTTGCAAATATTCACGCTTTTAGGTTGAAGCTGAACCCCAAACCAGTGGAGCTAAAACCATTTATTATTAGAAAGCAGATTTACTGGATGAATGACAAAGCAGGACGAAACTCCCTCGAAAAATTCTATTCGAATGCCCACACCTCCCTGCTTTTTCCTCTTGTTTTTTCCCCTGAAGAAACCTCCAAGGAAGGACTTCATGCGCTTGCTTTTCCATGCTGTGGTATGACCAATTGAAAGCGACTACAAGCCAAACCTACGCGTACATATATTCGCATGGTGCAGCCGATCTCCACGCAAAATGCACACAGGTCCTACTGTTGCAATGAACACGCCTCGCCAATTTCACTTCGTTTTCCTCTGTTTCTACTTCCCCGTGTTGTTTAATCATCATGTGCCTCTTGCTACCTCAGTCGAGTTCAGCTTCAACTTCTCCAACCCCGGCGATCCCTGCGACGACGGGTTACTGACATGCGAGCACGACACGCGCAAGGGCTCTGACGTGATCGAGCTAACGAAGAATGAGATCTCAGGTAACGCGTACAGCACCGGACGGGCGTCGTACCCGCGCCCGGTTCCGCTCTGGAACAAAGCCGGCGAGGTAGCCAGCTTCGTCTCCAACTTCACCTTCCAGATCAAGCCCAAAGACGAGATCGCCATCTGCAAATGTACATGTAACACCAGCGGCGACGGGATGGCCTTCTTCCTCGCGCGATATCCCTCTAGGATCCCTCCCAACAGCTACGGCGCCAACCTCGCCCTCTTCAACGACAGCAACAACCTCTACGCGACCGGGGACAGCCGCGTCGTCGCCGTAGAGTTCGACACGTTCCTCAATTTGCTGTTGGATCAGAGTAGCAACCATGTGGGCATCGACGTCAACACCATAATCTCCAAGGCCTACACAAACGTGACCAAGGGTCTGGTCTCGGAAGACGCCATTATGGCTGCGACCATCAGCTACAACAACCTCACCGGCTTCCTAGCTGTTCATCTCCAGATCGGCGACGGCAAGCCGTACAACGTCAGCGCTACGGTGGACATGAGGGCAACTCTGCCCGAGGAAGTAGCGGTCGGCTTCTCCGCAGCCACCGGCGCCTGCGCCGAGTTGCATCAGCTGCTGTCCTGGTCGTTCAGCTCCACTCTACAACCAGCCACAAACTCTACTAAGCCCAAATCATCACGACGATTACTGCCTGTGCTAGTGCCGGTGGCCGTAGCAGTGTTTGTAGTGTTCCTGTGTGTCTTGGGCTTCCTTCTTCCACCTCGGCGACGCATATGGAGGAGGCTCACAGGAAGAACCGATGATGACATCGATTCAGACGAAGAGCGTGAGCAAGCTGAATTCGAGAGAGGGGTGGGACCTAGACGGTATCGCTACCGCGAGATCGCTGCTGCTACGAGAAATTTCGCGGGTGAGGAGAAGCTCGGCCAGGGGGGCTTCGGCAACGTGTACAGGGGAGTTCTCGGCGACCACGACCGCCCGGTGGCCGTGAAGATGTTCTCGGCAGAATCGTCGGCGCAGGGGAGGAAGGCGTTCGAGGCCGAGGTGAAGATCATAAGCCGGCTCCGGCACCGCAACCTGGTGCAGTTGCTAGGTTGGTGCGATAGCCGCAAGGGCCTCTTGCTTGTCTATGAGCTCGTTCCAGAAGGCAGCCTTGACAAACACCTCTACGGGAGCTTGCTCTCTTGGCCAGACAGGTAGTACAAAATCATTAATTAATTAGCAAATGACGATGATAGTCTTAGTATTATATTACTAATTTTGTTCAACTTGGTTGATTAACAGATACAGGATCATCCTGGGCCTCGGCTCTGCGCTACGCTACCTCCACACGGAGTGGGATCAGTGCGTATTGCACGGCGACATCAAGCCAAGCAACATTCTTCTTGACTCTTCACGCAGCACCAAGCTGGCGGATTTCGGGCTGGCAAGGCTCGTCGACCATGGCGCCGGCCCACGGACTACACAGGTTGTTATGGGCACCGCAGGGTATATTGACCCGGTCTTCATCCGCACGCGCCGGCCGAGCATCGAGTCTGACGTCTACAGCTTTGGCGTCGTCATCCTGGAGGTAGTCACTGGCCGGCGGCCGGAAATGGAGCAGACGGACCAGGTTATCCCGCTACTGCAGTGGATTTGGGATCTATATGATCGGGGCGCTGCGCACGAGGCCGTAGACACGAAGGTTGGCCGAGACTGTGGCGCCGTAGACCGTGACAGCGATTGGCAGCTCCAGCGTACGCTCACCGTTGGGCTCTGGTGTGCGCATCCGGACCCCAGTGAACGGCCATCCATTACGAGAGCCATGAACGTGCTGCAATCAGACGATGTGACTCTGCCGGTCCTGCAACGGCAGACTTCGTGTCCCGACGATTTTTACAGATTGCCTAGCGGCGACGACAGGTCGTCATCAGCTACTGTTTCCACCGGCGTGGTCTCTTGGGCTAGCACTGGCAGGTGACAGACGTGTTATGTAGGGACCTGGGCTAGATAGCTAGAGCACTTGTATTCTAAGGGTGTGTTTGAGTAGAAGGGGATTGGAGAGATTGGGAAGATACGTAAAACGAGGTGGGCCATTAGCATATGATTAATTGAGTATTAACTATTTTAAATTACAAAAATGGATTAATATGATTTTTTAAAGCAACTTTCCTATAGAAATTTTTTGCAAAAAACACACCGTTTAGTAGTTTGGAAAGCGTGCGCGCGGAAAACGAGGAGCTTTCTCACCCAATGTCACTGGAACGAACACAGCCTAATTTGCATTCTTTTAACTAAAAATAATCTAATCGTTTTTACTTACTTATACGCTTGCCCTGTAAATTTCAATAGTTTCCCTATAAATCTTCTAATACACATTACACAAAGGAATCATGATAGTAAATCAACGTAACAATATTGGATATAACATATTCAAATATTACGAATCTATTAAAGAGCAAGCGTTATTCAAACTTCAGAGCTACAGCCTAACGAGTGGGATTCCAATCGACTTAGTAAATATCAACTCGTTTATTTCATGCCAGCTAAATGGTTATGAAAAGATGTGTTGACGTCGAATCACGCCGCCAAACCTTGAGCACGTTATGTGCAAGCCGTGGCGGTACCGGAGACACACCACCGTACGGAGTTTGGTATATTGCGCAGAACAAACACCTGGGAGGGACTCCATCCGGATGAACGTGACCCAGCTTGTTCTAGGCTCGACAGGCCAGTTAGGACGTCGATCCTCTAACGCCATAGAGACGAAAGGCGACATGTAATTGGGAATTTGAGGAGAATAAACTTTGGGATATGCAGCAAGAAGGAGAAAGATGTAGAATTGTTAACGCCAAATTTTGGTAAGCCCGAAGTTATCATCGGCCTAAAGTCAGTATCGGCTTCAGAGTCCTGGAATCGGCCGATGAGAATTATCAAGTCACCAATAGCCGGATTCTTGCTATATTCGGTTAAGGAAATTAATCTATTAAAGGAAGGTTATCCATAAGTGACCGAGTTCAAGGAGGATGCGGCATGGCAGTTTATCTATTAATTAGACAATATTTGTTAGTTTCCTTTTATCTTTAGGAAAGTGTGTTTAGTGTCCGATAAAGACTTTATGTTTTTCTTTTATCTTTAGGAAAATTTCTTTCTTGTCCTACAAAAACCAGTATCTTCCCATGGGTATAAATATGTACACATAGGGTCATTGTAAATAATCACACAGATCAATATAACTACTCTCGGTGTATCGCCACCCTCTTTACCGACGTTTTTTACTTATCATTCGGTGGAATTTGACACCTAACGCGGGGCTGCATCGGTTCAGTTCGATCTCTGGTGAAGGGGCAAGTCCTACGATCTGCCGGCCCTGGTGAATCTATCGGCTACGTTGGTGTTGTTCAAGGCTACATCTCTTCGATCTATTGGATCGCTCTGGTTTTGTTGATATATTTGCATACCTGATATCTCAATTCTATCTCTAATTGAATTGTGTTTAGAGACGCATCGGTTTAGTTGGGACTGTCTCGGTTAGGTCCGATCTTCTGTCTTAGCCGATATATCTCTACAATCACAATGTTGTTCTAAATAGATTTGTTATATCCACCACATTAGACAGATCTATCGGCTCATCGAGTATTAGATTATCATATACAATCTCGTGCTGCATCGGTTAGGTTGACCTACTAGATTGTTGTTGATAATATAAATCTTGTTAAGTCGATAGGTTCATGCTTGTGTTTTATCGTGGTGATAGCCGATAAGTTATCTGGACGTTATATCGGTTTGTAAGGATTACATACAAGTTGGATTTAGCTGATTGCAACAAAGGTTTCACTGTTTAATCTAATCTTGTGGATTTTATGACATCGGACCTCCAGCCGATGTATGCTTTAACCTTCGGATTAGTGCTTATTCTATCATGTCATTGTTAGCCGATTGGTTTCTACTTGATTATATTATTATTTTATTACATCATCATCAGCCGATTGTCTATATATCATTATTTACATCAAGTGTTAGAATCCACATAAAACACATAGCCGATAGCTCAAACGGCTGGTATTGGCATCGGCTTGGATTACTCCATCGACTTGACAGCCGATCGGCTCATTGATCTGGTGTTTGTATATCTTGTCAGTTACAGCATCAAACTGACTGGCACGCCTGCATCTCATCAAGATTTGGACCTGCACTGGAGCTAAACAGATCTCTCAGGCCAGTGTGTGTTTTTCGCGTCAACAAGAATATAGAGGGTTTGGATGGTAAACTGATTTTGATAATTGATTGGTTGTTTTTTTCAATCGGTCTTAGCAGCCTTATATTTATAGGAGGGATGGACTTGCTCCCCATGAACTTTTTCACGTCCAATTAGATGTAGAAACCAATTAGAACTCTAAAATGTTAGGATTTAGCTAGGAAATCCAAGAACCAACAAATCAGACTTAGAGTCCAAATCTGCTAGTGACCGGCCACATGCCATCGGTCAGACCGGCCCCTGGTCGTCTATCTGACCAAAACAATGATTGCGGTCAAACCAGACGCGCGTGGCAAGTCTGGGTTCTTTTCAAATTTAGCTTTGTTTTTCAAATTTAGCTTTGTTTTTCTATTTCTTAGTTTAGTTATCAAATTTGGGTATTAATAACAAGTCTCTCAGCTACCAGGACAAGGCTATATCGTTCAATGTGTGAAAAAGAAGATCGATGCCGGTGGCATCCGTTTGGTTGCCGATGTACAGCTAAGAGGTGCTAATGTGTTGGTGCTCAAACGCCAATAATGACTAGTGTGGTTGTGCAGGTGATGCAGAACCTAGCATTGGAGGAAGCTCATGAGAACAATGGCTTCAGGGGAAGCATTATATTGGCCTAAATTTCAACGTCCACGTTTGGTTCATCGGCGACATGAAAACTATAGGCTTTCCTTTGTTTGCTGCATCAGTGGTGGTTATTTGCTATAGCTGGACGTGACCAGAACATATTATATGCACACAAGTTTTTATGTATACATTATGTATATATACCTACTAGTAATTTCATTGAGAAGTCTTAAAAAATATACAGATATTACATCACTTACGTGTAAAATCTTAACATCAAATTCACTATATTTTAGCCATAACAAAAATAATAATAGTCTAACAGTTTTTAGAGTACAAATCTGTCAAAAGTTTTTTTCCATGTATATACACTAGTACAAAAAACCAAAAACCCCTATAGGTACTGGTTTCTCAGCCGGCACCAATTGGTTGGCACCACTGACAATCGGTTATTGGTGCCAGTTAACCGGCATCTTTGTGCTATCCCTGATTAAAAAAAAATAGCCCGGCTCCCAGCCAAGCCGATGCGCATCAATAATCCCCATTCAAGCATGCTTTCACAGATCACAAATCAAGCAGATGAACAACAATAATCCCCATTCAAGCAATCCCTAATTCAATCCATCACCAATCACAGATAAGAACAACAATAATCTCCATCACAAATCATCATCAACAAATAAAAATAGGTCCCATCACAGATGAAGAACACAAGCAAGCAAGATGCACAAACTCCCTCGTCAATCCACCAAGGTCACCGCCGGGATCCCTCTCTAGGCTAGGTCGCTGCCGAGGTCCTTCTCCGCACGAGGTTGCCGCTATCCGCTGGGTTTCTCTCCGCGCACGAGGTCGCTGCCGGCTGCTGGTTCTCTCTCGGCACGCGAGGTCGCCGCCGGCCACCAGGTTCTCTCCGCGCCGAGGTTGCCACACACACCCCTCTCCACGCTGAGGTCGCCGCCGGTGGCGAGGCCGCCCGTCGCGGGCGAAGTTGCTTGTCAGCTGGGAGAGGGGGGCGGAGGGGGAGG
>CM020179.1:37783547-37796885 GCA_009805545.1 Oryza longistaminata | reverse complement strand
GTGAAAAGATTGAAACTTCTATACAAACTTTGTATAAGGAGACAACATAAAAATTTTCATATTTTTTTGAAACTTCGGTGCTGTTCAGATTGATGCCATTTCAACCATACAATTTTTTTGGCATAGTTGCCAAAAATATGTCTACATTTAGTTTGTTGCCAAACGTTGGTAAATACATAAGAAATCCTACTAAAATTTTTGCAATATTACCAACTTTTCAAAATTTTGGTATTGCCAAAATTTGGTAAGGTTTATTTTGGCTACAATCTGAAAAGACCTTTCTAATAGGACAGATCAATTGTTAACCTTAGTATGTCCATAAGGGTATTTTGGGTATTTTTGAAAATAATGTCCAGCTCAATGGCGTATCGTTGAACAATTGATAAAGTCGCCGGTATATTGTAGAAGGAGATAATATCGATGGAAAATCGTTGAACTTAAACAATTAGTGTGCAAAATAGATTCTCTCTAAAAGAAACTACTAGTAGATTAGATAAACAGACGGACAAAACATAATATTGGTTATCTTTGGCGTGTCCTACGGATGACTTGACTGTTAGATTATATATTACTCCCTCCGACCAAAAAGAAAAAAACTCTAAGATTCCGTGTCCAACGTTTGACCGTCCGTTTTATTTGAAAAAAATATGAAAAAATTAAAAATACAAGTCACGCATAAAGTATTAATCATGTTTTATCGTCTAACAACAGTGAAAATACTAATTATAAAAAAATTATATAAGACGGACAATCAAACGTTGGACACGAAAACTCAGGGTTTATCTTTTTTTGGGACAGAGGGAGTAGAAAAACAGATGGACAAACAGATTAGTGGTCATCTTTAGATGACTTGACCGGCCGTCCCACGAAGGGTCTGATCAAGATTTTTGGATTTAGAACCAGCCTTGTCTACACCGCAGGACTACAAAGATGCATGTGGACAGTTGGCTATCACGCGTACGGACAGAGTACAATATAAAGTATGTTATTTTTCCGCGCTTTCTGTGAGAATTACTAATTAATTTTTAATATATATTTTTTTAAGTTAGAATCAAGCTATGAATAAAAAGAAAACAAATAAAATATATCAGGGCTAATATCACGGCTTATTAGTATTAATCATAAATCAAACAAATAAAAGCGCCCACGCTTTAATGTGGAACATATTGATAAGTTTATATTAAATATTATAAAAATGAGAGATAAATTTGTAAAAATATTGTGGAAACGATGTGAGGGGTAATGATTGGATATGTTTGCATGTTGATTTATATAATTAAATAGATTGTAAATGATGTTGCATGGTTGCATGAGGTTGAATATGTAATTATTGCTAGTGGGTGATGATGTGGCATGCTCGCATGTTAAGCTTTAGAGTTAGTGTGTTGTAACTTCATAGAAAGTATAGATTAGGGATGAATGGGTTCCGAACTCTGGTTGCACCAATCTAACAAGATGATTCAACCTATAGCATGATCATTCCGTGTTTCAGCACATTTTAGGGGCTACTACTGTTGGTGTATAAAATATGTGATACCCTGATGACGTTTATATCCAAACGTGTACTACGTACGGGAATGCATGATTTCTCTAAGAGCAGGTACAATAGTAAGCTATAAGCCAGCTATAACCATATATCGAGAAAAGAGGAGATGAGAGAGAAGAAAGCGGGCTACAGATTTGTAGCCGGCTGTAACACGGATCGACTTCAAGACGTTATGTGTGTATGAGAGGTGGAACCAGATATTAATAGTGTAGTATATTTTTATAGTTAACTATTATATGAATGGACTATTAGATTAGTTATAGTTGTTTTGAAGCCAACAATTGGCTATACTATTAAACTTGTTCTAAACGAGGATGGTATCGCAATTCCCAAATAGATAAATGATTACATGACCAGCTTTAGCAAGATATCTGAAGACCCCACTCGGATCCAACAAGGACTCGATCTACCAAAGAATTCTAAGAATTTCTACGAGTACCTTCAATATACTAGAGGTGTATACAAATACACACCTTCGAGTGTGGGGTTCGGGGGTTGTTTGTTTTTGAAGGGATCGAATCAAACATCAAATCAACCCAACCATCGAGCCATGCACTAAGGAGATTTTGATCACGACCAATCCGCTAACCACCTCCAGCAAGCCTTGCCATCAGAACTTCAAACGACGAGACAATTTAATTGTGTACATATTAGATTACATATGCACGATCCTAATTACAATCATATTTTACAAACAACTGTTCAGTTCCAATGGCAACCAGAATTCACAGGAATTACTAGATGTGGTGAGTAAGAAGGTGACTGCGGCCATGAATGAATCGCTTCTGTCAGATTTTAGCAGGGAGGAGGTAAAAGAAGCATTAGATGCCATTGGGGACCTCAAAGCTCCAGGACCGGACGGAATGCCGGCGGGTTTCTACAAGTCATGCTGGGATATAGTGGGAGAAAAGGTGACAGATGAGGTGATGATGGTACTCAATGGTGGCCCAATCCCGGAAGGTTGGAACGAAACAACAATTGTCCTGATTCTGAAGATGAAAAATCCTGAACTTATCAAAGACCTCCGCCCGATCAGCCTATGCAACGTGAGCTAAAAATTGTTTCCAAAGTTTTGGCAAATAGATTGAAGAAAATTTTGCCAGATGTAATCTCCCCAGTGCAAAGTGCCTTCGTTCCTGGGAGGCTGATCTCGGACAACATTTTAATAGCTTATGAAATGACACATTATATGAGAAACAAGAGGTCAGGGCAATCGGGCTATGCGGCGTTTAAGCTTGATATGAGTAAAGCTTATGACAGGGTGGAATGGAACTTCCTACGGGACATGATGTTGAAGTTGGGCTTTCATTCTGTGTGGGTAGACCTGATCATGAAGTGTGTCTCCACAGTCACGTATAGAATTCGGGTCAATGGAGAACTTCCTGAGGGCTTTACGCCGGAAAGAGGACTACGGCACGGTGATCCGTTGTCCCCATATTTGTTCCTCCTGTGTGCAGAAGGTTTTTCAGCGCTGTTAAGCAAGGCAGAGGAGGAAGGCAACCTGCATGGTATTCGCATTTGTCAGGGCGCTCCGAGTGTATCCCATTTGCTGTTCGCGGACGACTCTTTGATCCTGTGTCGCGCGGATGGAGGGGAGGCATGGCAACTACAATCGATACTTCAGGTGTATGAGGAGTGCTCTGGGCAAGTGATCAACAAGGAGAAATCAGCGGTGATGTTCAGCCCAAATACTAAGAATTCAGTGAGGAGGGTGGTGATGACTGAACTTAACATGCAGCATGAAACAGCAAATGAACGATACCTGGGACTCCCGGTGTTTGTTGGAAGATCTAGGACGAAAATTTTCGCTTACCTGAAGGAGAGGATATGGCAGCGCATCCAAGGATGGAAGGAAAAGTTGCTTTCTCGTGCTGGCAAAGAAATCCTTATAAAAGCGGTGGCGCAAGCTATACCCACATTCGCAATGGGATGCTTTGAGCTGACAAAAGATCTGTGTGACCAAATCAGCAAGATGATTGCTAAATACTGGTGGAGCAAGCAAAACAAGGAGAACAAGATGCACTGGATCAGTTGGAACAAACTGACGTTGCCAAAAACCTTGGAGGTCTAGGATTCAGGGATATTCACACTTTCAATCTAGCGATGCTAGCGAAGTAAGGCTGGAGACTGATCCAAGATCCTGACTCCCTGTGCTCCAGAGTCTTAAGAGCTAAATATTTCCCGCAGGGTGATTGTTTTCGGGCAAAACAGACGTCGAATGTGTCCTATACTTGGAGAAGCATTCAGAAGGGCCTCACTGTTCTGCAGAATGGAATGTTATGGAGAGTGGGAAACGGATCACATACTAATATCTGGTCGGATCCGTGGATACCAAGGAGTTGGTCAAGAAAACCTCTTACTCCAAGAGGCGCGAATCTCGTTTCAAAAGTGGAGGAGTTAATCGACCCCTACACAGGGAGCTGGGATGATGGATTGTTGGTGCAGACCTTTTGGGAAGAGGATGTCGCTGCTATCAAATCTATACCAGTACATGTTGAGATGGAAGATATGGTGGCCTGGCACTACGACATGAGGGGATGTTTTTCAGTTAAGTCTGCATACAAGGTGCAAAGGGAGATGGATAGAAGATCTAGTATGAGAGGTTGCCCAGGAACTTCGAGCGGGGAGAATGAGGAGGAAGACTTTTGGAAGAAACTGTGGAAGTTGGGTGTTCCAGGGAAGATCAAACACTTCCTGTGGAGACTATGCCACAATACCTTGGCACTGCGAGGGAACCTGAAACACAGGGGGATGGATATTGATACTAGATGCGTGATGTGTGGAAGGTTTAATGAAGATATTGGACACTTGTTCTTCAAGTGCAAACAAGCAAAGAAGGTGTGGCAAGAACTGAATCTGGAAGAGCAGCGAATCTTGCTAGAGCAACAACCCTCCGGGAAGAGTGTGTTACAGGCAATCTATAAACGGCCAGGTGCTGAGCAGATAAGTATTTTAGTGTGCCTATGGCAGTGGTGGAAAGAAAGGAACGAAGTTAGAGAGGGTGGAAAACCAAAAAGCCCAACTGAACTCTCATACCTGATTATGTCGCAGGCTGGGGAGTTTGTCAGGGAAAATGCAAAAGAAAAACCTGCCAGACCGACAGAACAAGAATCGTGGAAGCCACCGGCCCCAAATGTGCTGAAGATAAACACGGATGGAGCCTACAGGTGTAGTACTAAGCAGGGTGGCTGGGGTTATGTGATGAGGGATCGCTTAGGAGACGTTGTTCAGGCGGGAGCAGGAGCAGCAGATCATCTGATGGATGCCTTTCATGCTAAACTTCTTGCCAGTGCTGTGGCTATCAAAACGGCAAAAGAGAAGGGTATGGCGCGAGTTGAACTGGAAACAGACTCCCTGATGCTGTGTAATGCACTCCAAAGCAACTCTTTCAACTTATCAGTGATGGGTGGAGTAATCCTTGAGATCAAGCATGTGATTGCTAGCTGTTTCCAATCTTTCCCTGTTAATTACTGTCCACGAAACTGTAATAAGGTAGCGCATCAATTAGCTGCTTTAGGTTGTAACCTTCAGGAAGTTTCCTCCTGGACAGGCTGCCCGCCTGGGATGGAACGACTGGTGACCAGCGATTTAGCTGGGTCAGTTATATAAAGTTTCGGTTTCCCTAAAAAAAAATTACAATCATATTTTTTGTTTCATATATCAGTCCCAACAGAGTATTGGGTTATTACATTAAGGAGAGTCTAAACATATATAATAATCTCTAGTGTGTCTAACCAACGTATCCCAAAGTGGTGGTGACATATCTCTACTATTATAAAAGTTTAAGGAGTTTTTCTCTGAAAATTTTGTACGTCGTCCGATTTGTTTCCGTTGTCGTATTGGTTTAGTTCGACATGATTCAGCCACCGTTCGCTCGCTCAGAGTGACCATGAAGATTGAATCGAGCTATATAAAGAAAAGGATTCTTTGTGCAAATTTAATTAGGCTGTAGAAAGCTAGCCTAACTGACATATATGGGCTGTAAACTTGAGGGGAAGGAATAAGTCTATTTTACCTATCTCCTGTTTTACCTATGATCAAATGGTATCTCTTAACCCAAAACCGGGTATAATGCTTCCCTCAACTTTAAAAACCGGTGTAATTAAATAAGCTCCATTAGTGGTTTAGACAATGGTTTATGCTAAGTTGATAGAAAAAACTTTTAAAAATAATAGTGGGACCTATATATCATCCCATCTATATCTTACGCTTATGTACAAATTAAATTGGCTCTACCCGTTACAACATACGGGTATCTTTTCTATTATAGTATAGTTATATACTTCTTCCTCTCCTAAATGTTTGACGCCGTTGACTTTTTTAAACATGTTTGACTGTTCGTCTTATTCAAAAACTTTTGTGAAATATGTAAAACTATATGTATATATTAAAGTATATTTAACAATGAATCAAATGATAGGAAAAAAATTAATAATTACTTAAATTTTTTGAATAAGATGAACGGTTAAACATGTTTAAAAAAGTCAATGGCGTCATACATTGGGACGGAGGGAGTAATTTAATAAAACTAATTTGGTAATGTAAATATTACTATATTTATCTATAAATTTAGTCAAACTTAAAGCAGTTTAACTTTGACCAAAGTCAAAACATCTTATAACTTGAAGCAGAGGAAGTACTAGATTTGTTATTTTAAAATGAAAGGAACGCGTGTGAACTGTGATGTGATCCATCATGTTAGCATCAAGAAGCCGGATGAAACTTCTGTGCATACTTCTTGTGGTTCCGAAAATTGCACAAATCCTAAAGTACTCCTTGCTTCCTGCCCGTACATAATTAAGAAAAATTCGACCATCCTAAGGTTGTCCGATTAATGTAGTTGCTGCTAGCCTCACCTCTCCGATCGTCACTCCTGTCTCATCCATTTTACAATTCCAACTGGCCATTCACGGGCCAAGGGAGGTGATTAATTACTTGATAATGGATAGTTTAATCCAAACAACGCAACGAATGCAGCAAAAGGCGCACGATTTAATCAGCAAACTAGAAAGGCAGTAATATTATTCATCTAATAATATGAGAGATTCCAAATATTAGCTGAACATATTTACAAAAAAAAAAAAAAATCGTTGATCATTGCTGCAGTTGAGATTAATTTGCTGTGAATACATATAGTGCTGTCTTTTGACGTGTTGCGCTAACCAACAAGTGAAGCTAGCTTATCTTAATACAGTAATCTAATCCCGCATGACCTGTCGTAATTAACTAAACAAAGTTCATGGCAATGAAGCCTTGCAACTTGTGTCCCAGGACCACCATTACATTAGGAGGCTAGCTACAGGAATCTGTGCCCTTTTATATTAGTGGGAGCTATCATTAAAGCTAATTAACACTTCTTTGATCTCCTTTCACGCATCATTAGGAGCTTTGTATGGCCATTGCCAATAAAATTACCAGTCAATCCATGGTCTTAGCTTAGCTACTAGTATAGGTGTTTGTTGGGTTCATCACAACCTAGAGTCTAGGTACAGTGTTCTGCATATGGCTGCTTGTACTTTACTATCTGCTCCATTAGTCCCGTAAAAAACCAACTTAGTACCGGATGTGACATATCTTACTACTAGTATCAATCTGTACATACATGTATCCAGATTTATATTACTAGGATATGTCACATCCGATTTTAGATTTATTTTTTATGTGAGACGGAGGGAGTAGTAGTGTTCAGGAGTTGAATCTATATATTTTTAAGGTTGTAGAAGATGTAGTTCAGCTCCTATAGGAAGAGACTGTTTGGCACAGCTCCAGCTCCAGCTCCACCTCTCCCAGAGCTGGAGCCTAGCCAAACAGTTTCAGCTCCACCTAAAGTGGGAGTGGAGTTGAGTGGAGCTCTCTCACAAAATGAACTAGAGAGGTGGAGCTGGGTTTCAGCAGCTCCACAACTCCACTCCATACCCAATATAGTATTTCTATACATCTAAAGTTTATACACCTAGAGTTTAAATTTGAATCGGGTATGTAAACTTTTGACCTATAAACTTTGGGTCTATAAACTTTAGGTGTATAAATTTACTAAAATAGGAAAGTAATGCGGTGCCAAAAAAGAAAACGTGGAGGGAGGGAGGGGGGAGGGGTGGTGATCGCTACCCGATCACGGTAGCGATCGATCGCGCATTAGTGTTTCCATCCCCCACATGCTGAAGAAGAATCGATCAGCAGTTCATCGAACTTTCAACTTACGCAACAATCTTTTAATTATCTCAAACACCACAAACTTTTAATTCCAAAAAAGAGAGAAAATATGAAACTTTCATCTCAAATTAAAAAACTTTCAATTGAAGCACAGAACTATCATCTCAAAAGTTGAAAACAACTTTTAAATGAACTCTGAAACTTTCATATAGAAAAACACAAACTTTCTATTCCAAATCATAAATCGATTCAAAATCACAAAACTTTCGGTTCCAAATTACAGAAACTTTTGATTCAAATCACAAAACTTTCAATTCAAAAATAAAAACTTCAATCTAACTACAAAAAATCTCCTCGTCCCCTCCTTCAGCCTCAACCATCGCTGAAGCAGCAACAAGGTGCCCTCTTCTCCTGTAAGGGCCGTCTCCAGGAATTTGGGGCCCCCGCGAGGTGAAAAGCAAAGTGGGGCCCTATAATTTAAAAAATCATGTCTAATATAAATAAAACATATTTTCACTCAATTATATAGATGGAATGTGTGTTCTATTTATGAATTTACGATCTATCATCTACTTAATCACTGTCTAATCTTACCTGTCTGAGCCTCCGAGGTCGAGCTGTTGAGGGTCAAGTCGACGATGATGAGCGGACGAGGAGGAAGGCAGGAGCTAGGACACGAGACAAGGTAGCAAGGCAAAGCCATCGCCGCTGCCGCTCGGAGTGTTGGAATCGCAAGCAACAAGTTGTATCGTTGTCGCCGCCGCCTCGATCGCCGTGCATGGAATTGGGATCGACCTCTGAAATCGGCGCTACACGGAATTAGATCACTCAGCAACCAACAGCAGGACGAAATCAACAATCGCACAACATCCTCTTGAATTTGGGTCAGGCCTAGCATTGTTGATCTACCCATTGGGCTATTGCCTATTAGCTGATGTGTTGCATTGCTATAGTTGAAGTGGGCCTTCATGTTTATATGGGGGCCCAAAAAAATGGGGGCCCTGTGCGGGTGCCTATTTGGAACATGGCCACCGACGGACCTGCCTCCAGTGCTCCAAAGATGGCAGAGTTCCCTCAGTGCGAGCGTCGGCTAACGGTTGACACCATCACCATCGGCGCGCTAGGGTTGATGAAGAAGAAAGGATGCTGCTAGGGATGAGGAAGGAGGTGACCCATGGATTCGCGCCGAGAAGAGAGGAGGAAGAGGACTCCAGCTCATCGGCATCTTTGGGAGCGAGCAACTGAGCGGCGTCTAGCCTACATCATGGATGCAGTATCGCACAGCAACAACTAAGCCAATAAGTGGGTGGGTGAATGGTTGTAATACCCAAAAACCAAAACTTTTAGCATAACTAAAAGTTACCATCGAACTGATGGGGATTGGTCTGACAATAGGTCTTGCGCCAGTCTGACTGCGCCTATGCCACCGGTCTAACCAGTGTCGATTGGTCGGTCTAACCGCACTTCGCGTCACCTCCTCATGTATAGCCGTCGCCGGTCTAACCGAAGTGATGCTACTGGTGTGACCACCGTGCACTCGATGGTGTGACCGCTGAAACCCGAGCAAACACAAATCTAAAATATATATCTAAAAGTATATTGAACTTTATTACTTCTATTCATGCTTACAAAGTACAACAACAACACTCCTCTAAAATGTCTCGACTAAACTCAAAACCCTATCTTTTGTCTAGACTCAATTTTCACAAAATCGATACTGGGAGGCCTCAAACTCCTTTCTGTTTATACCCAAAGATAGGCAGCCTTAAGCCACTAATCCAAATTGTACAAAAAGTCCTAATCTCCTTGAAAACCTTCCCGTATAAGAAACAAACTTTACAAACTCCAATTATACCAAACTTTGGATCCCTTTCAAATTCGACTCGTCATCCCATACGCACACAATATCTCCATCGTATACCATATGGAATCTACACCAACCACGTGCATTGATCTTTAGTCTAAGCATCCCGCATGATATCCTAATCGTCTAGACACCATCTTCTCACAAGTTGACTCATGATCCATCACCGGTAACAATATTCCTTGAGCAAAAAGTAAACACATTTTGTTTATTTTTTAAAACCAATTTAGTTTCAATAATATTATGACCAGAAGGAGGTTCAACTAAAGTCCAAACTTTGTTTCTCTGAAAATTTTCATGTTCTTCATGCATGATATTAATCCACGATTCATCAGTTAAGCCATAAGTAACATCTTTGGATTCAAAATAAGCAACAAATACAGAATTTGCATCAACATCACGAGCCGTTACTTTAGACCTTGTAGTATGCTCACATAGATATCTGACTATCTGTTCCGGTGGATGTCGTCGTTGAATATGCAAAGGAATGAAGGATTAGTGATTTTAAAAGCTATTTCACGCTATGCACCTTCACTTGTCGAAGTTGTAGCCTCTAGAGATACATTCGAATTAGCATCAACAGAAGCTATGCATGATCCACCTAGTTGGTTTGACCGCTCGTCCTGAGTCGGTGTGACCGGAGGTGTGCCAGGAGTTTGACCGGCCTACCTATTTGACCGTTTCCATCTAGGAGAGGTGATAAGATGCAAGTGGAGTCGGTGATGGCATGATGTGTCGATACAACCAGGAAACAACGAGAAGATAAGGGAATAAGATGTGTTCGCTACTTCGTTAACTAGCATGTGTGCGCTAAGTAGGATTGCTGGGTTTTGAGTTTATCAGTGCTAGATCACTGTTCTCTTAAGGAAAAGGCATTTTAAAATCAATTTTGGCAGGCTGTTCTCTTAAGAGACCCCCCCTAAAAATAGAAGCAAGACTATTTCAAGAAAAAAATCGTAACTTTTTTATGTGAAGTCGGATGATGACAAATTGTGTATAAAAATTGTTGTCATTGATTTTTTTTAATTGGAGATGGTTTAGTGGCAGAAATATTCGTTAAAATATTTCAAAACCTATTTTTAAAATGAGTTTTGTGTTTTACAATGACCCTCCGATTGAGATATACCTATACCAAAATTATAGGCTTCGAGAGGAGAACTACAACTTTGTAGTTGAAAATGTTGTTTGGGTGACTATAACTTTGTAATTTTATAACTTTGGGTTCAAAAGAACCACCTGTGATTTAAATCTATTACTTTGTAATTGATTTGTTTTTGAAATACATGTTACAAATTACAAGATGGTAAGGATTTGTGGTTCGCCCACCCACTTGTGAAATTCCTTTTTCACCGCTGTACAATTGATGATTTTTCTACTAGTGATATCTAAAACAAGACATTTAAATCGGAGGTTTTGATCAGAGATGCAGAGATTTATAGATAAACATGCATGGTTGAAACCAGGGTAGATATACTCATTAATTTTGACAATTTGACCCTTTGAAAAAACTAATTTTACAAATGAACCGTCGCCAAAACTTATTTCAAAAATGAACCTTTTGTTCAGCGCCAAATCAATTGGCGCTGAATTTAGACACCTCAGCGCCACGTCAACTGGCGCTGAATGCCATGCTACCACGAATGGGAGACTAAGTCAGAGTGCCAACGCATATTCAGCGCCACGCTATTTGGCACTGAGGTGTCTAAGTTCAGCGCCAGGTGATTTGGTGCTGACAAAAAGGTCATTTTTGAAATAAGTTTTGACGACGGTTCATTTGTAAAATTAGTTTTTTCAAAGGGTCAAATTGTCAAAATTAGTGAGATATACCAGTAAGAACTGACGCAATCACGTCTTTTTCAGCATACACTAGCTGACTAGCCATACCTTTGATAGGTACATCGATGACGCGCACTGCGTAGAGTGACGACGAAGAATGTGTGATTGAACAACGCCCTATGTTTTAACATACATGCTACCAAAGAAATAAAAAATTGCTGTCGTGATCGATCTCCCCGGCCTGACCATTTGAACGAGTACATCAAGGAGTAAATCTACTGTCAATTGAGTCGAAATCAGGTAGCTAGGCTGCTATACATTAATTATCCTAAGTTGACACTTGACAACCATATACTCCTACATGACAAACACAAGTAACATATCCATAAGTAGACATGAACAAAACGTAGTACGTACGTACTACGTAGCATAAGATCGTCTGGTTGTCGAGCCCGGCTATATATGTATATATTTCCTGATCAACAGCAAGCAAAGAAGAAATATATCTCGAGTAGATCTAATTAATGAGGTTCTTACTGCAGTTCTTGCTTCTTGTTCATCCTATGCTACTGCTGCATGTGTACGTACATGCAGAGCCCGACAGTCTAGGTACGTATATAGAGATACCTATGTATCTTATGATACGGTTGAACCAATATGTTTATGCGTATCAGCCAAAATTTAAATTTTCAATGCTTTTAGATCACTAAGAACACGTATATAAAAGTTCTATACACAAATTATTTTTTTATTTGAAAATATACAGTTTGGGAGGTACATAGCAACTGCTGGTTTATATATGCTTTAGTAACATCTCTGAAGAATCTATTAGGGTTCGTGAGCATCGACTGCGGGCTAAGTGGGCCTTCCTACGTCGACGATCGCACGAACATTTCGTACGTCTCCGATGACGGGTACATAGCAACCGGAGAGAAGCACGAGATTTCATCGGAATACAACAGCCGAGCGCTATACACGTCAGGCCTTAGCCTGAGGAGCTTCCCTTCCGGCGGCCGCAACTGCTACGCCGTCGCCGCCGCCGCGAGAGGCCGCAAGTACCTCGTCAGGGCACGGTTCATGCACGGCGACTATGACGGCGGCGAGAGGAGCCTCGCGAGCACGCCGGTGAGGTTCGACTTATACATCGGCCTCGACTTGTGGTACGAGGTGGCAGTCTCAGACGCGGCGACGTCGTATGCGGTCGAGGTGATCGCCGTCGCCGTGGCCAGCTCGATGTCGGTGTGCCTGCTGGACACCGGCCATGGGACCCCGTTCATCTCGTCGCTGGAGCTGAGGCCGCTGAGGGGCGACATGTACCCGGACGCCGTGGCCAACAAATCGCTTGGGCTTTACACACGCTGCAACATGGGCTCAAGCAAATACCTCAGGTATATCATCTGTTCGTTCTATTCGTGTTAGTTTGGACTAGTCGTCAACCCGTGCGTTGCACCGGTTATTGCAAAACGGTATTATAAATATTAAAATTTGTTTGTAGGGGCAAACATTATTAATCAGATATTGAATGTGTTAGTTACTAAGTAGTTTTGAAAGTTATATGTAGCAGTTCTAAGGTTATAAACCGTACCGTTTTATTTTTTGGGTTAGTTTCACTACTACACTAAAGATTTTCCTGGACACCAGACTAGATTGTTTCCAGGTGGCCCATAAGTGCAACCGCACAGAAAAATGAAAAAGGGGCACCAGGACGTCGTCCGCACGGGAAAATCTATTTTCGTGAGCGGGTCACTTCACAGGCCCGCACGCGAAAATAGCCCACCCCACGCGCTCACCCTTATCCTCTCCCCACACGTTCGCCCTCCCCACCACCTCTCCATCCATCGTCCCTCTCCCTCTCCCTCTCCTCCTCCCCATCCTCCCACCTCCCTCTCCCTCCTCGGCGACGCCGGCGCCCTCGGTAAGGGAGGTGGAGGCAGCGCAACGAGGCGGTGGCGGCGCGGCGCCAGCGACAATGGCGCGGCGGTGGAGACGCGGGATCCGG
>CM020179.1:37755026-37777624 GCA_009805545.1 Oryza longistaminata | reverse complement strand
GGGTCTCGTTGATACGTCAGCGAGTCCGACTCCGATCAATCTTCCACATCAATAGAAACCGCTTTCCAAACCTCCAAAGGAGTCGATTTGCATCGGTTTTCAAAGTTGAAGAATGCAATATATGCTTGGTTTTTTCTGTTGAGAGATGAGATTGAACCGAGGGCAATAGTTGAGGGAGACAAATAGACTTATTCCTCTCAGAAATACAAGCCCTTTTGAGCCCATCAGCTAAGTGGAGGGCTGCTAGCCTTTTCCATGTAATGGCCTTTGCAGAAGGCCCATCCCATCTGGCCCTCACCTCAGCTTTGCAAAGATTTCCTTGTACTGCCATGCTGTAATAAAGCCATGGAGAAAACGTGCGCCCCCCGGTTTGGACTCCGACTTGTGCTAACAGCCTCCCATTTCTTGTTTCCCTTCTTCTCGTCCCTATAATTACCTGCATCTGCATGGCCGTCTTTCTTCGCTCAAAACAAGAGAGGAGACCAAAGAGGAACAATTGCCGAAACGACGAGGAGTATAACGGGTGAGAAGAGGACTTGAGTCAACATCAACCGCCCGATCCCGATCGGATGGCGCGGGTCGCAGCCAGCTGTGTTGCCCTGCTGGCACAAAGGTGTGTTCTCCTAATGTTAAAATCTAATACTGCTTCAATCTTTTTTTTTAATATATGATGCCGTTAACTTTTTGAGATACGTTTTATTTTTTTCAAAAAGTTTATGTCATTATTATTTATTTTATTGTGAATTGATTTACCATCAAATGTTTTTTAAGTATGACTTAAAATATTTTTATATTTATAAAAAAAATTAATAATAGTTAAACATTTGTCAAAAGTTAACAACGGTATATATTAAAAAAACGAACGTAGTACTTCTTTATAAAAAAATATAATTCTAGCTATGCACATGGATTACATGTATAGCTAGAATTGCATTCCTTTTAGCAAGGGAGATTGCATCTCCAATGCTCTGAGGATGTCTTTTACAACGATCACTACTTCAGGTATTTGGAATATAGATTGGCTTTATACGCTTTGCCTCTCGCCAAAATTGAGCTTAATTGAGGCTGATGGAAAATGGTACCACGTACGGTGCAGGAGAGGATTGTCGGCGGCGATAACCGCGGCGGAAGGATCCGCCAGGATCATCGACGACAAGGCGGTGAAGCTCGGCACGGCGGCGAAGGACGTGGCGACGGCGACGGCGGCCACGGCGGAGGAGAAGACGGCGTTCTGGGAGCCCGACCCGGACACCGGCTACTACCGGCCGGTGACCGGCACCAAGGAGGTGGACGCCGCCGACCTCCGCGCCGAGATGCTGAAGCAGAGGATGCTCCATGACTGATGCAGAACGGGGGGGTTTACCCGTGCTTTGAGATTCGTGCCGACGGTATGCGTATGTATGGGCCGTTGGATGCGACCCCGGTTCGTCTGTGAAAAAAAAAAATTGTGCATGTTGTACCAGTATACTAACACCCAATTTCATGCATTTTGCATGGCTTAGTTGTTACCTGACACACTACAGATTTCATCCAAAAAATATATATATTACGGAATTTAACTGCTCACAAGCAGGATTTGTATATTTTACCAATGGCACATCAGATATGAGCAAAGGTACAGTATATATAGTCAAACAACCCCCACTGCAGGTTACACTGTCCAACAATTATAGCAGCAAGATTGTCACCATTCAAGTATTTCATTGTTGATAGTAGGTGCATGACACTAATAGCAATGATAGCGGCACAAAAACAACAATCTGAAATGGCAAATTAAAAGGGACTTGAACAGGTCCAGATCACAGTTAGGAGCATTGAAAGGGCTCAACTTTGCTGCAAATCATAATGTTTGACAATGCAGAACACTCGGCGCACAAAGAAGACAAATCTGGTCTGTCTACAGCAATTGCGCCATCTTAGGTTCAGGCAAACAGAAACAATATCAACTTCAAGGATGGTAAACTGTAATCTTTACCAGGATGTCTATCTAATTTGCGTATCGCTAGCCCTTTTTTACATTTCTTTTTTGGTTTTTGAATGATCAGACATTCATGCTCTGTGCTGGTTATTTTTCCATGGCTTCGTTTGCTTTTTCTGAATTCGCTTAATTTAGTTTTGAGGTGTTTTCATGAAAAACTTACTCCGAAGTAATTGTGGAGAACCTTTGGGATTAACATACTCAAAATAGACCAACCCAGTAAAAAAAATCCCTTTCTTTCAAATAGCTTGAAATAATCGAAGCAAAGTTCAAATATCCTTTTTTTCCCTTTTACAAGCAAATCATACAAGCAGTTTTGAACTGTTCAGAACTGAGGTTTTACAAAGGATATTATTTGTGAAATAGTAAAACATTCCAACTCATAGTTGTATAAAAATTGCTGCCATTCAAAATGTACAGAGTACGGATAATGGGATAAATTCTTACATGCCACTGTAAATTTCATAAATCTTTTAGATGCCATGCCTAGTATCATTGGCATGTGGTGACCATGGAAATTTGCAGTGGCTTGTAAGGAATTTCATAGAAATATTAAACACTTTGAGGCACTGAACTTTGCCAATGTGAAATTAAGAACCATCTCTAGCATGCTTCTAACCAATATACTATATTTATTACTAGGTTAATATTGATTCCGTGTCTGAAATCGCACTCAATTACAGTGCCAATTTCCAGTATAATTCGCCTAGTCACCACCACTTCCCAACTAGAAGCTAAACATACTGATCTCAGCTATCTCAAACACTTCGAGACAAGAATCCGATGCTCTTGGGTAAGGCAAATTTATACAGCCCTCCAAACTGTCAGAAGGTGGTACATAACTACAAATAACTGGTGGAACGTTTGGTTGGAGCGCAATTGACGGATTTTTCAGTCCACCTCGCAAAACGAGCTGCAAGTTGCTTTCACTATCAAGGAAAATATAGCCCAGCTTACTAGCTCTAGGTTCTTCTGATAGAACTCTTAGTGTTTCGGTTGCTTTAAAATTTCTGTAATATCGCACCCGGAGTTTGCCCCGTGAAGGCATGTACCCCCCACTTTTGTGTACTCTGTTTTTCTCCCCCTAATATATTCGGCAAGCCTCTTGCCGCTAATTGTTTAGAAAAAAACTACAAATAACTGGGACTGAAGAATTTCTTCACTCCGATGGGAATCGAGTTGTTTTCATGTGACAATCAAGTGAAATCCCAACATTCTAAACATGCCTCAGGATTCAAGAAACAAATTCCTGGCCACTCGAAATACATCCTACACTGCAAGTTTTTGCTAAAAATTGCAGGTTACAGAACAGGGAGAACCTCAAACGAGTTGTGAACTGAAGAAGACTTCGTTATTGATCCCAATTTCATATTTATGAACTGCCTTGATACAATACAATACAAGAACCCACCCATTACATATGAGAATGAGATGGTGTTCTGAACTCGTGAGAGTCCCATCTAAAAGCTGGGACATTGCCTTCTTATTTAGACAGCTAATTGGGAATCATTTCTAGTACTAGTACTAACAGTAATTAATAGAGCTCCCCATTGATGACGTCATCGCAGATTGGGTTGGAGGAAGGATGGGGATTCTAGAACGCACCTCGCAGTCGCAGCAGGCTGGGCTCGAGCGGCGGCGGGAGGGACGAGGAGGAGGAGATGCCGTCGCCGTCGTCGCAGTCGTGGCGGTGCGGTTTGTGTTGGCGTTGGCGGTGGGCACGATCACCTTCGTGGTGATTGTCATGGTGGTCGCCACGGTGAGTCGGCCGGAGGAGATTCAGCTCTCCATCGACCGGGGCTACATCCCCGTGCTGTATGACACGGCGGCGACGGTGGATGTCGGCGTAGCGGTGACGCGGGCGGCGGCGGTGACAAACATCAGACACCCCGTCACCATCGAACCGGGCCTGGGGGGCCAAAAATTCTGGAAGTCATCATCGGTATGTATCAACTATAAACTCAAGTACCTCTATTTATACTAAAATATATATATACTACTGTACGGTATCGTTGACTTTTAAATTAACGTTTTAATATTTATCTAGTTTAATAATTTTGTATAAATAAATACGTAAAAGTAAAAGATATATTATAATTTCGTTGAGGATAAAACAAGTCACAATAAAATAAAAAATATATTAATGAATCATGAATTACACAGGAACCCGCGAACATGCAAGTACAACTCGCCGTCTCTCCCTAACCGCAAGCTACTCCAGCCGGCGCGGGCATCAGAACATGATCAACTGCGAGGACATCGCTATCGGCCTAGTGGACATGACGTTGTCACCGTCGTCGTGGGCGTCCGGCCAGCTGCCGGCGGAGATCAACGATACCATAGTCTGATTCAAAGTCAACAACAGCTTCACGTTGTACGAGGATACGTCGCACACGGAGGCAACGACGGTGGACATCACAAACACGACACAGTCTGCCAACATAATGGCCCGGCTCTATGAGGAGGACGTCTTCAAGGTGTTGGTCATGGTGCACATCATCACCCCCTCCTCGACTAATTCACCTCCGTCTCCGGCTCCGCCTCCGTCTCGTTCTCGTCCTAATAATGATCCCGCACACACATTCAACTGCTGGCCCATCACTATCGGCTATGGCTACAGGACCCTGCAAGAAACCGACGATGTCGGCTGCAAAAGCATAGGTTCTTCCGAAGTTCCTGGCATATACGACTGGGCTCAGGCGACAAGCGTGATGAGAAGCTTCGTTCCGTAACTACTAATTAACGGTCTGCGCGTACCTACTTACGTACAATGTGCGCAAAGCTGATATATTTATATATATACTGCTATATATATAGCCTATATGTATATGTTTTTTTTTTGGAGTCCGCTACAGATCAGACGTCCGATATTTAGCAGAAAATCGGATGCAGTCCGCTCACCTGCCTAGCAGCATGCAAAGAAAAATATCCCAATGAATCTGCTATGCTACTAGCGCCTATAAGTTACCCTCCTGCATACCTACATGAAATATCTCTCTCCTTCTCTACCAAAAAAAGTTTAAACTATTTTTCCTTCTAAATTACTTATCCGTTTTACCATCCGATTTCACCATTATGTTCGTTACAATTAAATCTTTACAATAAGATCTCATTTGATTATATTTCTGATAAAATTTATAAATATGACTATATTACTAATTGAAACATCTTTATATTGTACGTGAAACAACAACTTATAATTATTGAAACATTAGAAAATATTCATCAAAATATCCCAAACAACATGCACAACATTTATAAATGAATTAGTGAAACATTAGAAAATACTTACTCAAACATCCAATAATACCACGTGCAACATTCGTAAATAAACTAGTGAAACATTAGGAAAATATTCATTGAAACATCAAAATAATGCCATGTGCAACATTTCTAAAAGATCCATGGCAACATAAAATTTAAAATGTACAACATAGTCAATTTTTGATTGAAACATTTTTTTTCTCGCACATGAAACATCCAATTCAATCAGTTGAAACATATGTATTTTTTATCGGGATATAATCATGTTTGTAGTTTAGAAGAAAAATCGTTTTGAAACTCGCTAAAATGCATACATGCATGCATGTATACATGAGGTTGGAGAGAGAGAGAGGAGAGAGAATAGTGATCGGATGTTTTGCGAATTCTGTGAAACACGCTGAAGACACATATTGAAACATGTCCCTATCACGTATGAAACAAAAAGTGTTAATGGATTGAAACATATGATTATTTTTTATCAGAATATAATCATATGACATCTTGTTGTAAAGATTTAATTATAACGAATACAATGGTGTGATCGGATTGTAGATTGAATAAGTAATTTAACAGTGTAATGATCGAGTAGTGCATCCTAATTTGGTATAGAGTTTTTTTATTAAGATAATGGAAATGGATTACATCTCTGGCCTCTGTCCGTGGACACACAACAAAAAAAATTAGTATAGAGTTTGAGATTTACTTCTATTACTTATTAAAATAACTATTGAGAGGTTGATCCTGTCGAGTATCGCCATGTTTAGTTCGCGAAAAGAAAATTTTTGGGTATCACATCGGACATTTGACCGGATGTCGGAAGGGGTTTTCGGACACGAATGAAAAAAAACTAATTCCATAACTTGCCTGGAAATAGTGAGACGAATTTATTAAGCCTAATTAATCCGCCATTTTCACATGTGGGTTACTGTATCACTTATGGTTAATCATGGACTAATTAGGCTCAAAAGATTTGTCTCGTGATTTCCATGCAAACTGTTCAATTAGTTCCTTTTGATTTTATCTATATTTAATGCTTCATACATGTGTCCAAAGATTCGATGTGATGTTTTTGGGAAAAAAATTTAGGAACTAAACCAGGCCTATGTTGTATGGATTTCTTTTGACCGACAAGATACAAATTATTAGAGTTATCATTGTAGCATATATTGCTATTCAAATATGATGTGATGGCTTTACATGATATTTATATACAACTATACAAGAAATGTCATACATGCTACAGTGAAGAAAGAAAAAGAAAACATAAAAGAAAAGCACCAAAATGCTTAGCTGCGTTTTCTGACTTCGAACAGAAGGCGTATGGTCGAGATGCTTGCAAGTTCCAAGAGCTTATTATGCTTACTGTGTCGGTGACCCTTTACATTTTTCCTTCTTTAAAATCCAATCTTGGAAGTTCATGCAGTACGGCCGTACCCTGTGCTGTGCATGCGCATACACAGATACACTACGTTAGAGCATCGCTAGGTTCAACGTTTTTCCCATTATGTTGGAGGTAATAACTATGGAAATATCCAACCCAAATTCCAAAATAATCACACCTCCTTTTTTTTTGGTCTGGACAAGACTACTGATCATGCAAAAGTTGCACGCTGTTCGGCTTTTTGCAATGCCATCATTCCGCCCAAAATTATTTTCTTCCTCAAATCAAGAATCAAGATGCTCTGATCCATGGCACAAGTTGCAAGCTGCACCCTTCCAGAGTTTCGGTGATCTGATCACACATAAAGCGTCCCGCTCCGTGTCTCTTCACGATGTGTGCATGCAGGACAAATGCCCGATTAGCGCGCAGAACAGGGCGAGGTGAGGGCCCAACCGCCCAAATGCTACAGCACCATACGCGGATTAGCATCTTTCCCGGTCCCGTCCCACCCACACGGCCACACGCAGCGCGACGCCAATGGCGATCGATCCCCCGGCGAACGCGTGACCGCAATGCATGCATGGCGCCTATGCCCTCGACGACGAGCTACTAGCGTTTCTGCTGTGCATCCGCGGGTTCGACGGCGGCAGGTCCGTGGCGTGCCTCGCCGAGACGACGACACGTCGGCGCGCCGCGAGTGACACAGATGGGACGGGAGTCACGGACAACGAGGACACAAACTTTAGGACAGGGAGTTTGGTGGGGGGGTGTGGTCGCGCTGGCACGGCTAAAAGCGCCACCAGCCCACCACTGCGCGCTCTGCGGCCTGCGGCGCTGCTTAAAATTTTCCGGTCTCTGCCGATCGGATTGCACGTACACGCGCCCACGCGCCCCAGACCGTACGTACACGCGCCCGGCCCGGGCGCTCGGCTCGGGTCCCGCAGACGCGCAGGGTAATCGTGTCCCGCATCGCGCGACGTGCCTCGGCCTGGTGCCGCTCGTCCATGCGCGCGCGCGCCACACGACGCCCCGCCCGGCCGGGCAGCCGTCGCGCGGTGCTCTGCTCGGTCCTTCGTAGCTCAATTTTTTTCACATTTCGACTGATTGATAGCTCGTGTTCGTTCGACACATACCCCCCCATGGCCCCATGCAGAGTAGTACGCCTCTGCCCAAAACGGTACGGCAAAAATATCCTCCCCTTGCACGGAGCGCTGCTGACAGGGACAGTCGCCGATTGCGCCCACTCCCCGTGTTGGGCAAAGAAACTTTGCCGATCCCAGTAACACTCACTACTAGAGCAGAGGGCTCTGTAAAACGGGGCATGTTGCCGTAATCTGCATGCGCCCGTTGCTCTCGCCGCTCGTCAAACCCCACCTGCGCGACCCAAAACATTTACATCGGCGGTTACGAGCGGATCGCGATATGCGCGCGGCGCACCGTCAGCCCGGAAGCGGCAGCGGGATCTGCTCGCCTTTGCTGCGCACCGGCGCATCTGTGGATTTTCATGGGAATCGTGGGAGGGAAAGCCGTTGATGCTCTGTTGCTTCATGTGGGTAGCGTAGCGTTGTATATACGGCGGAATGTAACGTTTGCAGGGGTGGACGTGTCAGCGCTGGAGAGGACCATGAAGCATGGCAACGTCAGGATGTTAAGCGGGAGGTGACGCCGCTCTTTTCTCGGTGACTTGCCTGCTGTTTCATTTGCCATATCGCCATTCTTTACTGTCAAGGCTGTCCCTGGACCATCGGGCGGGGGGCGCGCACAGCGTCGTCTTCGTCGTCGTCGATCGGCTCGTCTCGTGGCGTTGCCTCCCCCACGCGGCCCTGCAAGCTGCCGGCGGCCCGGCCGGTCGGCTGCACGTCGATCGGGACCCCCGGCCCGCGATGGCTGCGCCCGCGGCTTGCACTATATACTTACTGGCAGTTTATATATGGTTGTTCCCCTGCGACGCCGGCCGGCCGGCGCGTGCGTACGGATACGTGACGCCACCGCCCTCAGCTCACAGCGCGCGCGCCGGCCCTGCGCTGCCGGTTGGTCTCGTCTCGTTCTCGTTCTCGTTCTCGTACGCGCTACTGGCTACTGCTACAGTGAAACCTGAAACGGCATCTGACCCCCGTTGTGACCGTACGTACGCGGGGGGAGGGGCGTACGTGTTGCGTGCGCGAGCGCGTCTGTCTCCGCGCGCGCGTGTGGGCCGGCCGCGCCGGGTCCGTCCAAACCTGGGCGCTGTTGCTAGCCGCACCTGGTGGGTTGCCGAACAGTGCAGCGCGGTGGGAGGAGGGCGGGCGGCGTACGTACGTTTTACGTGTATAACGTGGTACGCCCGTACGTGCGCGCGTCGCGTGCGGGCGGGCGGCGCTACGGCCAAATCCCCCGCGAGCGCCACTGTTTTTACGTTGTCTCGCGTACTAAGCCGGTGTGCGGGGAGGCGCCCGGTGGCTTAGATGTCCCCCGTGGAAAATCTACGGTCCCGACCGGATTAATCACCTTACACAACGTTTTTAACTATTTAACTTACGGCGAGGCTGAGGCAGGGAGACAGAGCGGGCGGAGGCATGTGATTTGGACCCGACGCGAAGAGTAGATCAAGACAAGGTTTACAGATTTTCTCCGCTGATCCACCTGATGATTACGTTTCAGACGGCAGGCAGTGCATGCAAGGCAGTAATAATTCACCACTTCCTTCTCTGGCTTATACTCGCAAAATCACGGGGGGAGGAAACTTGAGAGCGAGAGATCGAGGAGAGATATATCATGAGATAAAGATGCATGCAGTGCAGAGCGACGACGCTGCAATAGGCTGTTAGGCTGTCGCAGGGCTAGCATACGCGCACTCCAGAACGCCGCCAGGGGACGATGGATGGGATGCCTTGTTGCGGCGTGCGCATAGGACCAGCGTGCACGGACGCACATGAAGGGGAGAGGTCGCCGTCCTTTTCCCCCTGAGTTGTTCCAGTACCTCACCCTGCCGGTGCACAACAGCAGCTAGGCTAGGGAGGATGGATTCTAATATCTCGGATGAACGTCCACCTGTTTCTTGTATGCCACCTAAATAATTATGAAAAAAATCCAAAAAAAATTCACAAGATAGATTAATATGTAATATATCACTTCACAAACATGCAAGTTCAAATTCAACTTCTACAAGTTGTAGCAAAAATAACAAATCAAACTCTAACTAGTATACGTATATTCACAGTCAAATTTGTTATTTTTGTCACAACTTGTAGAAATCGAATTTGAACTTGCATGTTTGTGAAGTGTTATATTACATATTAACATATCATGTCAATTTTTTTGAAAATTTTTCATAACCATTTAGATGGTATGCAAGAAACGGTTGGACGTCCACCCTAGTGTTTAAAACAGTTTCCGCTAGGCTAGCGGCTATTCAGCTTATCCAACATGGCCCCAACACTTCGCGAGCTCTGCTGTCTTGTGAGCAACTGAGCACTATACTGCCACTGACTGCTACGTACAGGCCTCCCCAGTATACTTTTGCCTCTTGATTTACTGTCAGGACACTGCGATCTCATGCATGTGCACGCGGCCTCATGCAAAGTTGCATGTGCACAGTAATACACAGTTGCACAATACACACTGATACAGTAACAAGTGGCTCTGACTTGCACTTGCACTTAAAAGCCCTGATGATTGATATTATAGTTTGCGAAGTCGCTGGAATGTAAAGAAACGACCATAAAACAAAAGCAATCGTGTGTGTTTTTGTGTGTGCGAGTGAGAGAGATTGAGGGTAAAAGATGAGTGTGAGAGGGAGAGAAGCTAGCATCACCGTACGCTCCCTCCCGTGACTGAGTGGTCCTTGCATTGCATCAGTTGATGATCTCTCTCCGAATCCATTTCTCTTTCCTCCCTCCCCACTATGCATGGGCTATTCTCTTTCCAGTGCCCATGCATGCACGGCGAGCATACCGAGAGAGAGGGGAGAAACAAGGGGCAGGGCTGCGCCGCGCCGCGCTGCAAAAGCCATGGCTTGTGTCATGTGGAAGGCACAAAAGGGGAAAGGAAAGAAGGCAGCAGGAAGAGGAGACGACAGACATCCAAAGGCCGCGCGCGCAGGATGCAGATGCAGCAGCTCAGCTCAGCTGCACCATACTACTACTAGCTTCTTTCCGTGGACACATTGCGCCGCGCCATATACTGTACATAAGCAAAGCATTTGCATATGCATTATTATGTAATAACCTCTTGTTCACTTTTGTGAATTTAGTACAGTATCAATCTTTATGATTTGTTCAAAGGAGCTGTAATTGTGAGTTCAAATGCATTTTCATGCGCAAATTTCAGAGGAAAGCAACTCCCATATACTCTTCAACTTTAGTGCGGTATAAATCGGTCGCATCAGTATATATGACAGTGTACATATCGAGAGAGTACTTCAGAATGACATAATGCTACACATGCATTAATTGATAATCGATCACTTCTGCTTTTCCCTCGGTTCCTAAATATAACCATTTTTAGGTTATTTAACAAATATTAAGTTCGAGAGGGAAGTATTTATTTTTGTCATCCATCAAATTTTGAATTTTGAATTTTCTTCTTAAGCAACTAATTGACTGAAAATGCTTAAATTCCTGTGCGTCGAAATCAGTGCCCCAAAAATATTTATATTGCGTATAAAATTTAAATCGTATCTACTTATCTAAAGCTGGCTGTTTAGCCAGAATTTGATTGGGCCACGTGGCTTCAATGAGTTTACAAATAAATCTATGATTTTCTGAGAAAAAAAATATAAGAAAATTTTTAAGAGAAGAATCTGGAGCCATGAGGAAGAAAAATCGCGGGCTCCCAGCCTCCACATGCATGAGCGAATGATGTTGGGTTTCCTTGGCAGCTGGGCTACACCTTGCCTGGGCCAGCAGGTTGAGAAGATGAGTTGGGTCTTTTCGGCTTGGCCAGCCTTCCTTTTCCTTTTTTTTTTCTTTATTTATTGTTTTGATTCTTGTGTTGTTTATTCCATTATCACATACATAACAATAATTCATCAACTCCTACGTATTCTACAATAGAGCTAAGTAGTATTTAATATATAATATTATAGAGGTTGCAACTCATGGTGAATTAAAAAAAATTCTAGGATAATATATTCAGGGCATATTGTATATACTTTACTTAATGGTAATTTGAAGTAATAAAAATCAAACAAATATTATATGCAAGTATACATTATAAAGTTAGTACCTTATGAAACGTTTTGAAATGCATTGGAGAATTTTGGCATCGACCATAACACCACCGCTTGAATCAAATTTTTCTCACTATCAAATCTGGTAGATAATTAAACCAACTGAAAAGGTTCATAAGACAAAATGCTATTTAAAACAACATGCTGAGATGACATTTGAAGAATATTCTAGCATGATTCTTCCAAAGACGTAGGACATGCTTAGCCAATATAGAAATATAATATTATTTTTACGAGAAATACAATCTTTTACCGATAATATATTGTGAATTTTGTCGGGTCTTGGTCTATGTCATCTTGAATCCACAACTAGCTAACGAATCCCATGCATGAGCAACTGACATTGGCTTCTACTAATCATATACTCCCTCCATATTTTAATGTATGACGCCGTTGACTTTTCGACCAACGTTTGACCATTCGTTTTATTCAAAATTTTTGTGCAAATATGAAAATATTTATGTTATGCTTAAAGAATATTTGATGACGAATCAAGTCATAATAAAATAAATGATAATTACATAAAAAAAATTTAATAAGACGAATGGTCAAACGTTGGACAAAAAGTCAATGGCGTCATACATTAAAATATGGAGGTAGTATTACGAATTACGTGATGATCATGCCCTAAATAAAATGTCCAAAACAAGAAAAAATTATAAAAATTTATTAGGATTTCTGATTTTGTTTTTCAAAATACAATAATGAATTTGTTACTGTTTGTTCTAGATTATACAAAACCAGAATTTAAAATATCTATATGATTGTTATCATTGTAATGCATGGGCTAACCAGAAGAGGCGCGCCAATTTTCTAGTAAATACTTATATTTAGAAACAGAGAGAGCAGTAGCTAGCTAGCTAGGTCTTGTGTGTTGTGTCATCCACAATCCTACCCACTCGAGGTTAACCAAAAATCTCTCCTGCTTTCGGTGCTCGATCACCCTCATTTTCATTTCACCTTCCTTTTCTTGCCATTTCTTTCATACCCATCTGGACTTCATGAAGACGATCTCTCATTATTCTTTCCTTTATTTTTATTTTTTTTTACCTTTCTTTGCTTTTCAGACGCAGACAGCCATCTCTCACGCCATTCAGAAGTTCAGAGTGCTCTCACCAAAGTCTCTGAAACTTCGTACGCTCTCACACGCGTAAATCGCTCGGTTCTCATTCAAGCGACGACGCTGATGTAATGTAAGCACCTGATAGGCGACATTGTTAGGTTATTGTTCGAGCTCTGAAAGTGAAGTCCACTCCACTGCATTGCCCCCAAAATCTTATCTTCAGTGCAAGTCAAATGATGAGAAAAGGTTTGAAGAAGACGTAGGTGAGATCTGAATTTCTGCCTGCCGAGGTAATGTTTAACAGTTAGTGAGCAGTAGCCATTTGGACTTCTCAACTGCAGAAAAGGAGAGATCAGATGTTGTCAACTGACATGAGCTGGTAAAGGTTACTGGTACAAAGTATTACAGTATCATGACAACATAATGATCACCAAGTTAAAAGGTGTTCACGATGTAGCAAAAAAGAAGTAGTATCTTAGTTTCAGCAGTTAGCTAGTGCTCTTGTAAACCTTTGAATTGCTCTGTAAACTTTAGCTAGTGCCCTTCTTCATGTAAAATTAGCTAGTACAAACTCATTAATTACAAAGTAATTTTTGCCAAAATCCAGTAAAATTCCTGTGCTCCAAAGGAGTCACAAAAACTGCATTTTGATCAGAAGTTTGCGTATCCGACACCTGCCACCTTTTCTTAAGGTGTAAAGCATTCTAACACACTGAGATCAGATATGCACTCACTTACAAAAAGAAATGTAGAAAATAGAAAAAGGTGATTATCATGAGGTCGCTTGCTAGAAATGGAACCTACACTCACCAATCACCAATTTTCCAAAGCCTATACAGTAGATTCACCTCGAAACGGAGTGTCGGCAAATGGAATAAAACGAGCCAAAAAAATTTCAGCAAAATGGAGCAGAGAGCTTTGTGCGCCGTAGTTGTCACGCTGCACTTTCAGAGATTTAATTAGGTGAAGGGAGGATTTGATTAATGCGATTGGAATTCGGATGAAAGAAAGAAGATTTCTTCAGCCGCCTTCTCCTCCTCAGTGTCAGTGGACGCTGGATTTGATTCTCATCATTTCTCAGAAACAGGATCGAACACAGTGTTTCCGCCACGACAGGATCTAGCAACTGTTGGTGCACATTGAACACAGTGTCAATCATATCACTGAATAATTGTCATTTTGCCGGGCCGGCCAAGAAAGGCCAACCAAATTTACTTAAGATTGAAGAATATATACAAATATACAAAGTTATAACTTCAACAAGAAGCTGTCGAAGTAATGGAAGTTGTCACCGGAGCAACCTCCCAAAAGCAAAAGAAAGGACTACTCTCCTATATTTCTGAAAACCCCAGCTTCCTTCCAAATCGCCACTTTCTCTTTGATTGAACCAAACAGGAAACCGGCTGAGCGCCGCTGGTTCTGAAACACACGCGCATTTCTTTCCTTCCAAACCATCCAACAAACAAGCAGCACAAGGCTGTCAATGGCGTCCCTGTAGTTGTTCCGAAAATTTTGCCGCATCGCTAACCACCATTCGCCCAAGTCCAAGCCTGACTCAGATGGCAGCAGGAAGCCAACCCCAATCCAGCCCTTGATCATTCTCCACACCCTGGTCGTGTAGGTGCAAGACACAAATAGGTGTTCACAATCTTCATCACCCACCAAGCAAAGTTGGCAAACCTGCTGGTGCGGCCAGCCACGCTTACTTAGATTATCCGCCGTGAGGCATCGCCCTTTTTCGGCCAACCACATAAAGAATTTCACCTTTGACGGCGCTCTTGTTTGCCAAATCAGAGTACCGCATCGCGCCACCGTGTTTGCCATGAAGAACATGCTGTAGGCCGAGCAGGGAGTGTATTTTCTATTTGGTGCCCACTTCCAGATTGTCTCATTTTCCTCCCCATCTTGAAGTTGCACCCCCTGGACCGCGTCCCAAATCTGAAAGTATTCCCCAATTGCGCGATTGGAGGGTGCCCCCTTGATGTCTCGTACCCACCTGTGGTTCAGAAGCCCTCGTGCCACCGTCAAGCCCGAGCGCTCGACATGGCTGAAGATCAAGGGGAATCTCGACTTTATGCTCCCCACCGGCAACCAGTCCGCCAGCCAAAATTTGGTGTTCTTCCCATCACCCATTGTCATTAGTTTGCAACATTCTGAAAAAAGTCTGAAGAAGAAAAAGAACTTCGATTTTTGTCTGAATCCATCCATCACTCTTCTCTTTTCAGGAGAAAGCAGGATGAAATTGGTGATCATTCGCTTCTCTTCTCTCTTCCTGACCACTCACAATTTCATGCCGTCGTTGCACATTTCTGCACGCGCAATGTGCGCCATTTTCAGACAGAGACGCGAGCAGCAAGCATGCGTGATTGATTTCATATGCACGTTGCAATCCACCCAATTTTTCCACGAGCACATATATTTCAGTGTTCATCCAATTTACAGAGAAAAGCTAGTGGATCCATGCATGCATCAGAAGCTTTCAGATCACCAGTTCACCACATCTCCTACAGTTCTACTAATCGTGCCATCTTTACGAGATAAGCATAAGGAGAAAAAGACCATGATTCAGATATGATTCATTCATCCATTTTTCTTCTGCACTTTCCGATGCAAATTAGCAGCAGAAAAAATGTCACACGGCAACAACCATTTCACAAGTCAGAGGAGAGAGACATTGCATTGCCAAAAGGTCTCTTGGAAATGGAGGTCTCTGTCGTCTCCTCTGCATAACAGCATTAAGATTCGGATTAGGTGTTGGGCTGTTTGAGGGGAATCTGGACATTGACATTGTTCAGTGAAATTCCAGGTCAAGATTCCCTTCACCGGCGCGGCCGTGAATTTTTTCTTCGGTGTTTTACAGTTTTCTCGATGAAAAGATTATTCGATCCAACTTTATATAAAAGAAAGCCAAAGAGATTTCTTACATGACAGAAATGGAAATATCGACTTAAGGATCGGAAGATAGCGATGCGGCGTGCTCTAGTGATTAATGAACTTGTTTTTTAGTCGTGCATCTACGATTCCACCACCACACCATACCACTGGTGCTTTCCGAGTAACTAATGAATTTAACAAGAGTACAAGAGCAGAAGATGAAATTGTACCTATATAAAAAGATCATATATAAAAAATAAGAGAAAAACAATATACTATCCAGCAATTAATTTTGGCAGAGAAAAATTGGCAAAATGCATGTACATTTCATCTTGCACTTACAAGTAAAGTTTTCCCTGTTTTTTCTCTCGTTTTTTTCTTCCCCATGTAACCATGTTAGATTCTTCTCTACTAATTAACGTGATAGTCATCATACCCCTAATCTCCTAATGATTTAGGGCAACACAAAAAAAAAATACAAAAAAAAAAGAAAAGGTAGGCCGAGATTGAGCTGTGCATAAGTCAACGGTCAACGGTCAACCACACAGCCTGCTACACCTTGAAGTCTGCAGCCTCGTCCTGCACCTTGGCGCCGTCGAGCGCGGCGGCGCCACCGCCCTCCTCGGCGTCGTAGCTGGCGTGCACGCTGTAGAGCACGTAGACGAGCACGGCGGCGGCGGTGAAGAAGCCGAAGCGGACGTAGGAGGGGCGGTCGAGGGAGCCGAGGAGGAAGACGTTGAGGAACACCGACGCCGCGGGCACCCACGGCATGGCCGGGACGCCCCACAGCTCCGGCCGCCGCGCCTCCGCCACCAGCGCCCGGAACGCGCCGACCGTCGCACACGCGGCGAGGAGCCCCGTCCTGGCGCGCCCCGCCGGCGCGAACTGCCACAGCAGCGTGAAGCAGAGCGCCACGAGTGAGAAGGCGGCGAGGAACACGAGCGTCGGCCACGCGCGGCGGTGGTCGGCGTCGTCGTCGGCGGCGGCGACGTAGCGGCGGTAGACGACGGCGTTGGCGACCATGTAGAAGACGAAGAGCGTGCCGATGGAGACGAGGTTGAGCAGCACGTCGAGCTCCGTGAACAGCGCCAGCGCCGCCGTGAACACCCCTGACGAACACACCAAACTGTCAAATATTACGAAAACACCCCCAAAAAGCGCGGGAAACCACTGTTTTATTATTTTTTTAAAAAAAGGAAAATGATTCAACTATTTTGGATCATTTTGGCGTTGAATCCAAGTAGACATCCACGAGCAGAATAGGTCGTCGGTTTCGACTGAGCCAGAGTAGACCCAAGCAGGGCACTAAGTACAAATTAACCAGTTTCTGTGGTATTTGTTTCTCCTGTTGATCGATATTTGGAGCCCCAAAAAACCCGTGTCCATGTCTGCTGCTTTTTCAATTATCATGCAAGCCTCCCATGAGTAAAAACAGTTGCAAGGTCACAAAATAAAAGTCCACAAAAAGCAACCACTATGTGTAGCAGTAGGATATAGTTGCAAAGGATCGTCGCTCTCGCTCACGGAAACGAATAGTTAGAGCCTGTTTGATAGGACTCCTGTTCTGATTCTTATTTTTTTACTTTTTTTCTCCTCTTTCTTTTAGCTGTCTAGTGCTACGAGATTGTTATGGTGAAATATGCGTCATGGTGGTAGAGCGGTAGAGATGAGCTCACCGAGGAAGGCAGAGGCGTTGACGGGGGTCGCTCTCGCTCACAGAAAACGAATAGTTTACAACCTGTTTGGTATGGCTTCTGATTCTAATTCCTATTTCTACTCAATTTTTCCTTCTCCTTTTTGGCAATTAGTGTTACAAGGGTACGGCGAAATGTGCAATGTGGTGGTAGAGTGGTAGATATGGTTAGATCGGCTTACCGAGGAAGGCGGAGGCGTTGACGGGGGTGGCAGTGCAGGGGTGCACCTTGGCGAGCCACGCCGGCATGACGCCGGAGCGGCCGATGACGCAGAGGTACCTGGCCTGACCTAGCATCGCCACCATGAGTGACGTCAGGATGCCGAGGCTGGCGCCGGCGCCGATCACGTTCGACACCCACCCCCATCCGGAGCTCCCCTTGAACGCCCCCGAGAATGGCGCCTCCGTGTCAATCTGCACCACCAAAACAAACATTCTTAATTTGAAAATTATCACCCACTATTACCTCGTGAAAAAATTACTGCCCATTATTAGTTATTACCACCATAATTAGTGTCAATTGTTCTCATGATCCATACAAAGAGAGAAAAAAAAAAAGAAGTAGGCTTGGAAAAGATGAATTTTGAGATGCTTCAGTGATCGGTCATCTATACTACTAGCTAGGAAAGTACAGTGGTCTCTCACTGTGGGGTGTCTTCTGATGGGGACAGCAGATTCACCAATGAAGTCGCAGGCAGGCAGGACAACACATCCCAAAAAGGCAGTGAGAAAAAATAAAACAGAAGCTGAGCTGCATGGTCTCTACTGCGCCACTTCACCACAGCTCCCCAACATATTCCCAGAATTATCCCAAGTAAAAGTTGAGACAACACCACGAGCTACCTCTACAGGCCTATCCAGGAATCCCGACTTTGCCGTAGACGGAATCCTGGAACATTTCAGGATTTGGTTTCTCTCAAAAGCTTTTGCATATATCGATTGTACACGGATTTACCGTTGGTCTTCGTATTTTCGAGCCTTTGTCAAAGGAACATATTCACGGGTGTGTGCATGTGGATGCACGTGTACAATAATATGTGTACGTCTTACGTGTAATCACGAAAATAAAACATACTCCCTCTGATTCATAATGTAAGACTTTCTAGCATTGCTCATATTTATATAGATGTTATGTGTCTAGATTCATTAATATCTATATGAATATGGACAATGCTAGAAAGACTTACATTATGAAACGGAGGAAGTAGTAAACAATAGTAGAGCTAATAATTTAGCAAAAATGGGTGACTCTTAAGATTATTAGTATATTGCATAAAGTAGCTAGAAAAGGAAATTACTTACCGCGTCGTAGGGGAGGAGCATGGACATGGAGGCGGCCATGAGGCAGTAGAGGAGCGTGACGAGCACGACGGAGCCGGAGACGCCGACGGGGATGTCGCGCGACGGCCGCTCCACCTCCTCGGCCATGGTGGACACGGCGTCGTACCCGATGTAGCTCAGGTACACCATGGCGGCTCCGTTGAACACGCCGGCTGCGCCGTGAGGGAAGAACCCGCCCGGGTTGTGCGCCGGGTCGGCCGGCCGCGTCAGGTTCCGGGTGTCGCCGCGCCAGAACCCCATCACTATGATGAACAGGATGAACGCCACGTGCACCGCCGTTAGCACCATGTTCACCACCGAGCTCTCCTTGGTGCTGACAACATATATTACATAAATTTTATCAAAAATACAATTCAAATTAGGCATAAAACAAATAATGTAACTAATTTATCAAAACACTTGAAAGAGTTTACGAAACAAATCCCACATTTTGACAACGGGGTACTGAGAGCTACTAATTTTCTTTTGTTAGAAAACATGGTAAAATAGTGCTTATAGAAACCATTTTTTAAATATTTTATCGTTGAAGTTTGCTTGGGAAATGGGCTGTTTGTTGTAACTGATAAGCAACCCCTAGAATAAAAACTTTTGAGATTCCTTTTCTGGAGAAAGGATTGCTCATGTTACCTACACAAGTCAGAGAGAAGAGAAAAGAAGGCATGGTGGTTGTAGACTTGCATACATTGCACACACTGAATTAGAATAGTGATGGGCATGCACACAGGAAGATTCTTTCCTCTGCCCATAACAAATATCTCAAAAATTTTCAAGAATGGATAGAACTTGAGGAATTTTAATTAGCCCCCACTTGCTCTGAACCTTTTGGAATGTAGCCATTTCAAAGAAAACTATGTTCCAAGAGCAGTTGGTTGCAGAGAAAGGAAAAACAAGCAGCAACCACCAGAACCAACCTACACCAGTAACCAAGAAAAAACCCCAAAGGCTGATCATTGGATGAATACAGCACACTTGCAAGAACAAAGTCCAAAGAAAGGAGAAAAAAAAATATAACATGGGAACCATAGATTGATACTCCTACACATAGATAAAATAGGAAGCCTACTTGCTTCGTAATTCGTACTGTGGAGTCTTCTGTCAAGAGGAACACCATGGTCAAAACAAGTATCGTGACAACAAGCAGAGAGGACAACACAAGCAACAAAAAAACTTTAATATATAGTAGCTGATAAAAACCAAAATAACAATTCATGAAAACAACTTTAATACCAACTTATTACAAGCCAAGGCTAAAATATGAATTACGATGAAAAAAATTCTAATTCAACTCTAAAATTAGAATTAGGTTGTAAAATTTAAATTTTAAGTAGTACTGATAAGCTGAAAGACAAACAATAAAGCTAGACAACAAGACAGATGCACATTTGGAAGAAAAAGAAAGAGAGAAACTTGTGGCTCCATCGTTTTGCTTATTCAGGAAATAAGCCAAACGACATATTTACAAACGAAAAATAATTTATAAGCAAAACTTTTATATTCATGTTCTTAACGATCTAAAAGCAAATACTGAAAAATAAACTTCGATGAAAAAAAAAACCTAAAATCAACTCCAAATTTAAGATTAAAAATTCAAATTTTGGCTGATAAGTATAAGCATAAGCAAAAAGATGGAGCTCTTATGTTATTACCTGTAGCAGATGCAGACGGAGATGAGGAGGATGACGCCGACGGCAACAAGGTCAACCTCGTTGAAGCCCTTGGGGAGGCCCGGCACGGCGATCCGCCACTTGCTCGGCGCGTCGACGCCCACCGCCGTGCCGAGGTACGCCGTGAAGCTCCTCGCCACGGCGGCGTTGGAGAAGACGTACTCCATGATCAGGTTCGCCCCCGTCAAGAACGCAGCCAACTCCCCTGAATTATTATTCACCAACACAAAAAAGAACCACACTTGAGATTCACAAAAGAAGAACATGATCAAAACTCATCGAAGAATGCCAAATGCTACAAATCAAGTTACTACTTCGATGAGTAGTTTTCAGAGAGAATCAGTTAATTAATTACAAGCATGGTAGTTAAGAAAATTTTCAGAGCATTGTGAAAAGGAAATTAATTTCATGCAAAATTACAGAGGAAAGGCAGGATCTTTATCTTGGTGTTGCATGGTGGATGGTGAAAATGAGTGGGGTCTTGTGTGCATTTGGACGAAAAGAGCAAGGCCTTTGGGAGATGCAAGAAAGGGACTTCCAACATTATTTGGATATGGATGGATGTCCGTATGTATCTGTGTGCGTGTGCATTAAAATTAGTTGAAAGTCACACTCAACTTTTTTCGAGAGATAGAGAGAGCAATAATACTTCTCTTTTTTTTTTCTTCTGTTGTTCTCCATGCTAGTAGAATCTACTACTGTTTTACTCCAGCATCAGTTGACAAATCAGTGTCAACCAGCAAAGCTTGTGGAAATTAGGATATTGTAAATCTTTTAAATCACAAGGGAGTTTTGTACTGTTGAACGATTGCTTCCCTCCTTAATTACGGTGTCTCTCTCTCTCTCTCTCTTTGACGATTTGGACACATTTTGTTTTACAGTTGGAAATGAGTTTTTTTTTTTTAAGTCTTTACCCTGGCGGCAAAAAAAAAGAAAGAAAGAAAGCTTTTGACAAACACAAAGAAAACCAGTAAGCAGACAAGGAAAAACAGATATTCTCTTGGAAGAAAAAAGGGGAAACAAATCCAACCTTAAAAGTAAATGAAGAGCCAAAGTGTCCAACATATGGTACTTTTTTTGAAAAACTCAAAATTAGTTTTTAAAAAGCAAACAACAACTGCTACTCCCTCCGTCCAAAAAAAAGGCAAACCGCGGGTTTGCGTGCCAGCGTTTGACTGTCCGTCTTATATGAAATTTTTTTATAATTAGTATTTTCATTGTTGTTAGATGATAAAACATGATGAATACTTTATGCATGACTTATCTTTTTAATTTTTTTCATAATTTTTTCAAATAAGATGGACGGTCAAACATTGGACACGGAAATCAGGGTTTATCTTTTTTTGGGACGGAGGGAGTAGATCACAAAAATGTACCAATCAATGACAACACAGGTACTACAAATTTTTATCATAAATATACTCCAAATGACTCGTGAGATACGAAAGGACAACACAGAAGAAGCAGGCTCAGAAACGTCATGTTCATGAGACGACATCGCACTTGCACATGAAAATGCGCAAAAAAAAAAAAAAAGGTACGCTTCTTGTGAGGCTTTGATCAACTGGACAAGAGGAAGAAAAAAAAAGATAGAGATATATAACCATCAAATATTTGAGAAAAGGAAATCTCTCTCTCTTTTAAAATTTTTCGGCATGTCACTTCACAATGCCCATGAAAATAATTGCACGAACGAACTGAAAACCAGAAGAATCAGTAATAACAAACTAATTTTGATACCAAAAGATAAACGAACAGAAAAGAAAAAGATTTCGGCATTGTTAGTTAGTTTTGAGTATATATGCATGGCAAGAGATAGAGATAGGATCCGTTAAAATTGGCGTCAATGGCAACGATATCTGTAACTGATCTAACGGCCATGGCTGGCAGCTCACCGAAGGTGACGCGGAGGTAGCTGAAGGCGCCGCCGGCGACGGGCATGTCGACGGCGAACTCGGTGTAGCAGAAGGCGGAGAGGAAAGCGCAGAGGCCGGCAATGGCGTACGACACGACGACGCCGGGCCCGGCGTAGAGGCGCGTGGCGCGCCCCGTGGTGACGAACACCCCGGCGCCCACCATGCCGCCGAGGCCGAGCCCGACGAGGTCGTGCCACCGCAGCCTCCGCGCCATG
>CM020179.1:37688260-37755015 GCA_009805545.1 Oryza longistaminata | reverse complement strand
CGCGGCGTCTGCGCCAGCGCTTGGCCGTAGGCGCGCAGGCTCGAGAACGAGCCGCCGGCGGCGGCGGCGCCGACGCCGCCGTTCGACGAGTCGTCCATCACCTGCACCACCAGCGCGCCCTTGTCCATGATGGCCGGCGGCGTTCCAAGAATCCGGCGAGCTCCTAGACACGGAGTGGTCTGGGTGCGCCGCGGCGGCGGTGCGTCGGGTCAGCGTGAATGCGGCGAGGGTGGAGGAGAGGCTCGAGGGAGGTATATAAAGAGTCGGATGTGACGGGGACTTGGGTGTGGTAATTAACTTCTCGATCTCGTGCCATGGTGGCTCCTTGACGGCAAATTAACGGCCGCACGAAAAATTAATGTTTATTTTACATGGAGCCAACAAGTTTAGCTATTTAGATTGATCAATAATTTTGCATATAGTCAGGTGGATTACTATTACTTCACGTTTTATATGATTTTTTCTGAATTTTTGTAGATTTATTTGTAAAAAAATCATGGTTTAGTGAGACGTTGTGGAAAAAAAAAAACAAAAGTCATGGCTTAGCTAACATCTTGCTTCCTCCATCGTAAAGTATAGTAACTTTTAGCTACTGATTTGAATAACTTATCTAAGTACATATAGCTAAAAATTACTATACTTTCAGATGAAAATAGTAGTTTATTTTAGCTCCGCCACTACGAATATCGTGATTTCTTTTATCTAAATCTTCTTAATTTCAACACCAATAGAATTTTTTTAGCATATAAATAGGGATAAATGTCACAATTAAAGTAGTTAACGCTGTTGGCCTCTTCTTATCTCAACTCAGGAAATTATAAACGTAAGAAACTAAACACACAAAAGGAGGTACGAGGCTACGATGTAGGTTTTTTCTTAAAACACGGAAATTTTATATTAGGATTTCAGGAATCGATATGATTTATTTCAAAAAAACTCTAAATATCCTCCATCCTAAAATGAGGCTTTACGCTCTGTTTTGGAGAGCTCTAACTGGAAGAATGTTTAGAATTTGCTATATCCATAGCATAAGAAGCATTGTGATAATTGTGAGGGACCAAGGTCAAGACAATCTGCACATCAAACTCGATCGGCAAGAATTTACTTTGGAACAAGATTCTGTACGTTTAATATTGTACTGCTAGTGTTAAGTGTCACATTATACTGTTTAGTGTTTAATTAAAAGAATATTGTGTCTAAATTGAACCTAACTGACTACAGCGATGGTAGCTGTATCATAGTACTGGTATATGGGTATATATAGTACCACTAAAAAGAACCATACATATAGAGAAAAGCATTTCGAGGATTTGAGCTAACGTGGAGATCTAGAAACAGTGACGTCGCAGGATTGGTTTTGAAGCTTCCATTGATATTATCCGTTTGAGACACGTTGCGAATCTTATTTTCTTCTTTGAGCAATAAGTTAGTTATCAGTATACTTTGTACCACATGTCTACATGTATGCCGTACAAAGAAGAAAGAGAAAATTCCCTCTGTACCCTTCAAAGTTCACCCAGTCCCTTCTATGCCCCTGAGATTTACTCATTCCCTTCCATACCCCTAAATTTTAGTTTGGATCCCTTATATATCATTTCTATTAGTTGACCGTTAGTTGACCGTTAAATTTCTATCATGAAGTCTATTTTGCCCTTTGGTATCAAGAAAATATAAATTTATGAAGTATATTGTTGGAGTGAATAAATTTATTGTATGCGACTACTATATGTATGAGTTTGTTTTGTGAGATATTATTTAACAAAAATAATATTTTATTTTCACCTTGCGAAGGGAAAACAAAAATAATTTTTATCTAGGATGAACGCCACGTGCACCGCCGTTAGCACCATGTTCACCACCGAGCTCTCCTTGGTGCTGACAACATATATTACATAAATTTTATCAAAAATACAATTCAAATTAGGCATAAAACAAATAATGTAACTAATTTATCAAAACACTTGAAAGAGTTTACGAAACAAATCCCACATTTTGACAACGGGGTACTGAGAGCTACTAATTTTCTTTTGTTAGAAAACATGGTAAAATAGTGCTTATAGAAACCATTTTTTAAATATTTTATCGTTGAAGTTTGCTTGGGAAATGGGCTGTTTGTTGTAACTGATAAGCAACCCCTAGAATAAAAACTTTTGAGATTCCTTTTCTGGAGAAAGGATTGCTCATGTTACCTACACAAGTCAGAGAGAAGAGAAAAGAAGGCATGGTGGTTGTAGACTTGCATACATTGCACACACTGAATTAGAATAGTGATGGGCATGCACACAGGAAGATTCTTTCCTCTGCCCATAACAAATATCTCAAAAATTTTCAAGAATGGATAGAACTTGAGGAATTTTAATTAGCCCCCACTTGCTCTGAACCTTTTGGAATGTAGCCATTTCAAAGAAAACTATGTTCCAAGAGCAGTTGGTTGCAGAGAAAGGAAAAACAAGCAGCAACCACCAGAACCAACCTACACCAGTAACCAAGAAAAAACCCCAAAGGCTGATCATTGGATGAATACAGCACACTTGCAAGAACAAAGTCCAAAGAAAGGAGAAAAAAAAATATAACATGGGAACCATAGATTGATACTCCTACACATAGATAAAATAGGAAGCCTACTTGCTTCGTAATTCGTACTGTGGAGTCTTCTGTCAAGAGGAACACCATGGTCAAAACAAGTATCGTGACAACAAGCAGAGAGGACAACACAAGCAACAAAAAAACTTTAATATATAGTAGCTGATAAAAACCAAAATAACAATTCATGAAAACAACTTTAATACCAACTTATTACAAGCCAAGGCTAAAATATGAATTACGATGAAAAAAATTCTAATTCAACTCTAAAATTAGAATTAGGTTGTAAAATTTAAATTTTAAGTAGTACTGATAAGCTGAAAGACAAACAATAAAGCTAGACAACAAGACAGATGCACATTTGGAAGAAAAAGAAAGAGAGAAACTTGTGGCTCCATCGTTTTGCTTATTCAGGAAATAAGCCAAACGACATATTTACAAACGAAAAATAATTTATAAGCAAAACTTTTATATTCATGTTCTTAACGATCTAAAAGCAAATACTGAAAAATAAACTTCGATGAAAAAAAAAACCTAAAATCAACTCCAAATTTAAGATTAAAAATTCAAATTTTGGCTGATAAGTATAAGCATAAGCAAAAAGATTGAGCTCTTATGTTATTACCTGTAGCAGATGCAGACGGAGATGAGGAGGATGACGCCGACGGCAACAAGGTCAACCTCGTTGAAGCCCTTGGGGAGGCCCGGCACGGCGATCCGCCACTTGCTCGGCGCGTCGACGCCCACCGCCGTGCCGAGGTACGCCGTGAAGCTCCTCGCCACGGCGGCGTTGGAGAAGACGTACTCCATGATCAGGTTCGCCCCCGTCAAGAACGCAGCCAACTCCCCTGAATTATTATTCACCAACACAAAAAAGAACCACACTTGAGATTCACAAAAGAAGAACATGATCAAAACTCATCGAAGAATGCCAAATGCTACAAATCAAGTTACTACTTCGATGAGTAGTTTTCAGAGAGAATCAGTTAATTAATTACAAGCATGGTAGTTAAGAAAATTTTCAGAGCATTGTGAAAAGGAAATTAATTTCATGCAAAATTACAGAGGAAAGGCAGGATCTTTATCTTGGTGTTGCATGGTGGATGGTGAAAATGAGTGGGGTCTTGTGTGCATTTGGACGAAAAGAGCAAGGCCTTTGGGAGATGCAAGAAAGGGACTTCCAACATTATTTGGATATGGATGGATGTCCGTATGTATCTGTGTGCGTGTGCATTAAAATTAGTTGAAAGTCACACTCAACTTTTTTCGAGAGATAGAGAGAGCAATAATACTGCTCTTTTTTTTTTCTTCTGTTGTTCTCCATGCTAGTAGAATCTACTACTGTTTTACTCCAGCATCAGTTGACAAATCAGTGTCAACCAGCAAAGCTTGTGGAAATTAGGATATTGTAAATCTTTTAAATCACAAGGGAGTTTTGTACTGTTGAACGATTGCTTCCCTCCTTAATTACGGTGTCTCTCTCTCTCTCTCTCTTTGACGATTTGGACACATTTTGTTTTACAGTTGGAAATGAGTTTTTTTTTTTTAAGTCTTTACCCTGGCGGCAAAAAAAAAGAAAGAAAGAAAGCTTTTGACAAACACAAAGAAAACCAGTAAGCAGACAAGGAAAAACAGATATTCTCTTGGAAGAAAAAAGGGGAAACAAATCCAACCTTAAAAGTAAATGAAGAGCCAAAGTGTCCAACATATGGTACTTTTTTTGAAAAACTCAAAATTAGTTTTTAAAAAGCAAACAACAACTGCTACTCCCTCCGTCCAAAAAAAAGGCAAACCGCGGGTTTGCGTGCCAGCGTTTGACTGTCCGTCTTATATGAAATTTTTTTATAATTAGTATTTTCATTGTTGTTAGATGATAAAACATGATGAATACTTTATGCATGACTTATCTTTTTAATTTTTTTCATAATTTTTTCAAATAAGACGGACGGTCAAACATTGGACACGGAAATCAGGGTTTATCTTTTTTTGGGACGGAGGGAGTAGATCACAAAAATGTACCAATCAATGACAACACAGGTACTACAAATTTTTATCATAAATATACTCCAAATGACTCGTGAGATACGAAAGGACAACACAGAAGAAGCAGGCTCAGAAACGTCATGTTCATGAGACGACATCGCACTTGCACATGAAAATGCGCAAAAAAAAAAAAAAAGGTACGCTTCTTGTGAGGCTTTGATCAACTGGACAAGAGGAAGAAAAAAAAAGATAGAGATATATAACCATCAAATATTTGAGAAAAGGAAATCTCTCTCTCTTTTAAAATTTTTCGGCATGTCACTTCACAATGCCCATGAAAATAATTGCACGAACGAACTGAAAACCAGAAGAATCAGTAATAACAAACTAATTTTGATACCAAAAGATAAACGAACAGAAAAGAAAAAGATTTCGGCATTGTTAGTTAGTTTTGAGTATATATGCATGGCAAGAGATAGAGATAGGATCCGTTAAAATTGGCGTCAATGGCAACGATATCTGTAACTGATCTAACGGCCATGGCTGGCAGCTCACCGAAGGTGACGCGGAGGTAGCTGAAGGCGCCGCCGGCGACGGGCATGTCGACGGCGAACTCGGTGTAGCAGAAGGCGGAGAGGAAAGCGCAGAGGCCGGCAATGGCGTACGACACGACGACGCCGGGCCCGGCGTAGAGGCGCGTGGCGCGCCCCGTGGTGACGAACACCCCGGCGCCCACCATGCCGCCGAGGCCGAGCCCGACGAGGTCGTGCCACCGCAGCCTCCGCGCCATGTATAAACTTTTGACTTATAAACTTTGGGTCTATAAACTTTAGGTGTATAAACTTTAGATTTATAGAAATACTATATATAAAAAATATTTGAATTCAAATTCAAATTTGAATCGGATATATAAACTTTTGACTTATAAACTTTGGGTCTATAAACTTTAGGTGTATAAACTTTAGATTTATAGAAATACTATATATAAAAAATATTTGAATTCAAATTCAAATTTGAATCGGATATATAAACTTTTGACTTATAAACTTTGGGTCTATAAACTTTAGGTGTATAAACTTTAGATTTATAGAAATACTATATATAAAAAATATTTGAATTCAAATTCAAATTTGAATCGGATATATAAACTTTTGACTTATAAACTTTGGGTCTATAAACTTTAGGTGTATAAACTTTAGATTTATAGAAATACTATATATAAAAAATATTTGAATTCAAATTCAAATTTGAATCGGATATATAAACTTTTGACTTATAAACTTTGGATCTCTAAACTTTAGATGTGTAAACTTGAGGTGTACAAACTCTAGGTACATAAATTTACTAAAATAGGAAAGTAATGCGGTGCCAAAAAAGGAAACCGCGTGGAGGAGAGGGGGGGGGGGCGATCGCTAGGGGCGATCGATCGCCCGTTAGCCTTGTCAAAGTAGCATCTTGAAGACTGTGTCAAATTCCAAAAATGTTTATATTTTGGGACGAAGGGAGTAATTATGAAAACAATTAAAACAACAACAAGAAGAATTCTAGGAGGAAGCAACATTTGTGAAGTCGTGGGTGCATAACTTCATCTACCATGATTCGAATCCTGATGCCACAAATATTATATACACGCAAGTAGGCTTCAAGAGAAATTCAGTGAGATTAGTGATGTTTGTTGATGGTTTCCGTTTGTTTAGACGTGTATTAGAGATTTAGAGTGTGTATTCGTGGGTGTGTAAGTGTTATGTTGTGTGTGCAGTGGCGTCTGCGTGTAATCGGAAAAAAAAAGAATGCTTTGCTATGATTAACTTCAGGGTCTTCGATCTATCTTTTCTTTACAGGATCAATCATTGCTTGATTTTCGTCAGGTGTCTTTTGTTCTTCCAAGAGCCATTAGATCCAATGAAAAAACTCATCGTCTCTCTCGTCAAGACATTTTCTTAAGCAACAAGGATTCTCTCTTCAAATTTCATTTTCATTCTCCCCCGAACACTCTGCCACCACCATCTCTAGCGGCTTACCCTGTTGATCAAAGTCTCCTTTTGTTGCCTCCAAACTTCATCCATAGTTTGTGTATCTCATATGTTGTTATAGTGACACTGCATCTGCATGCCTCCTGCAGTGCCGCTCTACATCTCACCACCATTTTTCTCCTTTCCAGTTGTTCCCATTCTAGTATATACTAGGTTTTATGCAAGAGAGAAGCAAAGTTGACTGGAGTATATAATTGAGAAAATATCAGTTAACTGATGGTGTATGGCTAACCTTTATATCTACGCCTCATCCAATTATCGGTGGTGGAGCCAGCAGAAAAACACTGTTGAATTTAGGTGGTGAAGATTATTTCTCGGTTGAATTTAGGTAGCAAAGATTGTTTCTCTATGATCGGTAATATTTTTCGAGTATTTTCACTAATCGATAGTGGAGATGGCAGCGGCGAAACCGGGCAAGCCATTGGACCAACGATCCAACAGTTGGGTCTGCCATTGCCAATTGTAACAGTGACATCCAATTTCTCGCGTGCGTACGTTTTGGCTCTTGCAGCAGCAGGGTCATGGCCATGTCGACCCGGCGGCGGCCGGCCTCGATCGATCGATCGAATTGAAGCTTGCTGCTGACTGATCCGTCTCGAGCGGTGTGCCGTACGTGGCCACCAAATTGACCCATATCCATCACAACCTGATCTGACTGACACGATGCATGTACTCAGGCTACAGTAGGATCTCACGCTTCTCGAGGCCAGCCAGGCAAGCTGTTGCATCTTCCCTTCCCATTTCATCGCAATGCACTCCCTGTTCCACTCCACTGTTGACTACTGCTACTCTCCCTCCTTTCTATAAAAAAAAATTACTCCCCCCGTCGCATAATATAAGGGATTTTGGGTAGATATAACAAATTCTAGTGCAATGAATCTGGGCAGACCGTCTTTCCAAATTCATTGTACTAGGATGTATCAAATCCATCCAAAATCCCTTATATTATGTGACGGAGGGAGTAGTATTGTATTATCGGAGTATGATACATCTAAGTACTTTGAACCTGGACATACATCTGTCCAGATTCATTGTATTAGAATATATCATATCTAGTCCCAGATTTTCTTTTTTTAGACGGAGGGAATAAGTAAACTTCTCCATGTTTTAAAATATAAGCACTTTTAAAATTATGTGTGAAGATTAGAAAAAAATAGTTGAACTAGTTATATAGAATTGATCGAGATAAGAAAGTATTCTCTTCGCGATCATCGTATAACTAAAAATCAGAAATTCTAAATTAATCATCATATAACCATAGCTCCTTCATTTGACGTGCAATATTATTGCATCTATGCATGCCATTAAGTTTACATGCATGCATGTACATACACATTTATGCATGCGGGAGTTAAAGTTTGTTTTTTTTATTCTTTCCTATCACATACTCGCATTAAACAAAAGTGTTGCTTGATCATGGTGAGAAAATTTATATGATGATCAATATAGAATGGGGAAAGTAAAGTAGTAGAGAAATTAAATAAATGATGATTGTGGTTGACTGAAAGGAAAGGGTACCGGTGAAAAATTGTTATATTTTAAAGTAAATTTTGAATGCTGTAAAATGAAAGGAGAGTAGTAGTACTACAATTCTACTCCCTCCGTCCAAAAAAAAGGCAAACCCTGGGTTTCCGTGTCCAATTTTAACTGTCCGTCTTATATGAAATTTTTTTATAATTCGTATTTTCATTGTTGTTAGATGATAAAGCATGATTAATATTTTATGCGTGACTTGTCTTTTTAATTTTTTTCATAATTTTTTTAAATAAGACGGACGGTCAAATATTGGGCACGGAAACCAGATTTTGTTTTTTTTTGGGACGGAGGGAGTACTTCACAATTTGTATTTTGTTTTTGACAGGAGAGTTTTATTATTATTTTTGACAATGCAGCCCATATGATGATCGATTTATATATGAGGGCAGCTGTCAACGTGTGTGTTCCAGGGATGGAACCACCATTATCCACGGTCGGACGTACGTACGCTCCATCACGTTGCTAGCTAAGTAGCCGCTGGATTTTCCTGTGAAAACCGCTTGTGCTAATAGTGCTAGTAATTACCACAAAGATCAGCTTTTAAATTGTCTGGGCTCCACGATGCCCCTGACGCGATTATATATCTGTCTCTGCCACTAACTTTTTAAAAAGTGTTTTGTCAGGGCTTCAGCTTCAGATCTTTATCAACTAAAACTAAAGCTAAACCAAACAATAATAAATTCTCAGTGTTTGTATAAGAATGAAGTGCGTGGATCTACTATACAAAATAGAGTAATCCACAATTCTTAGGGCCTGTTTAGTTCGCGAAAACAAAATTTTTAGGTGTCACATCGGATGTTTGACCGGATGTCGGAAGAGCTTTTCGGACACGAATGAAAAAACTAATTTCATAACTCGCCTGGAAACCGCGAGACGAATCTTTTGAGCCTAATTAACCCGTCATTAGCATCTGTGGGTTACTGTAGCACTTATGGCTAATCATGGACTAATTAGACTCAAAAGATTCGTCTCGCGATTTTCTCCCTAACTGTGCAATTAGTTTTTTCATTTATCTATATTTAATACTTCATACATGTGCCTAAAGATTCGATGTGATGTTTTTAGGAAAAAAATTTGGGCAACTAAACGGCGCCTTAACTCCGTATCATAGAGCTAGATTTTTCTTAACTCCACAATTCTAACTCCATGTCAGATTTGGGGAAATGTTTGGAAAGCTTCTAGAGACTGCAACTTCTCATAAAATTGGAAATTCATCCAAACATCCATATCTCGAGAAGTTGTAGTTGTTCAGAAAATGAACTAGAGCTGGTTGTGTTTAGTTCACACTAAAATTAAAAATTTGGTTGAAATTAGAACAATGTGATGGAAAAGTTGAAAGTTTGTGTGCGTAGAAAAGTTTTGATGTGATGGAAAAGTTGGAAGTTTGAAGAATTATTTTGGAACTAAACACGGCGTAGCTAGAAATTAAAAGGTGAAAAATTCAACTTCACTATATTTTTCAAAGTTTGCTGTCAACCAGGGCCGAGTTTAGTTTCAAACTTTTTCTTCAAAATTTTAACTTTTTTATCACATCAAAACTTTTCTATACACACAAAACTTTCAATTTTTTCAACTAAACTTTCAAGTTTAACTTGAACAAAACACACCCCAGCTAATAGAATCTTGTACGTGTCGAGTACGACGGCACCAATAGCTGAGATCTCGGACGTGTGCAGTCTGCTCCAGTACTGCCCAACACTGTTTAGACAGTTGATTCAACAACACTGTTTTGACCTTGTACTGTTCTGATCAGATGACTCGTGATGCGTTACTGGTACTAAGTACTGTACTCCATCCGTACACAACTACTGTGTGTAAGTGACGGTAGTAAAAAAAGCAGTAGTACTAGCAAAAAGAAAACATAGTACAACTCAGATGATGTTTGTTGTACCAATACTAGTAGGAGTACTTTTTTTTTCATATTTATTAACATAAATAAAAAAATGACTGGTTTTTCTTTACAATGATGTTTGCTGTACTTTTCCTTGTTGGGATATTAGGGCACGGCACATCGAATATACAGACACATATTTGAAGCATTAAACGTAGACTAATAACAAAACAAATTATAGATTCCGCCTATAAACTGTGAGACGAATTTATTAAGCCTAATTAATCCGTCATTAGCAAATGATTACTGTAGCACCACATTGTCAAATCATGTAATAACAATTAGGCTTAAAAGATTCGTCTCGCAATTTACACGCAATCTAGGTAATTTACTTTTTTTTTCTATATTTAACATACCACGCGTGTGTCCAAACATTCGATGTAATTGGGTGAAAAGTTTTTGCGTGAGAACTAAACATGGCCTCATTTCTAGTGTCTGCTCCATTTGTCCAAGATAAGCCAATTACTCACATCCCAAGAGAGTTTCAGTAATGAGATAGAAAGACTAAAGTACCCTTCACTAATGGTAGATAATGGTATTAAAGGTTTAAAACTCCTTGATTTACGAACCAAGGTTAGTTTAGAAGATAAGAATTGATTTATTTTGGAACAATATTCATGTACTCTCAGTTCTCAAATCAAGGTGTATCCTTTTTACTCCTTGAATATCTCTTCCCTACCTACATACAATTACTACATTCTTATTAATAAAGGGTATTTTGATTTTGTTTTTCTCTATGCTAATTTGGGACATATATATATATATATATATATAGATAGTACAGGAGTGGTATATTAAAATGTTTTTGAGTTTATTTCAAGTCAAATATCTTTAATTTTCGTTTAACTTTATAGAAAAATTTAGCAACATATACAACATCATTGGTCCCATCAAATCCAACATTTTCATTATTTTCTTTAAAAAACATTGCTATATTTATTCTTTTATAAACTCAATTAAATTTAGAAAGTATATTTAGAATAAACTGAAAACGTTTTTTTTAACGAATCGGCAAACTGCCAATTTCATTGAATAGAGAAGGAGTAAACTTTAGAAGTATGCGAGGGAAAACAAGGCTGAGGACCTTCTGTCCACACGAGCTAAAAGTTTAAAAAGCGAGCCAGCTACTAAGGTACCACACACTAGCCAACGACCATATTTTGGCCTCCTCTTTAATTTTAATTTTAGTCAAGAGACTTCCCGATGATAACTTCTTATGTTGGAAAATTCTACGATTTCTTTCGTTTTAGATTTTCTTAGGAGACCAGGACTGTTAGCGTACGTTGAAGCTAGCACTCAAAACGTTTTTTAGAATATAGAATAGGCGGAGTTGTAGTGTAGTACTCCTATACTTCAGTGTTTAATGAAAGTCAGTATACCTACCGCAAAGAATCTGTGTAGGGCAGGAGTAAAATATGGTGCTACGGAGTACATATGAATTGTTTGACCTAGCTATTTATACTACTAGTTTGTTGCATCCACATGTTTAATTAAGATAGTCCTGTTGATGCCTGCACTACAATACGGAGTACCTGACAATATAGGAAAGCGTATCATGCATCTTAATACTATATCTTAATTATGTACTGCCAAATTTCTCGTGATGAAATATATATATTGGTGGTGCTATATAAGTTAGCTAGCTATGTTGAGTTATTTATCTGGCATGTGTATTATGGCATGTACAAAGGTAGACTATATTTATACAATAGTTGAGGAAAAAAAACTCTTACTCTCCCTCAGTCCCAAGATATAACAACTTTTAGCTCTCAGAATTTATCTCAAAATATAATAACTCTCAACCAACATTCTCTTTCTGACCAATCACAACCCTCCACCATTCACTTTTTCTACTTACCTCCACTAATCATCCAATCACAATCCTCCACCACTCATTTCTACCTACTTTCTTATAACCGTGTCCAACTCTAAAACTTCTTATATTCTGGAACGGATGGAGTAACAATTAATGCACCAAAATAATTTTTTTACAACCCATCTTTCCTTTTGTCCAATCCATGCAACAAAATTTTCATCAACAAAATTGATGACGTGGAAGAGAGAGAGGGGAAGAAATGGAAACATACTCCATTCTTACACACTGTTGTACATGCCTTTTTAAACTTTAGGGGTATGGATGCCATGCCCCTTATTTTGCGCTCAAGATGCATGCATGCATTGATCTCTGTATGCTGGATTTTTCTCTTATTGTGGTCCATTAATTATTGCATGATCTCTGTAGCTTTGTTTAATCTAACTGCAAAGCCTAAAAAAAATGTATGCTAGTTATTCGCATCGAATGATATCTTCAAAAGCTCCCATGCATGTACAATTTCAACAGTGATATCTCTACAGTAGTACTATATATCATAGACCTACGTGTTAAAACCGTTCTTAGGCTGAATTCGGGAGGTGAAGCTAGAAATTCCACCTCCCCGCACGAAAACAGTGTTACCCATTAATGTGTGATTAATTAAGTATTAACTAAAAAACTTAAAAAATATATCAAAATAATTTTATAAAGCAACTTTCATATACGAAACTTCTGCAAAAACACACCGTAGTAGTTTGAAAAACGTACGCACGGAAAAAAAAAGAGGTGAGTTGAGAAAGAAGGGGGGAAGAAATAGCCTTATTTAGTTAGTCTGCTTAATCTTTTATGCAACAATAATCTTCGATGAATCTTGACTATATATCATAACAATGACATATAAAAAGGTTAAAAATATAAAATATGCACTATAATATATTAATAAGGGGTTTTTTTTAAAAAAGATTTTTTTCATATATGTATATATGCATTGGGTTAGAACTTTTTTCCTGGACCGCTCCTAGATCCGCCTATGCATCATAGACACACAGAGCAAGACGGCTGTCTGACAACCTCATTTTTTTTTCCTTATGGTTATGCTTATCAGGCAAAATTAGAATTTTTAATTTTAAATTTGGAGTTGATTTTATGGTTTTTTCATCGAAATTTATTTTCCAGCCTTTGATTTTAGCTCGTTAAGAATATGTATATAAAAATTTTATTCACATTATTTTTCGTTTACAAATATGTCATTTGGTTTATTCTCCGAATAAGCCAATCGATGGGACCGTGAGAACCGTCTCTAATATAGCAGTAGCACAAAGCCACACTCTTTCCAAAGTGAAAACGGCATACACGAGCACACAGCTTTGCTGCTCAGTATAACAACAATTAAAGTTACTACTGGCGAAGTTGTAACGTATATAGTATATCCACAAATTAAAGGCCTCTTTTAGAAGCTGACGATATGATCACTTCGAATAGATGAATGACAAAGATTGGCTCAATAATATGCATGCATGCCATTATCCTTTTTTGATTCTCCAAACGTGTGTGATTTGCATTGATCACATCACTATGTAGATATAGAGTTAATATAGTACCTACGTACTCATATGAGCTTGCAGCATGGGGAAAGCTTCTATCAATTGGAGGCATATATTAATGTTCACAAGGACATCGGTATATATTCGTCGTTGTTGCTACATCACATATAGGATATCGACAAATTATATATTCAGGAACATATATTCTTCAATGCATGCATGCTACCTGTTTGAATAATTTGCAGCATATAGTAGTGTTCGATTTAATTAATTATACATCCATGCATGGCAATTAAGTGATGCAGTGCATAGTTCCAACCTCTGCCTTAATCAAGGGCACATGAACGAACCTCGGTCTTGATTCTAGTATTAATTAAACTGAAGATCATGACAAACACACTTTACTAGCTATCCTTTTTTTGCAAATCACAATCGTTCGATGTTACAATTTTTAAGTACAAACATTAATTAATTAGTAAGAATTGATTAAAGTCTTTTCACAACAAAACTTTGATGCTGATCATGCATCTACCAAGCTAGCAAAAAGCATTGGCTAGCAGCTGGGAACCTCAGAAAGCTATGGTAGCTTGAGGTATCCTGCAGCCATGCATGCCAACAGTAGAGATCATCTTTAATTTGCTTTAAGGCGTCTTCGTCGTCTCTTAACCTGAAAGAAACTGAAGGAGATCAGCATATCTATCATGCACCAGCAGGCACCAACTTTGGTAATTGTTGCTATCTGCAATAGTATAGCCCACTACTAACTCCAATTCATATATAGCCAATCTAATAGCCAATTCATACAATAGTTGCTTACTATACTATTAATATATGGACCCACCTGTCATACACACATTGTGTCTTGGAGTCCGTGCTGCAGCTGGCTACAGATCTGTAGCCCGCTGCTCTTCTCTCTCATTCTTTATCTCATTAAAATATGTTTACAGCTGGCTAATAGCCTGCTATGGTGCCTGCTCTTACTACTCGGGTTCTTGCATGCCTCTGATCTGATCCTTAGCTAAGCTTCATGCACATGCATATATATGAATTCAGACATGCAGTCAACATTAATATTGCTGGACTCAACTCAAATCTAGCTCCAATTAAAGGGATATAGTTCATTAATAACATCATTATGTCCAAGCTATCTCCAGCAGCTTTATTTCCAGTCTAATCCACACACATCACTTTCAGTTTCAGAACGATCGAAAAACAGCTAAATTGAATCCACAGATTAAATTTCAGATCAGAGCACATTCACTACTCTCCTGGCGATTGGTGACAGGGCAATCACTTCGATAATGATGTGCGCACTGGACGCTAATTATAATCTTAGAATTAATTCTAGATACGGATCCAAGATACAGACTACACGAGCAAAACTGACGATCACTCGTACGTTCTAGCTATCCATTAATTGGCACTAAAGAAACAGTGGGCGGATCACCACAGAATTGCATGCATGATCATATCATATCGCTGGCTGAGATCGATTTGGTTAACCGAAGTGACAAGTAGTATATATAAAAGACAGGGTCAGGGTGTTGTCAAGTCGTATAATCTCATCGCCTGTGGAGGAGTAGCTAGCTAAGCTACAGTTGCCATGGCAGCATGCATATCTCGATCGACAATGGACGCCAGAGAGAAGGAAAGGCTAGCTAGCTAGCAGCTCTGAGCTGCAAATTAAGCCTAGCTAGCTACTATACGAAGGGAGAAGTGACGGCGCCTGATGTAGGGCATGAAAGTAATTCAAGTACAAGGCGATCGAGCAAAAGAGGTGGCCCAAAAGAGTTAGGTTTCTGTAGAGGCATATATGTTCAGCTAGCTATAGCAGCTGATGCTGATTCATATATGATACAGTACAGCTCTACTTGAGCAGATCGATGGTGGTTCAATATTGGTGCATGGGAGTCTAGGTGTGTGCAGCTTGTGATAGCTTAATTAGCTATAGATGACTCATCCATTATCTAGAAAAAAAAGCTATAGATGACTCATAGGCTTGGGCGCAAGTGGTGGAGCAGGGGCATCATCCAGCCAAGATGACTAATAGTGTTTTTCGGCATCAAAATTTTTATAGACGTCGGTTGTTAGTAATAGAGGCGGCAGCAGTGTAGCTTGTTTGTAGCTGCATGCCTGATCTGCCCGGGAGCTGGCTCCACCGCTGGGTCAGGTGAAAAAAAAATGATCCATATAGTAATATAAGAAGAAATTGAGCCTGATCGATAGTATTGGCTGCCATAGTACAGCTTAGTTAGCCAGCCTTGATCTACACTAAACAGCTGATTTAATACAACTATAACAGGATCGTGCAGTTTATTGGCTGTTGTAGCAAGCACAAACGATCAAGGTCATTACATGCATCTCCTTTTTATTGATTCTAATGTATATTTTGTTTCTCAATACCTTCTCTCTTTTTTTTATTTTCAGTTGCAGTTGTTAGTGTAGTGGTAGAGGTGTATCGTTTCAACCTTGTGTCCCATGTTGAACTAACCGCATATTCACACTCTCTTCTTAAAATTATTCAACGCAAAGTTTACCTCGGTTCTTTAGGATTTTTTTTAATACTACCTTATTTCCATCTTCTGTAGTAACCAATTTCAAATATTAAAAAATACTATAAAATTAGCTCGCTTCAAGCTCTTCTTCAGATGAAATGTCCTTTTTGCAATGGTGCCTTGGTCACTACAAGATGACCACGTTGGCGGGCCTGCGTGGGGGAGAGTGGATTCATTCTTCTCATGCACCCTCTCCCTTTCAAACTCAAAACCGTGGATGGAGCTGAGTGTGCCGGAATATCGTATTCCTGCTTGTGCCTTAGTAGTGGATGTTTGTATTGTTGGCGCATAGTTTGGCTTATGTTTCTTGGTTTTTCTTGTAGTCTCCCAGGGCTGTGATCTTGCACTTTTTTCTGTTATATCAACATAAAACCTCTCATTGTCTCGTGCGGTTCATTTAAAAAAAAGGACTACAGTACATATCTCATGATAACTTATGAAGAATAATAAAATAATTAAGTGTCAGATACATATAACCAACTGAATTAATACAGGTATAGGTTAACGCAAATGCTACATGGTTGCTCGGTTCTCAGTTTGGGCATGGGAGCTCCGCTGCGACGCGGTCTCCAGAACCTCACCACGAGACGGTCCCCATAAAAAAATTCCTTGTCAGTCCTAGCAAGGAGCGCCAAGGGTACCCTACACTGTGAAATATGTGACTTATTAGTGATTTCTCCTACGTGGAGTTTTCTTTTTTACAAGGAAACTTAGTTGGTGTAGCTCGTATTACTACTGCCCTTATAGCCTCCTAGGGCTATGATCTTGTACTTTTTTTTTCCTGTTATATCAACATAAAATTAAAACCCCGTATCGTCTCGTGCGATTCGTTAAAAAAAAAAAAGGTTGACACAAATGTGAGCCGCCCGGCAGGGATGGGCCGGGCGCCGTGACTTGCGCGCCGGTGTCCGGTACCTACCGGTCGCCGGCCTGTACTCTAACAGCAAAAGCCCCTAGCTATAGCTACTTCCATGAGTACTGTAGCAGTGTAGTGCAACAAAGGAAGCAATCAATCGTACTCGTACGTTAGTACATCGAGATGCACACAACGACAATATCCATGATCGATCGGTTGTTGGAACTAAAGAGTAGTACAAAATCCTCCTTCAAAAAGGACGACGGCTACTACTACAACATTACAATCCAATGCTGAATCGATGCATGATGTCGGCTGGCTAGCTTAAGATTGGTTGTTTCAGCAATTTGTTGGCCCTGAAAGGAAGCTTGTCCCAGGCTCCATGGACACACACTGCAAACAGACGACAGCAGGAAGCTAAGCTAGTACCCCAAGAGATTCCATTGGCCACCATTACCATCCAACGAGCAAGGAGCTTGTCAAGGAGGAGGACATGTAGTACATTGGTAGCCATGCACCCATATCTATCTCTCATCTAGTTGCCTCAACTTGACACAAACAGCACAAAGTGAGCTAGCTAAGCTACCTCCTATACTACTTCTTAGCCACTCCAGTTAGTAATTAGCTAGCTGGCCAGCTCGATCGATCTCTGCTTTTGCTTGCGACAGTGGCAACTGGCAAGATTATTAGCGTGTACTTCTAGGTAATAGTCAATTTGGCAGAGTGTGTGAGTACTCCCTCTTTCCAAAATAAATTCAGTGTTGTATTATTTATGTCTCACGTTTGACCGTTCGTCTTATTTGTAATTTTTTTACGATTAATATTTTTATTTTTATTAGATGATAAAACATGAATGGCACTTCATGTGTGACTAATTTATTTTAATTTTCTCATAAATTTTTCAAATAAGACGGACGGTCAAACGTCGGACACGGATTCTACTATTGACCTTGACCTTGCTCTTTTAGGAGGGAGGTGGAGTAGTATCAAACAGCAAACTTTTTTTCATTATGGTGTAATGATATCTGCATGATTAATTCAGTGGCTGGAACAGTCAGCCGACAAACTATGATCAGAGTCACTGAGGCTAGCACCTACTGTAGCTAGCTGCATCCATGCGATATGATCAAGGCAGGCAGGTCCAATCAGGAATCATATTGGTGAGCAGATCGATTACTAGTAGTAGCTAAGCTAGTCATTGTTTCATAAATATAATGGATTTTGAACTTCTTTATTTGTCCATAAATATAAAAAACTTTAGCTAGGTACTATTTTTTCAATCCATTTAACCAATATATTTGTCGCTTACTGATAATTGTACCATTAGGCGTGATCCTTTTCAGTTAAGCAAAATTTAGGAGTTGCCAAAGTAATTTCACCTTAACCTTAAGCTTTGCTAAACAACCTCCTCCCTCCGTCCCAAAATTTAAGCACTTTGACTTTGACACGGTCTTCGAGATACTACTTTGACCAATGATATATATAAAAGTAAGATGTGTTTTAAATAAAAAGAGTTGCATATTGTGATAGTTTGTTTAATGGTAAATCTAGTAATATCAATTTTACACGATTGATTTTTTTTATATATTTTTGCTATTAATAGTCAAAGTTACAAATATTTGACTTGACACTATGTTAAAAATGTTTATATTTTAGAACGGGGGAGTATTATATTTATAGATGAAAGATGAACGCATAATACTACTACAAATTTAAATGTTTCGATATTAATAATAAGACGATATGTGTATACTTTTATACTACTAAATTACGATATTTTGGGAGGGAGAGATCGGATTACTAAGGCCATTCACAGTGCGCCACTAAATTTTGGCGTTTTTCGCGTGCCACGTAGACCAAGAACGGTATAAGCTACATGATCTACAGTGCAGTTACTTATAATGTGGGTCCCACCGGTACCAACTTTTCAGTTTTCATCTCCCCACCCACTCTCTCTCTCTCCTCTACTCAGCAATTTGTTGGCCCTGAAAGGAAGCTTGTCCCAGGCTCCATGGACACACACTGCAAACAGACGACAGCAGGAAGCTAAGCTAGTACCCCCAAGAGATTCCATTGGCCACCATTACCATCCAACGAGCAAGGAGCTTGTCAAGGAGGAGGACATGTAGTACATTGGTAGCCATGCACCCATATCTATCTCTCATCTAGTTGCCTCAACTTGACACAAACAGCACAAAGTGAGCTAGCTACCTCCTACATACTCCAGCTCGATCGATCTCTGCTTTTGCTTGCGACAGTGGCAAGATTATTTGCATGTGTAGTACTATTGTACTTCTAGGTAATAGGCAATTTGGCAGTGTGTGTGAGTGTCAAACAGCAAACTTTTTTTTCATTATGGTGTAATGATATCTGCATGATTAATTCAGTGGCTGGAACAGTCAGCCGACAAACTATGATCAGAGTCACTGAGGCTAGCACCTAGTACTGTAGCTAGCTGCATCCATGCGATATGATCAAGGCAGGCAGGTCCAATCAGGAATCATATTGGTGAGCAGATCGATCAGCACTACGTACTAGTAGTAGCTAGCTAGTCCCTTTGTTTCACAAATATAATGGATTTTGAACTTCTTTATTTGTTCATCAATATAAAAAAACTTTAGGTACTACTACTATTTTCTCAATCCATTTAATAACCAATATATTTGTCTCTTACTGATAACTGTACCATTAGAGTAAGTACAATAGCAGGCTACAAGCCAGCTATAAGCACATGTGGAAGAGATAAGAAAGAAGAGAGAAAGAAAGTGGGCTATATATTTGTAGCCGGCTACAGCATGTACGGATTTCAATACGTTATATGTGTATGAGAGGTGGGACCATATACTGATGGTGTAATATATGTTTATGAGTAACTGTTATATGAATGAGCTATTAGATTGGCCATATATAATTTGGAGCCAGTAGTTGGCTATACTAGACGTCATCCTTTTTCAGTTAAGCAAAATTTAATTAGGAGTTGTCAAAGTAATTCCACCTTAACTTTAAACACGGAAGAAATTAAATGTAATTTTACTTCCATCTTAAAAATATAGTAACATGGTACAAGATGAACACATAATACTATTACGAAATTAAATGTTTAATTTGATGCTAATAATAAAATTACATGTGTATAATTTTATAGTACTAAATTACGATATTTTGGGACAGAGGGATCCAGGTAGGTATAGGCCGACCGTGCACGCGCGCCCATTGGAGCATGCAGAGCTCTTTCAGAATGGTATCTGGTCCATTGGGCCGGCCAGAGTCTCAGCCAATGGATCACTTGCTATAGTAGCTGTAACTGTAAGAGCAGGTACAATAGCAGGCTATAACCATATATCGAGAAGAAAAAGAGAAGAGAGAGAAGAAAGCGGGCTATAGATTTGTAGCCGGCTGCAACACGGACTCCAAGATGTTATGTGTGTATGAGAGGTGGGACCGGGTACTAATGGTGTAGTATATTTTTATAGTTAACTATTGTATGAATGAGCTATTAGATTGGCTATAGATATTTTGGAGCCAGTAGTTGGCTATACTATTGACCTTGCTCTACGCTTTGCTTGATGCTATACACAAGCAACTTGTGCATTGCTACGAGATCAATCAATCGACCTATGTGTCGACGAGCTAGCTAGCGGCAGAGAGAATAATATTTTGCATGGCCAAAGTGATTAACCGATCGTTTCGAAAAAAAAGCAGCAAAAAGGAAAAAAAAAGAGTGATTATGATTAGTGGCACGTGTGACGTGATGTGATCATTGACGAGACAGAGTGCATACAGCTTGTTATAATAAACTGTAAAGCTTTATATTAGCGGATCACTGTATTATAAACCAACGCGTTTATTACCGAATCCCCGAATCTATTCCATATCCTTCTCATAGCAGTAAAGATATGAGTAGATACAAAACACTCACGTTCTTCTCCTTTATAGTAAAGTAGACAATTGACGCAAACGATATATAGGTGAAAGCTCTCTCTTTATCTATATATCCTATAGTTGTGACCATTAGCTCAACATGTATTGAGTCACATTATTTTGAAAGAAGAGTCGTTGGATCATTCTCATGCTTAATCTCACAACCATTTATTTGGTACTTCTTCCGTTTCACAATGTAAGACTTTTTAGCATTATCCACATTCATATATATGTCAATGAATCTAGGCATACATACGTGTTTAGATTCATTAACTTCTAAATGAATATGAGCAATGCTAGAACGTCTTACAATCTGAAACGGAGGGAGTAGCTATTATTTCTCATTAATTGGTATATAAGTCGCCATTTAGTGATTTAGTTGGTGCATAATGTTATTGCCATAAAGAAGTTACATATCACCTATTTTTGACACCACTGAATAAAACTTTTATAGTCGATATCATCTTATATATAACCTTTCTTATATCTGTGTATTGAAATTTTGCAATTGTATTGTACACACCAATATCCCACTACACCACGCGGAGTGTCATCATCTAGTTAGATAGTATAAAAAATGCCCGTGCGTTGCAACGGGTGAAAACTATTTTAATCTTATTGTTGTTGTATGATTTAGTTAGGGTAAAAATTACTCTAAAAATTCGATTGAATTTTTTTTTTAGAAAATCATGAGCTGTAATTATTAGTCCGACTTTCGTCTCAAGTTAGTATGCGAAATTTTTTATAAGATATTTGTTATGCAACTCATTTTGTATTTTCAAAAACAAACAAACATAAAATTGGACTCAAACATGAATATATTTTTCCAAAAGCCAACGAAAATAAAAACTGACTCAAACAGGAATAACATACTAAAGTACCGATAAAAATATTTTCATTTTTTATAATACTAGAGATAGAGAAAAGGTATATTCTTACCCTGCTTCTGTAATCCTGTATATATATGTCTTTGATGAAGATAAACCTTCTCTCTACTCTACTCTGATTCGATCCACGAGAAACCTATCTTCAGATTTGTTTCACAACACTGCTAATATAATACATAATCGGATTTGCTAGAAATATGGCGCCACTTTTTCTGTAAAAAAATAGTCGATTTTTAGACCGTAGGATCTGTATCAAGATTCGTGCTAATGCTTTCCGAGAAAAATGAAGATGCGGTGCGGTGGCGGGGAGTCGATCCCGTGATCGACGAGTTACAGGATTACAGCGCTTTTGACCAACTGAGCACAAGATGCTATTCGTCCTGTCCTCAAAGTAAATCTAATTAATGAAAATTACACTATAGTGATAATTTATGCAATTATATACCACTTACATTGTAATTACATACCAAATACATATGTAATTTTGAGACTTACATATATAATTTTGAAACTTACAGTAAAAATACATTAAAATTACATATGTAATTTTAGGACACTTACATATGTAATTTTGGAACTTACAGTGAAAATATATTAAAATTACATATGTAAATTTTGGAACTTACAGTGAAAATACATTAAAATTACGTATGTGATTTTAAATTTATTTAAGTGTAACTTTTGTGATCGTTAGTTTTCTATCATAAATTTAATTTATATTGTGTATTATAATAAAGTTACTTATTTGTTATATTGCCAAGGCTCGTTAATGGTCAACTTTGTGTTTGAAATGGCGTTAATCAGTGTGAAGTCCAATCCGACTGTTTTGACTAAATTTTGTGGGGGCTTTTAACTATTTGCCACTCTTACGGATGTTGCTTAACGATTTGCCATTAGGCGCACATGTCATAGACACATGAGGGCCCACATGTCATTGACAGGGTGTGGCAAATCGTTAATTGCCATGTCACAAGAGTGGCAAATAGTTAAATTTCCCAATTTTGTGGCGCCATATATATAGATGGACCCTACATAATTATTCAATGGTCATTATTAGCTGTGAGGTTTAGATGGCCCAAGATGCGACTGATCGATGATACCCAACACTTGTGGGCCTCACCTGCGCCGTACTTCCCGTCCCGGCCTAACAAAAGCTGGGCCTCAAGAACGCCATGATCCCTTTCCGGACCAACAGTTACGGGCCTCACTTTTATCCCCATTCGGCCCATATTAATTATGGTTCACGTTCGATGCATGGGCCGCACGTTAGTCTCAAGTTGGGCCGTTCCGGCCCAACTGAAAAGGGAAGAGCCAGTCCTCCGCACGTTGCGGGCCGCATGCTCGCCGTAATCTCCTTCCGGCCCACGTCTTCTCATGGGCCGCTCGCGCCCTACATGACCGTTCCGGCCCATCATATATGGGCCGTACTTTAGGTTAGACGGACCCCCGTGAGTCCGTGACGGCCCACACGCTCGTCGCAAACGAAAACACGAGCGGCGGCGGCCGGCGGATCGCGCTTGTCCGGCGAGCGGCGGCGGCGGCGGCTAGCATTGACTGCACCCAGCATTCAGTGGCCGGCCATAGCTGCCATTACCAACGACGACAAGCAAGCAGATTGACCTGACATCTCATCCTCCTTTTCCATTTTCATAATCAATTATATGCATCCAAGATTGATTGATTATGTTCATCACTGCAAATGCAATGATCTGTCTGCCTGGATCCTAAACAATTGGTACGTACCTAGTTCGAGGTATCCGTCCATGGTATCCAACAGATTATGCATTGATGACATCTGGTTGTTAAATTCTCTCGCTGCATATTGCCATGGATGCATATGATTATTAGTATCTAAATCACAAGTGGAGTTGGTGACATTGGACATTGGGAGTTGGTTGAATGAACGGTTTTGTTTTTGGACTTTCAGGATTGCCGGTTGTTCATTGACCATAACCTGACAACTCAGATGAGATGATAGATTGCATATGGCATGAAGTCCAACAGCTAGCTAATTAAGCAGGTGAGCAGGTCATAGTTTCAACTCCTTAATTTTCATGTGGTTTGTTTCTGTCTGTTGATTACTTGTGCGAGCTTGCTACTGAACTGATACATCTTGTGATTTGTTGAAAAGCATAATCAGTGTTTATGTACTACTACTGCATGTTACCGCTGCAAAAACAACAACAAAGTATATAATTAAATTTGTCTAGCACTGGTTGTTACAAGTCAAAGAGTTGTCAAGTCGAAACGAATCATGCCACTTTTCAATTGAATATATGTGGATGCCATCATGCTCATGCACAAGAGGAACTGCTAACCTGAACAACCAACCGCTTTGTAGAATAATATAATAATATTGCTGTTAGTTACAAAGGCTACTGAGAAGCTGAGTCATCTGAAAGCAGTGGAATCCCTTTGTTAATGACAGTATGATGCTCAGTCACTCTGCTAGCTTCTCTCAATTCAAGCATAAACAAGTGTATGTCATAAACTCACTGTCACAGTGAAAAAGGTTGTGACATGAAGGATATGGCAACTACTAACAAATAGGAGTACTGTACATATGACCACAGCCTCTTTCGTATACAGTCAAAATTTAATTTTTTTGTTTAGTTTCAAAAAAAAACATTTTTTTCTTACAACTTAATTTTAGATTTGACTAGAAAATTAGCGCGCTATGTAACACATGTAAATTTTCCAGAGTGTGTTTAGAATATGAAAATTTTACAGGATTTTTTATGAGTTATCTCGATTTTCATCAAATATTCTATTTTGCATATCATCCTATTAGCCTAATATCCTGCAGTATTTAAGTTTCGATTAACGATGCTCATGCAGCGTTTAAGTTTCGATTGATGATGGACTATAGATGAAACTGGTGTATAACAATTATTTCAGAGCTTAAATAAATGGATTAAATATTATAAAGTTGATGTGTTGATTTAAAACAAATCAAATAATAAACCATAAGCTTGTGAAGCATGCCCTTGATAATCCATAATAGTAAGAGGAAAAAGAACACACCTAAGTCTTTTGCTTCATAATTATTTTGTCGATAAAAATCTATTCTCATACAGATTTTAAAAGAAGAAATTATAGTACAAAAATCTGAAGAGGACTAGATCCGTATATACTCCCTCCGTTTTTAATAGATGGTGTCACTGACTTTTAAACATATGTTTGACCATTTGTTTATTCAAAAAATTCATGCAAATGTATAAGATATAAATCTAATTAATATAAATATTAATTAAACTTAAAAAAGAAAATATTATAGTATCCCGATACTACGATACGATCCTACGATACGATATTACTTTGAGTAAAACGATACTACCTAATATCCCGATCTTGACAACCTTGGTGCATACCGCTTGTTATACTAACCTGTAAAGCTTATGTTAACGGATCAGTGTGTTATAATTAAACCAACGCGTTTATTAACGAAGAATCACCGAATCTATTCCATACCTCTCTCATGGGAGTAAATATATGAGAAAATATAAAACACTCGTGTTCTTCCCTTTATATATACTCTCTCCGTCCCATAATATAAAAGATTTTAGAGGAATGTGACATATCCTATGACTACGAATTTAGACACGAATCTGAACAAGCCCATGTCCAGATTCGTAGTCCTAAGAGATGCCACATCCTTCTAAAATCCCTTATATTATAGGACAGATGGAGTAGTATAGTAGACAATTGACGCAAAGGATATAGGGTGAAGTTCTCTCTTTATCTATATATCCTATAGTTGTGACCATTAGCTCAACATGCATTGAGTCACATTATTTAGAAAGAAGAGTCATTGGATCTTTCTCATGCTTAATCACAACCATTTATTTGGTAGCTACTAATTCTCATTAATTAAGTATATAAGTCGCCATTTAGTGATTTAGTTAGTGCATAATGTTATGGCCATAAAGAAGTTAAATATCACCTATTTTTGACACCACTGACTAAAACTTTATAGTCGACATCTTATATATAACCTTTCTTATATCTGCATATTGAAAATTTGCAATTGTATTGTACACACCAATATCCCACTACACCGCGCGGAGTGTCATCTAGTTAGATACTAGAAAAAATAATATCCGTGCGTTGCAACGGGTGAAGGATATTTTAATCTTAATATAGTTATACAGTTTAGTTAGGGTAAAATTTACTCTGAAAATTCACTTCAATTTTTTTTAGAAAATCATGAGCGAGTCCGACTTTCGTTTCAAGTTAGCATGCAAGTTTTTTAAAAGATATTTCTTATACGACTCCTATTTCAAAAAACAAACAAATATAAAAACTGACTCAAACACAAATCTATATTTTTAAAAGCGAATGAATTTAAAACCGCCTCAAACAGGGATGGCGTACTAAAGTACTAACAAAAACATCTTCAATTTTTATAGTAGTAGAGAAGAGAAGATGTATATATGTTCTTACTCTGCTTCTGTAATCCTGTAATCTTGTATATATATGTCTTAGATGAAGATAAACTCTCTCTACTCTACTCTGATTCGATCCACGAGAAACCTATTTTCAGATTTGTTTCACAACACCGCTAATACATAAGAGAAAATTTATCGACAAATATATATCAAAATTGTAATTATTCAATGGTCATTATTAGCTATGAGGTTTAGATGGCCCAAGATGCGACTGATCGATGATACCCAACACTTGTGGGCCTCCTACCGCAAAAAAAAACACTTGTGGGCCTCACGTGCGCCGTACTTCTCGTCCCGGCCCAACAAAAGCGGGGCCTCAAGAATGCCATGATCCCTTTTCGGACCAACAGTTACGGGCCTCACTTTTATCCCCATTCGGCCCATATTAATTATGGTTCACGTTCGATGCATGGGCCGCACGTTAGTCTCAAGTTGGGCCGTTCCGGCCCAACTGAAAAGGGAAGAGCCAGTCCTCCGCACGTTGCGGGCCGCATGCTCGCCGTAATCTCCTTCAGGCCCACGTATTCTCATGGGCCGCTCGCGCCCTACATGACCGTTCCGGCCCATCATATATGGGCCGTACTTTAGGTTAGACGGACCCCCGTGAGTCCGTGACGGCCCACACGCTCGTCGCAAACGAAAACACGAGCGGCGGCGGCCGGCGGATCGCGCTTGTCCGGCGAGCGGCGGCGGCGGCGGCTAGCATTGACTGCACCCAGCATTCAGTGGCCGGCCATAGCTGCCATTACCAACGACGACAAGCAAGCAGATTGACCTGACATCTCATCCTCCTTTTCCATTTTCATAATCAATTATATGCATCCAAGATTGATTGATTATGTTCATCACTGCAAATGCAATGATCTGTCTGCCTGGATCCTAAACAATTGGTACGTACCTAGTTCGAGGTATCCGTCCATGGTATCCAACAGATTATGCATTGATGACATCTGGTTGTTAAATTCTCTCGCTGCATATTGCCATGGATGCATATGATTATTAGTATCTAAATCACAAGTGGAGTTGGTGACATTGGACATTGGGAGTTGGTTGAATGAACGGTTTTGTTTTTGGACTTTCAGGATTGCCGGTTGTTCATTGACCATAACCTGACAACTCAGATGAGATGATAGATTGCATATGGCATGAAGTCCAACAGCTAGCTAATTAAGCAGGTGAGCAGGTCATAGTTTCAACTCCTTAATTTTCATGTGGTTTGTTTCTGTCTGTTGATTACTTGTGCGAGCTTGCTACTGAACTGATACATCTTGTGATTTGTTGAAAAGCATAATCAGTGTTTATGTACTACTACTGCATGTTACCGCTGCAAAAACAACAACAAAGTATATAATTAAATTTGTCTAGCACTGGTTGTTACAAGTCAAAGAGTTGTCAAGTCGAAACGAATCATGCCACTTTTCAATTGAATATATGTGGATGCCATCATGCTCATGCACAAGAGGAACTGCTAACCTGAACAACCAACCGCTTTGTAGAATAATATAATATTATTGCTGTTAGTTACAAAGGGTACTGAGAAGCTGAGTCATCTGAAAGCAGTGGAATCCCTTTGTTAATGACAGTACGATACTCAGTCGCTCTGCTAGCTTCTCTGAATTCAAGCATAAACAACTATATATGTCATAAACTCACAGTCACAGTGAAAAAGGTTGGGACATGGAGTACTAACAAATACTACTGTACATGTGGCCACAGCCTCTTCCTATATAGTCAAAATTTATTTATTTTTGTTACAACTTAATTTTAGATTTGATTTGGGGTATTTTCATAGCGGTCCATTTTATGACATTGGCTTTTAAACCCCTAATAACACATGTAATATTCTTCCTGTAAATTATTTTTACGAGCTTTTATTCATTTTTTCACGACTTATCAATTTATCTCAAACCATCAAAGTATCAAAGCAAAAAAAAAATAAACTCTGTCCTAATCTTGTAGTCACAGTGAAAGGGTTGTGTGACATGAAGGATGTGGCAACAACTACTAACAAATTATGAAAGCTCAGAGTCACTTCAGAATTAAGTGTGGTATACATTTCGCACTGTTGGATTAATTTGAGATCTGACCAAGTGAACACACTTAATTCTGAAGCTAATCATGCTTTTCAGATGGTTCGCATGCAAAGAGTGGAGTGGAAAAAAAGGGAAAATGTATAGCGACATACAGTGATACAGGTCTCTACCATCCTAATTAAACATCGAAAAAAAGGACCATCAAGATTAGGAGAGCCACACAAAAAGCACAGATGAAAACGAAATTAACCAACCAATCGGCTTAATTGCTCCTGCGCTGCGTGTACATGCATTGCACCACATCCAAGAAAGTTGGACGGAATACTGTATTTACAACAGGGTTTACAAAACCGACGCGAAACCAGACTTCCTGCGTGACGCACGAGAACATAAATCGCTCAATTTTCTCCTCAAATTCAAAAAAATAAATTTCAAAACTGAATTTCAAATTCTGACAAATTTTGACCGGACTTTGGCTGTGTTCTTCCCCCATTTTCCCAGCACATCTCTCTCGTTTTCTACGCGCACGCTTTTCAAACTGCTAAACGGTGTGATTTATGCAAAAACTTTCTATATAAAAGTTATTTTAAAAAATCATATTAATCCATTTTTTAAAAAAAGTTAATACTTAATTAATCACGCAATAATACGAGTTTCGTTTTGCGTGTCGGGGCCCAAACACAGCCTTTGTCGTGAGATAGCGGTCTTCACCAAAACCGAGAAAAATATTAACCCCGGTTTTTGGCTCAGGAACGGATTGACATTTTACATAGCGGACAGAGAGTCCCATAAAAAGCTTGATTTAAAACTGTCGCAAGTTTTTTTTTATAAAACTTTCAAATGCAACTGTAGTTTAACTAGAGTGTAAGTATACTGTAACTCATATGTTACTGGAATAAAACTATCTGCAAAAATTGTATGGCGCGGTGGTACTGGTAGCATAGATCCTCAATGAACTCAAGGGCGTGAGGTTAAATCTTAGCAACTGCACTTGCCAATTTATTTTTTCTCATACTTGCTAGCATGAATCTTAGAGCAAATCTAACGGTCTAAAAAATCGAAAGTTTTCCCTTAAAAAACTGTTGACAGTAATATAGCAATTTCGTTCTAGTGATCAATATGACAATATCAGTGATCTGAATTCCGGAGTTTCATGCCGAATTGGTCTGAATTCTGAAACATGCACGCATGAATGCTCACTGAATAGTGAAATCTGAATGCAAGAGATTTCCTGGAGATGGATAGATGAGCGAGCGAAAGAGGACGAGATGAGAGAGTGACTCGCCAACGTCCTTGGTACTATGGTACTACAAGTAGACGTCCGGGTAGGAGGAGCAAATCATCTTCGATCGTATGCAGAATTCAGAAAAAGGAAAATATGGAGGTAGGTTCATGGCACGATCGTGTGGTTCGACGTCGTCATGAACTCAATTGCGATTGCATGTGCAGACAAGGGAAAAAAAAAGGTTTGGTTTTTTTATGCAGAAAAAGAGAGGAATCGCGACGGCTTAACCTACAAGTTGGTGCCAATGGATGCAGGGTTTGGTTGACTTGACTGTTTCTCACACCCGTGCAAGAGCTGCTGAAATTTGGACGAGATTTCGCAGATCAAATTTGACCTTGTCGAAAACGAAGAAAAGATGATGCTAGTACTGCACGTACCGTGTGTACTTTAGCCCTATTGTAGTGAGTTGAGCGTTGATTCTTTATATAAGATTTTAAGTTGGCCGTGCTGCGTAAAATTTAATTGTGAGATTTGTATATTTCCAAGCTAGAAATGAACCATGAAGGCAACCCCATATTGTACAGTTTCTTGCTCAATTTTACAAGAAGAAAATAATGCAGCTTTGTATCTGAACTCAATTTTGCGAGAAGAGAACTGTAGCTAGTAATTAGGGTAGCAAATTGACTGTGATGTCACTTAATCACAGCGACCTCTTTCAAAAAAAAAAAAAAACTTAATCACAGCGATAATCCGTCAAACGTCATGTATTAATGACTGGAAAGGAGTGTACCAGAAACTATATGCATTCTGAAACCATAAGAAGTAGCAGTACTAGCACTAGTTAATTAGAAGACTAAACTACAGCAAAACAGATGATCTACTAGAGGAACGGATCAGATGATGATGATATATACATTCGGTACATGCATGCATTCACTTCTTCTTCCGATGCATGCACTTCTTTCTTACTTTGAAACTTAAACACATGTACTCAATTATTAGCAGAGATTATCAGCTACTAACACTGTGCCATTTTACTTTTGAGATTTGAGATGACATCCAGATTTAACATTACAACTACATACACTGATACGAGCCCAGAAAATGTCGGAATTCAGATGCACGCAGCCATTCAGCCGTGCGACTGTTGCTGTTCTTGTGATCGACATGCTTAACAACATCCAAAATCCGTTGGTTTTGAGAGCCAATTATTCATAAGCGACATGCTGTAATTGTCCATCCGACGCCATAAGAAACATCTATGGGTATTTCGGCTAGCTCACAAAGTGTTAGAACTAGATGATCTGGGTTAGAAGTCTCGTCCCTTATAATAAATTAATATTAGGTTCTTCTCTAGGACACCTTTGAATCAAAGGATTTATGTAGAAATTTTATAGGATTTAAATCCTATAGAAAATTTTCATATTTGGCCATTTGATTCAAAGGATTGAAACTTTCCAAATCCTATAAAATTCCTATTGAATGGCACATTGCATGTGGATTTTGGAGGAAATTTAGCAAGAGCTCCAATCTCTTGAAAAATTTCCTTTGAGTCTATCTCTCTCATCCGATTCCTGCGTTTTTCCTGCGCTCCAATCAAACGACCATTCATGTGTTTTTTCTGTGTTTTGTAATCATCTGTTTTACACTTCAATTTCTGTCAAAATCCTGTATTTTTTCTATTCCTCCGTTTTTTCTACCCTGCGATTGGAAGGGCCCTTAGTATTTGCGTCGTTTTCCATCCGATGCCTATCACATGCACTGTAGAAAACGCGATTAGGACGCTCTCCTCCTGTGATTTGTTTCTACTGTCCGTGCCATTAATACGGTCTCAACCAAAGGCAAAGAGATGGCAACCTCTGTTCCTGTGTATAACAAGCCGCCATCTCTATAGTATTCAAACCTTTTTGTTTCTTTCCCTTCTAGAAGATTTGTAAAGAAAAAAAAATTCTTTCAGACTTACTATATTATCGTCGCGAACTATTTACTCCAGGATTGAAAAATACAATGTCCCCAAATGTTTTCTCCTACTACATTACATATATTCTAAGCTATTTTTTAGGTAGTTTTGATACTGGCTCGGTTCATATTATAAGTCATTTCATATTTATCCTACATAAAAAAAAATAAAGTTCTTAAAATTTGATCAGTAGCATTTCTAACCTAGAATAGATACACTAGAAATAATAAATGGTGGAACTAATATGATATCGTAGATGGTATGTTTTTTAAGAAAAACTTAATTAATTAATCTTAAGAGGTTTGATTTAAGACAATAATCATATGGAACGAAGAGAGTACATAATAGTATTTGATTTGCCGTTGCAATTAAGTTCGCTACGATAATTTAATAAAAAAATCTGTTTTGAACTGGAGTACCTAACAGAGGAGATGCATAATGCATTTGCCCTGCTCTATCCATATACTATCAGCTAAAGCACAAGGACACCCCTTTGTTGACACGTCGGTCAAAGCAGCTAGTTAAGCCCAACACGCCACAGCCCACCTGTCAGTGACTTGGATACGCTATCATCTCATCTAGTATTAATTTTCATCTATTTAATTTTGTGCACAACTTTGCTTTTCAGCAACGCAAGCTATAGTTTCAAAAGCGCATTGCATATGCTCCCAAATTGAGCTGCAGCAGGAGGAAAAGCCTCTCGCTTTCAGACCGTGATCACTTACCATCCTCACAAATATATATACAAACCAAACTAAAGCTTCAAATCCACACCGAACACAAACACAAAACCTCACAAATTTCGCCAAGTCGCAGCACACGTCACGGACACGTACACAGAAGGGAAAAAAAAAGGTTGCAGCGATGGATGAGCTCCGTGCTCCGGCGTGCGGCGGCGGCGACGGCGGCGGTCGTCGGGACGGTGATCGAGGACCTTCCGACGGACGTCCTCGCGCTCGTGCTCCGGCGGCTCGACGGCGCGCGTCGCTGGCGGCCGTGGGGTGCGCGTGCTCCAGCTTCCGCGAGCTCGCCGTCGACCAGGAACGTGGGCGCGGCCTCTGCCTCGCCCTGTGGCCGTCGGTTCGCGACGTGCTCGGCTGCGGCGGCGGAGGCGGAGGAGACGGGTACGCGGCGGTTCTTCGCCGACGCGTTCCCGTTCCCGGAGGCGGCGGCGGCGTCGGCATCGGCCGCCGGTGCCGAGTCCCTCCCTTCACGCCTCGTCTCCGCCGTTGACCTGCACCACGGCGGCGTCTGCATCATGTCGCGCGTCGTGGAGACGGACACCTCGTCGGCGTGGTTCCTGGGCTCGCCGTTCCGCGTCGACGCGCTCGTCCAGGAGGGCTTCTCGGCGCCGTCGCCGATCACGCCGAGCTCGCTGGACGCTGAGCTGGATACTCATCGACCCCGCGTCCGGCCGCGCCATGAACGCCTCGAGCCGGCGCCCGGTGGCCGTCTCCCGGAAGTGGCTCACCGGGGAGACGGTGGCGCGGGGTCACCGTGATGCTCGGCGGCGGCGTCGCCCTCGACGCGGCCGTCACCTGCGACGACAGGTACGGGCACATCAGGAGGTGAGCCTGTGCGTCGAGGACGGCGAGGGCGGCGGCGTGAGCGGCCAGGACGGGCTGGGCGCGGTGGCCGCGGCCATGGCGGCGCGCGCGGCGGCAAGGCGCGGAGGCGGCGGCGAGGCAGCGTACGAGGAGTTCGTGAAGGGGAAGAGGGCGAGGAAGGAGTGGAAGGCGAGGCGTGAGGCATCGTCGACCTCTGCTGCTCCGGCGCGTCGGCGCGGCGGCGTCGTCGGCTTCCTCGTCATGCTCACCTTCCGGTGATGATCATGCGGCGGCGTCCGCGCGAGCGGCGGGGGGCAGGCATAACGCATAAGCAGCGTACGTAGCTGGGTACCGTACAATTTCGTTGAGAATGGCAAGAAATGTAAATATGATAAAAGTGGTACTAGTGTCGTAGGAACTGTGTTATCACAAAATTGGCTAAATTGATAGTAACAAATTTTTCCTGTTTGCTATTAATGCCTGGAGAGAGATTTGAGACATCTGGAATGCTACTTACGTGGGCAATCTCTTTACTCATATTTAGCTCTTCCTATTTTCTACACTTCATACAGTAATCCTCCTGAATAACATAAATGCAGCAAAGTTCATGTTTTCATTACATAAAGGAATACTCCCACTATTTTTCTTGTTTGACGCTTCAGAAACCAGATTCAAATATTTTAAACTTCAACTAAATCATGTTTAAAAATCATCCTTGTTGGACATATCAAAACAACCCCTCTTTAAGTATCCATCTTCGTATCTAAGAATGAACAACGAAATAATGACTGAAATGGGTAATTCGCTGCAAGGTTTGCATTTGCATAGCATTGGTTTGGAATCGTTCATATTGCACCATTGGTGGAAATTAGGTGGGGCTGAATCCCGCTGCTCTAAATCCAAAAAGACAATCACTAATGTGTGCTGGCATGAAGAACATACGATGATCAATAGCAGAGCAAACACCTCTATGAAAACCCCGACACCGCGGTGGTCATTGCTCAGTAAATCACACGAAAAATTATGATATTTAACACCCTTACACAAGTCCTGTTTTACTTCCGTTTTTTGTTACATAAATATACTATGACATTGACAGTACGTGAAATAAGGAATATGATAAATACTGCCAACCACTGCTATAAGGACTCTACATCACCACAATGAAGACAGCTATACAGAAGTCCAAGCACTAAAGCATACAAAACTCACAAAGAACACAAGCACTCTTGTGGCGGCCACAACTCCATACAGCTTAATAATTAGTCTACATATGTGCATTCTGCAACTCCCGATAGACTAAATCGATGAACTGGTCATTCTGTTAGGCATATGGCAATAGTTAGAACCATATATAACGAATAAATATCATACCTTGTACATCAGTTCAGTGTGAACCATACCTGAACAAGTCTCAGGAGGGCTTCCTTAACTTTATCCCGTGAAATAATAGGCCCCTCATTGTATGAGGGGGTAAGAGATGGAGGTGGAGTTGGTGGTGGAAAAGGTTGGAGTAGGGGGGTTCCATATGTTGCTCGTTGAGCAGATGCAGAAGTTGGGTGAAGAGGTGGTGCTGTTGGCATCATGGATGAAGCTGGAGGCACCATTGATGTAGAAGAGGATGACGGAGGCGTAAAAAATGCTGGTGTTACAAGATTTGCTGAACGGGCAGTGTGGACATTAGTATCATGGAGGGGCAGTGGCGGAGCTGATGAGCCGACTAAAGGAGGGGGTATTTGATGTGTCTGAGTAGCAGATGGAATGATCAAGGGCACATGGGGAGTTGCAACACTCTCAGAGGATGGATGCGCCCTTCCAGCCATTGGAGCATTTGAGACACTGACAATGCTAGCAGCACTCTGTACATTGTTTAGAAGGACATTTCATTAGCATTTGGCACTGAAAATTGATTCACAATCCCAGTAAACAAGCTTAAGAATCTATCTACATCGAATATACTGTTAACGAAACAACGTGAACATTAGGGAAAAAAATATTTTTTAGGAAGAAGCAAGAGAAGTTTGAAGAGAACGTACACTGAAGTAATTAACCAGGGATTCGTCAGGAGCATCAGAAACTATAGTGGTGGTCGCTGGCGAAGGTTCAAGGGGACCATCTATGGCTGCAGATGTAGGCACAGCCTCCAATTCCTCGAACTCACTGTTGCCAACTAGACGAACTTAGCTTAAGCAAATCTTTGTACATATTTTACTAGTTTCCATTCAGAAGTGCAGATGAAAAACCTTTTCGTGGAAGGCACTTTTGGTTTTGGAGGCACTTTGGCATATGCGTTCAGTATTCTGCCGAGGAAAGGGAGTGGAACACGACTTGAGAAGTGATTTTCATAAAATTTTCACAAATAATTGAACCAGGACATTCCAACATGTAATAGTGAAAAGAACAAAAGAAGACACAGAAATACCTGGACCTTCACACAACAAAGATCATATTACAACAATCTAAGGCACTACATACTAGTGCTTGCAAACACAATTTGTAGGACATGATATATTGTAAAAAAAATAATAATAAGAGTATCAATTCATTCTGTAAAATACAGAATACTGTTCCTTTCTAGATACAGAATATATAATTCCCTACAGCATGAAATTTCAGAGCATGGTGGTCCTACTGTTCGAATAGGTGAGAAGAAATCATCGGACCATTACTTCTGAGTATCATTGATCATTTGGTACAGCCGCTAATTCGGCATTTGGTACTGCCACCATTTCTCGAAACGACCATGAGCATGTTCTAGCTTCTATGTGATGGAGGATCTCACTTGTAGACTGCAAGCTGCAACTCTAAGGGAGATTTTTTTTTTTTTTTTACTTTTTACAGCGCATAAGTTTGTGTTGAGTTGCTTCATATTGCCAGCCAAAAAGGAGGAAAAAAATGGCTATGTCTGAATATCATGCAGCAGTGTCTCCCAAAATGTCGGATCAGACCCCACTATTGCAACTGGTACTCTAATTTATAATTTGGTGAATGTATACAGCAACAGAATGGAACCTAATAGCCTTCACACTTTTAATCGCAGGAAAATTAGTAGATTGCCTTGAAGAGAACATCGAGTGTGTTCATCATAATTCAGTTAGAAAGTAATAAAAGATATCCATCACATAAGTATTGTTCCTTCTACCAAGTCGACAGAATGTGATCCAGCCTGCTATCAATCTCGTTTGTTGACGTTATCCACTCCTACATGTTTATAATCTACACACTAACTACTTAACTAGATTTTTCTTTTTTGCAGGCATACACACCAAGTAGATTAACAATCTCACTACCTTGTACTATGTGATTCCAGTATACATCATAGCCACAACAGAATATGCCTCCAGCATGAGAACAGGACCATGGGGAGAGCATTACCTTCCAAAAAGACTTGCAACAGCTTCGCAGTCATGTTGATTGTAGAACCAGATACCATTTACTTCTTGGGCAGCATTGCGGTACAACAAATACGGAGGTTGAAGTTCATATTCAAAATCACTCAATAGATCCTCCACCAGATTATCTGGCAAGTAAAACAAGAAGGTAACATCGATCATTTCAGGAGAAACCCAGCAAATGAATCGAGTAACTCCATACGCAGCGCTAAAGTACAACTTCAGATTCAGAAGAGCATTTGTTAATCATAGGATCTAGTGACAAACTTGGGAGTTTTTCAGCTAGACTGAAAGCGCGCGATCGACCCTACATATCAATCGGTTCAATGCCTAAACATATCCATTCGATGATGAATTAGTTGAGGGTTAGATCACAGATTCACATACCCGTGTTACGCCTGTTCATGACGATGAATTGGAACCTTGGCTGAGAATTCCTACAACGAGACAAAACCAACCGCCGAAGCAATCAGATCCCTAAATCGCAGGCTCACACGGTATCAAAACCCCAACCAAAACCCTAAAATACTCACCTCTTCACAACGAACAGCGACCCCTCCACATCCTTCCGACTCTGAAACAAAAAAAAAACACACAGCGCATGAGTGAGCTCACAGGATCACCAAGCAAGCAACCAACTGGATCGGATCCGCGAGGAGTGGAGGGGGGGATCGCTCACCCACTGGTTGAGGTCGATGTTGAAGTCGTAGAGGGTGACGTGGGCGGCGGTGATGAGGATGTCCTCGACGGCGGGGTCGAGGCGCTGCAGCACGGTGAGGTTGAGCAGCCGCGTGCCCTCGGCGTCCATCGTCAGGTTCGGGGTCACCTTCCCCCCGTTCGCCGACGTCGTCGCCGTCGTCGTCGGCTGCGGCGGCGGCGGCGGCATCCCGCGTAGGCTTGGGCAGGCGCTGGATCTGAGGGAAACGCAGCAATCGAGTTGGGAATGGCGAAGACGAGGATGTTTCTGGAACTATCACGCCACAGGAAGGACACTGTGCACCTCGGAGTTGGAGACGGCTACAGTGATGGGGGCCCATGAGAAGCTGGGCCTTGATGTCCAACGGATGGGCTGATATACACGGGGGTTTAGGCCCAAGAATTGGGCTGTACTGATGATGGGCTTGGCATAATTTTTCGGGAATTGGTACGGTCTCCGAACCCCTGCGACTGGATTTTTCTTTTCTTTTTGGTTTTGTGTTTCATTTGCGACATATTTTTTGGCTTCTGTCTTTCACTTTTTCGCCCGTAAGATCTTGCATCAAAATTTATTTTTTATTAAATTTGTAGTTACACTTAGTTATGGTGCAGCTACACTTAATTACATAGCACATCTCTTCTTTCTATAAAGCTAATGCCCACTACACTCCAGCTCAACATGCAAGCATAGTATTTATTAGTACTACTAAGACCTACATGTAAACATGCCACATCAACCAATTAAGCTTACAAAACTCAACATGCAAACACATAGTAATTATATCTACTATTTATTTTATTCTAAAACTAAACATACATATGCTAAATTATCATTCTCAAATTATTTTCATAATATTTCAATCCAAATCATTCATCGTTTCTCTATTATCTAACATATATTCCGCAGCAAAGCGCGGGGCGTCATCTTACATTTAGTTACAATGGACCAAAATTAAATTGAACAATTTTTTTCCTAGATTTACAATTTGTTTACATGCTTTATTTTTTTAGTTATCTCATTTAAAAAGGGCAAATTATGCAAGATTGGAAGTCTGTCGCAAGATCACTAGGTAATCCTTTTTCTTTTCTTTCAAACATGGTGCTGAAATTTCTTTTCTTTTTTTTTCAAACTACGTCGATTTATAGATAGCATCATTTTGGTAGCCGTTTTTTCCCTCCCAATAGGCGAAAATGGTAAACATCAAACTGAAAATGATACAAGAAACTGTTTTATTCGTACGGAGCCATACAGTGATATGGATCGAAATACGATAATTCATATCGAAAAGATCAAGAGTATATATGTAACTGCACTCTCCTGAGTGTATTCAGTCCCTTTTTTTTTTCTTTTTCTTTTCTTTTTTTGCATTGCAATGGTTCATCCCTAAATATCTGTTCCTTACAAAGCTGATACTATAGGTGATAACCGGCCGATGCCACCGACATTTGCATCTCAGGAGGAAACAGAACTACTTATAATTACACCATACAAGGGTTGTCGTGGAACATATATAGAGCATATACTCATCCCATTTCAATATGGCGCCGCTCTATGAAGTTGATTTCATATAACGTTTCATCTCTTGTTAAAATATATATAAATACTGTTTATTTTATTTTATTCTATCAACAAATAAAATATGAACATAACTTATACTTTTACATATTTAAATAAATATTTGAATAAAACGAATGATTAACGTTAAGCGTTTAAATATTTTGAATAAAACGAATGATTAACGTTAAGCGAAAAATAACTTATACTTTTACATATTTAAATAAATATTTTGAATAAAACGAATGATTAACGTTAAGCGTTTAAATATTTTGAATAAAACGAATGATTAACGTTAAGCGAAAAATCCAAAGGTGTTATACAGCTACACGTAGATGCACGGACACATCGATCTTAGTAAATTTAGTAAGAAAAGATTAGTACATATAATCTTTTTCCATTTTAAAATACATAAAAAGGATTATTATATGTACACTGTTCCACGTCCACAGAAAAACTGCTCTAAAAGATAACAAAATTCATGCATCTGCACCTCTTCGTAGGCAAATTAGGCGTCGGTTGATCATAGTTTGATGGTGCATTCATGATCATAATAATAACATAGTACATTTTTACTGGATCAGTAGCTAAAGGGTGCAAAAGAAATTCGATCTACTGCTTCTGGCTACGTACATATAATAAAGAATCGTTACATTTCACACGATCGACTCCGGTGCAATGCTTGCTACTACATGATCATCGAACCAACCAGTACTGCCTGCTGCTACTAATTCTCTCAGTTACAGATTGTGATTGTTGCACCAAAGAATCAAGAAAAACAGAAAGAAAATTAAAAGAAGGATGATTTGCTCCTGCGCCTGATTAAGGACTTTTGACCAGAATGCAAAACCTAAGCTAATCTCTAATTAAAAGGATCGATACTTCAGTAAGCTTTAGCTAGTAGCAACGTGATCGAACAAATGCAAGGAAACTATATATCAGTTTTTTGTTTTTGTTGTTTGCCTCCAAGAAACCAATCGAAAGTCATCATCTTCTTCCTCACCGTTGTCACCAATGCTGTCTGTCTGTCTGTTTGTTCCGTTGTTGTGGTTATGAGATGTTCAGGGTTCACCAGTGCTCGCCTCCGCCGCCGGGACGGGACCCGCCGCCGCCGTGCAGCTGCTTCAGCTTGGTCAGCTCCTTCCTCCGCTTCCTCGCCTCCGCCGCCGCCGTCGCCTTCTCCCTGTCGCTCATGGAGGCGTGCTGTCCAGCTCCGGCCGCGCTGGCGCCGGCGCCAGGCGCGCTCCTCTTGTCGACGTCGATGGCGAGTGTCAGCGAGCACGGGTCGTCGTCGGTGTCCTCCTCGGCCGTCCCGCCGCCAGGGCTGCTCGTCGGCTGTTCTTGGTACGGCTGCGGGTACGTCGACGTCGGCGGCGAGGACACGCGCGGATCGGCGACGACGGGGTAGTACCACGCGCAGGGCGCGGAGCAGAGGCGGCGCCCCGCCGCCGCCGCGCCACCGGGGTTGCCGTGCTCGTACCCCGTCGGCCCGCACGGCGGCCACGAGCCCCACACGTACGGCACCGGCGCCACGCCCGCCGGCGCCGCGGTGTACAGGAAGCTCGGCTGCTGCGGCGCCGTCGACGGCGGGGTGGCCGTCGTCGGCGGCGCCACGGCCGCGCCCGTCTCCGCTTGCTGCTGCGCCGGCGGCGCCGTGTCCATCGGCTCCGCCACGGCCGCCTTCTTGATCGTCCTGATCGCCACCTGCACATCACAAACCCCATCAAATTCCAAACTCCATCACGTTAACCACAACAAACAACATTGTGCCAATCCATTTCGTGTGGAGAAAAATGTTACAAATCCATAATTAAATCATCCAAAATTCTAGACTCTGACACGAAGTCTTCAGGTGGCAGCAGCTCGCTCTGCTTCGTTGCAAGAGCTGAACTGAACAAAACCGTACAGAAATTCTCCATCCTCCTGACGCGACGAACTGCCTAGATGACCCAACTACGCGGATGAATCCCATGCAACCAGCAAACATCTCCTTTTTTTTTTGTGTTGCACCAAGAAAAGCTAATGCAACGACAAAAAGGCAAAAATTAGGCAGAGATAATTATAAAACCTGGGCAGATATTATTAATATCCAAACACATCGCTGTCAAGGAATAATATACAGAAGAGGAGGCCATAATTAGTAACGTAGGTGTACGGCAGCGATTACTAAAGGGCGCAGTCATGTGGCCTGCTTAGAGGGGGCACAACTGGAGAAGCTTTGGAACATCTACTAGGTTCTGCTTCGACTTTTGCCTAACACAGTAGCATCTAGTACTAATATACTCTAATACTAATCGAAAAGGAGGAAGAATTATTCAGATTAGCGAAAGCGAGAGGTGCGACTGTGCCTGTTCTTTCAGCTGCTTGTTTGTCTCCTTCAGTGAGAGATACTCCTGCATCACCACGTCCTTCTCCTGCGCACAAGCAACGCATAATTGAGCAGTGTCAGTTAAGACAAGACGTAATTAACCTTAATCACGTAATTAACCTTGCTAGCTGTAACTAGTAACTGATCGCTAATTCAGGGGGGCTACGGCTTCTCTGCATCAGTCTAGTTACTTACCTTTTTCATGGTCTCGTTCTGCGACGACAAATCTGCAACTTTTCTTGCCAATTCATCTCGGATCGCCTAAGCACATCCCCAGATTAAGTATGTAGATTGAAAGGCCATGATAAATAATACTAACGATTTAATTTCTCCGGCTACAAGATGATGAACAGGTGAGGGATTTGTTCACCTGGCGGCGGAGGATGGTTTGCCGGGCGGATTCCCGGTTGGCGAGCACTCGCCGGAGACGCTTCGCCTCCTTCTCGGCCTAGCAGTAATTAGCAGAAATGTAATTAATTAATTAAGGAGATTAAGTGAAGGAGGTAGGCAAAGGTTGGGGAGGAGAAAGAGAGCACGGAATTTTAATGGCGGTCGGTTTCACCTCGGTGAGCATGTGGCGTGGCCTGGGGCCGTAGCCCGGCGCCGCCGTGGCCACGGCGGCGGGCTGCATCGCGGCGCTGGAGCTGCTGGAGCATGGCGACGACGACTGGATTCCGACCTTCCCCAGCTCGAGGCTCAGCCTCGTGCTCGCCATCTCGCCTGCGCCTCCTCGCTCGCCCTTCGCCACCGCCGCCGCCGCCGCTCCTGCCGACATAGCACAAACCAAAATCAAGCCCAAGGCGTTCGATTAGCCAAGGTCGTCGCGCGGATTTACCTGCGTGGCGTGCGGGGCGGCGGCGACTCGGGTGTCCGGGCGCGGCGCCGGCCATGTCCGCGAGCGCCATGGGCGGCGTCGAGCTCGACGACGTCGACGTTGACGCCACGGCGGCGGCATTGCCTCTGCCCGTCGCTGCTGCTGTGATCAGACATGGCATAGACGGATGGAAATCTCCGATTCGAATCCTCACATTTGCCGCCCGCGGCGAGGCATGCAGAGGGAAGCTCAGCTAGCTTCGCTTCGCTTCCGGTCGGCGCGGCGGCGGTGGGGTGGGGGATGCCAAGCGAGTACGGCGGGGCCCCGCGCAATTAAATATCTCACCACGGAGGCGGCGCGGGGAGGGAGGGACAGGTGGTACTGTAGGCCGGCGTCCGGATCGTCGGATCGAGCCCATCGGACCCGTCCCCGGCGCCACGTCGCGGGCGGGGAGGAGCTCAGCTCGCCGGGGACGATGGCTAAGCTCACCACGCAGCAGCCGCGGGCTGGACACGTGGAGACGCCGCGTGCGTGCCCAGCATGCAGCGTGCGGGGCTCGTGAAGCGGGGGGGGGCGTGGGCCCGCCGTGTCAGAGGGAGATAGCGGTGGGGGAGAGGGTGACGTGGCCTTTGCGGCTGGTACACGTGGACAAGGAGAGGCTGTGGGAGCCCACAAGTCAGCAGCAGCGGGAGGAGGGGTGCCGCGTGTGAACCGGACAGGGGAAAGCCGGAGGGGGAGGAAGCGCCTGGAAGACCACGCATTCGCAAACCAACCAATTCCGTTACACCACAATCAATTTCTCCTCTCTCTTGGGGCCGTTTGTTTTCTTAGTTTAGCATGATTGATTTTTTTCTAAAAAAAAATAGCGGTCGTTTGATAAAAAAAAAAGTAGCCCACGTAAATGCGTGGGCGTGTGTGCTGTGTCTGTATGTGTGTTTGAGAATGAACGAAATATTAGTAGGATATCCCGGCCAAGGAAACGAAATGCGTGTTAGGCAGGAGGGGAACGTTTCTGTCCAAACTAGAATTCGGCAATACGTAAAAGGGTTTGTGCAAAGTATCTAAAATGAATGGGTGATGAGGTAAGATTTTATACATGTTCAAGCCTTCTTGATGAGAAGTAATACTGTACCCCTGTTTAGAGATTATATTCGCTGGTTGTTGTATTTATCTGATGATCTAAATTGTGGTTATGACCTTAAGGGATGGGACGCCCTGTTCTCCTTATATAGACAGAGGAGACATATGTTTACAAGATAGAGATTTAACCCAATACGGTTTAAATCTCCTATAACTACTTTACAATCTTACCGAAGTAGGGCTACAGGCCATTTCCTCGATATACAAGTAAATGTAATATCTGAATCCTAATCCCTTACATATCTTATATATAATATTTCCCCGACAACCAGTCGGATAGTCTAATCGTGAGCGTATATGGTACCTATAATATCCACAATTTCCTTATGGAAGACAGTGGAGCGGATTGGCAACCTTAGGCTCTGTTCTAAACCTTAGGCTCTGTTCTATTCTTCAACTTACTCGTTTTCTGTTCGCACGCTTTTTCAAACCACTAAATAGTGTGTATTTCTTAAAAGTTTCTATATAGAAGTTGTTTTTAAAAAAGCAAATAAATCCATTTTTCGATTTTATAATAGTTATAATACTTAATTAATAAAGTGCTAATGAGATTTCTTGTTTTGCGTGCAACAAAAATTTCTCTCCAAATCTAGAGATCGAACGGGCCTTAGGCCTTGTTTAGTTCCCATATTTTTTTCCAAAAACGTCAAATCAAATCTTTAAACATATGCATGGAGCAGTAAATATATATAAAGTAAAAGAAATAATTGTACAGTTTGCATAGAAATCGTGAGACGAATCTTTTGAACCTAATTAGTCCATGATTAGACATAAAAATGCTACAGTAACCCATATATGCTAATGACGGATTAATTAGGCTTAATAAATTCGTCTCGCGGTTTCCAGGCGAGTTATGAAATTAGTTTTTTCATTCCTATTCACTGCTGTACTGTACTCCTACTAGTGTACAGTATGTTGGGGGTTGGGCTTTTCGGGAGCCGTGCACGGCAAACCGGGTGGTGCGCGAGGCGCCCACGTCGAGCGTTTTTTCGCCTGCAGACGGCGCGGCGGTGCAGGTGCATGCACACCGGGACTAGACGTGTACATACGTGCTCGCGCGCGGATCCAGCCTCTCATCTCACGCGCGCCCACCACCGCTCACCGCGCGCGCTCGAGATGCAGATCGATGCAGCAGCTTAGCTAGCTACTCGTATAGCGGTAGGTCGGCAGCGAGCGTCGGAGTACGTAGTGACTCGTGCGTGATGACACGCGCGTGCCCGGTGTCGCCCGCGCTTTGCTAGCTTGGCGGTGGTCTTTACATATTACAACAACGGCGCGGATCGGATGACGATGACGCTGACTGAGACCCAGTCCGGCCATCCGGTCTAGTTTTTTTCTGGCGTCGTGCGCGCGCGGCGCCGGATGCACGGAGACGCGGCCCCATCTCGACCACGCATCCAGCGCGTTGTTGGGAATAGCCTCACACTACTTATCTAAGAGGAGTTGAATCAACTTAAAAGTGGAGAGAATCCCTTATCTCTTGAGTTAGCTTTTGAGAGTGTAGCAAATGTTTTTTTTCGGTTAGGCTAACGTCTTCCGGTTTTGGACCAGCATGCGCGCGGCGGTGAGGGAGAGATATGCGATCGATCCGACCGTTGGTTGCAGTCGTTCGATCCGTCGATCTGTGGGTGTGCACGTACGCCATCCATGCATGCACGCGCGTTCAATTCCACTGGCGGCCGCTTAGCTAGCTGCTGGCTTGGCAGCTAGCAGATCAGTGCGTTGCTACTGGACGCTACGTGGAGTATATGCCGCTGGCAAAGTTTCAAGGAGCTAGCTGTCGCGTTGCCACTGTTTTCTGCGTCTCTCGCTCGCTGCCACACCGTACGTGCTTATCTACTGCCACCGTGGGTTATCCTGCCCCTGCCACAAGATCAACTTGCATTGCCCACGAATATTCAATTTGGTAACTTTATCATATCCCCGAATTGTTACATGTTAGATCAACGAGGGCATAATAGGAAAGCATATATAGATGTATTTTAAAATGGATTTATTCCCATAATGATTGTGGACGTCCATTTGACTTATCTAGATAAACTCTCTGCTCAGATTTGTCTCCGTAGGTTTTGTTTTGTTTTTTTTTCCCTGGACAGATGGTGTACTTTACAATCTGTATGCCAGGCCAAAATAAAGCAACTGAGATCTAACCAAAGCTGGGAAATCTGCATTCTATTCCATCATACAAAACTGAGGCTTTTCACAATACAGCCCATCGATGCAGTTGAGTAAACCAGGCCATTTATCTTGGGCCGCACAGATGACCATCCCAGTACAGGCCCGTTTTCATAAGCCTACGTATTTGGTGGCCCATCATCGGCGTTCCTCTTTTTCCTATGAAAAATCGGTTTTGTTAAATCTTTGTCGACAATTTTCTTTTGTGGGAGATCACTTGTTTTTTCCACCCTCCAATTTGTGCTGACATTCGTGCTAACAACACTCAAAAATCTATTTTAATTTGAACCTGGACGTTGCTTAGCGGCAAGTAGTTTGTAAATATGTAATTTTCTCTATTTTAATCCGAACACATTACGTTGCTTATTGCATGTTTGGTGGTTACAAAAATCTGAGTGATTAAATATGTCAACTGCTATATAGCCCATGAAAAACTGAAAACATCATACTAAAAGTTAAAGTTTGCCTCCGTGAAGAAGATCATTGTTTCAATAAGAACATGACAACTCAAGCGGTGATTGGGAAGGAGGGACTAAACACTCTCACAAAAGCATAAGTCTCTCTCATAATAACTATTTTTTTTTGAGAGGGATTAAAGTTTAGACCCTCATTCCCAAACACCACCTTAGATATTCCAATTTACTCCCTTATTCCCTAAATATTTGACGCCGTTGACTTTTTAAACATGTTTGACCGTTCGTTTTATTCAAAAACTTTTGTGAATATTATTCAAAAACTTGAGTAGTAGTAGTATATTTAACAATGAATAAAATTATAAGAAAATAATTAATAATTACTTAAACTTTTTAAATAAAACGAATGATTAAACATGTTTAAAAAAGTTAACGGCGTCAAATATTTAGAGAAGTAGGGACTACAACTCTAAGTTACAGTTTAGGACAGCCGCATAGATCATCGATCATTCATGTGCGTTCTAGCTGACATTACGAGTTTACGACTAGAAATTAAACACAACCATTTCAAGTTCAATCAAATTCAATTGATCACAAACAGAGACCCACAAAGAATAACATGCTTCATCAAATCCCATCCTAATTACAGTCCGATTCATCTGAAGTTGAATGTAGAAGCAGAAGCTAACGAGCCATCAAGAAGGTTGGCATGGGAAGCATGCTGGGCTCCGGCGAGGTCAGGAACGCCGGCCCAGAGAACAGCGGCTGCTGCGGCTTCGCCACCGTCGTCAACTTCCGATCACTCGCCGAGCCGAGAGCGGCGGCGCCGGCGTCCTGCGAACGATGCTTCTTGCCGATGTCCCAGCGCTCGGCCGAGGCGGACCCGCGGCTCACCGGCCGCTTGTTGCTGCTCGACGGCGGCGCCGTGTTCTTGACCTTGTTCATGTCCCAGCGCGCGTTCGTCGACGACGACGCCGGCGTGAGGCGGCCGCTGCTGATGATCTGGTTCTTGGCCTTGTTCGTGTCCCAGCGCTCGCAGGAGTCGGCTCGCCCGGGCTTCCCGCCGCTGCTTGACGACGACGACGCTGGGCTGCCGGGTTCTTTGCGCTCGCAGGCGGCGGCGCGGCTGGCGCTCCCGGTGCTGGAGCTTGACGACGACGACGAGCTGGTGGGTTTCTTGTGCGCGTCCCACCTGTCGGCGGCGTCGGCGCGGCCGGGCTTGGGCGTGTTGGAGGGCACCGACGTGGCGAAGTTGGCGGGGAGGATGACGAGGCACGGCGTCGGGAGCAGCGGCAGCATCATGCTCCTCGGCGGGGTCGGGAGCAGCGCAGGGAGAGCCGCCATGGCCGACATCGACGTGAAGTGAAGTGATCGATCAACCGGAGATGACGACGACGACGACGAGAGCGCGAGGTGGATCGAACAGCGGGGAATGAGATGATGGTGATGAGCTGGTGCGGCCTCTCGCCTCCTGCTTATGTAGCCGCCCATGAATCCGATCCCATTTCACCTCTCCATTGATTTCCAAGCAAAATCGGCTCCATCTCCGAATCGGTCTCGATCGATCTTCCGTCTGGGATTAATTCGGAGTCGGACTAAGAACGGATTTGTGGTAGTATATACTTTCTGCTACAACTTCTCATTTTGATTTTCTACTTACTATTACTACAGATGTTAATTACTCTAATTAATTCACCTGATTTGCAAACTAATCGATTCATCTTCTAATCCTCCCATCTTTGCTACTCAGACCCTGTTTAGATGGGACTAAAACTTTTAAGTCCCTATCACATCGGATGTTTGAAAATTAATTATAAATATTAAACGTAGACTATTAATAAAACCCATCCATAATCTTGGACTAATTCGCGAGACGAATCTATTGAGCCTAATTAATCCATGATTAGCCTATGTGATGCTACAGTAAACATTCTCTAATTATGGATTAATTAGTCTTAAAAAATTTGTCTCGCGAATTAGCTTTCATTTATGTAATTAGTTTTGTAAGTAGTCTATATTTAATACTCTAAATTAGTGTCTAAATAGAGGGACTAAAGTTAAGTCCCTGGATCAAAACACCACCTTACAGCCCTATGTGTATGTGCTTTAAATAGAAACTTTTAGTAAGGTAAGAGATTTTGCGGTTGGCCTCTTCCCTTTGAGCATGTGTTACAGAGACACAGGGCACATTCGCGGTGTGAGCATGTGTAGGTGTGTGCATTTGCGTCTTTCCTGTAATTGCAAAAATTTTATATCTTTCTCTTCTTTCCATTCCCTTTCTTTGTTTTTTTTTATTTTCTCTTATTATCAGATCCATCCTGTTCTTCTCCTTCTCATCCCTCTGCATTGCGGGCCTAACCCACCCCGGTGTGCGCCAAGCCAAGTATCATATTCCTGCTGCTAAAGACCATGCCTGCACATTTGTAAAATAAGAACACGATGCGTTGTACCTAGCTCCATTTTATTACCCAATGAAAACAAAAAACCGAGAACGATATGTGTCTTCTAAGATCATTAGCTACATGATAACAAAGGTGCATGAAACCTGAGACAGCATCATGAACTGTAGCTTTTTTTTTTTCGGGGAATGAACTGTAGCTGTATGAGCTGATGTACAATCTACAAGCATCGTGACTTTAGTGGCATTTAGCTTTATGAACTGTAGAAGTAGCTAAGGAACAAACCAATCTGACAGCTAATCCACTCGCTCCTAATTAATCATACCAGCTACTCGTTCGGTCCTAAAATATATGCATTTTTAGATTTCGACACAGTCTTCGAGATGATACTTTGATCAATAATATTTATAAAAACAATATGTTTAAATAATTTTTTTTTGCATATTATGATAGTTTGTTTGATGATAAATCTATTAACATCAATTTTACGCAGTTGATCTTTTTTATTTGTTCGCTATTAATAGTCAAAATTACAAAGATTTTGACTTGGAACTATTCTAAAAATGCTTATATTTTGGGACGGAGGAAGTAGTTCTCAACATGAACAAATCCATATCTGCATGTGCATCATGTTTTGTTTAATCTATGTAACTTTTTTTTTATCATACGTCATGTGTATGTTTATATTAAGATTCAGGAGTAATGGGCCTCACAATTTCACAAAGCTAACCCAAAACCAAAAGACAAAAAGGAGAATCAAAGGAAAAAAGGAAAAGGATGGGGGTACAGAAGGCTATCTCCCACGGCATCAAAAGAGTGACCATATTAACACATTCACCAAGGCCAGAAAGCGCTTCACGCCAGAGCGCTACCTCTCGTGAGTGGCCACGCGCATCACTTTGGTCCAGGAACGTGACTACTGATGGAAGACGCAGTTGTTGCGCTCGATCGTTCCGCTTCCGCATGTCCAGGGTGATAACAATATTGCTTGGCCCCACTTTCTTTCTTGCTGCTTGCTCACCATCGGGTAACGGAAAAAATGGTGGCAGCCCAACGGCGTGCATGCATGCAATACCAGCCACCAAAGCTGGCGGGACTCATGGCAGCCCAACAAAATGTGGTCGATCGTTTCCTTCATCCATTTCATTTATAAAATTTATGAAAAATTAGTCATACATAAAATATTATTCATGTTTTATCATCTAATAACAATAAAAATAGTAATCATAAAAAATTTTCAAATAAGACAAACGGTCAAACGTTGAAGATGAATAGTGTAAAACTGCACTTATTTTGGGACTGAGGTAGTAGTAATCATTCCGTTTTACTTCATTATATTCTTTTGATTTTTAGTTAAAATTATTTTAGTTTGATTAAGTTTGTATAAAAAATTAGCAACGTCTACAACATGAAATTAGTTTCCTTAAATTTAGCATTGAATGTATTTTAATACAATATTTGTGTATTAATAATGTTATTATATTTTTTTACAAAATTCATCAAATTAAAAAAGTTTGAGTGAGAAAAACAAACGAGTTATAACAATATTGAACAAAGGGAGTATGTGCTAGGCTATGATAATTTGTGCTATCACTGATAAGCCATAGAGGAATAAACTTTAGAATTTTAAGTTATGGTAATAGAAAAATAAATTTGAAATTTAAATTTAAATGAAGCTGATGATTGTAGCGAGCAAGGAATTAAAGAGAGTCATTAATTAATGTGACATTGTCGAAAGTATGCATGTCTGGAACTTGAGAAACGCTTAAGAGTCTTCGGCTAGTTCCACGAGATGATGGACTAGCCGGCCTAGGTTTGAAGTCTCACTCGTTTTTTTTTCAGAACTTTTTCTAGCGGTGTGTATCGCAAACAAATTTTACTAGCGTATACTTGTGTTATCTTACGTACGTACGGTAATGATTAAGAAAATACTCTTAAATAATGTACACTCAACGTAGGTCACGTGATTAATTATATGTGTTGGAAGATCATCGCTTAAGTGTATGTTACGTAGTACTTAATTAGTTATTTTGGTATAGCTTCTTAATTTGTGGTTCCTCCAAGCTTGCATCATATCGTCCCATAATTTGGCTTGGATAGCGTATACGATGAGCTGATCCAGGTACTGAGTTACGTATATGTACCATTTCTCGTTTACAACTCATAAAAGTACTATGTAAAATTATAAGACAGCTTATTTATCGGATATTACTATAGATTATTTATTCTACGTTTTCAGAAATATGTTTTCTTACTAATCTTTCTTCTTTTGTTGCATTGCTCAAATCACTTAATTAAACTATTTATAACTTACTACCTCCGTTTCAGGTTATAAGACATTTTGACTTTAGTCAAAATTTGTAGAAAAAAGTAGTAACATTTTAAACCCAAGGAAAATTTATTATGAAAATATATTCAATTATTGCGCTCCTCGTGGTGGCCATCGTGGTCGGCGATTGTTGGAGTGAGGTAGCTATAGCTGGTTGATCATGGAGAGAGATATATATAGAAGATTGAAGGCTTGAAGAAAGAAAACTTTGAATGATTTGATACAAGAAGACGACGAAGAAGAAGCAAAGCTTGTATCCATGGTTGACGAGGACCAGAGAATGAGAGGACGACGAGAGTGAGATGTTGCATTTATTACGGAGTGATATGTGGCCTAGCTAGCTACTAATCATTCCGTTTTACTTCATTATAATTCTTTTGATTTATTTAGTTAAAATTATTTATGTTTGATTAAGTTTATGTAAAAAAATAGTAACATCGGCAACATTTCATTAAATTTTACATTGAATATATTTTAATAAAATATTTTTAATTAAAAATACTATTATGTTTTTTACGAACTAAATTAAATTAAAGAAGAGTCAAACGACTTATAGCAGTATAAAAAAAAAGGAAGTACTCTCTCCGTCCAAAAAAATAATATAATAATGGATGTGACACATTTTTGTAATACGAATCTGAACATGTTTCTGTTCAGATTCGTTGTACTATAATTCTACTTTTAGGACGGAGGGAGTATGTGGTAGGCTACGTTAATTTATGCTATCACTGATAATAGAGAAATAAACTTTAGAATTTTAGAATCATGGTAATAGAGAAATAAATTTGAAAATTTAAATTTTAAATGCAGCTGATGAGTCAACAAACAGAGGTTGTAGCGAGCAAGGAATTAAAGAGAATCACTAATTAATGTGACATTGTCGTAGGTATGCATGTCCAGAACTTTTTCTAGCGGTGTGTATCGCAAACAAATTTTACAAGCGTATATTTGTGCTATCTTACGTACGGTAATGATTAAGAGAATACTCTTAAATAATGTACACTCAACGTAGATCACGTGTGATTAATTATATGTGTTGGAAGATCATCGCTTCATTGTATGTTACTTAATTATTTTGGTATAGCTTCTTAATTTGTGGTTCCTCCAAGCTCTTGCATCATATTATATCGTCCCCTAATTTGGCTTGGGTACGTATACGATGAGCTAAGTTACGTATATGTACCATTTCTCTTTTACAACCCATAAATTATGTAAAATTATAAGACATCTTATTTATCGGATATTACTATAGATTATTCGTTTTACGTTTTCAGAAATATGTTTTCTTTTTTTCTGAAATTCTCACAACTAGCTTTATTCATTCGAGAAAATAGTTACATCGTTAACAAGAAGTCGCCGAATGAAGGCAGGGAGATCGTCTATGCGAACAAAAGAACTTTTGCCTATCAAAGCTTGCCTAGCTAGCTCATGAACCACGACATTACTATCTCTAGTACAATGACTAATGGAGATATATAGAATGAAAATCTTTTTGATACTGGTAGCATTCATCATAAATCGCAACCGCTGCCGTGGCAGAAAAACCTCCCTCTTGCATTGTTGTGACGACTTCCATGCAATCCGATCAGAAATATGTTTTCTTACTCATCTTTCTTCTTCTGCTATATTTTTTCAAATCATTTAGTTAGACTATTTATAACTTATTTTTTAAAAATATTTAATTTATCGCAAAATTAGGCAGACAATTTGTTTTACACACTTCAGAGAAACGAACCCAACTATATATCATCTAATATGTCTAAATCATATCCTTTATATTTTACTTCATACATTGAAAACTCAATTTAATTAAAAGGATGATCCCACCTAGTACAGTGAATCTGGATAATTCTATATTTAGATTTGTTATAATAAAAGGGATCATATTCTTGTTCAGGATAGGGTTTTTATTTGAATGAAGATAGTAGTCGACACAGTGTACTTGATGAGAAGAGATGAAGACACGGAGTGCGTTGACCGAGTGAGTCAAGATGAGGTCAAGGGAGTCCAGGTCGGTCCATGGCAAACGCGGATGAATCAAGTCTTCTCAACTGATAAAAGCTAAGCTAGTCATTGTTATAAGTACATTATTAAACGCGCTAGACGGAGTATTAAAGTTGTTTTTTTATTCGGTAGAGGGAGTACGTACCCGGGTTATTAATTAATCAATTCGCCAGTTGCAGCGTGTAAAAGTGACATATCTCCTCCTGTACATGAAAGGAGCAGTGAACGGTGCCGAAAGAACAAGCACAGTGAAATGAACTTCTTTCGCCTCAGAAAAAAAAGGCAAAATGAAATGATAGGTTGTACTTGTACGTGTGACATTAATTAATTAACAGTTTGTGCTATTTATCAATTGCCTCATTTTTTTTCTTACCTAACAGGCGACAACTCTAATACTAATAGTTTTGTTTATTTTTCATTAACTAGATTTATCTACATTCATATTTATGCTTATCTAGTTTATAGTTTGTTGGTTCATATTAAGCAAAATCTACAGTTAAAAGCACAGTTGTCTAAAAGGATATTGTTTCTCTCTAAAAGATTGCCATGTAAATTGTTAAGTGCTGATTCTTTTTGTGGGAAAAGACAATTTCATTAATTAAAATAGGAAGGAGTACATTTGTCACAGTGACGGAGCTAGAAAGAAAAATTAAAACCCGGGCAAATCTAACTACAACAAATATTTGCTATAAAAAATGTATTCAATTCTATATCAAATCAAAATTTACAGCGTGTTCGCTGCAACGAGCTCGGACAACTATCCGGGGTCGTTGGACAGTGGCTCTGCCACTAATTTGTCATGAATCAGCTGTGAGATACTTCTTCCGTTTTATAATATAAGTCGTTTTAACTTTTTTTTTTCCTATTGTAAGGTGCTCCAGGTCCCAGCAAGGCAGAGGCATTTGTGTGGAAATTCCATAGCAACTGAATCGGATCCCCCCTACTCAGAGACAATCAGACAAAGCCAGCAGCTAGGCAGATTGGATGTGTCGATCGGTTGACAGATTCCTGAACAATTTGTTAGAGATATGAACAAATTCGCCAGGAACGATCGATTCAGAGTAGAATTACTAGGCAGTTCCCGTGCATGGCCATAGCTAGAGAGAAAAGGAGATGAAAATTTCACACTGATTCAGACTTCACATCGATCCGTGCACACACGCATCCATGCAGAGCCAAGCCAATATAAACTCTTCACGACAAAATTATAATGGTCATCAGGATATCATCGATTTGAAGAAACGATATTCAAACGCATCCAAATCTAAGCTAGGGGGGGATCAAGACGACGACGACTGCAAGCATGAGCATGACCAGGTCAATTAGCTAGTGCTCCTAGCCAGCTAATCCAGTACGGTTCTAACTTTCAGGAACTATATATTAGTACTAATTAATTGACACTCTCAACTCTGAACCAAATTGACACTATTCTGATGAGTCGTCACTCAGTCCAAATCAAGACCTGTCCTTTCTTCTCTAAATTGGTCTCTGAAGAAACGCGTCTCTATATGTTCTTATGTTCAGTATTACTGCTAGCTTGCATGCATGCATGGTTGGTTGCGACGAAGACGTCACAGCGACGAGTCCCTCAATCTTCTTGGATCTGAACGCGTTATTCGAGCAGAAAGTAGACAGACAGGTAGAACACGTCTGACACCGAGCATGCATGGAGCCATGGAGATTATTGGCAGATTGCGATTCAATTGAGCTTTCAAGATGTCACAAATATTCAGTTCTTGAGTTCAGTTATTAGTCAGCTACTTTACTCAGGTGGTGTTTGGATCCAGAGACTTAACTTTAGTATCTTTATTTAGACACTAATTTAGAGTATTAAATATAGACTACTTACAAAACTAATTACATAAATAAAAGCTAATTCGCGAGACAAAATTTTTAAGCCTAATTAATCTATAATTAGAGAGGGTTTACTGTAACATCACATAGGCTAATCATGGATTAATTAGGCTCAATAGATTCGTCTCGCGAATTAGTCCAAGATTATTGATGGGTTTTATTAATAATCTACGTTTAATATTTATAATTAATGTCCAAACATCTGATGTGATAGGGAAGTTTTAGTCCCATCTAAGCAGGGTCTCAGCTTCTTCCTCGTCCTGTAACTGTCCATTGCTTGGAAGTCCGTCTGTTGGTGGTAGACCGATTCAGAAACCTGCAAAGACATCGCTGTATATCTAGGCTGGATTCAGAAATTCTGCTTCTTGTTTCTTTCATATACTCTGTTTCCTGCAAAATATTCCTTTTTCCTTTGATTGTCTCAAGAGTTTGGCAGTCAAAACATCCACACGTATGCATGCGTAAGCTGTTCTAGTAGTACTAGTAAATAGAGAGATGGACAGGACTAGAATAGATAGACTAGCTTTCGCCATTTCTCGCTTTCGAGTTCAGATATGCAAGTTCAAAGTACAGTTCACCGAGTAAGTAATTTGACCATGAGTTAAAAAAAGAGAGTAAATTGACCATGATTTTCCTTTGTTGAATGAATCTCAGCACCATCAATTGTTATTCAGCTTATCAATTGCAACCAAATTTAAAATTTTAAAACTTAATTTTAGAGTTTATTTTAATATTTTTTTATTGTAGTTTATTTTTTACCATTGGTTTTTAAGTTGCTATGAATACATATAAACTAATTTTTTGATCGCTGACAAGCATTATGAGTTATAAGTAGCTGGAGGTGAAACTATCGCCCTGGCAATTTGCGTAGTGAGTTCACTAGAATCTCTTGGAGATCTCAGCCAAAATAATTCACTTGGGATCACATTTTATTACCAATGTTCAACTTTGGATCATTATTTAACCAATGTTTTCACTTTAGATCTGGTAATCGAACATTTGTTTCACTTTGGACCACCCGACTCTTCTCAAGCATATGTTCGACTTCTACTCGTAATGAACTCTCACAGCTACATATAAGCTACATATAAGACCACGTCTTTAGCATATGGTAAAACTACAAATATATTGATGATGCATCAAAAACTACATATTTAAGGTGAAGTGTCGTAAACATACAAATTTAGTAACATTCTTATTACAAAACTACAAGTTTATTATCAATTTAATCATAAAACTTGTATATTTATAACTCAAACATAAAATTAGTGCTAAGAATTTAAACCCCAAAATATATAATTTTATGATAATTTTATTATTGAATTTGTAGTTTTGCAATTAGCCTTAAATTTTTAGTTTTGGGATAAATTTACTATGTAGTTTACGATAATTTAGTTAAAGTATTTATAATTTTGTGAAATTTACTCGTGAATAAAAAAATTGAGGGTGATCCAAAATGTTATAAAAGTAAAAATACATGGTTCAAAGTGAAAATATTAGTTAAATGGTGGTTCAAAGTGAAATATCAATAATAAAAGGTGGTTTAAAGTGAAAAAAAATTAAATTTAAAAGGAACTTCTGGAAATTAATTATGCATTCCATCTCTTAATCTATGAAGCAATCACTAGTGGTACAGCTGTTCCTCTGTGGCAACACTCGCATTTTTCAAACCACAATGGAAGAAAGGGCAACACAACAGCGTAGCTCCACTACCAACAAAATCCAACTGTACACTGAGATTAGCTAGACCACCAGCTATCAAAGTGACTGATCTTGTTTCTGGTCTAACACGTACGTGGCTACGTGTACTATTATTTACCCAGCCAACCACAGAGAGTACATACATGGTCTTGTGTTCATACCAACATCAGTACTAGAACAAGTCAGGCTTGATACTGATACAAGTTTACCATGCATCCATGACTATGAATTCTCCAAATGCTGACATGCATGTGTATCTCTTCTTGCCCAACCTCAATGGCTGACTTCAAAGTTCAACAGTCCACAAAACGATCTCCAGACGTTCAGAAGGCATATATAAACAGTGGGAATAACTGGGAACATATAAGCATCTGCCTTCTGTCCCAATTACACAGGTAGGTACTACTAGGTAGGATCTTGCTTAATTATTCTTTAAAAACTTTCCTGTAACAAATGGAGTTTGATGAATCAGAATCCAGAATTATGCTACTAGAAGGCCTGGCAACTGTCAAGAATCCTGTAACAAATGGGCTCAGTTCCAATCAAATGGCTGTCTCTGGTTTGTCCTGCAGCCAAATTCATCGACAGGCAGACACGACACAAAAACCTCTTGTGAACCATCTTTACAGTTACAGCCTTAAAATCCCTTAAAAGCAATACCACCATATAAGCTGGGATCTTTCTAGCATAGATCATCAAGCTACCATAGCAATGGACCATAACAAAACCCTTGCAACTAGAAGTGCCCCAAAGAAAAGAGTCCTTTACCACATAGACCACATGGCCACACAAAGTAGATCTGCATGCTTACTCAGATAGTCTGAATAAAACCTTGGTAAGAGAGGATTGATAAAACAATAAATCAAAGCCAGAAAAACACACAAAAATGTGTGCATACATAACTCCTTTACCATAACCACAATCAACCAAGTTCTGGTTACGAAGCAACATAACTACTCCCTCCGTTACATAAAAAACCAACTTCTAGGTTTAAATCTGGACATACCCAGAAGCTGGTTTTTTATAGGACGGATGGTGTATATGCTTAGTTATTACAGACAGCCCAACATGACAACCAAGGGATAGCAAGAAGTTCTAGACCTATGAGGTGAACTGAGCAGTGAGCATACCATATGTTTCCTTGTAGGAATTGTGTTGCTGAGGGACAATGGTCCCCCCAAGAGTGCTGTCACAACTATTTAGCGCCGAAGGTAAGCATCATAAGCCGTTTATTCTGTACCAAAATATGGTTCAGCTAATTTAAAGAAAGATAGTATGAGCTGGACATCACATGTGCCCATTAAATAATTTGTGGTCATCATCAGTAGTACGTACTACATGATGGAAGATACCTTGCATATTCAGATTCCAACAGGGGAAAAAAATCGACAAAACGAATTTATGATGGAATCAAATAAAGGGAGATCAGTGGAGTGGATCTTGAAAGGGAGATTGTTCCGTTAAAAGAATGCTATTGTTGGATGCAGACAATGAGAGCGAAAAGTAATAGGTCATCGTCGATTCTATAAGCAACCAGAGCAGATAACCTAATCTTGGAGTCAAATAATGCACCTAAATAGTGAGAGGCCTTCTGAAAAACTCCCTGAGTTTTTGATATGTCAGAAGTGACATGTGATTGAGTATAACTTAACAAAGAACAGTAATGCATAGTCAATTTCAAAGAAATTTGCAGCTTTATGGATATTTGCGAAAATAGGAATATATAATAACCTAGTCTTTAGAACAACAGAGCATTATTGATTTTAGTGGCTGATGAGTACATAAAATGGGGAATTTCATAAAAGATGGCAATGGTATTGTAACTTATCTCAATAGAAATGGCTAGTCAGAAGTGAACATTCAATTAGCCGTTGATGCTACTTCTTCTTTGCCACCAGTGATAAATTCTTAACCCACTTATTTTTTTTATAAAAAAAATCTTCATCATTTAATGGCATCCGATGTTTGAAGTGACAAAATAAAAACAACTTTATTCCCAGGAACATGAGAGCAACTATATATTACTAGCTGTATCTTGATGGAGATAATCCAAGGACCTTGTGCCACTGAAGCTATTCATTACTGCTAGTAATACTTTGGTAGCGTTGTGGCGGTCCTTGTGCCTAGACAAGTGTGTAAAGGCAATGGGATTCTTGGAAATAAAATCAAGGATGGGTGCATCTTGAGGTGGGGGAATATCTCCTTTATATCTGGTCCTGGAGAAGCCACAAGAGCAGATGATTCCACATTTCCACAATAGTACTAGGATGCAATGTAGTGGTTCGAGATTTAAGTATTCTTGGTGAAGGACCACCAAAATACTGGTGCAAAGGAGTTCCAGGGAATCTGAAACTATGAGTTTAAGATTGAATGTGTTCTTCTCGAGATGAACTTTGGACATAAACAATACTCCACTTCCTATATTAATTGCACCCAATTGATTTGACCTACATGCTACTTGCCCCCAAAATCCACATGAACACAACCATTGCACAAATAGAACATTGATGATCAACCTCAATTATTAGGTTTCCATGTGACCTTGTTCCAAAATGGATTAACATTGATCCCCTCCTAAAACTAGAATCCAAGACAAAATTTGATACTAACAACCCTCCTTATAGTTGGCATTTTTACCACCTTTGATAAGCACCTAATAAAAATGAAACAAAATCGCACCGACTGGGTTGCACTACTGAGCTGAGATTTCCACCCCATTAGCTAGAAATGAAAATATACTACGGCAACTCTGATCTAAATTTTACAAATACTAGTATGTGATTTAACAGCCAAAGACCATACACAAGTAACAAGCATATGGAATCAACTAAACCACAACAACCCAAATTCATAAATTCCTAATCAGTCACAAACTCACAATCTCCACACCAGAATACGACCAACAAAGAACCTAATTTCAGAATTTTTAACCCCCACCATCTTGTGAATCAATCACTACGACAAGCTTGCACCTTCGTGGTGATTACTGATTAGTGATTAGACCGAAGTTGAACATAAGCACTAAAGAGAACATGGTCCACAAGAAGCAACATTTTGCATACCGCCGCAACCACTAATGCTTTGCTTCTATGCCGAAATTTAATGGTTCACAATTTCTTTCGACAAATAAAATTCACTTTTCCCCAAGATTGGCAGCATACATACAGACTGAACAGATGTAAGGACCAAAATTTTCATATAAGATTTGTGATGGAATGAATGTCATATGAAGTATAATATGCCTCGCTCACTCATCTCACTTCTCACCTCACCTCACCTCGTTCAAATCCCTTGTTCATCAGGAGAAGAAATCAAAATAGCCGGAAACATAAAAAGGCGACTCGAAGGGAATGGAAAATTGAACACGAAAAGAAAAAAGGAGTCTTCAAAATTTCATCGCGAAGAGCAGACTGAGACGACTCGCCTTCGCCTCAGTCGAGGAAGCCGGTGCGGCGGAGGACGGCGTTGCGGACGCGGTGGAGGTCACGCCCCTTGAGCGTCCTCCCGGAGCCCTCCAGCACCGAGCTGTGCGCCGCGGCGCGCCGCGCCACGATCTCGTGGGGCGGGACCATGGCCGCCTCCCCGTCCTCGCCGCCCGCCTGGCGCCGCCACATCACCCCTACGCGCCGCCGCGCCTCCGACGGTATCCTCACGCGCCGACTTCGCCATCGCCGCCGCGGACGACGACGGGGCCATGGTCAACGCGGCGGTCTCCGTCGGGATAGGCCGCGCCGCGGATCGGACGGCCACGCTCCCGCTCCCGCTCCCGCTCCCGCCGCGCTTCCTCCTCCGCTTCCCGTCCTCCTCAGGGAGCGCCGCGAGGAGGCCCGGGGCGCGGGAGGCAGGCCAGAGCACGTCGAGCTCGAGGAGGTCGCCGTCGGCGGTAGCAGCCGCCGCAACGGCATTGGCAGAGGTCGGTTTCGGGGGCCGGAAGTGCAGGAGGCGCTCCATGGTGGGTTGTCCGGAGGATGATCACCAGAACGGTGAGTCTCCGGCGAGGTGGCGGCGCTCCGGCATCGGAGGAAGGGGAGGTGGGGCGTGAACGTGGCCGCGATGCCGGCGAGCGGAGGCCGCCGCGGTAGAGCGGTTATAGGAAGAGGATGTTTGCCCTTTTTGTGGTTAAGCCCTTACAGTTTTACATATTTGCAAAAAACTATGGATCCCAATCGATTTTGATATACACATGTTGATAAATTATTATTATGACTAGTAATATGCCCGTGCTAAACGCTACGGAACAATTTTATTTTATCTTCAAAAACTTTTAAAATTTGATGTTAGCAAAAAATATTTTTATATGATATGTGCAATTGAGTTTCAATTCAATTCATATCGTACATTAAATATATTTAACGCAAAGTGAATATGATATTGCATGGACACAATAAATCTTGATAATAATTAATTATATATAATCACTTCAGTATACAATATAAAGGGAAATATACATTTAAAAAATATGTTAAAAAGTATAGATTTATTCCATTAATTTGTTGCGGGCATAAACAAGTAAAAAATAAAGTAGGTAAATAACTACCCTAATATTTAGCATTTGCAATACACTTAAGAAATTCTCCTGCACCGCTAGTAGCATGCTCGTACTAACGCTACGGTGACATTTAATAATATACGTGCACGTTCTATTTTTGCAAGCCACATATATGTAACAAATCTCTACTTATATATATCTCTCTTATCTACTATTATAAAAATTATATATATCTCTCTTCTCTACTATTATAAAAATTGAATATGTTTCTGAATTTTGGTATGTCATCCGTGTTTGAATCGGCTTTAATTTTATATTTCGGTTTTAATCTCTACTATTATCTTTACCTATTAAAAATGTTGCAGATGATTACATACTCAACTAAATTTTCGTCCGTGCCTCTCTACTGACAACACAACTAAAATAAACCGGACTATGATGACTTGTGTTCGCTACTCCAGTTTCCCCACGTGCGCAGTGAACACGAAAAACGGAGTGGTCTATTAGCACGTGATTAATTAAGTATTTACTATTTTTTTTAAAAAAAAGATTAATTTGATTTTTTAAGCAACTTTCGTATAGAAACTTTTTACAGAAAATGCACCGTTTAGCAGTTTGAAAAGCGTGTGCGCGGAAAACGAGTAAGATGGGCTGGGAAAAAGGGTTTGCAAACACACCCCGTTTGGACTCAAAAAAGAAAAGGCCAATCAAGAAAACACTAATGATTCCACTAATGAACCGTGACTAATTAACCTATCAACACTGTAATTGAACCAACATATCTTATAACTACTTCAAAAATTAATTTCCCGTTCTTCACATCATTTTTTTGTCTGATGAGTCCAATCGAACGATGGCCTCCGTTTCCATACACACGAGTAACTCATCACGTAAGATGGATAAAACACAAATTCAAAGATAGATACAAAATTCAATCAGATAATCCAAAAAAAGAGAAAAAGAACAGGAAAAATAATAAAAAAACGCACTAACCTTATCTTAATTTTATTCTAAATGCTACCTCTGTTTTTTAATAGATGACGTCATTGACTTTTTCTCACATGTTTGACCATTCGTCTTATTCAAAAATTTTACGTAATTATAATTTATTTTGTTATGAGTTGTTTTATCACTCATAGTACTTTAAGTGTGATTTATATCTTATACATTTGCATAAAATTTTTGAATAAGACGAATGGTCAAACATGTGAGAAAAAATCAACGGCGTCATCTATTAAAAAACGGAGGGAATATGAAACAATACCAACAAAATTTCGGTATTTCTGAGGTGAAAGTGTGACATTCTATCGAAGTCTCCAGCACTAAGTGCACTTCTATGAAAGTACCACATCCAAAATGAGCATGCTAGGCTTGAATATACCAATTTTCCCCGTTGGTAAGAACATTCCCAGTAGTCTGGGCATAGTCACAAATTCAGTGCGCCTAGCTATGATGCTTTTGAACCATCCTGGACACAATACGATCAAGCACATTTTGAACAATGCAAGAAGGCAATAAACACCATTTATCACCTACAATTAGAATCCTGTCTATAGGTGCTATGAAGGTGAAGCAAACCAGCTCCTTCACCTACAATTAGAACAAGATATTAGTAAGAAAAAAAAATCTTGAGTACCAGGAATAAATTTAAACAAGAAAACCAAGACTAAGGCTTAATTATATGTCAAATTTATTCTAAATTGAAGGGACTCTGCAGCTGAAATCTAATATCAGTAAAATTACTTATCCTTGCCAATCATTGCCTAAAATAATCCAATCTTCTTTATTGCATTTCTATGTCAAGAAAACAACAACAAAAAATTCACTTGAAGGCCTCTCCAACCCTCCTTCACAATTTACTGATAAGGGCACATCTTTGAGAAACATAAATATTACAGATATGTTAGTTGCTAACTTAAGACACCACAGCTCAAGTTTTGGGATCTCCAAAGTAATTTATGCTGTCTCTTGGAATGAACATCCGAGGTAGATAAATAAGCTCTTTACATGATATAAGAAGCAACAAGAAACTGAATAATACCTGGATATAATTGTGTTTCCGAAAAACCTACCCAACTCTTCAGCCTGAATGAAAAGCATGAATTTGATGATGATTACTAATGTAATTTTATGAACTTTGTCCATGTTGTATCTAAATAAACAAAAATAAAAAACAGTATTAAGTGGTGGTTAGTCTCTACCACCACCATGGGATCTTTTGTAACACATTATTTGAATATTGAGAGAGGAGAGTTTTTTAGTCTAAACTCCAGCATGGACCAAAGGTTTTTATACTAAAATCCAGCATGAATCCATGTTGTTGTCTAAAAATAAACATATTAGGTTTATCTAAAAACCAATTCTATTCAAAGCAATACAATTAGACAGGCATATATACGCCTCATCCCATTGCACGAAATCACATTCAGCAGTATCATTTAAAAAAATCCGATCATAAACTCATGTTTTTTTGGTAGTAAGGATAACCTGACCTGATCAGTCAGCTACCTTGTGGAGCAGATGACTACTGCTCTTGGTCTCCCTGGCTTCGATGACATATCCAAATATTGCTTCATCATGAGGCAATAGCAACAGAAATGAATGACGGTGCAATAAACACAAATAAGTACCAATAATTCTGCATAACATATTTGGGGTGCTACAGACATATCAAAGCAGTATTCAACTACTGACAGATTCAAAACTCACGCATATGCTCAGCTCTGCCAACCAGGCCAATCTGAATTATATTTGCTAAAACCTCAACACAAGTGAGACCACATGATTGCATGAATCCTTACATCCAAGTAAAGGAAATGCAGTACTAACATTCACGATTTCAGCCGCTAATTTATTATACTGTAAAGCTTACTAATCAGTAACTAAAGAATGCACAGTTAATCATCCCTGAACAGAGCCAAGTGCATCTTAAACAGCAGATGCGCACGTATCATCGAGCTAAGATCCTGCATATGTCAAAATTAACCAAAATCCACACCGCCTAGTTTCGAACTAAGCAATAGGGAAGATTTTGTAGACTGATGCAAGCAAATCCCAATTCACAAGTAAACAACAGTAAACTTCAATTTTTTGATCATGCACTCAACATTTGCTACAGGTGGCTACATCGATCTTAAAGTAACATCATGAAGAATTTAATTATTGTGCTAACAAGTAGCATCTTATTTGGGATGTAATTGCACTCCTGCCGGATCCAATGCACGACGTCCAGCCATTAATCCTTTGCAAAGCCCAAACAAGCAAGCATCAGGCAGGAATCTAGAGGCAGACAATTAGCAACAAGAACAGCAAAGCAGTGAGGAAGGAGGGGTGCTAGTGAATAGTGATACATTGTTCCAGGAGGCCTCCGAGTCGTAGTGCCAGACGAGCTTGGAGTGGCCGGTGCCGTTTTTCTGCTGGTGTGCCTACGCGCGCAACTATTTCGATAATGGCTTGGCCTTCCTCATCTCGGTCGACAGCGGCGGTGCGGGATTCTTGAGGAGGCCGGCGAAGACGTCGACGACGAACGAAGAGATGGAAACGCGTCACGTCGCGCATCGATGGCGAGGAGTCACGGTGGCGGCGTGATCCTTGGCGGCACGAGAGAGTCATCGGCGGCGTCACGACCTGACGGTGGTCGGCGGAGCAGTGGAGGGGGCGCGGGGCCGATGCGCGGTCAGGGGCGGATGGGTGCGCAGAGGCAGATCCGCAGATGGAGGCGCGGTGTGCAGAGAATCCTTGAGGGCGAGGGGGCGGCGTGATTGACAGAGAAGTGGGGGATGGGGTCCATACGGAGGTTGAGGGGGTGCGTGGTATAATGTGATCCGTTGGATGGGATGATCCTGGGCAGTTGGATTTGATGAATGAGTAATCTAGGTGTAAGAGTGGGTTGGTGAATTATAGGGTAGATTATTAAATGTAAATATAATTACATCATAACTTATAATTACATCATAACTTATATGTAATTACTATATAACTTATATAACTTTGAAGTAATTTTTGAATCGCTAGATTTGCTTCAAGATTTGTATAAACAGGAAAGGAGAAAATCACATTGTGCGTACGGGTCAGGGTATTATGTCCCGAGACATCCACTTTTATAAAAAATGTGTTACCATGGGATTGTTTAAAGTAGTTACATACAAATTATACTCCCAACGTTTCGTATTATAAGACGTTTAACTTGTTTTAAGTCAAAGTTCTTTAAAACTATCCAAATTTATAGAAAAAAATAGCAACACTTATAATACCAAATTACTTTTATAACATTAAATATATTTCGATAATATGTTTGTTTTGTATTGAAATTGTTAGTATATTTTTCTTTCTATAAATTTAGTCATATTTAAAGAAGTTTCACGTAGAAAAAAAACAAACGGTTTATAATATAAAATGTAGGGAGTAATTAATTACTATACGATAATACTATATTCCTGTCAAATTTTCATCGAATTTTGGCCCGAGGCTTCTTTTTGGCCCATCAGAATTTTGGTACTCAACCAATGCTGGCGGTCCTGCTAGGCCCATTGAAACTAGATCACTGACAGTCTATGTTGGCCCATCAGAATTTGTGGCCCATACCAATCCGTCCATTGGTGGCGATGAAATTTGTACTTGAATCAGAGTGCAATGATAACTAAAGGCCTGTTTAGATTAGTACCATTTTAAACCATACCATTGTTTTCATAAAATTCCATATCATTATTTTGATAAAATTAATAAATATATGACTGCATTTAATTTGTTATCAAATATTGAAAACACATATGAAATTTTGGTACAAGATATTTGTTTAATTCTATCAAAATTTGGTAATTTTTAACATTGCCAAATTTTGGTAAGGTTGATTTTGGCAAAAATGGGAACATGCCTACAACTCAGTGACGCACGCCCTCGTTTTAGCCTCCCGAATCGAAAGCTTTCGCGATCAATCTCACATCGCCATGGGCGTCGCTGCAAGCAACTGCAGCTTGCAGCGCCGCCGCCGCCGCCCCCCCTCGTCGGACGACCGTCTCGAAGGCGTGCTCGGGCGCAACCTTGTCGGAGAAGTTGTTGCGGTGCCTCCCGCCGGCGCCGACGACGATGACGACGGACGGGGATCGCCATGGTCGGACCTGCCGCCGGAGCTCGCCGGGATGGTGTTCTGCCGGCTGCTGTCCCACGGCGACCGCCGCCGCTTCCGGGCCGTCTGCAGCGACTGGCGCCTCGCCGCGCGGGAGCAGGTAGCGGTAACGACGGGCCCGAGCTCGTCGTCGCTGCAGCTGCCGCCGTCTCTGCCGTGGCTCGCCCTCGACCGCCGCACCTACCAGAGCCTCCCCGACGGCGAGGTGCACCGGTTCGCCGACGGGCCGGGGATCATGGTGTGCCGCGGCTCGTTCGACGGCTGGCTCCTCTACCACCGGAACGGCTACCGCGACATCAGGAGCAGCTTCCTCTGGAACCCCTTCTCCGGCGCCGTGCTAGACCTGCCGTCTCGCTGCGACGACGCCGCCGGCGGCGAGCCCATGTGCTTCGTCAACGCCATCAAGCGCAAGATCGTCGTCTGCTCGCCGGACCTCGTCGCCGCCGCCGTCGAGTACACCTCGCTGATCTTTCACCTGCCGAACAAGCACTCGTCGTGGGCGAGGACCAACCCGAATATTTGCTGCCATGACATCGCCTTCCACCACGGGAAGCTCTACTCCATCACCAGCAACGACGAGCTCTTCGTCCATGAATTCTTCACCACCGCCGCCGCCGATCGCGGCGGCGGTTCGGCGAGGGTCACGGCATCATCGGATTGGGCGGCAGTGACCGACGCGCGGCCTCCGAGGGAGCACCTCGGCAACCACGGGTACCACCTGAGGTTCACCTCCTACCTCGTCGCGTCGCTCGCCGGCAAGCTGCTGCTGGTCCGGTGGAGCCTCCCCGACGAGCTGTTCTCCGGCGAGGGGCGCGGCGGGCGCCTCGCCTTCTCCCTGCTGAGCAGCCTGATCACGGTCAGGGTGTTCGAGGCGGACATGGAGGCGCGGCGGTGGACGGAGGTGACGGACATTGGCGACGACCAGGCTCTCTTCGTCAGCGCGACCTGCTCCAAGGCACTCCGATTGCCGGACGACGATGGCGGCGGCCGCCATGGATTTCTCCGAGGCAACCGCGTGTTCATCGTGGGATCCGATTTGGGCCGACGCGGCGGCGACATTGGCTGCATGCGCTGCTGCTCATGCGGTGTGTATGACATGAGCGATGGCAGGTTCAGCACGGTGTCGCTGAAGAGATCGGAAAGTCCTTTTAGCACCTAGGTGCTGCGGCACCTAGACTACCATCCACACGATTGCTCGAAGATTCGTGCTCACCTTTACTGTATCAGTTAGTGTATGTATAGGTTAGCAGCGTATTTCTTTTTTTTTTAGCGCGCGCTTCAAATATAGCTGGGCCCACCGTAAGATTCGTGCACACCTTTAGAGGAGGGAGAGGAGTTTGGGACCATTGTGTGTACGAAGTACGATGCCTCATTTTTTCTCGTCCAAATATCTGTTCGATACATTCCCTATCTTTTTCCATCTCTCTCCATCGTCGGAGAGCCACCGTCACCATCTCCAGCCATCGCCGCCGGTCGCCAGCCGCCC
>CM020179.1:37639227-37688190 GCA_009805545.1 Oryza longistaminata | reverse complement strand
CGCCAGCCGCCCGCCGGTGCCGCCAGCCGCCCCGCGCAGCGCTGCCCGCATCTTACTTAAAGTAGCTAGCCCGCCTCCCCGCCACCTGCATCCCCGTTGCATCTCCCGGCGGCCGAACCGGCGCTCCGTCCATCTCGCTGATTCTCTGGCCGAAGAATGTTCACAAACTGATGAACGCCCTTCTCTCCTTGTTCTCGTGATGCTCTCCTTTTTTTTTCCTCGACTCCCTGCATTCCATGTGTTTGTTTGTTCTTGTGTTTAGACTTTAGAGATGGAGAGAGAAAAAACAATTAAGATAACTGTCATGGATTTCTTTTTCTCTTTTTTAAGTCCGAATTATCATCATCATGGATTTCATTCATGAGTTCCTTGTTTCAAGTGGCTCTTGTGATAAAAACACTGGTGAACACTCATGAAGCGATAAGCATGTTCTGAACTTTTTTATCTAGATCTTCTAAGATCTTGTTCATGTTTATTTGGAATATACATGCAAGTTTCCATTGGATCAAGATGAGACAAGGAATGTTCTTTTTCGTTCCCCTCTTTGTCTCATGTGGTCAGATAATTAAAAGTTCAGTTCTTGTGGCATCACTGTTTCCCCATGAATTTTTTTTCACAGCTGCTTCCGATATGTGTTTTTTTTTTCCTGTTTTGCTTCTTCATTGTTTTTTCGAGTAATGAGTGCTCAGATCAATAATCCATAAGCTTGGATGCTTCTTATTTAATCCAATTAGGCAGATTTTAAAAGCTAAGAATCATGAATTGTACAAACCGAAGTCATTTCGAGCACAGCAAATCCATCATCTCCCTCTACTCAAACCAGCAAAAACAACTTTTGATGCATTTTCATATGCAACTTTTGAGTTTTTGAATAAACCAAGACATGTGAAGCACTTGTTTTGGTAAGCCTTTGAACAACTTTCAACTGTCCACATCTGTTGTTTCCTATCCCCGAATAAAATGTACCTCACTCGTAGAAATGTTTTTTACACGCAAGTGCCTTTACGGCAGCCGCAGTGTGTCCAACGCACTTTACAAAAGTACGGACTACGGAGTAGCACTACCTCGCTTACGAAGTAAAAAAAAAGAAAAAGAAAAAAAGGTTTACTATGTGCTGGCCCTCAAGAGCTATGCAAGTAAGCAACAATAGCTGTTTGCAATTGCTATCCGTGCATCATATAACTGTCTTTGCTAATACAAAGGACACGGCACACCTGATAGGGACAATACCTGAATTTCCTTATTATGCTCTTATGCACTTTACCTAGTTTAAGTTTTATTACCGGTAATTATGCTATTAATAGACATTGTGCATGTTGTCAGTTTGGTTGCTTATTTCTTATCTTTGCCACACAGTAATGTCGCTTGATATAATGCATATAATTTAAACTGTTTTTTTCAGTTTAGCTGTTGCGTTCCCTCCCCTATTTCTCTTCCCCTCTCGCTCTCTGATGTTTTTGTTATAGAAAAAAAGTAGAAAGCAAGAGATAGATGTGGTGATCACTGCTCACCACAGGATTTTCTGTTGGCCTGTTTTTTCCCTCTAAAAACAAGATCAGAGTGCAGTCTTCTTCTCCACGAATAGGGTGGACAAACATTCAAAATGAATTTGTTTCGTTTTGAAACAAAATCAGTGCAATGCTCCCCTTGCCTCTTTTTTCATCTTTCAATTGAATTTGTCCCCCCTCTTAGGTGAATGAAATTCATGTGTTGCAATGAAAATTTCACAAAATTGGAGTCACTATGAACACAATGCACAAAGTTGCTATTAGTGGAATTTCCTTTACAAGCATGATTGTTTTTTTATCCAAAAAGAGGGAACAAATCCAATTTTCCTCAGTGCTTCCTTCGGCTCCATGAATTCTGTTTTTAAGAAATGCAACAAAGTTCAAAGGGGGAAATCATCCTGGAGACATGGATTGTACCGAGAACATCGACACTTTTAAGTTGCAAATTGACAGTTACAAAGTTGAGCGAATTGTTTGTCCAGAAAAATCACTCGATATACAACGAAGTTCAAATCCAAGAGAAAAAGAATAACACTGAAATCCATGAGAATAATCTGTCTGCTCAAATTAGCAACAACGCAAGCCCAAAAACATCACCATGAAAAATCTGTCTTTCGTTCTCTGCGTCAGATAAACAACTGCATCTTAGGAAAAAAAAAACATGGATCCTTCTCTCTCCTCCATCTCTAAACTCTAAGCACAAGAAAAGAAGAAACTGTGCAGTTTGAGATCTGGCGATACAATGCATCCGAACTAGAATGAACTGTGCGGAGGGACAAATTAGAACATTGAACCGATCTGAAAGTTCTGAACACACACCCAACAAAGGAATACATAAACACAGACAAAAATAAAAAAAATCAAACTTTAACACACAAGAACACAGATTTGCACAAATGCACGGTTTAAAAAAAAAACAGATTTGCACAAATGCTGCAATAAGCGCATGCATCTGTTGCTTGAGTGGATGAAAAAAGACAGCGCAGACAGAAGGGCGACAGGACACACAATTGCCTACCTCCCTGCAACGCCATTAGACAAGCACAACGTCGGGAAGGGAAAAAACTGATGGAGAAAGCAAAGTTTTGCTGCACGAAGCTTTGTTCAGGAAACGGGGGAAACAAGAGCTCTGCTGCTGCTTCTTCTTCATTCTTTTTCTTCTTCCATTTTTGTCTGTCCTCTCTCGTCTTCTTGTGTATCTATCGATCTACTACAGGTTTACATATTTGTTGCCTTGCTGTTGGCCGCAGCGCGAGCAGCAAAGGGCGTGTTAATTGATTGTTGGAAAGAGTTTGCGATGGGTAGGACTGGAGTAAAAAGAGAGCGGCTGCCCATTGTAAGTTCTTTCCCTGTATTTATGTCCTGAACTGAACTGAACAGAAGAGACCCCCTCCTCCCCGCGCCGCTTCTCGCTCACCACCGTCAGCCGCACCCTCGTCCCGGCCGGCGGGGGCTCCTCCGCCGCGTCCTACGCCGACTACGTGCTGCAGCACCACCAGGACGAGCTCGTCCGCGCCTGGTCCCTCCTCCACGAGGCCGTCCTCGACCCCGCCGGCTCCGAGCCCTTCGCCCGCGCCAACGCCGGCGCCCTCACCTGCGAGCCGGTGGTGCCGGACACGACGGACGGCAGCACGAGGACGAGGGCGCTGCTGGAGAATGACATCTTCGTCATGGCCACCTACCGGACTCAGGGCAGGGAGCGCTCCGAGGAGGAGTTCCGGCCGCGGACGGCGTGTTCTCGAACACACCGACGAGGTGTGTGGTCGGTAATAATTGGGAGGGGCAATAATATCTACTCGTACTATCAAAAAGGCTGGGAGGCGGGACCACGCGTCGTAAAAGTAGTTCTTCTGTACCCCCGTATAAGAGCAAGTTCAATAGTATAGCCAACTACTAGCTCCAATTCATCTATAGCCAATTTTATAGCTCATTCATACAATAGGTACATACTACACTATTAATATCTGGTCCCACCTATCATTCACACACTGTGTCTTGGAGTCCGTGCTACAGCTGGCTACAAATCTGTAGCCCACTGCCCTTCTCTCTCCTCATTTATCTTCTTAAAATATGTTTACAGCTGGCTTATAGACTGCTATTGTACCTGCTCTAATGTCTGGTAGATACGGTCACCGCAATATACAGGGAAAACACTTTACATACAGCACCAATCATGGGATCCATCCGACGGCATGCAGCCTAGGTGCTGCAGCACCTAGGTGTAGAAAAACCACCTCCCTGAAGAGATGGCGAGCTGGACACGAGCAGAGGCCGAGGGACACGAGTGTGAATGAAATGATGAGGTCTGAGTGGTTCTTCCCGTCTGAGTTATGATGAGGCTGCAACTGCAGTGGCTGTAGTGCGATCGCTAGGGTTTTTTTTGGGGATAATGGAAGAGCAAAATTAAGGAGACATTTTCGGTGTAACATCCTTGAAAAATTAATAGTTGCTGGTTTATGTGGTGAGTCTCTATTGTGCTCTTTGTAATATATATAGTCGGAGCACGAGTTCCTCCCGCGGGGGAGGAGTGGCACCTCTTTGGAGATTCAGCCAAGGAACGGATGCACCGAAACGGAGCAAAGATCACGAGACTAACTAGCTAGTACTCCCTCCATAGCTTCATTTCATATTAAAAGTCGAGTAAAATGTGTTGCAGGTACCACAACTTGCAAGGTGGGTGTAATTTAGTCACCCATCTTGTAATTTGCTCAAATAAGTCGCTCAATTTGTTTGGAGGTGCAAATATAATAAAAAACGTGCCACGCATATTATTTTTGCCAAGGTGGGCGATACGATGGCAGACGTGATGATGAGTTGGCGAAAGTAATACAATTTTGTAGAAAAACCCTTCTACTATATTACTCTTTGCTAATCTAATTGGCCTATTTAGATATGTTATGCCCGTGTGCTCTCCTGTAATTGATGCACTTATGACAGAGGTAAATCATTATCACTTGTGATGTAAACGATTCTTACCAAACCTAACTTGTGTATACTCTTTATTTATTTATCTGCAACAGGGCATCAGTCAACAACAAGGTAGGACATTAATTTCCTGAACATTGCCTGAGTCATCTTTCATTGCCACCAATAGGAGTGAAGGAGTGCATCCTCCACTGAACACAGCAACAAGAGTGGGTAGAGCTACAATTCAAAAGCAGAACGCAGCCTCAAGAAGGTCCCAAGTAGCCAAGAAAAACAAGTAGGAAAATCCTACATGGCAAGATTTTCAATGTTAGGACTGATACAACTTTAATTTTGGAACTGATTTATTGCCAGTTATGCTTGATAAATCCATGTGTACCTAGATTTTTTTTGTTATTTGTGTTAATCCATCCGTACCTGGAGGGCTGCATGTATTTTTTTTATTGTCCTATTTAATGCATGTGTATGATGTCAAATTACCACATTAAAGAGTGCATATAAAAATAGGTTTTAGAACAAGGAACAAACCCGCTTTATTTCCTAATATAAAGACAAATATATATCCTTGTACGTCAGGCAAGATTCAGTACAGGCAGCAAATCACGTATTGAAGATTTGGAGTATCAAACAAACCTATGTACTCAAACGAAAAATTGAAACAATATAAGGGCTACTTTGCATCTTTGTTCCTTGCATACAAGGTCAACTGTCATGCTGACGTGGCGTCCACCTTGGCATAAATAATACGCGTGGCACCTTTTCAGCTAGATTTGCACCTCAAAACAAGTTGAGTGACTTATTTGAGCAATTTACAAAATATGTGACTAAATTGCACCTACTCTACAAGTTGTGGTACCTATGACGCATTTTACTCTTAAAAGTCGTTTGACTTTTTTTTCAAATTAAACTTCTTTAGGTTTAACCAAAATTATAGAAAAATATAGTAGTATTTTTTAACTTAAAACGAATATATTATTAAAACATATTTAATGTTAGATTTAATGAGACTAATTTAATATTTTTAGATGTTGCTAAATTATTTTATAAACTTAGTCAAATTCAACAAAGTTTAATTATAAAAAATCAAACGTTATAATATGGAACCGAAAGTCTGAAACTACACCTAGGTGCCATGGCACCTATCATTTGCATGCGACTCAAATAGTTATAGAAAAAATTAAAAAAAAATAGTAACATCGTTTGTGATGATACAAGTCTATACACAAACATGCAGGATTAAATTTGATCTACAACTAGAGAAACAAAAATAATAAAATCAGACAGTGAATAGTACCCGTACAGTGCAGATAAAATTTGTTATTTTTGTTTCTTCATATATCGATCGAATTTAGACTTGCATGTTTGCATAGTGTCTTATATTATCATGGACTATCTTATAAAATTTTATGAAATTTTTATATAACTGTTTGCATTACATGCATACACATGGCACCTAGGTGTAGAAAATGCTTTATCCTACCCCCAACGGAACTCCTTGCCGCGGGCTGGGGAATTCAACCTCTATTCTGGAACCTGACCCCATATATCGCATCGAGCATATTACAGATAGAATCAGTTCCAATCAAGGTTTACCATTCCGATTGTGAAATTTCGATGAGGCTCGAAAGTACAAGCCGTCTTAGACTTCCAATCTCCAAATACGATTCGATCAAGCAGTCCATGCACGCCACGCCTCTCTACATACGTACGTGTACTAGTATGTCTCGAGACGAGAGCTAATTAAAATCCGATACACGGACAGAGAAGAGAAGAGAAGAATCCAATCGTCGTCGTCGTCCTCCTCCGCACGTCCGGCGGCCTACGTCGACGACGCAGAGCGCCATGGACGACGGCAAACCTGACCGGGAAGTCGTTGTACTTCTACCCCCAGCCAGCAGCGCGGACGAACGCGCCTCGTCGTCATGGCCGGACCTCCTGCCGGAGCTGGTGGGCATGGTCTTCTGTCGTCTCCTGTCCTACAGAGACCGCCTCCGCTTCCAAGCCGTGTGCCGTCCATGGCGCCTCGCCGCGCGGCGGCAGCACCCGCTGCCGCCGCCGCTCCCCTGGCTCAGCTTGGACCGCGCCACCTACCAGAGCCTCCCCGACGGCGAGGTGCACCGCCTCGTCCCCGACCCGACGAAAGCTCCCCGGCACCGTCTGCCGCGGCTCCTTCAATGGCTGGCTCCTCTACCACCGGCCGCCGGAGCAGCGTCGTCAACCCGAGTGCTTCCTGAGGAACCCTCTCTCCATGGCCAAGATTGCTCTGCCCAACCACGCTCCCGTCGGGCTCTGCCCCGGCGGCTGCTACGACGCCATGTGCTTCCCCAAGCCCGAGGAATTCATGCGCAAGATCATCGTGCGCTCGCCGGACCACGTCGCCGCCATGACTGACTATTTCATCCTCCTCCACCTTCCGGCCAAGCCGCCGCAGTGGCCGCAGTACTGGTCGTTCACAGCCGCCACCATCTCCATCGACGACGGCGGCCTCTTTACCTCGCACCACTGCTGGCGCGACATGGCCTTGTACCACGGGAAGCTCTACTCCATCAGCACCGGCGAGGAGCTCTTCGTCCACGAGTTCAGCAGCAGCGAGACGACGACGACGCATCATGGACCTCACTACCGCGGCGAGGTCGTGATCGACACAGCTCCTCCTCTCGACAACGACGACGAGCAAGGTTACTATTGGGTGCGCAACCTCCACCTCGTCGAGTCGTGCACCGGCGACAAGCCGCTGCTGATGGTCCGGTGGCGGTGGCGCCTCCCCGCCGTCTACGATTACCGCCATTGGTGCGCCGACGAGCTGAGCAAGGAGATCAAGCTGGACGTGTTCGAGGCGGACCTGGAGAATCGCCAGTGGTCGGAGGTGAAGGAGATAGGTGACCAGGCCATCTTCCTCGGCAACACCTGCTCCAAGGCAGTCCCGACATTGCCGGATCATGGGAGCTCCATATTCTTCTTGGGATCCATTGTTACCGACTACTGCTTGGATGGGATCATCGATGGCATCGGCGACTGCGCCTACGGTGTGTATAACATGAAGAACGGCACTTTCAGGTTCGATAATCCGGTGTCCATAAAGAGGGATAGGGTGCCTTTAGGGTTAGATGATGATGGATACCCACCTAAACGATGGAGACCTCGATGGATAGCTGATTGGTTCTTCCCGTCTTAAGGACTAAAATGAGAAGCATCGTGCGGCACCGCCATAGAAATAATGGCTATCGTACTTGCAAGTGTATACGATAGCCATTACGCTCAAGTTTCTTGTGCATATGTTGAAATAATGGGAAGTACATCTGCAATGTTGTTTATTTATCTTGGTTTTCTCTTTTTCTAGTGTATGGTTGCATAAAATTAACGGAAAAAAGACATTTTCTAACATAAATGTTGACTAGAAATAGCCATATGGCATATTAAGTAGGCCTAAGAATGATTTTAAGCCAAAACAAATACTTAAAGAACTTGTATGAACAAAATGAAACTTGAAGAATCAAATTGAGCCTTTGGTGAAATTTGAGGGACTAAATTAGCTATTTACCCATGTAATTTCATTAAAAGAGATGATGAATATGGAAAGTGTTTTCATTTCTCATGACGATTTGTTGCATGTCATATAAATAGTTGTTAGATTTTTTTTAAAAAAATGATAAAATAAGTTAATATGAAATATATCACTTCAAAAACATACAAATTTAATGAGTAAATTATATCAGCAGTACACGAACTTGTCAGGTAGGTGCAATCTAGTACATGAACTTGTAAAACGTTTGTTTTAGTGCACGAACTTGTTTGGTGCGTGCGAATAAGGTCAAGATCGCACGGCAAGGTTAATCTTGTTGATTTTGATTCTATGTAAACACGTGTCTAAGAAGGATAAGCCTATAATAAGACATAATGATTGCATAAAAAATATAAAAATGAGCAATGATGTAAGGGATAGAAACAAAGAAAGATAAAGTGGAAACTAAGTTTACAAATATAACATTTCTACTATGTGCACGCACGTCATCTACTAGTTTATAATTTATAATGTCCAACGTAGAAAAACCAGCCTTGTCGTGCCATTTTAGCCTTACTTTGCATTTATCAAACAAGTGCATGCACCAAAACAAGCATTTTACATGTTCATGCACTAAATTGCACCCACTTGACAAGTTCATGTACCGCTATGACAATTTACTCAAATTTAAATTTAACTTTTACAAGTTGTAACAATAATTAATAATAATTACAAATATAACCACGAATGTACATTAACTAAGTTTAATTTATTCCTTTTTTTATAAATTATAAAAGTCGAATTTGACCTTACATATTTTTTGGATGATATATCTCATATTGATTTATCTTGTCTTTTTTTTATTTTTTTATAACTACTTAGATAAATATACACGAAACGGGAGGGATATCTACTCAAGAGATAAAAATCTATATCCCGATGAATATGTGTGCTTGGGAAAGTCTTTGTCTCTATAAAAGACATTCTCTCCTTTTTTTTTTCCATGTCGTACAAAAAGTAGTGTGAATAATGTGTACTATTTACAGGTCCTTTATCACAAAAGAAAAAGTATTGTTATTTCATAATTCGATTCTTACGTCAAATCATAAGTGCTTTTATAATTCGCAATTTAGTTCTTGTTTCAAAATCGCAAGAGATTTGCAACTCCATGCGTATACAACGTCTGCAACATGCAAAAGGAGAAAACAAAAATTTCCGTTGCCGGGAATCGAACCCGGGTCTCCTGGGTGAAAGCCAGATATCCTAACCGCTGGACGACAACGGATGTGTTGATGTATGCTATCCAATTATTTATTAGTATATTTACCTAGGCCTTTGTGTGTTTTCTTTTTCCTCTATAATTTCATGGAGTATTCTGGCAATACAATCCAATACAAATATATTTATGTACATCTCCTGATTGAGAACTACGCCGAACTAAAAACGAAGAGGGTTTTCATTAGTGTCAGGTTTGCTTTGGCAACTTTCCATTGCTAAGAAATACATCAAGTGCATAGAATCAATCTAACATAATTCTATTAACTTTGGAGCAGTTCAAATAAATGTCTGAAAAACACTTCAAATGCTCGATTCAGAATTTTACTGAACCCACAAGTTCATAGCTGAAATACAATATCACCATAAGAGCCTTCATTATACTGAACTCACAAGTGTCACAGCTGAAATACAAGCCATAACCCCATAAGAGCCTTCTACTCTGACTTAAAGTTAGTAGTACAGACAACGAAGCTGATACGCATCACTGAAACTTCCTGACAAGTTCAAGTTTGCGAGCCTGGAAGAACTTGCAACGGCCTTTCCCACTTGAGTCGATCTCCTCATACTTCCTTTTGAATCCAGTAAAGCCTAAGCTTGATAGCTTGACCTGTCTCTTAACACTACCGTTGCTACCTGCATCTTCTTCAAGTTCATCGGACTCCCTACATATGATTGCATATGGCACAAATTTTAATTGTCGCGAGAATCACAGTTTGCGGCGTCTTATGAAACGCACAGTACCATAAGGCTTCAAAATTAAAACTCACCAGGTAACTTCAATTGCGTCATTGAAGAAGGGCGTGCAAGTTCCCCAGCTAAAACGAACCAAAGACGGGAATCCAAATATCGGATGTTTGTGATCTTCTAACCATTGTTTAGTGGCAGGATCTGCACCATTAATTGAAGGTCTTTAACAAAACAGTATTTATGACTATATACATTGATAATAGATCACTTACAATGATGAATACATTACCTCCTGGATAACCAGACCCAGTGTTCATGTGCATATTCTGAGCCGTTTCATCAAATACCCAGTTTCTCAAGGCTCTGTCTCTGGTAACCTGCACTAACACATCAAGAGGTCACAACTTTATAATTGGTTTACACTCAGACAAGTTAATGTTTGCTGCATAAATTGTCTACATACATGCATGTCTAGTTTACACATTAAAGTATAATTGGTGGAAAAAAAATCATATATGGAATTACCTTCGCAACTATACTTGCTCCACTAACAACTGGGAAAAGGCTATCAGCCTTCTTGGCAACCACAAATTTGATGCCTGGGAACTTTTCAGTCAATTTGATCCTGTACTTCTCCGCATCTCCAACCGTATCAATGTAGACCTTTGCAAGGAGGTAGACAATTGTTGAAACAATTTGTGAATAATTTTTGGGTTTACAAAGGTTAACTGCATATACAAGATAAACTTTTATCCAATAATATAAGCTCATACCTCTGCTAGTAGAACTCCCATGTCAAGAGCTCTTTTGACCAGACCCATTGCAGAGTTATGAGATATTTCATTCAGGTTAACTTTCGATCTGAAAACAAAGAAACTATTAGTCACAGAACAAAGATTTGCAGTTTAGGTACAAAAGTCAGATACACCTTTTTAACATTTTAGCAGATAGCTCCTTTGGGCATATGACATCCACTTCCCACCCAATTGAACTATTGTCTTTTAGACTTTCAAACAGCTCCTCCCTTTGTTCTTCCTTCAAGGTCTTCGAATCTGCCCAGGAGAAGAACAACAAACTAAGTAAGTTCAATGGTGGTAAAATTCTCTACGTGGTATGACTGACTGCCAACTTATGAGTTACTATTCATGTTTTACTCTTCATATTATCCAGTACTCAAGGGAAGTCACTTTTTTTTTTTACCAACTATAGGATTTGAATATTAAATGCAAACATGATGGAATTACCAAAACATGTTCGAGATTTGACTGACTATTGTTTAGCATTCATGCATTATGACAAAATAAAAACGAGATTGTACCACATATAAGCGACGCTTGTAGTGTTTTGAATTAATAGGGTGGAAGTATGTGGAAATGAAAGCAGTTAAATCTTACAAGAATGAGATGAAGGGGAAGGAGAAAATTTTATGAGATAGAGAACCAAGAAGAACATAACAACTATTATCAGCAGAAAAGGTGAGATGTTTGTATCCTATAGTAGTATATTCAAAAGTCCAGTTCTGCACAGACTTTGTAAGAATTAGTATCAGGCTCTTAAAAGAAAAGATTATTTCCTTCCTTCTGGCCAAGTCAACCAAAGTTCTTATTCCATAAGTAGGTCATAACACATGATGAGGCACAATGCTGGTTAGCCTTGTATAGTTGTATGTGTTCCAACTTCCAAATCACCACTTTGTATGTTGATGAAACTAAAATTATGTATCTCGGAATCTTATCCTACTTCATGAGTTAATAGTAATGTGCAGCGCCACCAGCAACAAGGCGAAGTGAAGTACTACTAAATATATACTAAGAGACAGGAAAACCGACATGAATACCTGCAAATTTAAGGGTTGCAAGAGTGTCTTGGTAGGAACGAGCGCAGTACATGCAGCCATACACCATTGGACCTGAGGCAGCAACATCACGGAGAGGTCACGATTTCAGTCAAATTGCAACATTTCTGCTCCAGACGAGCAGATCCGAGTTCAGTTCAACACAAGTTGGGGGAAATGTCAGAAACGGAACGTGCCGACACGAGCTAAGATTTCAAGAAAGATTCAGTATTTGCTTGAAACTCTACTTACTGCAGATTTGCGTAACAATAGCTTTAAGAAACAACACAAAGCGGAGCAACACATCAACAAGGAAAATAGGGTAAAATTTCATCGAGAGATACAGTACAAGAACCTATGCCCAACCGAAAGCTAAAATTAACAGAAAAATCTTAGGAGAAAGGGTGGTCACCGAGAACGGGGCCGCGCCCAGCCTCGTCGATTCCCATGAGGCAGGGCTCCTTGGTGGCCCACTCCGGCGCCACCGCTGCCGCCATCTCGGCCGTCTGCGCGGGCGAGCGAGGGGCCAGCGGCTTGGCTTCGCGGGTTATCTAGGGGCCGGAAGCTTGCGGCGCCGGGGAAAGGATGGAACACGGCGGCCTCCGGCGCGGGAGAGGAGGAGACGGCGGCGGCCGGCGGCGCGGAGGAGAGCGGCGGGCGGGGCGGGGCGGGGCGAGAGAGAACGGAAGCTCATTTAGGCCTCTATTTGTATGGGCCTTGTCTTGGCCTAATTATGTACTGTATGGGCTATACTTCAGCCCATTTGAGATTTTATAGTGTGTTTGTTTAGGGCCTGATACACATTTATGGGATGGAATTTCATAGCAGTTGATCACCTGTAGTTGAAGAGGGAAGAGTACATCCTAAGAACAAACAATTAATCTCTCTAAAAAAGCAAAACTGCATTCCCACATTAATAGCAATACCAAGAAACATACAATACACATACCATCATACACTTATATGGGCTGTTTGCATTGAGGAATGAGATGGCCAATTGACTCGATCCTAGTTTGTTCGGTTGGAGGAATGGGATGTGGTTAGTCCATCTCCTCATATCCCCCACAAAAGTACAAACTAGTGAAGAGATGGTGAATGGAGTCATTCCACCAAATCCACCCTAGATGGGTTTATTCCTCGAACCAAACAGGCCATGGGCTAATCACATATCAGGCATAGCAATCAGAGCCACAAGATAACGATCATGTGCATTCCATTCAATAGAAGAGCCACAAGATAAAACAATCACTGCATTCCATTCAATAAAATAGCCAGCTTGTTGAACATTGAATTTCAGTGAAGATAAGCAATTTCATGTTGCAATTGTCATGGGAATCAGAACTCCCATTTTTTTTTCTTCAGGATCTCAAGATCAACAAAGATCGTACAATACGATTTTTTTGGTTGCGAGTCTAGACTGATTATGTCCCAAGCTTTTTTTTTTAGTGAAAGCTTATGCCTCAAGCGTTGGTGGCTCTGGTGTAGATTAGCTGGCTCGAATGTACAGACACCACCCTGATGGCGCCTCTTGACTCAAGATCCTTGATGGCCTGTCGAGCGAGCGACCCATTGATCTGGCAAAACATTCAATTTCAATTAATACTGTCAATGACACATCTGAATAGCAGTTTATTCTACTGATAAACAAACTACGTCAAATTGAAGAAGTAGCATGACAACTTTTAAACTCAATTGTCTAATCAAACAATTTTAACAACAGCTTTATTCTCATTTTGCAGTCATGAAAGAGCAAAAAGATGATCCGAGGAAGAAAGCCGTGGAACGTAAAGTACAGAGCAGTGTACATCAATTCCGGGTAGAAGTAATCACAAGAAAAGAAAGATGCAACAGGTGTAAAAGATTGCTGTGAAGTAAATAAAAAATAATGTAAGAATGTAGATCACATAAAAAAAAACAATATGCCACTTTCGCTTCAAACAACACGCTATATGCGCTGGCATCCTATTATATTACGAAATTTAAGAGCGAAAAAGAATCAAATGTCCTATACTATCTTGTAGTTTCTAATACAAAGAAGAGGGTTTAAGTGTTTTTCCTGCTATCTGATAGACAATTGTATCACTTAGATCGGTTCCACTGTCAAACTTACACAAAAATACCAATTGATTCTGCAAATAAAGTAATAAACTCACTGCTAACCTATGATCATGTAAATTCTAATATAGCACAGGTCATGATAAACAAATATGCCAACCTCTAAACAATATAGTGTTGGTATACTAGTTGCCAGTTGTACTACAATAATACTATTAACCTACACATCTGACCAACGAAACTGCCAAGATCCACCATACATTACCATCAAAGTTACATACATCCTTTCTCAAATTAGTAAACAGAAATCCAACATTCCTAACAAAGTCTACCACTGAGCTTCTAAAATGGATAATTGGATCCATGCCATCATAAATTTGCCCATTTCGAAAAATGCTATTACAATGTCTAATTGGAACGATGCCATTATAAATCTGTTGAAATCGGAGATATGCCACTACATACCCTTGGTTGCACTGAGATTTTATTTTGGACTAAATTGCCCCTTATCTTCTACCTCTATCCTCTCCACTCTTCCTCCCGTCCTCCCATCCCTCTCGATCCCCAAGCATTGTCCCCAAGCCCCGCTACCGCCTGTTGCCAGATCCAAACTCCAACACCTTGCATCCACCCAACAAAACCAAAACCCAAAGCGATAGACTTCATCAATTGATGATAAACCCAACAAAATTTTATTTGTCTCAAGAAATTTCTGTCCTCTTTAAAAGAGAATCAACTTCTGAGGGATGAACATAGACAAATATTTGTCCACATTCATCCCCAAAGTTGTTTGTTTGGATAGTGTATTACCTAGATATATGAATGTGTAATCTGGTATGCATAAGCATCAAGCCATTATACATATATCAAGTCTGGTATGTACTAACTCTGATTCCTGTAGGTACAGGGATGTCATTGTCAAAAGTGGGATACACTGGAATGCCATCCCGCAAATGGGTTTCGATAAAATACCACTCTCAAATATAGGCAACAAGCTAGAATGTTTTTTCTTCCCTTTTGGTCAGTTTTTGCATTTTGTTACATAGCAAATGGACATAAATGCCCTTGGGCTCTTCTATTTAAGAACAAAAGAGAGGAGAAGGGGATAGATCCACCTTGGGTCAGCTCACCACCGGCACATCCGCCGCGTTAGCACCACAGCACACCGCTACCGATGCTAGCCTGACGAGGAAAGCGCATTAGCTCATGGTGGCCTTTGTTATGTGGACCTCGATGGGATCAGCGATGAGCGAGGCGAAGATGAAGTGACAAGGGTGCATCCACCTCAAATCTCGTCGTTACCTTCGTCTTGGTGAGGACATCATTGGCTCGGATATAGCCATGCTTATGTTACACATCAAGCTAAAGATGCATATGTTCTGTATTAGATTTACATATTATATGTTTGAACAAACGTTACTGCACCATGAGTTTTGTATATTCTCATTTCCAAAAAGTTACTTGCGTGAGTGAAGGAAAGGAGAGCGGGCTCACGAAGTACTTGGATGATCAAAGAAGATGATTGAAGACCAAACCGAGATTTTCCCCAAGTCTACCTCTACATCACCACGTCACTTTTGATCCTTACAAGGCAAGAGATAAAGTTATGCACGTTTTGGATTCGGATTCGGGACAAATGACGTCAACTTCAAATGAACCTAGCCGCTGATCTAGAATGAATCTTGGGGCTCATGAGTACTAGGAATTTTGGGGCTCATGAGTATTTATTGGAAAGCTTATAGAGTCTACTTTCAGATGGTTTTAGTCCCACGTCAAAATTCCTACCGAGCTATTGGGAATCTGCAAAACAAGCTACGTGCCTCATCCAGTCCGAGTTTGATTTGGGCCTTGGACCTTGTAATTGTGTCGTGGGCTAGACCCAAGGAGGTGGCGCCCTAGGGCTAATCTTAGGACGTCCTTAATTATATTTGTTGAGTAGTCGTCATAGTTTAGAGTCGAGTTTCACTTAGATTATTTCTGCCATTGCAGTTTCACCACTAGTTCTGTTTGTAGAACCCCAACTTCGAGTGCTTAATCATTCATCTACAATTGAGCTGCAATATACCTTTTTCTTGCTTGCGTTCTTCGGTTTGCATGCAAGGATTAGCTTTCTTAGTGAAGGCTAATCGGATTTCGGCAGGGTTCGTAACTAGAGAAGACATGGTGCTAAAATTGCAAGTTTGGATCGTGTTGATCGAAAGTCGAATCGTGTGTCAAGTTTTCGCCAAATCAAGAGTTATCTTTACCTGATGGAAGATCGAGCATCCCGTTGCCATCAACTGCAGATGAATGATTAATCAAGAACTCGAAGAAGGGATTCTACAAACTGAACTATGAAATAATCTAAGCAAAACCTGCACCACCCCCCTTGGGCTTAGCCCACAACACAATTACAAGGCCCAAGGCCCAATCAGACTTGGACTGGATAAGGTACATGGCTTGTTTTACAGATTCCCGACAGTTCCGAAGGAATTTCGACATGGGACCAGAACCATATGAAAGTAAACTCCATAAGCTTTCCAACAAGTACTCATGGCCTCAGGAGTCTTTCTGGATCAACGACTAGGTTTATTTGAAGTTAATGCTGCCAGGAAGCCCAAATCCAAATCCAAAACATGCAGAACTTCATCTCTTGCCTTCTATGGACCAAAAGTGACATTGTGATGTAAGAATAGACTTGTGTAAGATCTTGGTTTGGTAAGCCCACTCCCCTTAAACTACGCAAGTATTTTTACAAACGGGAATATACAAAACTCATGGTGCAACAATGTTTGTTCAAATATATAACACGCAAATCTTACATAGAAAACATACACCTTTGGTTGATGAATAAATAATGTAACCATGATCATATCCGAGTTAGTGATGTCCTCATTACGTCTCCTCCCTCACGTACCAAATCTTGGATTCCTCCTTAGTCGGCACAGTGAGTGGTTGTGGAAGGATTAGACCCCAATGGTGGTGAGCGGCGCTAAGAGGAGAAGAACCGATGGTGGCCAAGCGGATTGGCTAGGGAGGAGGGATTCATGACCAAGACATGGCTTGCGATGGAGATGGAGAGGGATGCCGGAGAGTTGTGGGAGTGAGCGACATAGGCGAAGAGGAGCCTATAGCAACGTCATGAGGACAACGCTGGAGATTGGCAACTCCGAACGTCATGGCGGCAGCGCCATCACAAAAGCCACACCCGCACTGACGAGCCACGATGCTTGCAGTCATCGTCGTCATCGTGTTCTTCCTCCTCGTCACCTCTAGCATCAAGTTCCTTCTCATGTGGCCTCCTAGTCACCTCCAGCCTCAAGCAAATCCTTTGCACGGCTTGGATTTGCACGCTGTTTCGTCAATCATTAGCCATGTGTTGGGATGGAAGCACGGGAGGAGCAACAAGGAAGAAGGGTGCCAGCGGTTCGTTGATGATGGCTAAAAAGTGAAGTCAGAGAGAGAGAGAGAGAGAGAAGAGAGGAAAAGAATCCAGAGGGGTATTCAGGTCAGGTCGTCAAGAAAAACAAGGCACACTTCATTCAATTAAGAATAAATTGCATTCTAGTGTATTGCCCTCGTTTGATAGTGGTATTTTAGCGAAACCCATTTGTGGAATGAAATTCCAACGATACCCACTTTTGACAATGACAAAATGTCAATTTTCTCATAGGTACCAAACTTGATAGGTGAGTACCGGAACTGATACCTACAAGTATGTGAATATCATATAGTAGTTGCTATACCTATGATTGTTGAACTCTAATGTAATAGAAAACTAATCTAAAACAAGATAGCAATTATTTTTTACTATCTTCTCCTTTATGTCATGACATTAATTTCACTTTTTTTCATGACTCAAAACAGTTGCTGCTACTACTACTGGATACTCCCTCCGTCCCAAAATAAACAAATCTAGTACAGGATATGTCAAACACATCATGTACTAGATTTGTTCATTTTGGGACGAAGGAAATACACACTAGTAGTCCTCGTGTAGGGTGAGTGAGAGTGACTTAGTACTAGTACTACTGCATGGGACTAGTACTATTAGTCATACTACTGCATGCCATGCTGTTTTGGCACAAGATGGGGCATGTGACTCCACCGCATGCGACGAAGGCGCACGATGTGACATTGGGGCTCATGTAGACGACAGGGCTATGAGGAAAGCGTGTGTGAAAAGGTGATATATGAGAGACAGGGATTGTCATCATTACACTATCCCATTCTAAGGGCGAAGGATGAGATATTGTGCAATAGTATTTATGATTTGTAATGGCATCGTTCCAACTAGAAGAATTGTAATGATCTTTTTTTTTTCAAAACGGGCAAATTCTTAATAGCATGAATCCAATTAACCCCTTCTAAAAGCACAAAAAGGGAATATAATCATCGCATCGTGAGCCTGTGAAGCAATTCAGAGACAACATGGTTTACGAATTTCCAATAACTTCGATTCCAAATTGTTACAGATACTGCTACAGAATCATGGAGAGGAAGGCAAAGGGGGGATACATACCCTGAGCCTCTCGGAGAGGACGGAGGGGGTGATCTGCTTGTACTTGGGCACCTCGGAGAGCAGCTTGTCGTAGGTGGCCTTGTCGAACAGCACCGAGTTGTTCACCTTCTCCTTCTGCTTCCCCTTGCTCCACTTCTGCAATTACGCACCACATCCCCAACACACACAGATCCAAAAAGGACAAAACAAGTGAGCGTTTGAGACGAATCGAAACAAGCAGTAATTCACAGGGGATCTGGATCACCTTCTTCTTCTGCTTGCCTCCGCCGGACTTGGCCGGCTTCGAGGACGGCGGCGGGGCCTTGTCCTTCTTCGGCGCCTGCACATCACATCACAGAAAAAGAAAAAAAAAAAGCATACCATTACAGATCAATATGGCGAAATCTTCATCCAAGAGAGGGCGAGATGAGGAAATGTTGACTCTCACCATGGGAGAAGCGGTTTAGGGTTCCGGCGAAGTGGCGGCGGCGGCGGTGGCAACAGGTGTTGGTGGCTTTTGGGTCTGGATGGAACGAGGCTTTATATAGGAAAGGAAAGTCATTTTCAGCCGTCGGATCATGAGATCTCGCGGTTCGCGTTGCATGTCGTAGATGGCCAGTAGAGGCGGAAACCCGGTGTGCGTATCAGTTCATTGAAGGCGCTCTTTTAAACGTGTTATTATTGTCCTAAGGTTTTTGACAAAATGAACGATATTCCAAGGAGAAATATATTTTTCCTCAGTTTCCATTAGCATGCTTTTCAATCCCCTAAACAGTATGTTTCGTGCAAAAACTTTCTACATAGACGTTGCTATAAAAAATCAAATAAATCCAATTTTTAAGTTTTTAATAATTAAAACTCAATTAATCATGTGCTAATAACTTGTCTCGTTTTACGTGCGTACTTAATCTTCATCCTTCCATCAGATTCGAGTGGGGCCAAAGCCATAATCTTCTGAAGGAAAAAGAAAATAAATATTGAATTGCTCCCTTCTGGTTGGTATTTATGCAGAAAAACAAAATATACATTGAAATGCAGAGCCGTTTGTATTTCCACTTTGCCACCATTTGCGAGTTGCAGCTAGAGATCACAACAGATGGGCCAAGAATACAACTTACAAGCTAAATTGATGGCCAAAAATACAACATATACGTCTTTTCAAAAAGAAAAAGAAAAAAAATTACAACAGATACTACATGGTGATCCCAGCAAACCAGTAGCTCCCCAAAAGCATCCAGATTCTCACTTCCTATGTCTGTATGACTGAATGTCTGAATCCAAGGCAAGTTCTTACACTAACATACATGTAACTGGCATCAAAACAATTTGGTTCAGAAGAGCCAATGAACATTCATCGTCGACGGAAACCGCGCATTGCATCCAGGTCTCGCCGCCTCAGATTGCCATACTTTCTCCTTCGCTTTCCAGTACCAGCGGCAGCCTGAGTAAAATACAGTATCGCAAACACATATTCCATCAACAGAAGAACAAATGAATATGCCCCAAGGCACAAGTAATTGTTGTGAGAAAAAAAAATGCAGCAGAAATTGTTGGAATCTGTGATAGAGGAGGTGCATTTACCTGCTCTTCTGCCTTGATGGAATCCATGAGGCCTTCCATATCAGGGGTGTCTTGCCCTTGCATAGCACCCATCATTTTCTGCATTTGAGCACGCATTCGGAAGAGCTGCGCAACCAATTGGCTCACCTAGTAGTGCAGGGGGCAGTCAATTGACGTCCATGGGGTTCAGTTTGGTTTGTAGTAGTGCAGCCAGATATGGAAATGCTGATGAGATTAAAAATAGAAAAGGTTAATAATTGAACCTGTCGTTCATTTTTTCCGGATTCCTTGGCCACTCTTATCCTCCTCTCGCGTGATTCAGCAAGTAGCTCTGGTCTTTCCCTTTCCTCTGCACAAAGGCACGATTAACATTATCAAGACAATATTCATGTAACAAAGATCCATCACTATTATGTTCTACGCCATTAGCATCAAGGTGTTATTTTAGTGGTAGGCCTGGATCGCTTGATACAGTCCAAGCTGAAACACTAATTAGATGATGGATTCAGATTTTCAAAAATATCAGTTACATTTGGAACACTACACTAATATTGCAAGAGAATGGGAGGAACAAGCAACAGGATATCTTCAAGATGCCTGTCATTGGTAGACTATACATACCAGGGGTCATTACGTTGATCATGGACTCCATAAATTTAAGGTTTTTCTCCGCTTCACGAATTTGAGCAGGGGTAACCTATTCAAAACACAGAAAAGCTATGGTCTTAGTAACATCAAGTCTGAAGCTGAAACATAAGCGCCAGTGTACCATAGTGTGAAGATTAGTTCCAAAGTAAGGTGATAAAGGAGCCAATGAGGTCAACAAGTTCATGTTTGCACCTTGTTCATGCCTGGAATCATGCCAATTATACGACTAAATGAACCCATTTGTGCGATAGCTTGTGTTTGCTTCAAGAAGTCATTGAAGTTAAATTTTGCACTCAGGATCTTCTTCTGTAATTCCTCAGCATCTTCTTGACGCATCTACTTGTACCAGTAGATTACACACTATGAGTATCAAATTGTTCTTTAATTAAATTAAAAAAAGAAAGGAATATTTCACAGAAGCCTGCCTACCACTTCCTGTGCCTTTTCAACAAATGAAAGTACATCTCCCATTCCCAAGATTCGTTGTGCCATACGATCAGGATAGAAAGGCTCAAGATCTTCCATGCGTTCTCCTCGCCCTACAAACTTGATGGGCTTTCCAGATACCTACAAATTCATCATTTCTTCATATTTATTATATGCTACCAGCCAAGGGAACACAAAGTAAAATTGCTGACAAATGTAGGTGTGACAAAAGTACCAGAATAACATATAAAGATACAATTGGAAGAGTCACAAAGATACAAAGTCAAATAACATATAACCCTATTATGGACATTTTTTTATTAGACAACAAAATTTTCAAGAACAGATGAACTCACACGACCAAACCTTTTTTGGTAAGCGGGGAATCTAAGAAGTGGAATCCAACAAAATGTGCCAGAAAACAGTAATTGCTGCGCCTTCATAGCAGAACTAATACATTGTTCAGGACAGAATTGGTTTTTATTATGTCACAAAGAACTCTGAACTTGTTCGAGAAAAGAAAGAACTCTGAACTAATAATTAGATCGAAAAACAAAATGATGGACATTCGTTTTTCACATTCAACAGACCTCTTTGATACTTAGTGCTGCTCCACCTCTGGAATCACCATCCAGTTTTGTCAGTATAGCACCAGTAATACCAATCTCAACATTGAAGGTGCTAACCAATGCTGGCCATATCAGAAAAGAAATAAGGGTAAGTCGTAAGGCAACTATAGCAGATGATGACGAGTTTAGTATTTGATTTCATTAGAATGACATGTTCTGCTATCATGAGAAGCAAGCAATAAAATGAACATGATATTGATACTTGGAACAAAAACTTGTACGTGAGGCAAGTTTTATTAGATCCCTATACCACTGGAAGAACAATGAGTAGTAGCTACGTACATGCAGCTTCTTGTCCAGTCATGGCATCCACCACAAGTAGAACTTCTGTAGGATTTACTGCCCTTTTTACCTCTTTCAATTCATTCATCATGGCTTTATCTACCTAACCATAGAAGGATTAATCAGATGATCTTTTACAAGTGGAAGTATTATGTTAAGTTTGAAACAAAGATAAAACAAATTTGTAACTACACTAAGTGTAAAGTGTAAACTATTGCAATTTAATCACATACATGAACATAAGGAATAACTAATATTTTAAAGTTCAAGATGTTCAAGATTTGACATTATAGATATTTTTATGTGAGATGACAACTGGTAAAAACTAGCAAAAACTGATCCATGTTCTTTTAGAACCATAGCTGAAACAAGAGGAACAAAATTAAAGAAAAATAAGAATGACCTGCAGCCTTCCAGCAGTATCCACTATGATTACGTCAGTTTTCTTGCTTTTTGCCTCCTTTATGCCATTCTTGGCAATTTGTGAAGGTTTCGCTTCAGTTCCTTCAGAGTAAACTGGTACCCCAACCTATGAAAGTTGAAATTTATTTTATTAAAAAGCACATCACAGCAATACACTTAAAAGAAGCTGTCATTTTAACTTCAAACAGGCAAAATATGCAGAGTGCAGCAAATTTGAATTTTCGTGTTCGAGTTAACATTAGTAGCTAGAAAAGGTTTCCAAGACAATACTACCCTGAAAAGAGTGTTGTCTTCAGAATACCTGTTTCCCCAGAATAGTGAGTTGATCAATGGCCGCAGGCCTGTAGACATCCGCAGCAATCAGCATGCAACTCTTCCCCTGTAACCTGAGACTGGTCTATAAGCATCGATAGTCTAGGAATCTTGGAGTACACTTAAAGTAGAGGGCTAAGGAGTGCACCATTTTCTTTAGATAATAGGAAAGCTTTGCACAAACAGTAGTTTTCCCAACACCTTGTAGACCTGCCAATAGGATAACTGTTGGGCCAGTTTTTGCAAATACCAAATCTGATACCTCCCCACCCATCAACTGTACAAGTTCATCATTCACAACCTGCATCATTTATTTACGTTAGTCCAACCGGTGCTAAAATTACACAGTAGTATATCTGGCTCTTGTTTCTCTGAGAAGAAAACAAAGCATGCTTAAGTTATTACTACAACATGCACTAATATCTAATAGAGTAACACATGTTAAGATATTAGGGGTAGTTTAGTATTTTCGCATCTCTTTTGTACATATTTATATTTCCCCTTCAGGGGTAGATCAATGAACTGTGGAAAATCCCCAAATTCCTCTCCTAAATTACAACACAGACTTACATGAAGAAAATTAAGCCTAAAACTATCCAGAGCCATAATGTCATTGTTTAGTATACCTTCACCAGCTGTTGCTCAGGCTTGACACCTCGAATCACATCAGTGCCTACAGCTTTTTCAGTAACAGACTCAATAAAACTTCTCACTACCGGCAAACTCACCTGCAAGGCAGGCAGTGAATTAGATCGAGAAAATGTAACAAAACCATGTAAAGAATGGCACCACATACATCTGCCTCCAAAAGTGCTCTTCTGATATCCCGCATTGGTTCAGCGATGTTGTCCTTCGTCAGTTGATCTTGAACCAATAAAGACATCTCCTTGATTCATTCATCTCATTGACAACAAATTTACAACTTACATGAAGAAAAATTGCGTCAAAAACAAAAAGAAACTCACCTGTTCCCCGCAGCTTGTTCCACGCGGACTCCAGCCCGGTCGTGAGCTGCCCAAACATCTCTGCCCGCACAACCAGCCCGCTTCCCCTCTTCCTCCTCCATCCCTGAACGCATCCAATTCATAAAAGGTTAGGACAAATCAGCAAAAGCGAAATTTCTCCGTGGGGAAGAATTGAAGAAACCAAGAAACTAGCAGTTGGGGCGGACCGGGAAGCCAGGTGAGGGGAGGGCGCGGAAGGAGGGGCCGGGGACGGCGCGGAGCTGAAGAGCGGGGATGGAGGAGTGGCGCAGGTGGTGGGAGGCGACGATCGCCTTCGCCGGCGAGCGGCGGGCGGCGGCGGTGGGCGGCGAGGAGAGCGCGAGTGTAGTACTACTGGTGGCCTCCATTTTTGGTGGCGTTCTGCGGAGGGGAGGGAACCAACGGGGAGGATAAGAGAGAGAGGTGATAGTTGAATATGGGCCCTATTGGGCTTTCGGGCTTGCCGATGTTGGGCCCACATTTGGGCCCATTTACACTTCAATGTTTTCCCCTTCAACTTTTTTTTTCGTTTTTTTTTTTTTTTTTGTAATTTAGGACTTTGCTTTTGTTTTTCTGGGTATGGTAATCCCAACACAGTCAGTACATTTTCGATTTTCCGCATGAATCAGAAAATTCTTGAGTTCGAATGGACATGGATGGTGAAGTTTTGAAATGAACCTGATCCTTCTACAACATATACATTCATGATTAATGTAATGTAAGAAGTCCGAGCATTCGAGTGAACCGATTGCATTGCTGAGTAGGACTGGCTAAGTAACATTACAATTTGGTAGGAAATTACTGTTTCCTATGAACTTCCTGCAGATCTCCTACGTACAAACTAAAAAAGGTAGCAAGACAACATTTTTTTTCATCTCTTTTTTCTCAGATCCGGCTCTCTGAAGCAAAAGAGCAGTAACTCTGAACTACAACGCTCACCAGCTCAAGAACTAGGGACTGCATCCAGCTCCCTCTGCCCCGTCTTGCTGTGCCTCCTCTTCCGCCGTGCAGTGCCAGGAGGTGCCTGAGTGATCATGATGCACAACAAATTCAGGCAACCGTAAGTAACCCAGCCAAACTGTAGTGAACCAAATCATCCACACCACCCGAGGCATTGTTAGATTATCACCTTCTCATCGGCGTTAAGCGATTCCATGAGATTCCCCATGCCTGGAAGTGCTTCTTGTCCGGTCATCACACCCATCAGCTTCTGCATCTGAGCACGCATTTGGAAAAGCTGGGCAACCAACTGGCTCACCTGATAGTGAAAAATGGCAATGTGTGTGTGCGTGTGCACGCGTCAGCTCCATGGTAACTGGAATGAGCAAAAAATATTGTGATAGTTTTTTAAAAAAGAGAAGACAGAAATTACAACTGAACCTCTTGTTCACTCTTTCCAGACTCTTCAGCCACTCTAATCCTCCTGTCACGTGATTCAGCCAGTAATTCTGGTTTTTCCCTTTCCTCTGCTCATGCCAGAATACATGCAATTAGGCGTCTAGGTCTATTACCCAAGGAAACAACGTAGCAAGCTTCATTTGGTTGTATAGCAATTAGCAACAGTTGTAGAATCACGAGTAACGTACCAGCAGTCATTGCATTGATCATAGACTCCACGAATGCAAGTCTTTTCTCGGCTTCTCGAATTTGTGCAGGAGTAACCTATTTAGAATCAGAACTGATATCAAGTTCTGCCATTTTTCATTTGAAATGTAAACATAATGAAGTGGGATATTGTCAGACTTGAAAGAATAATAAATGAATTCCTCAGATTCATGTACCTTGTTCATGCCTGGAATCATTCCAACTACACGGCTCATGGAACCCATTTTTGCAACATTCTGTGATTGCTTTAGGAAGTCATTGAAGTCGAATTTTGCACTCATGATCTTCTTCTGTAATTCTACAGCATCTTCTTGACGCATCTATGTGCAACATCATATAAACACCATAGCATCATCACCTTACTGATTAGGACAAGAAATGGAGAGGGGATTTTACAGGAAGCTACTTACGATTTCTTGTGCTTTTTCAACAAATGAAAGTACATCGCCCATTCCCAAAACACGTTGTGCCATACGGTCAGGATAAAAAAGCTCAAGGTCCTCCATTCGTTCTCCACGCCCTACAAACTTGATGGGCTTTCCAGACACCTGCATGGTCCGTTAAGCATTAATTAATATTCGTTGAAGGGCAAAGCAGCAAGCACACAAACACAGCTTACTACAAACGATTTAATGTTGACCGTATATACATTCAAGTAGGTAGCCAGATGATAAACACTAGATTTTTTTTTTATATAAATACAGCATAAAAGTGAGAAGGCTAGTGCGGAGATTTGCAGTAAATTGTCAATTGATGAAAGAAGCATGTGGACAATAGGAATTTGCAGTTCTGACCAACATAGATGCAGAGTAACTTCAAAGCAAAAATATAAAAGTGGCAGAAGCATTTGTAGATATGATGGTAGGAAAGTTTTCTGGCAAATAAGGACCTCTTTAACACTTAATGCTGCTCCACCCCTCGAATCACCATCCAGTTTAGTCAATATAGCACCAGTGATACCAATCTCAATATTGAAGGTGGTGACCAATGCTGCATCTCAGAGAAGTATTGTAAGTGGCTGTTGCAACTCTATCAAACAATAGTACTTCTTAAGCTCGTATAAATATAGCAGATAGAACATGTCGCGCTGTAAGAATTTGTCATATAGTAGAATTTGAGAACCGTTGAAAAAATTATGGTTGTTCGTTGCATTTCTGCTATACGAACAAATAGCGTTGGCCTTTAGTAGCAAAAAGAGGGACTTAAATAGCAAGTGGAACAGTTGCATACCTGCAGCTTCCTGTCCAGTCATAGCATCAACAACAAGCAGAACTTCCGTAGGATTAACTGCCTTCTTCACTTCTTTCAATTCAACCATCATTGATTTGTCAATCTGAATGGCATAGCAATGAGATAAAGATGCTAGTTAAATCATAGGAAGTTCTGTTAATGTGAACTGAAACAATTGTATTGCTATTTTGTGTAAATATATAGTAGCTTAGAACTAGGTAGATCAAAATTCTATACAAGGTAGTGACATGTCAAGCTATCAACTGAAAAACGAGCAGGCAATGCACAGAACTACAGAAGACTGACCTGCAGTCTTCCAGCAGTATCCACTACAATGGCATCAATATTCTTTCTTTTGGCCTCTTCCACGGCATTCTTGGTTATTTGTGCAGGTTTGGCTTCTGTTCCTTCTGAGTAAACTGGTACACCGACCTGATAAAGCCCAAAACGTTCCCACCTCAGGAGTCAGGACAAACTATAGTAGTGCCCATTCAAAAGAAAATTGTGGCATGATGGGTTTGACTCTTCTTTAAGTATCAGAACGATCTGGGGGACTGTGGTACATGTTATACAACTGCTATGCACAATTCTTATATGTCAAACAGGCAGCTCATTGTAGTAGTTAAGGGTTCATCAAGTACCTGTTCACCAAGTATAGTGAGTTGATCAATGGCTGCAGGCCTGTAAACATCTGCAGCGACCAGCATACAACTCTTTCCCTGTAACCTAACTCTGGCATAAGTATCTATAGGTTGTTCAGAATCTATATCCTACTAGATGCTTGAACTAGAAAGCTGAGGAATGTACCAATTTCTTCAGGTAAAATGCAAGCTTTGCGCAAACAGTAGTCTTCCCAACACCTTGCAGGCCTGCCAGTAAGATTACTGTGGGGCCACTTTTTGCAAATACCAGATCTGATACTTCTCCACCCATCAGTTGTACAAGTTCATCATGCACAATCTGCACCACCGAGTAGGTTATTTGTCCTGTGCTAAAAGCACATAAATTAGTCTAAGAAGATAGTCACCATGTTCATCTAGCACAAACTACAATTAATAACTGAACATTCTAGGGAGAAATTTGTACGCATGTTATGGTTTTGCTTGTGCCAATGTTTTTCATTATTCTTCCTGAGATAAAACGATCTTGAATACGAATACTTTGTTTTATATAACATCAAGATCAATATTGATAAAACCTTCTTTTTTATATAAAAGTTTCACCCCGAACAGAAACAGTCTGTTTGATTCTGAACAGCATGACATACCTTCACCAATTGCTGTTCCGGTCGGACTCCTCTTATAAGATCAGAACCCAGAGCCTTTTCACTTATAGACGAAACAAATCTTCTCACTACAGGCAAACTAACCTGCAGAAAGCAGGAGCTGCATTAGGACTATTCAGGTGCAAAATGAAACCATGCTGAAAATGCAAACCTGTACTTAACACATTACACACTTACATCAGCTTCCAGAAGTGCTCTTCTTATATCCCGCATTGGCTCAACGATATTCTCCTTTGTTAGTACATCTAAAGTAAGAAGAGATCGCATTAATTCTTGAGAGTAACTACTGCATAATACTAGTGTGCATATGAACAAAATTAAGTAAGTAATAAATGTATTAACACAAAAATTTCCTTGAAGAGAGCATCATCATACGAGAAGAATCAAAAGGAGAAGGGTCACTGGGTCACTCACCGACGCCGCGCAGCTTGTTCCAGGCGGACTCCAGGCCGGTGGTGAGCTGCCCGAACATCTCCGCCCGCACCACCAGCCCGCTCCCCCTCCTCCATCTCCTCCTCGCCCCCTGCAAACCCCATAATCACACAACGTGGTATTAGGGAAGCAATGCGACCTTCCTCCGAAGACGAGGCGCGCGACACGAGCTCTCCCCCAAAGGAAATGGAGCAGCGCACCGGGGAGGGGGCGCGCAGGGAGGCGCTCTGGGCCGCGCGGAGGTGGACAGCGTGCGCGGAGAAGCGGCGGCGGGGGTGGAGGGAGGCGAAGGTTCCCTTCGCCGGCGAGCAGCTGGCGGCGGCGGGGCGGGAGGAGAGCGTGAGCGCCGTGGCCTCCATTGCCGATGAGCGAAGCGAGGAGAAAGAGAAGACAAGACGCGAACGCGAGGAGGAAGATAAGAGAACCAACTGCAGGTGGGCCCCCCGGCTTACTTGGGCTGTGTTCTTTCCTGAGAAAAAAAAGGCTTTTCAGGCCCCAAATTATCTGGGCTTATTTTGTTTAGGTTGAATCGTAAAAGAAAAGTAGAATATTCCATCCTTTGAAATGATAATAATCCGCCGTCAGTTTCAAGGGAAATTTTTCGGTCTCATTTTTTCGCTTATACTTATCAGACAGAATTTGAATTTTCAATCTTAAATTTGAAGTTGATTTTGATATTTTTCATCGAAGTTTATTTTTCAGTATTTGTTTTTATATCGCTAAGAACCCGAATAAGCGAAACGATGAGGCTGTTCTATTCCTTCACTTCGAGGTCATGTTCAGGTAATCTTTTAGAGGTTGGGATTGTGTCACATACTTTGGTGTGAAATTATTTCCCTTCCATTCCCTCCAAACATAAAAAGGCCTTTAGGGGGGAACATAACACCTAGAAAAAAATCCACTCCACCTAATGTTTTGAATCCTTTCACTAGCTTGCTGAACAACCATGGAAAATTTCATGTGTTCTTTTCAATTATTAAGTTTGCACATATATTTCCATAATATTCCCAAGGTTTTTTTATTTCTATATTTCTTTTGAAAACCCTACGAACCGAACGATCCCTACTTTAATTTTTTTTTCCTATTGTTGTCTGGTTTTCTTTCCATGCCTTCTCGCTAATAAGACAATTAAAAGGTATACTTAAATTGTTCTTAAAAGTCAAACTTTAAGTTCAAGATTGTTTTTGTTATAATCCAAAGAAGGGAATAATTTCATCACCCTCTTTTCAAACGAACAATCTCATCTCTTTCCTTAGATATAGCCATGGCTACAATTGAAATAGACTAGGTTAGCATTTGAAAAGTTATAAATAATCTGACTTTCATGTAGCATTGATCATTGCTTTAATCCATTTGAAGATCACACCAGTAAGATTCCCTTTTTATGATATATTCTTGCCCCTCGAATTCTTTTGGCCTTTGTCTTTTTGAAGAAAGAAGCTTGACCAATAACCATCGCCTGAAAAGTCTTGGAATCTAATCCTACATTGGGTGTGAGTAGAGTGGACCACAAATAGGAATAAGTTAAAAGAGCCAATCAATGAGCATGTATAAGAGAGACTATGTGAGACGATGCATGAGTTTGTATTTATTACGCAACCCTCATGCTACACGAAGTAGTCCAAGAGGGTCCCGTAATCGTATAAAAATAGGGACATAAAGTTTAGGGGTGAGACTCTCTTTACTATTCAATCATCCAATCCCATGTATAATGAGCAGCTCCATCCTCTCTTTATATAGTGCAATCCAATATATGGAAAGTTTGGTGATGGGCCCAATAAATGTACTTGGGTCAAGCCCAAAGTTTCTTAACATTATTGTTTATTTAGGAGTAGCCGCAAAATCTAGAAATGATAAAAATGAAAAAACAATATGTGCGTCTGTGTTGTTTGTTCATAATGTTCATAAGTAACAGTCAAATCATTGATTCGTTAATAAATGAAAAACAATTTGTAAGTTTATGTTATTTATTTAGGAGTAGCCGTAAATTAAAATAAATTTAATTTACGTAAGTTTATGTTATTGAGATATCGATGGCATATCTTAAACTTTGTAAAATTATAATAGCATGGTTCCAATTTACCATAAATTAAAATCATTCACTATTAATCAGAAATGAAAAAAAAAAAAACACTTCCAACATGGATAATGTCTATGCTCTTGTGAGATGTGTTGTACGACAATTTTAATTTTCTACTGTGTTTTGAAATCTTAGTATTTTTTTCTGAAAAACATAAAACATTCACCCATGTAGATATTTCGACATGCAAGTATTCCACCGACAAGTGGACATGCCTCTTTTCGGAGGAATGGCAACAGCCCACCAACGTACCAAGATTCGGAATTCTTGGATGTTGGCATTATACTCGCTTTGATACCCCTCTAATTAAAATCGATACATATTCTTTCTTACTTTTTCAAATAAAAATGGACGCACTTTTGGACCAGTAAATTACTTTTTATTATCCCATACGATTGATTTATAAAACAATATGAAAAAAAAAATTGATTTATATATACAGACGATAATAGTTTAGAAGGAAATATGTCTATATTTTTTACTATTGGATGTGTTTTGAGATTCGTGCATGTGAAATGGGCTAAGATGTCAAAGCTCCATCGGATGGCCGGTGATTGAAGCTGCGATGTGGAGGCTGCTTTCACACATATCTCCTCGGCTAAGCTATAACACTCTTGTATGACTTATATTGATTATACTACAATTATGTTTGATATTTTATGGAAAAATTTCTTCATAGATGTATAAGATAGTCCAAAAATAATTATTAAAAGAAAGTAATATCTATACTATCTGGAAAAATGCTAGTGGTAATGGTTATGCCACCACGATCTATTTGACAAGTGGGGGCACAGCCGGTCTGATTAAAGCGGCACAGTTACCTAAAATGGAAAAACTGGTGTTGTCGGGGAATCGACTGAACAGAGCCCCATTTGCGGGCGACGCCAAAGTGGCAGGGAGCCACCTCCCCATGGGCGATAGGGGTAGCATGCTATCGATCCCATCAGCGCCATGGATGGGGTGGGGCACAACCGATCCCCATCTGGAGGCGGGAGAGTAGAACGCTGTGCGGCTGCACACAGGGGTCGGTGCTACTGCGGCATGGGTCTATGTAGGGCTGTCAACGAGCCGAGCTCGAGCGAGCTCGTCTGTCTAGGCTCGAGCTCGATACAAGCTCGAGCCGAGCCTATAAAATATTCAAGTTTTCCGACCGGCTCGGCTCGAGCTCAATCAAGCTCGAAGCTCGACTACCGAGCTTGAATTTTAAGTAAAACAATATACTACCTCCATTTTTTAATAGATGACGCCGTTGACTTTTTCTTATATGTTTGACCATTCGTCTTATTCAAAAGTTTTATGCAAATGTATAAGATATAAATTACACTTAAAGAACTATGAGTGATAAAACAACCCATAACAAAATAAATTATAATTATGTAAATTTTTTGAATAAGACGAATGGTCAAACATGTGAGAAAAAGTCAATGGCGTCATCTATTAAAAAACGGAGGGAGTATATTTTAAAGATAATCTTTAAAAAACAATTAATTTCTAGTTCATAATATTGATAGAAGAGAAAAAAGAATAAAATAAATATATGATGTCAACATAAGACATACAAATAACATATTTGATCTCTTAATTTATTAAATAACAACAAAAATCATATATTACTAGGCTCGTTGGAAGCTCGAGCTCGGCTCGACAAAGCTCACGAGTTTGGAGAGGCTCGGGCTCGGCTCGTCTGGAGCTCAAGCGCGAGCTCGAATCGAGCCTAGGACAAGCCGAGCTCGAGCAAGCTCGCGAGCCTCGAGCTTTTCTGACAGCCCTAGGTCTATGGCAAAGAAAGAGAGAGGGTTAGTTTGACCCGACCAAGCCTTGCCGTCCAAGTTAGCAAACCACCTTAAAAGCATACTTGATTGCCAAATATGTCCGATATTAAGAGTCTAACGGTTGCGGATGTCTGGTTTTAGAGTTGGATGGTTAAAACTAAACTCGGACTGTAGTGGATGGCCAAAAATAGTCTTCTTCTTATTTTTAATAAAATAGGTACATTTAATAAATTATACTAAACAATAGAACAAAAATGTTGTACACATTATCGAATAAATTATAAGAAACCATTGAACAAAAATTTGTATACCTAAACAAATGATACAAACCAATGGAACAAACGTTTGTGCACATAGAACAAATCTATCTATCTATCTATTATATAATAAAAGTCCATTAAACTTTCTATAAACGCTCTCAAGCCGTCACGTGGTGCTCCTACAAACGCTCCTTGGCTGCCACGTGGCACATCTCACCATCAATTTTCATTTAATTAAATTGGTGGACCCATTAATTTATACCGTTAAATTAGATCTATATCTGCCATCGATTTTCACTCAAATTGGTCGATCCATTATTTTGTACGAACAAATCCTTAATATAACAACTTAAAAATAATTCGTAAATTTTCAATCGGCTTCGCGCATCGCCCCCAAATCCGGATCGCTTCCTTCGCCCTTCGTCCGTCTTGGGCTCTAGGTCTCGAGGAAGCTTTCTTGCTGCTGCCTAGACTTGGATAGGATTTTAAATCAAAGCCTCTACACAGATTTAATCGATGGGGGAAAATAAGCTACATGAGACCGGGATTGTACAAAGGTTTGAAAGAGGGATTGTACAAAGGTTTGACTTTCAGTAGCTGGCAATGAAATCCACTGGCAGCAGCATTCGATTTGGTGGTGGAGGTGAGGTTACTGTTTGCGTGGTCATCTGGAAGTAGAAGAAGACTGCTCATGGTTAGGTCGTCTAGCCACTAGGGATGCATGTCTAGCCAAAACATAAGTTCACGAGATTTGGAGTTAGGGTGGACAAAAAAATAAAATATTAAAGTAATTTACTCAAGCTTTCATCTTTTGCCCGGTACTCCCTCCGTAAAAAAAAAAAGACAAACCCTGGTTTCCGTGCCCAACGTTTGACCGTCCGTCTTATTTAAAAAAAATATAAAAAAAAATTAAAAAGACAAGTCACGCATAAAATATTAATCATGTTTTATCATCAAACAACAATAAAAATATGAATTATACAAAAATTTCATATAAGACGGACAGTCAAAGTTGGACACGTAAACCCAGGGTTTGCATTTTTTTTGGGACGGAGGGAGTAGCTTATAAGCCGATGTCACAATTTTAATCGTCTGTCACAATTTTTATTCCTGTCTAATGTGCCTTCACCTCACGTCATTTGTTTGCCATCTGATTTTTTTTATTTGTTATGCCTGTAGTCCACGAGGCGCTGCAAATTAGAGTCCACACGTCATCTGTTATCCACGTGTGACACAACTTAGTACTATCAAAAAAAGCAAAATATCTACAATATAACAATGAAATATATTACCCCACAAATATACGCATACAGTTGAACTAATTTATTGCCGATTTTCACTTAAGTTAATGATCCATTAATTCATCTATATGTGCCGTCGATTTTTAAATTAATGAACCCATCATTTTATACCATTGAATATTACTTAATACCTTTCTGATGTACATACTGTTAGCCGGGAGGAAAAAATATATATGCACATACGTACTACAAAGATAAAACCAAAATAAAACATAAGTACTTAGTACCATCTAAAAAAATCGATGGTCTTTAAAATAGAACTATCTAAAATATAAAGATGAAATATATTATTTCACAAATATTAGCATGCAGTAAAATTATATCGATAATATAAATATCAAACAAATCGCCTTTAAATGTTCTTCTTTTAAATTATTCTAAAATTATTTGTGATCTGGTTGTATTCTTTTAATTAAATGAACTATTGATGCTTATAAAATTATACTATAGTGCTAAGTACATCATGACATATGGGGCCGCATATAGTAATTAATCTCACAACATATTTTAGGGTGTCAAATATCGCTCGACAAATATACAACGCTAATTTAAATTTACATATTTAAAGAAATAAAAACAACATAAGTTGTGTCTTTCTCAAGTAGATATAATTTAATTTTAATTTGTTTAAGACTAAGATTCTCAAAGTATTTGTTGGGAATTTTTCAGAACTATTTGATTGGTGTTTGAGAGGTGGGCAGTATACATGGTACATATATGTGAAAAAAATATTATCAAAAATATTCCCACCACAGATCTTGCTATAATACAGCCCATCAACCCACCAATCCACAATGAAATATATTTTTTTTCTTTGCCAAATAGTTTTGACAACAAATGAATAATCAAGTAACATACTGAACACATTAACTCATGATATATTTTGTTATAGTTGAGGAATTCCAACATGTCAAGCATAATTGGTGGATGTATGTCATACACCCCACTAACATAGCTATAAGTATATATACTTCAACGAATAAGTTATTGTAAATAAGTTTGGGAAAATAAATACATTCTTTAAATCAGTAAATGTGTCTCATATGATTATCAATGGTAGATGTTGAAAACAAACAAGGTGCAAAACTGTAGATATTTATATAAGTATACTCCAATGAATTAGTTATTATAAATAAGTTTGGGAAATAAATTTGTAAAAACCTGCTCCACGATTTTTTACATTTTAGATCTATTTGCAAAAAAGTTTCAAAAGCGCACTCCAAAACCGCGCAACAAAGCCCATCTAACGAGCGGGCCCACTTAGACATTCCACCCCACTTACACTTTCGTCCTGGCTTTCTATAAAAGGGTTAACCCGGGAGTGATATGACTAGATGGAAGCCTTATAAGTTGACTGTACTCTTACTCAACAGAAAATATTGAAGTAATTGACTCAAGCTTCCATCTTTTGCCCTATACTTCCTCCGTCCCAAAAAAAAAAGAGAAACCCTGGTTTCCGTGTCCAACGTTTGACCGTCCGTCTTATTTAAAAATTATAAAAAAAATTAAAAAAATAAGTCACGCATAAAGTATTAATTATGTTTTATCATCTAACAACAATGAAAATACTAATTATAAAAAAATTTCATATAAGACGGACAGTCAAATATTGGCACGAAAACCCATGGTTTGCCTTTTTTTTTTTTTTTTGGGACGGAGGGAGTAGCTTATAAGCCGCTGTCAAAGTTTGAATCGTCCGTCATCTCAAGTTCGCATCACGTGCTCGATTTGTTTTATCCGTGTCCAACATGCTTCCACCTCACGTCATCCGTTTGCCATCTGACTTTTTTTTTATTTTTTATGCCGAGACACTACAAATTAGAGTCCATATGCCATCTCTTGTCCACGTGTGACACAACTTAGTTTTATCAAAGAAAGTGAAATATCTACAATATAAAGATGAAATATATTACCCCACAAATATACACATCAGTTGAACTAATTTTACTATATTCACAATATATATATATATATACTATATATATATATATATAAATATGTATATTATATATATGTATGTATATATATATATATATATGTATGTATGTATATATATATATATGTATGTATGTATGTATGTATATATATATATGTATATAATATATATATATAAATGTATATATGTAATATATATATATATATATATATATAACATACACCTGGATGAAACCAGGAGTACGTACACCTGGGTGTATAGAAGCATTTTCCTATATATATATATGTACACATAATATATATAGGAAAATGCTTCTATACACCCAGGTGTACGTACTCCTGGTTTCATCCACCGTCCGTTCGCAACGAGCAGAGATCGAGTCTGCTAGCAGATCCACATACCGCGACCCGTTTTGATTTTTGCGAGGAAAAAAATCATCGTAATATTTGTATCCCGCACATATCGGGAGCATACTGAATGCTCACATAAATATCTCGTTCTCGCGTAGTGCTAAACCGAACGGAAAATTAACAGACCGATCCGATATAAGGGCAATTGGAGGCGACGGCGAGGCGATACATCGGCAAGGGCGGCCGGCTTGGGCCACGGCGGCGATGCGATCCACCGCAAGGCCGCAAGGATGGCTCAGGCCACGGCGGCGAGTAGCGGACAACGACACAGCAGAAATCCATCATCGTCAAGCCCATGCAGCTCGTCCGCCTGCTGAAGTGCCAGCGGTGTGATTCCATCGACATGATCAGCTTTTGCACCACCATTATTTTGATATTCCCAAGGTGATTGATTCTGGTATGTCCATCCTGTTTTCTCTCGTTTTGTATTTCTTGCAGATTGATCAAGGATTCTCTCTTTCTTTTCTTGCAGATCGATCGAGGTATAAGCCAGCATGAAGGTCGCCAGCTGCGTCGTGATCCATCGGCGACTCGATCGTCATCAATGGCGGCGATTCGATCGTGATCGATGGCCACGGCCATGTTGCGTCGACAATGCAGGCGCGCAGCCCATCGGCAAAGCCGGAGGCGACGACCAATCCATTGGCTCACTGAAATCATACGGGAACGGAAAAAAGCGGCGCTGGAGACATCAGACAGCACAGCACCAAGCCACCAACCGAAGATCATGGCATCCAACGAATATATACATCAGATTATAGTAATCAACAGTATATATGTGCACATCAGCTCATGTATCGATCTGGTTGCCTGCATATACATCTCTCTTCTTAATTATACTCCATTGAATCTCTTCCTGATTATATACTACTACAAGATCAACTAATTTCATATTATTTGTCAGTATTACATATCTACTGTAAAAACTGCATATATATGCAACAGTTAGGAATTAATAAACCCAACGAGTATAGTCGAGTATGGCCAGTTTTAGAAATACATGCCGCTTTTCTGAATCTTTGAAAAAGCATGTTTTTTATACTACTGATACTTTTGCATATCAAATCATGAATGCAGCCAGTAGCCCAGTAGTCTGCACTGCTACAGTGTAAAATCAAAATAGATAACAAAGTATATACCGCTAGTAACTTAAAAAATATGTTAAAATACAGCATATACCGATACTAACTATAAAACCAGTATATACCGATACTAACTTAAAAAAAAAAAGATACCGACACTAGCTTAAAAAATAGCATATACTACTACTAACTGAAAATGTAGTATATACATGATCAGTATATACTACTATACTACTAACAAAAAAACAGTACATACTACTACTAACAAAAAAAAGGTATATACTCCTTCAATGAGTATACTTAAAAAATGAGATATATACTCCTCTGATGATTTTATAGTATATATAATACTTATTAACTAAAATAGCAGATAATACTTATATTAACTAAAAAAGGTATATACTTCCAAAACAAAAAAATAGTATATATCAAACAAAAAAAGTATATACTGACCAAATTAAAAATAGTATGTGCAGTATATATAAAAACTTAGTATGCCTATATCTACTGACCAAAAAAAACAGTATATACTCATTCAGTACGGACGTAATATATGCTGGAAAGAGAATTAAAAATTTGAAAGCTAATGCATACCAACGTTCTCGTTTGAATGTGCACCAAATCCGGTGTCAGCTGTGCACATGCATACGGTGATTTCAAATTAATAATTTCACTTTAATTTGGATGCTAATGGATCATCCATTAACAAAGGGGAGTACATACACCTGGGTATACAGAAGAGTCGTCTAGTGTATATATATATATATATATATGTAATATATATATATATATATATATGTATGTATGTATGTATGTATGTATATATGTGTATGTATGTATGTATGTATATATATGTATGTATGTATGTATGTATGTATATATGTGTATGTATGTATGTATGTATATATATGTATGTATGTATGTATGTATGTATATGTATGTATGTATGTATATATATGCCATCGAATTTTAAATTAATAGGCCCGTTATTTTATACCATTAAATATGTAATACCTTTGTCATGTATATATTATGTATATATTGTTCGTTGGAATAAAAAAATATGCACGTACGCACAACAAAGATAAAGCCAAAATAAAACATAAGTACTTAGTACCATCCCAAACAAATCAATGGTCTTTAAATAGAACTATCTAAAATATAAAGATAAAATATATTACTTCACAAATAATATACGCATGCAGTCTAAAATATAAAGATAAAATGTATTACTTCACAAATATACGTATGCAGTTAAACTAGATCTATAATATAAATATCATATATCAAATCAACCGTCTTTAAATGTTCATCTTTTAAATTATTTTAAAATTATATATATATTCTTTTAGTTAAATGAACTATTGATGTCTTATAAAATTGCACTATAGTGCCAAATACATCATGACACATGGGACTGCATATGGTAATCAATCTTATGAATTAAAAATAATTTGAAAACATATTTTAGGTGTCAAATATCGCTCGACAAATTTACAACGCTAACTTAATTAAATCTACATATGTAAAGAAATGGAAACAACGTAAGTTGTGTCTTTCTCAAGTAGACCAAATTTAATTTTAATCTGTTTTAGACTAAGATTCTCAAAGTAGTTTTTGGGAATTTTTCAGATCTATTTGATTGGTGTTTGACAGATGGGCAATATACATGGTACATAGATCTGAAAAAGTTATCAAGAAGTGTGGCAAACATTTTCCGGTTTTATATTATACATGTCCTAATAAGTGAGTCAAACATAGTCTATAATACATGCCCGCGCATTCGCGCGGGCCACCTTCTTAATTATAGAAATTGAATGCGCGGGCCACCTTCCTAATTATAGGAATTGACCAAACAAGAGACGTGTTGGCGAGATTTATATGCATCCACGTGGCTGCCGAGTCACATTCTCTATCAATATATGACGAACAGATCTCCTGCCGGCCGCTTCAATATAAAAAAGAAAGACATGTCATGGAGATAAGAAGATGTGTAATCAGAGATCTTAAATCCTCAATCGAAGGTCAACTAATAGAAGAGACTCAATACAAGATTGTGCAGGCAGTTACGTAACACAATTAAAAAAGAAAGGTGCATGTGCTTAATTAGTTGATTGGTCCTCCTTACGTGCATGACAAACGACCTTTGGTTTAACGTGTGGATGGATGAACGCAACTGGGTTTGTATCAGCTAATGGAATCGATGATACCGTTTCAAATTAAGAAGAAGAAAACAGCTGCGAACGAGCAAAGAAATTAATGTTGCATATTTTAGAAGCTGCTTCGCACGTACCGTCCTTCATTTTTCCCGTTCGTGAATGAATGAGTATATTTCTTTGCCCATTTGCATTACTGTTCTTAATTACGATGCTTTTAAATCGTCAGTAGCAGTATACGTGTGTATATCTTGGTTCACTACGCGTTCTGGTTCTAACGTGCACTGCGCTCCGTCACACCATGCATGCCTTCAGAGACTGATTCCAATACTTTTGAAACTTACTAGTTATCGTGCACGTGCAAGGCACGTTTTGACAATATATATTAGCAAAGGAAGAAGAATCTATGCAATCGTTTTTATGCAATGCACTCCATATAAATTCTTCTAGTATATTACATTTATATTACAAATTACAGCCTGAATTTTAAATGTAATAGGCTCATAAATACTAAAAAGATTTTATTCCATGTTGTAATCCATTTCAATATATTCATAAGAAATACTCCCTCCGTTTCAGGTTATAAGACGTTTTGACTTTGGTCAAAGTCAAACTGTTTTGAAAAGCTCTTAAATTATAATAACTATAAAGATATAGCATGTTTGCATGATGTTTAAATGTGATGATGGTTAGTGGATGATGATGTGGCATCTTGTTAATTAGTGAATTAGTGGATGATGATGTGGCATCTTGTTAATGAATGATGATGTGACATCTTTGCATGTCAGGCTTAGGGAGTTAGTGGGGGATAACTTTATAGTAAGATAGGATATGGTTAGTCATTAGGGAACTCTGTACTAACCAACGAGCTTTAAGGAAGGAGTTGAAAAAGTCCACTAACATCTCTATTTAAGGAAGGGGACGGAAGGACAGATGAACCTCGAGTGTTGTCACGTTGCCGGGCATCAATACGCAAGGCCAGTTATTGATAGCTAAGACGCAAATGGTAACTAAATCTTGCCATGTTTTCTTCATTGCTGCCTGCTCAGCTTGATGACTGATGAGTTTATGTTCTTTTGGTGTACTTCAGTCTCCCAGAAGGCAAATTAGTTTCTCGGTGGATACCAGCCATATGGGTGATGTCAGAGACTTGATTCGGAAGAGTTTCCCAGGTACGATCTATCTAGTCTCAGCAGAACTAGCATAATACACCTGCGCAACTGCATTGGATAGTTTACATTTCAAACTGAATTTGCTGGTAACTTGAAATATTGTTTAACTATACGATCTCAAATCCCACTGATCTGTGTGTTCAGCACGCAGCCAAACACAGGTGCAAAGGCTCACATAGGGTACATATCATAGGGTACAACTTTATTTCCTTGTTTTAAGATTATATTCCATAACTACAACTATTTTGACATTTAATACTGCAGAAGTACAAATTTTTTCACAGAACTATAACTACTTTCACAGCAACAAGTGTCAATATATAGAGTTGTAGTTCTATGGTATTAATTAAGTACAAAAAAGGTTCTGTCACATATGCCAACTAGTTGTAGTTATGTGACTTGATGTCAAAATAGTTGTTGTTCAGTGGAAACTTAATGCTCAGAAGATCTTGTTTTGCTTGTTCAGCATAATTAGAGCAAAATTGCATCTTAAAATAAAAATATACAACAGGATATGCAGAGGCTTCAACGTTTTGAGATGAGCTAATTAACAGTTTGTTTGGCAGCTGTACAAATGACCTCAAATGATAATTATCCTGATATGCCTGGGAAAACGATGGTGGAAGTGCGAGGGGATTTCTCACTTGTGGACCTCATCAAAGGTCTCGTCGACAAAAATACGGGTGTCTTTGTTGAGCATCTCGTACGTATCTATGGTATGTATATTTATTTTTCCCGATATATGCTTGGTCATAATCCTAGCATCTACTGTTTGATGTTACACAACATGTAACTTTGACGATAAAATTTTTGCACCAATGTATACTGACATGTTAAGTTAATTTGGCGATGAAGTTGCTGGTGCATGACTCCACATTATATGTAAATTTACATTCACAGGGAGTTATTTCAATGGATTATTTATCAAAAAGATATTTCTCTCCATGAACCGATAGTCAAATGGTATTGTTTTTCACTCACAGGGAAAATTTTGTTTCTGGTAGTGAATATCTTTTCTGTGATCGAGAAAAAGTGTGTGATTACTATAAATCAAGTGAAGAGTAAACACAAACTGCAAATACTTCATTCCTAGTGTATATTATGTAGGAGTATTATTGGTTTTTGAATACTCACTCTGTGCATTTTCCCTAAACAAGTCTGAGCAGGCTCTCCCTGTCGGACCATGGTCATCCCGGAGTGGTTCCTTCTCTTCGCGTCTCAATCGCAAACACGGGCTTACCATGGGAGACAACAAGTACCACTACTATGTTATATATCGATGTCAAATGGAATAATGTGTATGTAACATATAGATTACAAGGAAGTCTACGTAATTTCGGAGCGGCTTCACCTAATATCCAATAATGTTTGACTAAAGATATGTGTATCGACATTATAATAATGTTTATAATAATGTTAGAGCATGACTCGATGTAAGAGTTAATTAGCTCCAGCCCCATGGTATGTCCATCTTCTCTATATAGAAGTGTGTTATCTATAAAAGTTTGTACATGTCATCCATAGATGGCTTTAGAAATGGTTTTTTCAATAGTATAGCACACGTGTATATTAAATGAGTAGTCTACTGACTACCGAGTAAGATGTGTGCTATCTATAAAAGTCTGCCGTCTTCAACTATTGGCTTCTCAACTTTCAAGCTTACCGAAGCTACTCCTAAAGGTTGACATCGTTCGAGCTTTTGACTCCGTCTCTCATGGATAAGATCTTCCATTCGGAACTGCTACATTTCCTAGGTTTCCCTAGATGTTGGACGAATCGGATCTTCAACTCTTTTCTAGTTGGATAAATGGCTTGAAGGACTGTCCATTAAAGACATCGCACTAGACCATTAGTGAACCATCACAACTAGATGTCGCAACTCTCGAGATTTGTTCGTGATGGCCGCTTGTCATCGACGGGTGCGAGATATAAAAGGAGCCATCACAGTTAAAGTTTTGGCACAAAACCTGAGGCTATGGGATTGCCTTAGGCTATTCCCATCCCAATGACTAGGATGGTGTCCATAGCATTAAATAAGGTGCCACCTAGAATAAAAAATGATGTGGCAAGTGAATAAATGAGGAAAGAGAAGGAAACCATGTCTTGCATGAGACATGGTTTCTACACAACATTCAAGACATCATGTGTGATAATGAGCACTAAATTTAAGTATAGAATAGTAGTGTTTGCATTGGAAGAGTAGTGTCTAGTACTAGTTTCTTAATGATGTGGAGTTTATGGAAACCATGTCTAGTGTTTTGGGTTGGGAATAGCCTTACGGAGGTGTAGCTAAACCCAGCTGAGCCCAATGCACTGCTGAAGAAACCCTTTTTGGCCGGAGGGGCGAAATCAACAATAGTCCCGGAATGAGTTAAAACCGGGACTAAAGTTGATATGTTAAGAGCCGTTCAAGAACAATTGATGGGATTTGTCAACGAACAAATTATTGATCCCGCAGGAGAATTCTACTTGGGCTTAAATCAAAGCGCCGGTCCTTCAACTTCGAAGACGTAGTAGAATTCTAATATCCATAGCGTTGGTCCTTCTAGATTTGTAATATATATGTACATTTTTCATATATGTAAAAATTTACTTATGTGTAAATATAAATGTTGGTAATTATTATATATATGTAGATATATGTTTAGTCAAGTTCTATGTGTGTACTATTTGTATGATATAATATATGCATTATATACATACATGCACAATTTATATATATATATATTATGCATATATATGTATTTAAATATATATAATGCATATATATATAAAACTGTCAGCTGGCAGTAGGGAGCAGAAAGAAAAAGAAAAAAAATATGTTGGCCCCGGTTGGTGTTACTAAAGATGTGTGCCAGCCATGTGGCACACCCATCTTTTGTCCTGGTTGGTACCAAGATGGATCTTTATCCCCGGGGCTAAAGATCGCGATCTCTAGTCCTGGAAACATAGCCGTGGTTGTGTATCCGGGGCTAGAGGGGGGTTACCAACCGGGACTAATAAGCATTTATCCAGTAGTGATGGTTTTACATGAAAGTGGTCATCCTCTGGGGTCTACTCCACGAGTTGTACCTACAAGGCATTCTTCCATGGTCGAACCTATCTTGCAGGTGGGAAAATAATTTGGTAATCTTGGGCATCCCTTAAGTACAAATGCTTCTTTTGGTTGGTACTTCCTCCGTTTCACAATGTAAGTCATTCTAGCATTTTTCATATTCGTATTGATGTTGATGAATCTATATAGATATATATGTCTAGATTCATTAACATTAACATGAATTTGGAAAATGCTAGAATGACTTACATTGTGAAACGGAGGAAGTAGTATACAAGCCATGCTGGACCTCCTATCACCTTGTGCGCCATGAGTTGCAAAACCATGGGAACCATGCACTATTCTCACACAGGAACTTGAGGATAGTTGATCACCTCCTGGGTGCGTGTTTAAGCTCCTACTCCGTACAAGCTTCAAGTCATCAAACTCTTAAGCCGACCCCGGATAGGGATCTACCTAGTTGGTGGGTCACTTCCATGAAATTGATCGCAAAGGCGAGTCATAAGGGGTTCAACTCTTTGGTAATCCTGATAGTGTGGAAAATTTGGTTGCGACACAATGAAAAGATATTAAGAGGGAAGGTAAAGTTGGTGTCTAGCGTCATCCGAAGCATTACGGAGGAGACCCACTTCTGGATCATGTCAAGGATGATGGACCTGTCACTCTTCAGAGAGTCTAATGGATACTTTTCGTCTATGTTTTGTTGTAGGTTAACCTTTTTCTTTTGTACTCCCTCCGTATTTTAATGTATGACGCCGTTGACTTTTTAACAAACGTTTGACATTTCGTCTTATTCAAAAAATTTATGTAATTATCATTTATTTTATTGTGACTTGATTTATCATCAAATGTTCTTTAAGCATGACATAAGTATTTTTGAATTTGCATAAAAAATTTGAACAAGACGAATGGTCAAACGTTGGTTAAAAAGTCAACGGCGTCATACATTAAAATACGGAGGGAGTAATTACGTAAGACCCCCTAGTTTCTTGGTTTGAGGTCAGCCAGGTTCTAATAAACTTTCTCTTCTTCATAATAAATTTACTAACATAGTTCTAGAATGTACAGTGAAGTAATAATAAGCTAATAGCACCATTCTAATGTGTAAAATTTGAAAATAGTATGATCTCTCCTATTTGTGCAGGGCACTGACCACCACTCGTTCCGTTTGATCTTACGCTTCTCACGCATCCTAGGCGTGCAGGCGGATGTCGTTGTCTTGCTCGCACGTGTGCGGTAGACATCTGGGAGGAGTTGTTTTTTATGCTCTACGTGAAACATAGTGGGCCGAAATGGATGGGCCGAGGTTGTGAGCTCTGAGGGCCCAATTTTGATTGCCTTTTGGGGCCTGGCGTGCGGCGACGACAATTGCGGCCCGCCCCAACATCTTTTTTCCCGTGCTAGATATGGAGTCGTCACCGGAAGGTCTAATTCTGTGATGTGATGTTCATGTGTCTGCCTAAAAAAACTTTATTTTGGGTACGTAGCTAGTCTTATTGATCTGAGCACTGTTGTCCTGATCATGTTTTTTTTTTTTTTTTTATCATTTCTCTCTTCTCTTGTAACAATATTGCTCACCAAGTCAGGTGCAGGCCGGCAAAATCTCATGGCGAGGCTCGTGTTTTCTTGATGGGCAAAATATTAATTATTTTCTTTGAGGGTGTAACCCTGTTAAGCCAAATCAAATTAGTGGAAGAGATTGTAGTGTTTTTAAGTCTAAGGCATGTTTGGCTTTTTTTTTTTTGCCTTATATGTTTAGTTGCGTGTATGAATGTGCTTCTTACTACTCGCAAAAAAAAATGTGCTTCTTACTTAATTGTGTGTGTGAAATGTAGTCGCAACTCGCAAGACCATCAAAGGTATAAGGGGTGTGTTCTTTTTGTTAATTACCATGCTTCAGAGTTATGGAATCAGTCGATGGGAGTCGTCAAATCGCCAGCAATCGTGTTTTCGATGGAGTCGGATCAACTGAAGGGAATTTATCCAGAAGAGTCCGAGTTCAAGAAGGATGCGGCATGGCAGTTTATCTATTAATTAGGAATAGTTTGTTAGTTTCCTTTTATCTTTAGAAAAGTGTGTTTAGTGTCCGATAAGGACTTTATGTTTTCCTTTTATCTTTAGGATAGTTTCTTTCTTATCCGACAAGGACTTGTATCAACCTATGGGTATAAATATGTACACCCAGGGTCTATGTAATCTATCAATTTATCGATTAATACAACTACTCTCGGCACATCGCCACCCTCTTTACCGAGGTTTTTACTTATCATCCGACGGAACCTGGCACCTGACGCGGGGCTGCATCGGCTTTCGATCTCTGGCGAAGGGGTAAGTCCTACGTTCCGTCGGCCCAGGCAAATGTCTCATCTACATCAGCGTCGTTCAAGGCTGCATCAGTACATTCTATATTTGCCTACCTATTTATCATATGTCTCTGTTAATCTAGTCTTAGCATATCAATTTAGCTCTATCGGCTGCTTCTCGTTTTAGGGTTTTTGCCAGTATCGGCTAAATCGCGTTGCTAGATTAGATTAGCTTAGAAATCTACCACCGTGAAAACTCAGTCAACGGCTTGATTGTCTAGATATTATGTTTCTTTTCATACTTAGTGTTGCATCAGTTAAGTTTGATCTACTAAGTCGTGCTTAGAACCATAATCTCTAGCCTGCTTCTTGATTGCCAATAAGGGGTTTCAGCCGATGAGTTATCTGGACGTTACATCGGCTTACAAGGATTGCATACATATTGGATTTAGCCGATCGCAACAAAGGTTTTACTGTTTAATCTAATCTTGTGGATTTTATGACATCGGACCTCCAGCTGATGTATGCTTTAACCTTCAGATCAGTGCTTATTCTATCATATTGATAGTCGATTTGTTTCTATTGGTTTCTATTGTTGTTATATTCTATTATCATCAGCCGATTGCCTTCATATCATTATTTACATTGGACATATAGCCGATAGCTCAAAACCCTATCGCTATCGGCTGATATCGGCTATTGGCTGGAACTACTCCATCGGCTTGTCGGCCGATCGGCTATTTGATATACTGTTTACATATCCTGTCAGTTGCAGGGTCAAACTGACTGGCACGCCCGCATCTCAACCTTTGGACCTGCACTGGAGCTAAGCAGATCTCCCAGGCCAGTGTGTGTTTTTTTCGCATCAACAATCTGCACACACGTCATATACTAATTTATGATCTCAACTTAGAAAAATTGCCCTTGCCGTACCATTTTGGCTTTGGTTTGCACGCACTAGACAAGTTCATGTACTAAAACAAGCATTTTACATGTTTATGCACTAGATTGCACCCACCTGATAAGTTCGTGTATCGCTGAAGCAATTTACTCAAAGTACAATATGCCATCCTTTTGAAATGATAATAAACTGCCGTCAGTTTCAAGGGAAATTTTTCGGCCTCATTTTTTCGCTTATTCTTATCAGATATGATTTGAATTTCTAATCTTAAATTTGAAGTTGATTTTGAGTTTTTTTATAGAAGTTTATTTTTCAGTATTTTCTTTTATATCGCTAAGAACACGTATATAAAAGTTTTATTCATATTTTTTTTAAATATGCCATTTCGCTTATTCCCCGAATAAGCGAAACGATGAGGCCGCTCTATTCCTTCACTTTTAGGTCATGTTCAGTTAATCTTTAAGAGGTTGCAATTGTCACACATACTGTGGTGTGAAATTATTTCCCTTCCATTCCCTCCAAACATAACAAGGCCTTTTTGGGGGAAACATAACACATGGAAAAAATCCACCCCACCTAATGTTTTCACTTTTCAATCCTTTCACTAGCTTGCTGAACAATCATGGAAAGTTTCATGTGTTTTTCTCAATTCTTGAGTTTGCACATATATTTCCATAATATTCCTAAGGTTTTTTTTATTTCTATATTTTGAGAACCCTACGAACCGAACGAGCACTACTTTAAGTTTTTTTTTCCCTATTGTTGTTTGGTTTTCTTTCCATGCCTTCTCGCTAATAAGACAATTAAAAGGTACACTTAAATTGTTCTTAAAAGTCAAACTTTAAATTCAAGATTGTTTTGATTATAATCCAAAGAAGGGAATAATTTCATCACCCTCTTTTCAAACGAACAATCTCATCTCTTTCTTTAGATACATCCATGGCTACAATTAAAATATGTTAGGAAACGATCGGCAAATAAACGATAAAAATGATAGATCAATCACAGAAGACACGAGATTTAACGTGGAAAACCCTCCTTAAGTAAGAGAGAAAAAAACACGAGCGCCAGCCAGCAAAATATCTTCACTATATTGGGTGAGGTTATAACACCGAACGGCGGCTTACAAGAAGTATATATAAAGGTGAAACCCTAAAAGGATAACGATCCGAGCCTCCGCTTCGCTCCGTCCGATGTTGGTCTTTATACGTGTGTAAATGAATTTGGATCAGGCCGGCAAAATCTCATGGCGAGGCTCGTGTTTTCTTGATGGGCAAAATATTAATTATTTTCTTTGAGGGTGTAACCCTGTTAAGCCAAATCAAATTAGTGGAAGAGATTGTAGTGTTTTTAAGTCTAAGGCATGTTTGGCTTTTTTTTTTTTTTTGCCTTATATGTTTAGTTGCGTGTATCAATGTGCTTCTTACTACTCGCAAAAAAAAATGTGCTTCTTACTTAATTGTGTGTGTGAAATGTAGTCGCAACTCGCAAGACCATCAAAGGTATAAGGGGTGTGTTCTTTTTGTTAATTACCATGCTTCAGAGTTATGGAATCAGTCGATGGGAGTCGTCAAATCGCCAGCAATCGTGTTTTCGATGGAGTCGGATCAACTGAAGGGAATTTATCCAGAAGAGTCCGAGTTCAAGAAAGATGCGGCATGGCAGTTTATCTATTAATTAGGAATAGTTTGTTAGTTTCCTTTTATCTTTAGAAAAGTGTGTTTAGTGTCCGATAAGGACTTTATGTTTTCCTTTTATCTTTAGGATAGTTTCTTTCTTATCCGACAAGGACTTGTATCAACCCATGGGTATAAATATGTACACCCAGGGTCTATGTAATCTATCAATTTATCGATAAATACAACTACTCTCGGCGCATCGCCACCCTCTTTACCGAGGTTTTTACTTATCATCCGACGGAACCTGGCACCTGACGCGGGGCTGCATCGGCTTTAGATCTCTGGCGAAGGGGTAAGTCCTACGTTCCGTCGGCCCAGGCAATTGTATCGTTTACATCGGTGTCGTTCAAGACTGCATCAGTACATTCGACCTCTTGGATTGCTCTGGTTTGGATGGTATATTTGCCTACCTATTTATCATATGTCTCTGTTAATCTAGTCTTAGCATATCAATTTAGCTCTATCGGCTGCTTCTCGTTTTAGGGTTTTTGCCAGTATCGGCTAAATCGCGTTGCTAGATTAGATTAGCTTAGACATCTACCACCCTGAAAACTCAATCAACGGCTTGATTGTCTAGATATTATGTTTCTTTTCATACTTAGTGTTGCATCAGTTAAGTTTGATCTACTAAGTCGTGCTTAGAACCATAATCTCTAGCCTGCTTCTTGACTGCCAATAAGGGTTTCATCGGGGTTTCAGCCGGTGAGTTATCTGGACGTTGCATCGGCTCATAAGGATTGCATATACATATAAGTTGGATTTAGCCGATGAC
>CM020179.1:37626880-37639202 GCA_009805545.1 Oryza longistaminata | reverse complement strand
TACGTTTGGTTTTCTTTCCATGCCTTCTCGCTAATAAGACAATTAAAAGGTACACTTAAATTGTTCTTAAAAGTCAAACTTTAAATTCAAGATTGTTTTGATTATAATCCAAAGAAGGGAATAATTTCATCACCCTCTTTTCAAACGAACAATCTCATCTCTTTCTTTAGATACATCCATGGCTACAATTAAAATTTATGTATAGCGATCGGCAAATAAACGATAAAAATGATAGATCAATCACAGAAGACACGAGATTTAACTTAAACCCTCCTTAAGTAGGAGAGAAAAAACACGAGCGCCAGCCAGCAAAATATCTTCACTATATTGGTGGAGGTTATAACACCGAACGGCGGCTTACAAGAAGTATAATAAAGGTGAAACCCTAAAAGGATAACGATCCGACCTCCGCCTTCGCTCCGTCCGATGTTGGTCTTTATACGTGTGTAAATGAATTTGGATCGCAACTCAATAAAAAATAGACTAGGTTGGCAATTGAAAACTTGTAAATATCTGACTTTCATGTAGCATTGATCATTGCTTTGTCCATTTGAAGATCACACCAGTAGAGTGTCTTTTTTATGATATATTCTTGCCCCTCGATTTCTTTTAGCCTGTCTTTTTGAAGAAAGAAACTTGACCAATGACCATCGACTCAAAGTCTTGGAATCTAATCCTACATTGGTGTGAGTAGAGTGGACCACAAATAGGAATCTCTTCTTTCTATAAAGCTAAAGCCCAACACACTTCTAAGAGCAAGTTCAATAGTATAGCCAACTACTAGCTCCAATTCATCTATAGCCAATCTAATAGCTTATTCATACAATAGTTACATACTACACTATTAATACCTAGTCCACCTGTCATAGACACACTGTGTCTTGGAGTCCGTGCTACAGCTGGCTACAATCTGTAGCCCGCTGCTCTTCTCTCTCTTGATTTATCTCCTTAAAATATGTTTGCAGCTGGCTTATAGCCTGCTATTGTACCTGCTCTAAAGCTCAACAAGCAAGCATAGTATTTATTAGCACTACTAAGACCTACATGCAAGCATGCCACATCACCCAATTAAGCTCAAAAAACTCAACATGCAAACACATAGTATTATATCTACAATTTATTTTATTCTAAAACTAAACATACATATGCTAAATTATCATTCTAAATCATTTTCATAATATTTTAATCCAAATCATTCATCATTTCTCTATTATCTAGTATAATTCTCCGCAGCAAAGCGCGGGGCATCATCTAGTAGTTAAAATAGCCAATCAATGAGCATGTATAAGAGAGATTATGTGAGACCATGCATGAGTTTGTTTGTTTATTTAGGAGTAGCCGCAAAATCTATAAATGATAAAATAAATAAACAATATGTGCGTCTGTGTTGTGTGTTCATAATGTTCATAAGTAACTGTAAAATCAATTGATTCGTTAATAAATGAAACAATATTTGTGAGTTTATGTTATTTATTTTGGAGTAGCCGTAAATTAAAATCATTCATTCATCAGAAATGATCAAAGAAACAATTCCAAGATGGGTAATGTTTATATGCTCTTGTGAGATATATGTGGTGTTTGAATCTCCTGAAGATGAAGATGAAGATTAAATGTTTCACGCAAAACGAGGTGGAATAGCGTGTGATTAATTGAGTTTTAATTATTACAAACTTGAAAATGGGTTAATCTAATATTTTTAGAACAACTTTCATATAGAAAGTTTTCGCACGAAACGCATCGTTTAGCAATTTGAAAAATGTGTCACTTTAATCCAAAATAATTAATCCACCCTTTCCAGGACATTTGACGGAGCCGTATTGTACGACAATTTTATTTGTTTACTGTGTTTCAAATCTTAGGATTTTTTTCTGAAAAACGTAAAAACACACCCATGTAGATATTTCGACATGCAAGTATTCCACCGACAAGTGGACATGCCTCTTTTCGGAGGAATGGAACAGCCCACCAACGTACGAAGATTCGGAATTCTTGGATGTTGGCATTATACTCACTTTGATACCCCCTCTAATTAAAAAGGATACATATTCTTCTTACTTTTTCAAATAGAAATGGACGCACTTTGGGACCAGTAAATTACTTTTTATTATTCCAGTGTGCTACAATTGATTATAAAACAATTCATAAAAAAATAATGATTTTTCTATACAGTTGACAATAGTTTAAAAGGAAATATGACGATATTTTTTACTATTGGATGTGTAACGAGATTCGTGCATATGGGAAATGGGCTAAGAATTCAAAGCACCATCTGGATGGTGCGATGTGGAGGCTGCTTTCACACATATCTCCCCCGCTAAGAGCATCATCAACAGATTATCTATATATTTTTTTAAAAGTTTGTTTTTAGGTTTCCTAAACTGAAAATAGAAAGTGAAAAAACTCCTCCCTCCAACAGATAGCCTAAATTCAATCCCTAAAACTTAATAGTGGGCCTTTCTGTTAAACTACAAATGAAAATTCCCTTTTTTTTCTTTCACGCGCAGAAAGATCGCTATCTCCCACACGCGGGAACGAAGGAGAGAGGCAGGATTGCGTGATTGGGAGCGACTTTCGTGCCCGCATATAAACGGAGCGAGGAACCGGGGGAAGGGAACTCCAAAACTCGGGTAGAAGAGTAGGGGATCTGTTGGAGCTGATTTTTGGACTAAAATCCCTCAAAATTAGTTTTGGGAATCATATAGGAAGACTGTTGGTGATGCTCTAAGCTATAACACTCTTATATGACTTATATTGATTATACTGATGTTTTCTGGAAAAAAATTTTCATAGATGTATAAGATAATCCAAAAATAATTATTGAAAGAGGGTAATATCTATACTATCTTGAAAAAATGCTAGTGGTAATGGTTATGCCACCCCGATCTATTTGACAAGTGGGAGCCATCATCTATCTTGTGGACTCATCATTGTTAATCAATAAAGTACTAGAGTAAGGAGCTCTATTTGCTTCATGCACAGTATACAACACAATCATACCATCGCTAATCAGAGCTTGAGTGTGATGATTTTGTTTTAATCAGCTCATCTAATATACTTAGAGCTCGCTGCAACGCACAGGTATTTTGCTAGTGGTATAAAAAAACACATTTCCACAACAATAGTCACACCATTTTTTATATAGAAGACTACACCTTTTTTTTAGACACAATACACATCATACGGATCCACCACCCAGCAACCATGGACAGACGCACAATCGAATTGAAATGTTCCTTATGAATTGGAAAGAAAATTTCATGGCAAACACTTGATATAACAAAATTTATCTAGACTCTTAAATTTTTTCTAGATCCTTCACTGCTTTGATATTCAGGTCAGATCGTACATTCTTATTGTACAGAGCGACATGTTCCTATGACCTGAGAAAGTATTATGTATATGAAATTATATGCTTCACATGTATATTTAGTGCTTCTTACCAAATTAGTTAGCACATGATGAATAGTATACTTAGCACCTCCTCCTTTTCAGGTTATAAAATGTTTTAACTTTGATCAAAATCAAATTGTTTTAAATTTAACTAAGTTTATAGACAAATATAATAATAACTAAATTAGTTTTATTAAATTAATAATTAATATATTTTAATGAATTTATCTTGTTTCAAAAATATTGCTATTTTTTCTTTTAATTTAGTCAAACTGGAACAAGATTTTTACTAAAGTTAAAAAACATCTCATGACTAAACGGGGGAGTAGAAGATTATAATAGGAATTAATTAAGCGAACGCGTCGCCGCCTACGCTGCTGCTGCGCTTCTCCATGCATCTCGTCGTTCGTCGGATGACGCCGACGGCGGCGGCGGCGAACTGCAGCCTGAGGCGGCCGCCCTCGCGGTCGCCCGCAGGAGATCCTTCCCTGGGATGACCACCTCCATCAGCACGAACCTCCCTCCGCGCGCACCGACCGGAAGCACACGCTCGGCTTCCCGCCGCGCCCGATCGACCGTATCGGCGGCGGGAACGACGCGCGGCCGATTCTCCTTCCTCCGGCGCCGAAGGCGTCGTCGCGCGCCACGGCTGCGCCGCCGACGTCGCGGCGCGTCGTCCACGTCCCCGCTGTCGACGACGCGCCGCTGCCGTCGCCGTCCTTGACCATGTCGTCGGCGTCCACGGTGCTCTCCGACCCGAGCCCCTCGGTGCAGAGCAGCAGCGACGTCGAGCTCTTGAGGCAGAAGCTCGCGCCTCCGCTTCACGGGGCGCCGCGCCGCTCGCGGCTTGGGCGCTTGAGGAGGGCGTCGAGCGACGAGTCATCCTTGCTCTTGTCGTTGTCGTTGTCGGCGGTGGCGGCGTCGGTGATGTCGAGCCATGACACGTGCGGCGGGCGGGGGCGGCAGGCGGCGGCGACGGCGAGGGGCGGGCGGCGGCGCGAGCGAGGGAGTCGAGGACGGGCGGCTTCTCCTGGAAGTGGAGCTCGCCGAAGATCTCGGTGAAGGACGCCGGGTCGACGAGCTTCTTGCGGTGGGTGTGGTTCCACGCCGACAGCGCCTCCAGCAGCGTCGGGTTCTCCGGCAACGGCTTCTCGAACAGCCGCTTCAGCGCGCCGCCGTCCGCCGCCATGCGTAGTCGCCGCCGGCCAACAAGGTGTTCTTGAGGAGTACGCGTACTAGTAGTAAACTTGCACTGCAAAAACTAAGCAAGAAAAGTGAGCATTTGTATTATATTTATACTAGACCACCACAAAAATTATCACCAAAAAAATCATGTCACTTAATTAGGCCATGTTGGCCATGTTTGAACTTTGAAGTAGGAAATTTCACACGAAATAGTTCAACTTTAGTATAATTTTTAAGAAATTTCCCCGTGTCTGTATTATCGAGGAAAAAAAACAGAGAGAATTGAAGTGATTGAAAAATGAGTGTGTGATGTACTTACCTCCAAATTAATGAGTTTAACTCTGGTAATTTTCTGTGCTATCCTTCAGAGTGAACAAGTTTGTGTATATATAGTGAGAGAAATCATCGAAAAGAATAAATATATAGTGATAGAAAAGGAGGGAGGCCAACCCAGAAAAGATGCAGCGGTTTCTGTGGTTGTGGGATGGAATATTTCTTTCTCACAAGTGGAGTTGATACTGTATGCAATTTGATGAGGCCTGTAATTTTGCATTATCAGTTCTGCATTCCTTCCAACGCTGCTCTGTCAGTCTGGCATGGATACCGAGTGTTTAGAAACTGCCAATATTCTTTCAACTGTAGATGATGCACTCGCCGATAATGAGATGTTCCGTGGTAATTTCATCAATCCTAACGTATGTTGGTCTGGTTTATTGGAGGTGCTCATAGAGCATCTACGTTCATTTTGTGTTTAGAATAAAAAATCTTAGGACTGAGAATTTTAGGAGCTCAATCTGTCATCCATGACATGCTCACATTATAGGACTGAGAATTTTTCAGGTACCTTAGATAGTACTAGCCTTGATTTGTGCCTGAAATATTTCGTCAGTGTTCTGGACTTCTGGTGATTTTTTATGTGTCCTTTGGTGTAGCCTGGACAGGCTACCGGTTAGGATAGAAATACAGATAAGATTTGGTCAGTGTTCCATTCTGTCTGCCCGAACAAATTCCGATTTCACCTGTTGCAAGAACTGGTCGGCAGGATGGTTTTCGTTCTCTGATCATCTGTGTACTTGTCAACGAGAACTAAGTAGTACATTATTTACCGACAGGGAATAAAGATGTGAGTGAGTGTGAGTGTCATAACAGCAAAGGGAGATTTCTACCATTTATAGCTGAGCAAGCAGAAAAGCAAGGTGAAAAAAATCTGTATTTCCTGACTACACCTATTTGTCTGAATTTTGTTTCTGAAACACACCTAGCTGTCTGGATGAAATAACAACTTGTTCTTCGCCACTTTTGTGGAAACCGAAAAATCTTGCAAAGGATTCAGGAAACGAAAAGGAATGAAGGAGAGGAGGTAGAATTCTTCCGTATCGATTGATTGGCAAAGCTCTTGCACTTTACTCTGTTTTATACAAAAAGGAATAAAATCTTTTTTGTGCAAAACTGAAAAAAAAATAATCTTGGAACAGATTCAGCAAATGAAAAAGAATGAAGGGGAGAAGATAGAATAAAGCTTTCTGATGCAATGAAAGGACATGTATACGATGGATGAGAGCTCAGTTCAGACACCTCAGTGTTGGAAAACTGTATTTTACCCTTAAACTTGTTCACCTTTTTCTTCCTTTTCAAAATATATACTCATGGGATGGATTGAACAAATGGAAAGGAGAAATAAAATGCAAGAACAAGCGGTTTTCAATGAATAAAAGTATAGACAATTAATCCGAAAGTTCTTTTCACTTCAAAAGGAACAGGAGCAGCTCTGAAAGTAACACATGATGTGAATTCACCGGAGTTGATACATTTCGTCAGAATAATTTGACCCGTAGTAATATAGGACAGGATTGGCCAATCCGAAACAATCAAAGAGCAACGAATAAGCACAGCATATAACATCCCTGAACTTCCATACACTTGGCAATAAAGAAATGTACTATGTACGAAGGAATCAAAATTTCTTTGTTGCATTCACAGACAACCTCATGTACTCACAGACAAGACAAAATAAGTTAGCCGTATCAAAATAACATGATCATGATCCAACAAGAAACAATAAGCATAACAAAATTGAAAAATGTGCAAGAACACCGAACTCGGTCTTAAGGAAACATTGGGTAATCGATTACATGACAATAAGGGGGGCAATAACAATTGATTTCATCTCCATGCTTCAATTCGTTCAATCTTGGAGTTTATCCGGCTTACAATGCTCGCGCCTTTTGATTTCTCAGCTGAGGAAGCGGCACTCATTCCAGACTGCCCTTTGCCCTTTCTCGTCCTCCTACTATTCAGGCTTCGGCTTCCCTTTCGTTGAAGCGAGTTCGCAGCTTCAGCACAGACAGGATCAGCAGTAGCAGGCGGATCAGTCAGAGAAGGTCGGGAGCAACTACTGGAGCCCTCTATGATCGTCTGAACTTCACTTGTCTGTGAGATGGAAGCAGCAGTTTTTCCTTGGACAGGATTAACCTCAATAGGATTGTAGCCGGTGCCATGTGCGGGACTGTTCAGAATGGGCTCCTCTTCAACGAAAGAGGGACGCCTGGATTCTTCCTCGAGGAGAGACTCAAGTGTGAGACAGGGTTTATGATGTCCACTTTCATCAGATGGGTCCTTATGGGGCAGAGATGTGTCCTCCAGATTGGACTCTTGTCTACCCTTGAGGGTCTTCTGTATTAGCATCTTGAGAAAATTCATCACTTGAACCGCATACATCAGTGCGGTCAATGGATCTGACATCTGCATTACATATGTGCATGGCAGTAAGCATCGACCGCACTTAAAATCACAAGTTTATTATTAGGACAGCGCATTACCTGAGTCATATTTGGTGCAAAAACCATAGCAATGTTGCGAGCATTCATCTTGTTTATCTGTTCTTCTTGGACAACATCAGCCATTAAATTAACTGCCCACTCAAGTAAAGCTGCTTCAGCTGGTGGAAGGCATTTGGCGACTCGAGCACAATCCTCTTCAGATTGGCATTGCATCACCTGTTCAGGTGGGATAGAATCCAGCACCCCACTCGGCAGTTCCCTAAACCAGGCCTGGCAGAAAAGGACAAGTAAGATGGAATGAGATCCCTATAGATTTGTTATTTTGTGTTATAAAATTATTTCACTTTATAGAATATGTGTGTTTCCTAGTTGACAATTCTCAGGGACACAAAACTAGTAACTTCCAATAAGTTGACTGCACCTCTTAACTGCTTCTATAAGCAAATCAAATTCACAACATAAACTTACTACATAGCACCCCAAAAAAAAAAAAAAAAACTTGAGGAAATATATCTGGTGTGAAAAAAGAGAGGGAGGAGAAGATTGAGTTCCCTTCAAAAGCGAAAGTGTGGGTTCTCTGGTAGCTGTTAATATGAAACTCTATAACTGAAGATGAACACATCTGCTAATTAATAAGTTCCCAAGTGAAGAACATGCAATGCCCTAACACAATATATGCGATAATGAAGATAATGCAGTCAACAGATTCACGTAAGATACATGACAGAAAGAGGCTTACTTTGATTAGACCTGACAAACAGTGAATATCAATGCCATCCGGCACAATTCCACTATTTAACTGATCTCTCACAAACTCTTCTTGGCTATTCTCTGCATTTATACGAAAAATACCTTCTGCCTGCAAATTACAAACAAGATAAGATTTCTGTCAAAATACAAACAAGATAAGAATTATTTGGTCAGAACAAAGCTACAAGCCAGTGATAAAAAAGATTTAACTATAAATGCTTAAAAATCACACCCGAAGACCGCCTTGTTCATAAAGACGTCTTTGCATCATCAAGAGAATCGTTGGTACACTGTTTCCTCTGGAATCGTAGGAACATTGCATTGATTCTGTTGAAACGCCAAAGACACTTGCACTGCATTTTAAGTTTTGATCAGCTGACAAATACCAACAGCTGGTGTAAACATGAACAGGAACTAAATTCTAGAGTATATTTCTCAAAAGTACAGTGTCATTGCCAAACACATACATCTTGCAAAAGTAGGATAACATGATACCACCATATGAAAAGGAAAGCACATCGCCATCAGCATCAAAGATTTTTTTTTTCCTTTCTTTCTTTTTTTTTTGAATCAATTCAAGCATATTGTAATTTGTAATGAACCGTCTTTTAACTGTTCGGGTGGTGCAAAGGAACACTTTGAATTCTTACAAAAGTTATACCAGGATTCCTGCAAATCTTTGCATGATTAAAAGCATGGCATCAGTATAAATATGTGAACAAAATTCACATTATTATTTTGGTTCTGAAATAAATATACTGGTTTGCTAAATGCTAACTCAGATGCTCAAATTGTCCTGGGAAATTATGTTTTATTGTAATTTCAGAAACTTTACTCATTACAGAAGTTATCAAACTGTTGACTGACCACAACTCATATGCTGCAGTTTCATTTATCATATAGCAGCAAACATTCAGTTTGAAGATGCATTATAGGTGTATGTGCCACTTTATCTTCTTTTGGAGGCACCGTGCTCCCAGAGTCCCATCCTTCTATAAAGTAGAAACTGATAACCGTTTTTATCTATTCTTTATAGATAACCTAAAACTAATTACTCACATCCTGCAATTCCCGATATAAAATAATATACAATATGCGTATGCACTTTACTTAAGCCAGAAAGGAGCGCAACCCAGAAAACTTTTATTTTCAAGCTCCTAAAGTGTGATCCAAAATGAGTTTGACAATGACGAACAGTCCTGAACAATAAAGGCATCATCCGAAGCACTAGATGCAATGCTCTGACATAAGGTAGAAATTTTTGAATGGAAGATATAAGGTAATAATAGTTGATAAATAGTATTTTTGCATAGCAAGCATAAGCATTTGCATGAAAAAAAAGCCAATAGGTGATATAGCTGAGATAATATAAATACTGCAATAACTTCACAAAAGGCATGCTTCTTTTTTTTTTATTCTGAGAACCCATATATTATAACACATGATATTGAAGATTCTTTTGGTTTCTTACAAGTAAAAACAGGATTGGTATTTAGAGGACCATGAATGAAATACTACTGCTGCAAAAGACCAGAATTAAGCAAGTGAACAAAATAGCTATTGTTACCCAAATGCAGAATATCAAAATAGTTCAAATGTATGACCGTCTTGTTTCTGTATCAAATATTCAAATTTATAGGCAATCATGATTTCCGTAAATGTACGCTTCAAATTATAGCCAGTCCTCATTATACAGACCTCATCAGGCTCATATGGAAGCAAAATCCATTTGCCGAATCATAAAAAGGTGACCAGCATAATTATATGACGTAAGACACTACAGCAAAATTATGCGGCGATATCAAACACCAGAGCAAGAGAGACATGATTGACTAATTATTAATCAATGAAACATGAAGAAAATGCAATGCCAACAATTTCTGCAGACTGGTGGTCCGAAGCCTACTCATCATGAGAATATACAGTTCAAATCCAGGTGAGGTTACAAAGTTTAAACACAACAGAACTGAAATTCACATTATTCAAGAGGAATCTAATACCACCTTGTAGAAAACAACGGGATAAAAAACTGCTTTTATATGAAATTTCAAACCAACCCATCCTAGAGGTTGCAATGCGAACAGATGTGCTATACCAAAACACTGAACTTCAACAACCAACAGTTCTATTTTCTTATAACTGAGAAAAAAACAAAATTTCCTATAGCACTTCATATCAAAACACCTCCGAAATGCAAAGGGGAGTGAAACTGGATTCACATTCCCACAAAATTAGACTTCGAATTAAAACTGAAAATGAATGTTCAGAAACCATCGGATTCAGAACAACAACCACATTGTTCAGAGCTTCGAGCCGAATACCTCGCACTGGGAGCCCGGCGGGGAACCTCGGGCTCGAGCTCCACGGGGAGGCCGAGGAATCCATGGAACCTATCGAAGGTGACGTGCGCCACGTGCTGCACGTCCGTCGGCCACCCAATCTCCATCCCACACTCGCCGCCGCCGCCGCCGCCCTCCTGCACCGTCCTGCACCGGAGCAGCGACTTCCGCAGCAGCTCAAGTAGCAGCGCCAAGAACGACCACCTCTCCTCCTCCTCCTCCTCCTCTTGGAGTCCTGCAGGGCTCTCCTCCTCCCGGCTGCTTCTCCTTGGGAGCGAGACATCGCTGTCGCCATTGGCTAAATAGCGCAGGGTGGAGCTTGTGGGGGAAGCGAGGTTGGTCGGGCCACGGAGGAGCGCCACCTCCGTCGTCATTGCTTCCTCTTTATCTCTCTCTCTCGATGATTATTGCTACGAGCTCCGATCTGGCGCGGGTAGGGACGAATTCAGGAGGCGTTTCTTGGGTCGTGGTGGTGGGGAACTGGGGATACAGCGAGCGAATGATTGGGAGGAAGCTCTCGTAGTGGAGTTCTTGGGTGGATTGCAAATTTAGAATCTTCCCATCGGAGATTGGGATCGTTCTGGATGGGGATTGGTTGCAGCGTGGTCCAAATCCACGACGAAATGGAAGCAAAAAAAGGATTGGGGATTTTTGATTTTTAACTGGAAAAGATGGAAATTTTCGAGTGTTTGGTGGATAATGGATAGGATTTTTGTGGAGGTGGAGTTGGATTGAAGGGAGGGTTGGGTGATGAAACCATCATCATCATCATTGTCATCTCATTTCTTCTTCCTCCCCTTTTTTGGCCATGCAGATGCAGACATGGTGGATGGCCATGCTTCTCGCTTCCCGTTCACGCGTGCGCTGCGCTCCCTCCATGTCTCTCTATATTTAAGCGTGCCATCAGGAAAAGAAAAGAAAAAAGTCTACGCATTTCTAAATAAAATGTTTTTGGGTTTTGGATTGGATTCGTTGCTCCAAGTAGTACGGATTTTACTGTGAGAAAAATGAATTGTTGTCGAGTTCTTGTGAGCTGTTTCTTAAATGGATGACGTGATGTGCAGTACGGTTACAGGGATCAAAGCCAAAAAAAAAACAAGAGGACGAGGAGTGAACAGTGGAGTAGTTGCCTTCAAAATGTAATTGTGTTTGAAAGGGAGGATTAGCTCAAGTGGAGTAATTGCATCCCATGAAAAAGAACTCCTTTTTTGTTTCAGATGGATTTGGATCCCACTATTTTACTTGTTCTTTATCTAGGCTAAGATGATGCAAGGTTTAACAGTGATATGTTTGCACCAGACTTGATTTGATGGTGTAAGGTTTAATATTTGATATAGGCCGAGTTTAGTTTTAAATTTTTTTCTTTAAACTTTCAACTTTTCCATCACATCAAAACTCTCCTACACACACAAACTTTTAATTTTTCTATCACATCGTTTCAATTTCAACCAAACTTTTAATTTTGGCATGAACTAAACACACTCACAGCAGAAAAAAATTATAAGATTATAGCTAGAGTATGACTTTGAAAACAAGAAACCACCATTTACACTAGAGTGAAGTAATATTCAGTTCCATTGTTTACTCTTTAATATTCATAGTCATATTCAAAATTTAAATACTACAACTTAATTATAGAGTTGTCTTTTTATTTTTTATATCATAGTTTATTTATCATCATTGATTTTTTAAGTCCCTAACACACACACACACACACACACACACACACATACTTATAATATGCAGGGATATATTCAGCTAATCCTTTTTTGACTTGTTCTTTCTTTGTCCCCTGATGGAATGTTCACCATTTGGAAGGGAATTTCTTGTGTTTACATGGGCTTTTTCACCCCCTACTAATTAGGGCTAAGCTTCTGG
>CM020179.1:37585783-37626855 GCA_009805545.1 Oryza longistaminata | reverse complement strand
TGACAAAATTCACCCCTTCACCACTGCCACAGTTACTAGTATCCTTCATTCTAATTGTATGAGCCAAGACGAATTCATATTTAGTCGAAGGAATATATGTGGGTGCCAAATGAGTCATACTAATTATACAAATAGACAAATAGTATATGATTAGTGACAACATGAATAAGAAATAATGGTAATAAATATTCATAATTTTCATTAATTAAAATCTTGTTAAAACGTACTCCCTCCGTTTCAAAATGTTTGACACCGGTTGACTTTTTAAGCACATGTTTGACCGTTCGTCTTATAAAAAAAATATGAAATAAATGTAAACTATATTGTGTACATGAAAGTATATTTAACAATAAATCAAATGATATGAAAAAGAATAAATAATTACTTAAAATTTTTTGAATAAGACGAATGGTCAAAACACGTTACTAAAAAATGGTCAACGAGGTGTCAAACATTTGAAACGGAGGTGAGTACGAGTCTCAGGGCAGTTTGCTTTGTACACACATAAATGAGTCTATTGCATTGACTACATCAAAAAACTTATATATATATTCAAGGAAGAACTATCACGCATTGCTTGTGTTTTATTGATCGAGTGGCAAAAAAGCTACCAAGTGTTTTCTGATAGTTGTAATTTTATTATCTTTGAGAAAGTATGGGACGGTGTGAAATTTTGTAGTGTAAATTAGATTACTACCAGATTATTAGCAGCTACCTTAAAGGTACCTAAATTCGAGGTATACCGGAAAAAAATTTATCTCCATTATTATGTACTAGCTTGTTTAAATGAACCAATTAATCAGAGTAGTAATATTATACTTATATAGCTTATACTAATATAAATTCGCTAAAAAGGAAAACCGTGACGGTGCATGCTGTAAGGGTGTGCAGATTTACGACGGATTTTCCTGGCTGTCAACCGGAGGAAGCATCTCTGCAGAAGCGGCCATATCCCCCAAGACCCCGGCCGATAATTATACCGTTGGCAACTTAGAGGACAACAGACAGCTCCTCAATCGATGCTGTGACAATGTGCTCTGCCGCCGACGACGACTTGACTTGTTGATGCGAGTGGCGAGAACGTAAGATATCAGGTTGTTCTCTTCTCACCGATGGGATGACCTGCAAGCTCCCACCCTCCGTCTCCACGTCGATAAAACAAGGAAATGTCGATGTCCGTGCACTCGCAGCACGCGCCAGCTACGATCGATTTTTGCTTAGCCAGTCAATACAAGGGCCCAAACCCAATCTTGTATGCGACTTAGCTATGAATAGAGCTCCAACTTTCAAATTTTAGCTCGAGAAGTTTAGGTATAGAGTAAAGTTGTGGAAGTAAGCCTACCCAGCTCTACCTCTCTAGTTTATTTTAAGAGCTAGTGTTTCCACTCAGCCTCACTCTTATTTTATATGGAGCTGAAACACTATTCTATCTAGAGGCAATGGACTGAGATAAAAATTGTGTCAAGCAGCTAGGCCTCTATATATCGGCCGGCCAGCCCAGTATCAGCATGGATTTTGTGATTTATGTTAAGCTGCCTCTGATGGTGGATCGAGGCTACAAATGACAGTCAAATTATAGTTTAAGAAAACATGTACCAAATTTATAAACGTTATAATTGTGGGGTGGATGGGCGCTTAATATTATATATATATTTCAAAGGATATCTAAAAGATATATAATGATATACACCAAATTAAAAGCGTTAATGAGAATAATATAAATTTACAATATAGGGCTATAAATGTGAATATCGTGATTAGAGGGACTATATATTCATTTCACGTAGGATTTCAGAGTGGCAAAAATATGTAGTGCGTAATAATTTTCAGATAGGGGAGATTCTTTATTTGTGCATAATAAGGAGAAACTAATGATGTAGCATCCAAGATTTGCCTTTGTGGCTATATAAACACCTATCAAACCAAGGATAGCTAGGTAAACAACAATATACAGCTGCCCTTTCCTCTAAAAGATCTGCCTATCATTGACACTTCTTGGCAAGGATAATAGTAAGCTGTGGTGTTCTTGGCAGCTCTTATGGTGATGGCTATGCTTTCTCATCCTCTCATACAGCCCAAAGGTACACACAACATATATACATCTTCAATTTCTCATCACCAGCTGATATAACAGCTTAATTGAATTTTCTTCGTTTTTGCATGGCCAATGGCCAATGGATCGATGAATCAAAAATCAGGCATCTGATCATGGGTCAACCATGCATTCTGTACACAGTGGCATACGGAAACACAGGGATACATGCACATACCTACGAGCTGCAGCCCCGCAAGTTGTACGAGTCCTGCCAGGCAAATCATTAATGAAGGAGGCAAATTGCGACACGATTCTGATACAATGCTGCTGTGGAACTCGCCTTGCCCATGGAGTTGCACTGGCCATGTTACACAAATAAACTTTATTGATCGATCCCTAGCCTGCTCAAAGCCTCAATAAACCTGATAGGCGACTGTGTCATTCTCTTTTTAGTTTCCATAGAAATGAAAAAATAAATAAATAAAAACAGTCAAATTTGACGCGAGGATGCCTTCAAGATTCTGCAACCCGCTTATCCTTTATCTTCCCCCAAACTCCTTATCCCCACAGTAAACGTGGTTGTTTTCTTCGCACGATCCAAGTCCCCCGCCTTTTAGTGCGCCACCGTCTGACTCGCTGGCTGCGAGAGATGACTAGGCCCTCCTCCCCCTCTCCACCCCTCTCTCTTCCTCCATAAGTTCGGTAGCGGCATTCATTATTACTTTAATAGAAAATATATAAGAAAAGATAGCAAGTACGTAATAATATTCCAAATCTTTATATATTTTAAAAGACGTCTTTTATTACCAGTTTCATGAAGCGAACTATTCTAATATAATTATTAAACGATCAAAGTTAAAACCCTATGGGATTACATATTTATAAAAATTAACTCACTATAGAAACTAGAGACTAGAAAGTAATTAAGCAGCTGAACAATAAATCAGGAGGACGAACCAGGACTTTATATCTATTTGTTTGATAAGCTCGATTAGCAAGTATTAGTCAACGGAAGCACTGACAGCTCTGATAAATATGTCAAAGTTTTTTCCCCGCAAAAAAAAAAAAATGTCAAATGTTCACACCTACAACTAACGTGGGCTCGAATTATTGATGCGACCAATTTGAGCCAGCCGTAAGGTGGTACGTGTCCGGCCCAAAACATCAAATCTTTATAAAATAAACAAGCTAATAAATTCCTCAGCATAAATTGCAAGCGGATATGAGCTAAGATAATGTTTGCATATAATATATGTCATTAATGGTGTGTTTTGTACCCTATATGAACCACCGGCAACATTGAAGTCATAAAGTAGCTTATCAAAATCATCAGGAGAACAAAACACTATAGCCTGATCTTGTGATGCGCAATTCATTTCAAGAAAAATAACACAATGGCCCTCGGCTGCTTGGTTGGCTTTTGTGATCTTGCTGTTCGCTCTCTCATCCTGCAAAGCGGACGGTTAGATTTAATTTCCTCTCTACAATGTTTTGCACAAATTTAAAAACATTTGCTCAAATCTTAGATCCATGCAAATTTAAAGTTTGTAGATATGTCTAAACCTACAATTGTTTAAAATATTTAATTTCCTCTAAAATATAAATAAAAATGATTTATTTAATATTACCAACATAATCACAGAATTTCTACAGTTTAGAAATTACCTACTTAAAAAAAAATAAATTAAGTTGTGCCCGAACAAGCCCAATATACAGAGTTGTGTCAAACAGATTGAGATTTTTATAGCCGAAGATTTTGAAGTTGTGGTTAGTTGTACAAATTTGTTTTTTCTTTAGTACCTACTGTAAGCATGGCATCACTAAGAAATTAATGATTGGTAGATGCGCCTTAACTTGTGGGTTACACCTTACAAAAAAAAAAATCATGGCATTTTATACAGAGTTGTTGCTTTATTTTGTAGGAGAGTACAGCATGTTGTGTTTCTAGGTGCGGGTCTCCGGGCATGCCAATGAGAATGTGTGGAGCCTACTGCCTTTGCAAAATACTAGTGGTAATTTAGGTAGAATGGAAAGGCGCCCTACTGCAATGAGCAAGGCGAAATGCTTGCTGCCAAAGCAAGATCGATTAGTCGTTGAATAAATCAATTATGCTACTTAAATCGTATTATTCTGTTGCAAGATGTTCTTGTAATACAAAGATGTGACTGATATAAATACTATCTATCTATTATATACTAAAAGTCTATTAAACTTCCTACAAACGCTCTCAAACCGCACATGGCATCCTACAAACGCTCTAACGCCACATGGCATTCTAATAAATAATAGAAATTCCTAGAAATTCTAAGAAAAAAAGCAAAACATCTGCCATCCTTTTCATTAAATCGGTGGACCCATTGTTTTCAACCGTCAGATTTATCTAAAAATATCTTCCACATCCACCTCCCCCTCCTCCACACGTAACTCTTTTCCCTTTGTAGTAGTCACATAAATAATATAACAATAATTTACGCATGCACAGGTGTACAATAGATTAGATTCAAATTTCATACTAAAGTAAATAATCCCTGCCCTCTCTTCTAATACTCATGTGTAATTGCAAGAGAGAAAATATAAAATATATTACTATTCATACGAGAGAAAATTATGTATGGATATATGCTGTACAGGCAGACTTATTATTGGAAAAAAAAAAGAAAAAACATGCACATGTACGTACATAAAAAAAAACTATTGATCATGTTCTCCTACAAATACTTCTAAACCGCCACGTGTACTCCTTAAACATTCCTAAACCGCCATTGTGCCATTCTAATTAACCGGTGGACCCACTATTTTAGATTTCAGCTATTAGATTTATAATTATAAATGGTGCGACCTGATTCTATACGTCATTAAGTACATTTCCATGTACGTGAACTCCTTTCGTGTACGCCCTCCCCTCTGTTACTTTTCTCTCTCCTAATTTTCTATGATTTCATGCTATTTTAGTTAGATGGAAATCATAATTTATAATAATATTTTAAAAAAAAAAACTAAATCACCGTCCTATTACCCACTTTTGTAGAAACGGACATTCCTTAGTGTTTCTAAGGCCGGTGTCCCCCTCCTTTTTTATAGTATTATTTAAATTTCAAAACTAGACCGAATATTTTTAAACCAATAAAATATTAAATTATTTATTTTTATTTATCAAATAGATTTTTAAACCTTCTGATTAATAAAATGCACTAAAATTAGAAATATTTTAAGTAGTTTAAATTAGAAATACAACACCAAAAGTATTTTTTAAATTTGATCTAAAGATAATTATCCTCCCACTCCCTGGCTATCGCATTCTCTCCTCTCCGAATGCAATTATCCACCTCTTCTATTTTTTTTCTAACTAAGCATAATATAAAACAGTCATAAATATTGTTTTATTTATAATTAAATTTCATTAAGCCTATTATTTTCTATATAAAAAGTTAAAAATATATCATTTGAAGGTAGATCACTAAATAAACATTGAAAAATAATTGAAAATATGTATTGTGTTATACAAATAATTGTATGTAACAAAAATCAATTAATGCCCCTCCACAGTGTTCGTAAGGTCACCAACCACGTAATCTAAAACAACCATAAGCATACTATATATGGAATACTCCTATGCCTTTTAAAATCAATTTGAAAACCATTATTTCTAACCATTAGATCTATCTTATATATAAAAAAAGCAAGCGTGCATTTCATGGTACAATTTCACATTTAAAAAAATTAGTATTGCGCAATTATATTCATCGTTATCGTATCATGGTTAGATTGCGTGGAGCCTCCTCACTCACTCTACATGAAAATGTTCACAGAAGGATCGCTCTCTTCAAACCACATCAAATCATATTAGCTATATAAACCCCATACATTACTGCGAGCTTCATGCCCACCCAATTCATCCTTAGATAAAACTATGCATAATATATATGCAACTTAAAAAAAAGAAAAACAAACTTACTTTACTTTAAGTGACATGTTTCTAATAAAGTAAGTCTACCTTCTTTTTCAAATTGATGAAGAAGTATTATAAATAATTGCTTATAATATTACTAAATATGATTAACAGGTTATAAAATTATAAAAAGCAATAATGCCACGAAAACAATTTATAGAGAGATCATGGGAGGTGTTCTCCGGTTAATATTTCACTTTTATAAGTATCTCAAACTTAACATACGACCACATTGCCCCGCGCGAATGCTGCGGGTACCTTCCTAGTTATTATATACTAAAAGTACATTGAAACTTCCTGCAAACGCTCTCAAGCCGCCATGGCCTTCTACAAACGCTCTTAGTCGCCACGTGGCATTCTATAATCTCACCGTCGATTTTCTTTTAAATCGTGGACCCATTAATTTTAACCATTAGATCTCCATCTTAAAAATAATATCTGGTGTCCCTACTTTTTTTAAAAATTACCATGTTTGCTCTACAATATAATAGAAAAAACAAGAGGAACACCTAGACAAGAGGTCTGATCGGGCAGCGAACGTTAGTATTATTTTTTTTTTCCTTTTTTTTCCGGCGGACATACAACGTACTCCACGTTAGTATTATTTTTTTCCTTTTTTTTTTTTGCAAAAAGTACTTTTCCTTTACACCTTCTGAAAACAGTACTACTACTACGCACATCGTACGTACACTAGGGGAGTTTAGGAGGTAGTGTTAATAGATATATAAAATCACATCTTACCGATTTAAGTGAAAATCCACATTTAGATTTTTTTCTTTTTCTTATAATTTTTAATAATTCTTTTAATTGAGAGATATGACATGTGGTGACCTACAAGCTTTTATATGAGTGTCACGTGACAGCTATTTTTTCTAAAATGTTTAAGGGACATATATAATAAAAGTTAATTAAACTTCCAATAAATACTCTCAAGCCGCCATATGGCCTTCTACAAACGCTCCTAAATCACCACGTGGTATTCTATAATCACACCGTCGATTTTCTTTTAAAATGGTGAACCCGTTAATTTTAACAATTAGATCTCCAACGCAAAGAAAATAAATTTGGTATCCCCACCACCAACACCTTACGTACATAAGGTAAAAAAAGGTAGTATATACTCCTTCCATCCTCCGAATCTCCCATCCTCTCATATTTTCTAGCTAACTTATCCTATTTTCTCATTAACACTCAATATATCAAAAAAATAATTCGGACATCTAAATGATCACGACTCTCAAGTTATAATTTTATACTCAGTTTTTGTCAATTGTTGTGTTATTTATAATTAAATATAAAATTCAAAATCCATATTACTCATATTTTGTTATTAAAAAATAGATCGTGCTGCCGTTCTAACTACAAATGTCAGGGCCTAATTGTACGCCCATAAACACTTCTAAGTTGATCTCGCCACGTAACACTCTAATAAATTAGAAAAATCTATAAGTATGACAAATGAAAATAAAACATCTAACCATCGCTTTCCACTTAAATGGATGGATCCACTATTTTATATGGTTAGATCTATCTTTAAAAGAAAATCCCAAAACCCCCTCCCGTTCCTCCCATTCCTCCGATTCCTCTCTCCCTACCATTCCTTCTCTGTTCTTTTTTTATCTCCATAGTAACTAAATCCAACATTATCTTTGTGATAAAAACAAACTCCCACAAATGGACTCCGCCTAACAAGTCTAACCAGTTTCCCCTGTGTCATATGCTTTTCTTCTCTTTCTCCTCAAGCTAGCACTTATAGAAACAATGTAAACTAGACTTTAAAATACTCATAAAATTTTAAATCGTATATTCATTTATGATATTTCTACACTATTATAATTTTCAATTAAATCAATAATTTAATATCTGTATTGACTTACATTGTGGACCACATCTATCCACCTTTAAGCCTCCAATAAATAAAATAGAATACTAAACTTTCTCATTAAAAAATTAAAATATATCACCTTATGTTTTTAATAAACGGTTAACCCATTATTTATACCATGATAGACATCTAATCACCTTCTTCCAACTCCTTCTATTTCAGATTATATGTCATTTTAAATTTTGTCAATGTGAAATTACTTGAATTAGTTTATAAAAAACATAGTAATATTTTCAACAGAAAACAATCATATTATAAAAACATATTCAATTTTGAATTCAATAAAAATAATTTGGTGTTGTAAATATTGATATATTTTTCCTCAACAGTGGAAGTAGTTAATTACTCTTAACATGCATATAGGGGCTATTTACTTATACTTGATCATAATCAGATGCACTTTTATAAATAAATGATCTTTTTAGGGATAAATAAACGTTCCTAAGATGATCATAATATCTAAATTATACATATGATATCTGATGTCACTAATAGATTAGAGAAAAAGCTTTTAATTATATCATTTTTTCATGTCATAACATGTACCTCGTCTAGGATCTATTTGTCATACACAACACATTGAAAACATTTAAGGGATACCTTTATCTCATCCCAAGTTGTATAGCCTTAACCCACTTATATTTCCATTCTAGATTGCAGAGATCAAAACATTTAAGAGATGCTTGATGGAATAGAAATCTATAAAAAAAATAACATTGTAAAAATAATTGAAGACTGAACTCTTTTTTTCTAAATTTAACATTTTTTTAAAAAAAATTGATACCCATCCTAAATAGCAATGTTTTAATATTTTTGGAGTACTGAAATAATGAAAATAACTAAAATTTTAAATAAAATATAATAGAAAAATTGAATTTTTCTGTATTATGTAGGAAACAAAATCTAACATAATTTCAGTTCAAAGTATACAACCCTAAACTACAACTTGGGAGCGATAAAAGTCTTATTTTCTAATATATTTTCTCATTGAGAAAAACATTTACCGCTAAACTGTAGTTTCATACTGCAATACTATATACACACAACTAAATCAATATTTCAACATATTCAGCTCATAATTATATGTAGTCATATTAGGCATATTTTTAATAGAAAATATCTTCAATTAATATATCCTAAAATTCATAAAAACATATATAGTATACAAAAGAAAAATTGTTACTCATAGTTTAGAAAGTGAAAAAATAAGATATGATAAATATTAAAAAAGAAATGCATTATGTAGAAGTGATATATGGTTTTAAGTAATTTTAGTTTAGAATTTATACGCTAGCGATGGTTACTAGCATTCAGAGAAACACCACACAAATTATTGAAAAATTAAACATGTTTATATAGAGTAATCATAAACATTCCTAATCAAATTTCTAACACAGTTAAATAAGATGCCCGCGCATATGCGCGGGCTACCTTCCTAGTTCACGTAATATTTGTAATATCGATCTAACACTCTTCCGGTCATAAATATTTGAAATTTAGAATATAAATTTGTCAAACTTTTAAACTTTGACCATTAATATCTTCTCTAATGCTTAGCGGATCAATATCGTTGATCAGGAACTTGTTCAGTACATTGCCATGATGAACCTCCAAAATATATATCTGATCTATAAACTTAGATATGTGGCCATCAATCTTGTGCAATCACATGTCAACGTTGGCTCTGAAGAACATGTAAAGATTTTTGTGTTCTTTGACTAACATACCAGGAATATCATCCCACACTGATGTGGTGTTATTTTTCTTAGCTTTACCCAACAAATTATATCATTTCCTAGAAGGTTTTCAGCTCCCATTGCAACAATGCAGGGGCATTCAAAAACAAGTTACAGTCACATGCCCACCTATAAAACCAACAAACAGAATATAGACTCGATAAACTAGTCGTAATCTTGCACTACAACGTGAATTGAATGGCCCTACTACAAGAGTAGCATTATTACATTGCAGTACTGAAGCAATTCATCTAACAAAACACCAGTGGCGAGGTTCGCAGCTCCGGAGATCATATGAATCCCCCCTAAATTGGAGTTCATCTCACAGGGGTAGTGACCACTCGATGGATTATGTTATAGGATTCAGGGCAGTGATGAGGTTTCCTCTTCAACATCCCTCCTCGGTTCCGCCTCTGAGCCTTCCCCTTCATCCTCCAAACTCTTATGAGTATCTTTGTCCACCTTTGGAGGTTGCCACTTGCGAATGCCGAGGTGGTACAGCAAGGCCCAGATATGGGTGATGAACTCGCCACCCTGCGCGAGGTGACGCATGTGCGCCTCCACATTGCCATACGGCGCAGCGTAGACCAACATCTGGACCCATACAAGCGCCAGCGCCTTCCAGGGGTCGGAGCAACACCCAACGCCATCACGGGGCGGCCTCTCACCAAGAAGCTGCATCCCCAGATCTGTGCCAATCAGGAAACTGTAGTTGCCTGTCATTGCCTCACGCGGAGCCATCTTCGCCTCCTCTGCAAATACATTGTACACACGCTTTGCATGCGCAGCCGGTCCAGGAAGTAGCTCTGGAGCTGAAACCACCAAGTAGGTGCAATACTTGGACAGAGCATTGGCGACACGGCGATTCTTCTCTCTTTCTCCTCCTCCTCCTCCTGTTGCTGCTTGTTTTTTGCTGTAACAAGGTGCTGCTGCTTTTCCGAAACAACCTGCTTCTGCTGCTGTGTCCTCCGTGCTCTGGTTCAACATGGCATCTTGCTTCTCCTGCTCTGCTAGTTCACAGTAGCATGTGGCAACATGCCACACCATTACACTGTGGGCATAAATGAAGCCAAATGAGGCAGTATTCAGGAACATGGCGTGCACGAACGAGTTTTTGTCCTCGACAATCATATAGGGAAGTTCGTCTATGTCCACTCCATTCTCACGCAACTCAGATAACCAATGGTGATCTATCATGTCACTCCTGATCTGGCCAAGAAAATCAGTAATGGACGCCCTTACGTCGTCGTCCAACCTAAACGCGACACCTTTGTTGGCGTCGCTACCCCACAAGTCCCAGAGCACGTGTCCAATGTACTGCAATCCATGCATCTGACGGCCACCCATGGAAGTTATGCTGTTGCCGAGGAACTTCCATTCTCTCCCCGCTTTACCAGCTAATGAACACTGGCCGAGCTTATCTTGCCAGAGGTACTTGTCAAACCAATTAGTCCTGGTAATTGCAAACCATTTCAATCTCATCCACCATGACCACTGTATACCAATTCCCTTCTTTTGGTTCCTGGCGCACTCGCACGCAAAGGCGAGTCTTGCCCAGTTTGAGGTCCAGCACCAAATCAAGTGCATCAATTGCAACAGAGCCAGGGAAACCAATATGACAAGAGTGATAAAAAGATCAGCTGTTGTGGTGTCCACGACAACGGTGGCACCAGAACCAAGAGATGTTGTACGACGACTAGTCATTGTCCTAGGAATGGCAACAGCTACCCCGACAAAACATATCCCAATGAATGAAGCTAATGCCCAAAAACTAGCAGCTTTTGCTTCATAGAAGTGAAGGAATGCGTTACCAGTGAAGAAGACCTCATAGAGAAAAGCCAACTCAACACCAATCACCTTCAAGGCCCACTTGTAGTCAATAATGTCCTCACTAAGATCAACCTTGTTGTCCACATGCTCGCTCAATCCAAGAATATACCGTTGCAACTGATGAGACAGACTGAAAGCAACGCACACATCAGAACATAACTGCAGCTCATCCTTTTCTTGGCATATCAAATCTATATCAGCCATATGAACTGTATTAGACAATGCCGGGCGCTCCGAACCATATACAAGATTTTCGAGATCAGGGGGGAAATCGACGATCATATTCTCTCGCTCCTCACCATAATCCCTACCGCGTGATAAAAAACGTGGTTCTTGTAAACCTACTGTTTTTGCTTCCATGTCTCGCATTCTGCTCTGTAGCACAAGCGCCAGTGACCTATGAAAGCCCTTGACGAAGGTGATGGCAGACAACATGCCGATGGCAATGTTACCAACATCAGTGGAGATGGTTGAGATGCTCATCAATAGAACATAAATGTTACAGCTTTTAATCATATGTATGGCTAGACTCAATATACTGGTTTTCATACCGTCACCCCTAAAATCTGACCGAACTGCCATATATATGTTCGATGCGAACATTTTCTTGCCCAGTGTTCAGTTGGTACGCCATCAGTACCCTTTTGGAGCCTACCAAACAGTGACATTGCATTCCAGCCGGCAGCACATGCTCTGCTGTGTTCCTAGTACTTTTCATGGAAACCTTGTGAATTGTGAACATCAATTCACAGTTCTATCCAAAACATCTGTGCTCTTGAATCTTGATAGTTACCTGACAGATTGTCAAGTTAATTTTCTATAGGAGTACTATTTTAAATGGTTCTACTCCTATTGAATAGCGATGATGTTCGAGACTGATTTCAATGCCACAAGTTGACATGTAGGCCATAATATCTCCACACGTGAATTCTTTTGCTTTGGATATGACATTATCTAATTAACTATGCTATATAGACTTATAATTTTTTGCTTTTTATCTCTTATACTAAGTAATATTTTAGCTAATCTAGAAAACATGTGCAAGTATGGAGTTTGAAATCACAAAATAAAACAAGTTACCTAGGAGGAAGCAGGTGAGACTTAAGGAAAACACCAAATTTGATTCCAAACTGATCCATCAACAAGAATAAAAGCTACTGCCTGCAGTTTTGTCCTTCTGATTTGCGTGGCATGGCCATGGTCAAATTTTGCAGGTGGGACTCAAGGATAAAGGCATAATTCAGTAAAAGGGTTCTTAGAACAAGTAATCAAGCACCTGCTCCATCATGATTAGTTTAGTGCCTGGATTAGCCATTGACGAGATGAAGTGATACATACTCAAAGCAGTCCATCCAGCATAATTAAGAAAACGCATAATCCAAGTTGAGAGAGGGACCTTTTCTTGATAAATTCCACTCTGAACATCAACTGGTTAAGCTAAACAAGGGCCTACCCGCCATGGCGTATTATTAGCACAACTTTTCTGATGTTACAACTAGAAGGTCAAATTGCAAGCGCATTTCTTCAGTTTTCATCTCGCCATTCGTTTTGTTTTGAATGATTTCATCCAAGCATTCACAATTTCAGTTCAGATCCATGCCATGCCATTCATCATCTGACAAAATGAGCATCTTCAGGCCAGAGACAAATTAAATATAATACACAATGTATGCATAGGACTGCAGTGAAACTGTGAAAGGCTATCCCATTATGCTGCAAAACTTGCAAATTAAGCTAATCAACAAGAGAAATGAAGAAAAACATAGGGTTCGTCTTCTGCACATCACGTGGTATGTTGCTTACCTGAAATTGGCAGCGGCTTGAACCCACAGCAAAAATGAGTTCTTGATTGTATTCAACACAGTCGACGAAGCAGCCAGCAAGAGGTGATGGAGTAGTAGTATGCTAGCTTGTCCAATTATTTGGCTAATTAAGATGCCAGCAAATTGTAGCTCATGCATTTAATCCTTGCCAAAGAAGCATCTACGAGTGACAATTAAGCTGAAAGAACATTCCTGCTGGTAGCCTGCAGGTATTGGCTAGCTAAAAAGTTAATCAAAAAGTTTGTGACCGCGCGCGAGTGTTCTGTTTGGCAGTTAAAGCTGCACGATAAAATGATCAATTGCTCAATGTTGTTAAGCTTGTTCAATTGAAATACTAGTACTCGACAGCACGACAGCAACATAATTCTCAATTATCTTATTTTCCTTTACAGATGATGCTTATTTGATTATTGCTTATTGGTAATTACTGTAAGTTTTCTTGAAGTAGACGCGACACGTTTCTGAATGGCATTCAGGCCATTACAATGATGCGATCCAGACCATGAAAATATCTGCTTTAGCTGTTCCAAGTAACTCGAGTCCCATCTGCAGGCGTGAGTTTCAACTCGATTCTTACAGAATTGAAGGTACAATATGTCAATATTGATGTGAGATTCAGTTGCTCAGATTTTTACAAGACGGTTTGTGTTTGTCTGAATTCGTGCACACACATGATCGATGTCAATCTGAACCCAAAAGGAATGTTCTAAAAAAAAAAGGAAACATTTCCAACACTACCATCTGACGCTGTGGTTTCTGAGACCAATTGGCAGGCATGCACAAGAGTAACACACACTTCCTGATCTTCTAGATGGTACCTAATTTTTTTTAAAAAAAAATTCTTCACTAATTTCTTACCTTTTACAAGTCAACTTTTCAACCATATAGCATTATTTAATTCATTGGTTAGTGTCCTGAAATAATTTTCATATATAAACTCAGTAAAGTTGAAAACCTGCAGGACTGCAGCTAGCTGGAATAAATATCCCGGCCCACAGTTTCATAGGCCACGGGCCCACGGCCCCATGGTAAGGATGCAAACGGGCCAGTAGCCCAGGACCCACCGATGGAGGCCCATGCTGCGGCCCAGCACACCGTGTCCGAGTCAAAGCAATGTCCGAGGCAGCCAGTGACCTGTAATTCCTCCATCTACTAGAAGCTGTCATGCGTTTGGCGTGTAGCTTAAGCCAAAAGGCGCGATTGCGTCAGCGCAAACCTTCGCAGCCTTGTCTTTTTCCCGCACTGTATTGGCCGGTCCGCGTGGCTTCTAGAAGCTTCTGGACCAAATGAAGGTCTTCTCTACTCCTTGGTATTGTAACACCTCAGGATTGGTGAAAGTAAGAGCAAGACGATTTTACATCTACTCCAGTATATCCATAGTTGAAAATCGTCATCAGGGAAGTAGCCAGCCATGTGGGTCCATATAAACCTTATCCGGCAACCTTACCTATGCTTGTTGAAGGTGATAAAAGATGAAGATTAAATATTTAAATATGAGTATGTAAAACGAGAAAATCATTAGTGCATGACTAGCTAGCTAAGTTTCACTTTCTTCGTTTTAAAATATTCAATCTAGAAAAAGATTTGATCCATCCTAAAACAACGAATATGAATATAATAACAGATTCACACATCCTAGGTACCAACATTTTAAGATAGATGGCGTAATTATTTCAAACTTAGAAAATAAATTTATCTAATATTTTTAAATAACTTCTATATATAAATTTTTTTAAACTGCTAAACGAAAATCAAGCTAGTAGTATAGTATTAATCCCTTCATCCAGTATATATCTTTATGTCACCAAAATAAAAAATTAATTCATCATGCATTTCATAAATATTAAAAACTATATACATGCATGCAACCAATAAACATTAAAATGGTTACTTAGGCTCCAGTTAACAATTTAATCTAGTATTGTAAAATGAATAGATAACCTCTTTATTTAAGTCTTGGATACATAAAGACTACAAATATGCCTACCTTATTTGAAAAAGGTAGAAAATAAAATATGTTTAAGACTTTTGGACAGAGAGAGTATAGCACAAGAAAGAGATAATAAAATAATATATATAGTTTGTTCTATAATTTGCCTTATGGTTAACGTAATATCCTCTGTTGTCATAAACATTTGATATTTCGGATAAGATTCGGTTAAATTCGCATAACTTTTATCTGTCGATGTTATACTGTAGTACGAGTCTCTCGATATGCCCAGTAATTAATAAATTAATATTTAGAGTAAATTTCAGAAAACTGCAACTTTAGTGACAAAACTATCAGTTTGCTGCAACATTAGCAACATGTTCCAGTTTGCTGTAACAATAGCGTAGGAAATTATCACAAAACTACAACTTTTACGTTATATGCTGCTACAGTTGTCACCTATATGCACTGTTAAAATTTTAAAATATTAATTACTGGGCATACCGAGAGATTACGATATTAATTCCCGATAAGTTTAACTTTTAAAACATTTAATTTATTTCTATAATAAATAGATGATTCATGATAATAATTCACTCAATTATTTAAATAAAAGTAGTTGAGCTTTTTGGAACAGGACAGAGAAATGCTCTGAAGCCGTACTAGCATGATGCAACAGATGAACCGACAACAGGCTTCTAAAACGGTGCTCCAACCTAGTTTCTTTAAAAGCAGGGCGGATGATTAAATTGATTAAACACCTAAACACGGCTACAACGCAGTTTCATCAGCCAACAAAGTTTCTTATAATTCGGCAGATAACGAGACGTGGGTACAACTTTCTGCAGACAAATCGATCGATAAAAGAGAGAGCATAGCACTACTCATGCTTTCAAACCCTGTATCTGCTGGTCAAGCAAAGCAAGCGTTTGCTTTTGCCGTAAACTTGCTTTTTTGCAGTGTGAACTCTTGCTCTCTGAATCTTCCACTCTGCTTTGTTCTTGCGGTCAATGCAGTGTTACCTTTGCAAATTCTTTCGGCGTCATCCCGATGTTGACATCAAGCTCAGGCTCAGGCGTTTTGGCTGAAATGCAAGTCTATCGCCTGCGTTGATTGGTAGAAATTGTAGTAGTAGTAGAAGCATGTGTGCCCTGGTCAAAAGATGGATGCTTACGATGAATTTTCCGCATTCATTTTTCCAAATGGAACCCTGAAGATGACAAAGGTATGATGATGAAACGGCCTTTTGCGATGAAATGTGATTGATTAATCAGAGCAAGAAAAACAGCATCACGATAGGTGATGCAGCTAAGAACTTTAGGAGTAAGCTGGTCACCAGCTTCGTTGGAACATTCTGCGATCTTCAGTAACCTGTTGCCAGTTAAGCTTAAGCCAGTAGTGATGTCGTCAGAGGCAGTGATCCTGCTTGATACCAGCTGGATTGCCTGGATTACTAGTAGCAGTAGCATACATGTGCATGGAAGTCAGAGTGTAGTATCAGCAGACGTGATGGGCAATCAACTGCACACAGCGAACGATCGCGATCAGAACAGTAAGCTAAAACTCTCTACAGAGCTTTTGCTTGCCTGTAAGATCAAGAAAGATATGGCGCTGACAGTGACAGTAATACAAACTACTACTGCTCATACTGCAATTGTTTGACCACCTGAAATTAAACCTGACGAGAACTTGCTCTGATCATAGCAAAGCAAGATTGTGATGATCAGCTTCATCAGCAGTAGAAGAGAGACAGTTTCTGAAAAGAGGAAGACGATGGCAGAGAAGGTTCGGTTTGAGGTTGCGGGGAAGCGGGAGCAGCACTGTAAAACGGAGCAAAGTGCAGAGTCCAAGGGTCAAAAAAGTCCGAAACCGCGGGATTTCGGGGTGGCTGGTCGGCTGCTGCATGCCTGCATCCCTGCACGACGGCACACGTATTAGCTTGGAAAACTGGGCAACAGCAGCTAGAAACGTCTCCCAAAACCTGTCGTTAGTCTCAAGGTAAACCAACTACCCGTATTATACTTGATGCTGTCTCCTTCCCTACCTCTTCAACTGAGCATGGTTCAATAGACCAGCTGCAAGTAGTAGTAGTACATATTTAGAAAAACACTGTTCATGGGTGGCTTGGCAGAGCGAGGGTCTATTTGGCAGAGATTTAACTCCTAAATTTAGATTCAAGAGTTGGATCTGGAGTGAGTTGTGGAGCAGACTAAACCTAGCTCTACTTCTCTGGTTTATTTTGTGAGAGAGCTCCACTCCTATTTTAGGTGGAGTTGAAATTGTTTAGCTGAGCTCTAGATTCATAACAGGTGGAGCTGGAGTTGGAGCTATGCCAAACAGGCTCTGAGTGTGATATGTCAAGTACTATTACTAATTTATCATGCTAAAGGCCCCTTTGATTCCGAGAAAAACATAGAAATTTTGGAGATTATAATCCTATAGGAAAAACTCCTATAAATGGCTTTGAATCAAATGATTGAATCCTATCCAATCTTGTGAAATTCCTATGAAATGGAAAATCCTATAGATATCTTGGATGAAACTTAGCAAGAGCTCAAGGCTCTTAGAAAATTTCTAATTTCTAATGAGTTTATCTCTCTCATCCAATTCCTATGTTTTTCCTACGGTCCAATTAAATTGTCATTCCTGTGTTTTACAATCATCTGTCTTACACTTCTATTCCTTTTAGCATTATGTGCTCTTTCTGTTCTTTCATTTTTTTTATTTCATTATTGCGATTCAAAGGAGCCCAAAAGAGCTAAAGGAGTGTCAGTTAAGGCGAACATTTGTTTGCTGAGAAGAAATCAAGGTAAAATATTAAATAATCTAACTTGATTTGTTGTAATATCTTATAAACACATGGTTTTACATGAATCAGTTTAAACCCTACAAAAATCACTCTTGGCCTCCTTTGCAAGGGATTTTCTTTACGAATTGTGTGGGAATTAAATTAAACCTATATAAAAGAATTCATACGTTTCTTTAGAGCAGGTACAATAACGGGCTATAAGCCAGCTGTAAATATATTTTAAGGAGATAAATGAGGAGAGAGAAGGACAGCAAGCTACAGATTTGTAGCCAGCTGTAGCACGGACTCTAAGACACAGTGTGTATGATAGATGGGACCAGTTATTAATAATGTAGTATGTAACTATTGTATGAATGAGCTATTAGATTGGCTATAGATAAATTGGAGCTAGCAGTTGGCTATACTATTGAACTTGCTCTTATAGGAGCCATGTAAACCAGGTTCACCTAAATCCCACCTTCCTTGTTTCAACTTTAAATCGTTTACTAAACCAAGAAATTACAAAAGACATACTCCTAGAAAATGACAAGTCAGCCTCTTGCAATCACACAACACATAGCCATCCATCCATCCAAAACCATACCAAACTTGCACAAACTCCTTTAAAACCACGCCACCCGCCGCCGACGACGAGACCCTTTCCCTCCGTTTCCACACACCTCTCTCTCTCTCTTCTTCTTCTCCGATGGCCTCCTCCGCGCGCGACCTCTCCGGCGACCCACCGGAGTCCACCCGGCTGCGGATCGGCGACGACATCGCCTGGTCGGACGTCGGCGGCGTCTACGACCGCGACGACTCGCTCAAGGAGAACACCAACCCCAAGTGCATCCTCAAGAACCACCTCCCCGGCGCCCACAACGGCGGGTCGCAGAGGTTCTCCGGCAACCTCAAGCCCACGGCGGCGCCCATCATCGGGATATCGGGGAAGCTCGGGCAGGGCGGCAAGAACCGCCACCACCCGCCGGCGATGTTCCCCAAGAAGGTGGCCGTCACGGGAGGCGGCGGCCGCAACCCCAAGGCGGCCGTCCCCGAAGCCCGAGCCGACGTGCCCAAGGTTGCATGAAGGGAAGGTAGAGCGCGCGCCGGGGCGGCGGGGGGGGATGGTCCCGCGCGGTGGCTGCTGCCCGGGCTCGGCGGCCTGTTCCGCCGGAGCCACTCGCGGAAGAAGAACGCCGTGGAGTGCGTCGACCAGTCCCGCCCCGCCGCCTCCATGGGCGTCGAGGCGGGGAGAGCCGAAGGAGGTCGAGGAGGCGACCGCCGGCGGCCGGCGGCGATGGCGCCGGGGTTGGGAGGGATGATGCGGTTCGCGTCGGGGAGGCGGGCGGCGGATTGGGCGGCCGAGATGGAGCGATGGACGCGTGGCGAGATCTGGGCCGTTGTAGTAGAGGACTATTTGGGTTTGGTACGAGTCTCTGTTGCTGTTAGTTGGTGCCAGTGCTTTCGGTGTAGTTGAGATGTGTACATACTGCAGTTAGGACACATTTTTTTGGACTCCTTCTCCATTTAATTTTGGTTTAATTTTTTTGGCTTGTTTTTGTCTGTTGAGATTTGAATAGTTTGTTGGATTGGAGTGTTGTATGAAAACTATCAGAAGATTTCATATTTGGATTGAGTACTAATTAGTTCCCATGATCTTCGATGTTGGTCCCGCTTGGCATAGCTTTTCTTTATTTTTTTTTCTAAAAAGACAAAGTTTTGAAATGTGCTTTTTAAAGTATTATCCTATGTAGACTTTTAATGGTCTCCTTAGCAATCGTGGAAAGAGGGTTGAGGAATGGAAGCAGGGAATAGAAAAACGTAACATTAATTTTAGGGCTTGTCCACTTCTTTTTTTTTAAAAAAAAATGGTAAGGTAAGATTGTGTCGTGTTTAGTTTGATAACTTACCAAATTTTAGCAAAAATTGTGAATGTAGAAAGTTCTGGAATTATATATAAAAAAATTAGTAGGATTGTGTTGGTAATGTTATGTCTAGTTTGAAAAGGTTGAAAACCAAAAAAGAAAAAGTAAACATGCCCTTAAAACCGAATTCAAAATTCAAATCAGCTCTAATTCTTAAGGAAAAAAAAGACTATGCTAGGCTAATGTTTGAATGAAAAACAAGTGCACATTGCTCGACTTTTAAAGCCTAATTCCAAGTAAGGATAAGCAACCATGTTTCCAAATCCTAAAATTAAATTCATATATACATATGTTACTATACTATAGATAAGGACCTATCTAAGCAACAGTACATGATTTTTTTTTTTCCAGAAACAAGAAAAAATCTCAAAAATTGAGATCCTTCAATTAATTTCAGGGCCTGTGCATGCAGCAAGCAGCCCAATGCAACCCAATGCAACCCATATAGTAATATATAATGGGCCAAGCCATTGGGCCTGGGGCTACTAGACCTTGAAGGAGATGGTGCTGTTGGGGGGTTGTAGAACTGCACGGTGCGGCCGTTGAGCGGCTGCGTGGGGCGCGCGCCGCGGCGGGAGCAGCGCGGTGATGAGGGCGACCTGCTCCTGGCTGATCTGCCTGATCTTGCCGAGCACGCTCCGACGACGTCCTCGGTGCACGGCGGCGCCGTCAGCGAGCCGGAGTAGCGGAAGTAGCTCCCCGTCCGCTTCTGCAGCGAGCGGAGGTGGACGAGGCCGAGGGCGACCGGTGGCGTTCCCTCGCCGAAGCTGCAGCCGTCGGCGGCGAGCTCGGCGAGCTTCCTCTTGAGCTGGAAGTGAAAGAGTCCGGGCGCGCGTACTTGTAGAGGATGGCGATGACGGCGAGGCTGCCGTCGGCGCGGCGTGCACCATCTGGAGCTCCAGCGGGTGCTCTCCCGTTGATGGTGTGCTCCGACGGGCGTGCCAGTGCACCCTCCTGAAGCTGTACACCTTGCCGTTCACCGTCACCGTCCCCACCTTGCCTGGCTCGAACGCCATCTGCATCACATCGCCATGGTTCGATATGCAAATCAATCAAGTCCCTGCTCCATTGGATAATGCAACAATGTACGAATTTTTTATTGCTTTTTTTTTCAACTTTTCTATTTTTTATTTAAAAATAAACCCTTCTAAACTTATTTTTAAAATCTGAACTTTTGGTCACGCTATCCTGTCTACTGTGGCAAAATAACATTATCACGTCACCCACAGAGAGAGTGAATTTTTTGTTCTGCAAGTAAACCTGGCAGAACAACGCTGTCACGCTATATATTCACACGCCGTGTAGTTGTTTTGCCACGCTAGTCCGTGGTCAGAAGGTTCAGATATTGAAAACATGTATTAGAAACGTTTATTTTTAGAATTAAAAATGAAACAAATTCAAAAAATTCAAAGATTCCATGTAGGTAGGTTTAGGTGGCTTGCCAAGATTTCCTTGCCGTTGTTGACGAGGGTGCCATCGGCGGCGGTGTAGGTGCGGTTGAGGGAGTCGAGGTTGGGGTTGGAGATGGCCTGCTTGGTGACGATGTCGTGGGCGACTGCTTCTTGCCGTCGCCGCACAGCTTGTACGCCGGGCTCAGCTTCCCCCAGTTCTCCGGCCCCAGCTTGCTCCCGCCGCGTACCCGTAGTCCGCCGGGTACCCGTAGTCCGCCGCACCCGCCGTCATCTTCGCGGCCGCTCACGTCTGCCACCGCCACATTCTCGCAGAGATATATCAAACCGATCGACCGGAAGAAGATACTATACAGACATGCACGCACGTACATGAGAGGAGCGACAACGCGGCGACGAGGAAGAAGACGATGGAGGCTGCATGGGAGGACACCATTGCTGCTAATTAATCTGAAGCTCTTTTCCGGACATGTATGTAAATCCCATTCTCCTCCAATCTCCGCGTGAACGTAAGCTGATATATGGCCATGGGTGAGTGGACAGGGGAGAAGCTGGGATTGGAGGACGGCAAGCCTGCGGCGCGGCGGAGATTGGGGGTGAAGAATTTAGCCATGCCAAGAATAGTGCTAGCGATCTGTGATCATGTGGGAAGGGCTAAACCAGATAGGAGCCACCAAAAAATTAAACTGTCTCTAACACAGGCAATTACCAACCAACACATGCAATTATCAAATCAAACCAACAAAATGCGAGGAATGGCAGATCCGGATCGTCTGACTTACTGAAGTACGTAACTTCACGCCTTCACGGGCGTGCAGTTCTACCATACCAAGGTCCATTTCCATCCTACAGCTCCTGCTTGCTCTCTCTTGCACAGGCCCATTGGGCCTCCGCCGATCAGCGATTTTTTTTTGTGGTGTCTACCGCTCAAGAAGTGAAGATGAAAGCTAGGCTCCTAGTTCCTAGTTTTGAATTGAGAGGATACACCTTTCCATTTGATTCACATAAACTTCTGATTAAATTTGCAATATAACATTAAAAATTTGATTTAGCATCATTTACCGTCAATAGAATTGCATCATATATAATATATGGTCCCCCAAAAGAAAAGGTAGTGTTTTGGTTCATATTTATCAATAACACCCTAAATCGTCTTATTGTGGAGTATGGGTGTTAATAGCTAGAGCCCATAGATTATAATGGTAATAAGCTATAGTCGAATAAGATAATTGGTTACTGATTCCTATAGTAATTACGCATAGTATCTCACTTATCTTCTGGTAATAATTATAGACCAAAAAAGCCAATAAAAAAACTAAAGGTAACATGTTTAGGGTTGGCACAATGTTTATTATTAAAAACTCTCTTCTCCTGGTTTGATCATCATATTTACAAATGGCACCAAGACCAAGGTAAGAAAATATCATTCATTCTAAAGTTAAACCTCATTTTGATCAAGGTGTTGTTTTAGGCATGCTTGTGGGCATGCAATGATGTTATTTACTCATGTATGCACAGATAAACAAACAAACATGTTATGATAGTATTTACTTCTGCTGATATAAACACTGGTGGAGAAATCATTTTTGGTTGGTCAGCCAAAATCCACACTAGTCTCGGTTGCAATAAAATCGGGACTAAAGATCTGGTTCAAAAGGTTAGAGCTACTTTTTTATCTTTAGTCCCGGTTGGTGTTGTCAACCGGGACTAATGATCTATTTTTAGTCCGGTTGGTAACACCAACCGGAAAAAAAGATCCCTATTATCTTTAGTCCTGGTTGGTAATACACCGGGACTAAAGATCTATTTTAGTCCCGGTTGGTGCCTAAACCGGAACAAAAGATCGGCATGCGCACATTGTGGCGGAGAGGATGAGGCGTGCACAGATTGAGGAGTTAATAAATTCTATTCTTATATCTTCCTAACCTTATCTCTTCCCTCCCGTCTCTTCTCCGTTATATTCCTCCCCTCTCTTCCTCCTCCCATCTCTCCTCCTCCTCTCCCTGTTCTATTCCTCCCCTCTTTCGTCACGCGCGGGCGAAGGCGGAGGCGGCCTCGCGCCGCGGCGGCCAGCCGAGCGGCAGCGGCGGGCCCTTGCGCGGTGGTGCGGAGCGGATCCAGAGGGGAGGCGGCCGGGTGGCGGCCTCGTGCGGAGGGCCGCGCCCGCGCGGAGGCCGGTGCGGCGGCAGGTAGTGGAGGTCGGCGCTACCGTGGAATTTCTTTTTCTTTTTTTTCTCTTAATGTGCGATTCGCTCTGTGTTGATTGATACGATCTGTGTTGAATGTGTGATTTGATCTATGTTGTTGTTGTGAATGATTTGAGATAGAACTATTGTGTGAATGATTTGGGATGAACTATTGTTGTGAATGATTTGGATGAACTATATTGCTGTTGTGAATGTTTGATCTGAGATAATGTTTTGAATGATTTGTTGTGAATGTTTGATCTGAGATAATTTGGGCAAAAGAACAGTGAAAGAAGAGAGAAAGAAAAAAAAAAGAAAAAAAACCTCCAACCGGGACCACATCTTTAGTCCCGGTTGGTAACACCAACCGGGACTAAAGATCGATCTTTAGTCCCGGGTATTTGAACCGGGACTAAAGATAGCGATCTTAGTCCCGGATTGTTTACTCCCGGTTGGAAAACCGGGATAATAGGGGGGTTTCCAAGGAAGTAAAAATCGTTTCTCCACCAGTGAAACAAACGGATTATATGCAATGATGCCATTAATTTACTTCTGCATGAATAAACGAACAGAGACACCGGTTCGATGATAATCAATTTGCAAAAACCTCAAAAATCTTAGGGCTGGCCGGGATGATTAAATTGGAATGGATGGAGTATTACACCATGCTTGTCATGATAATGACCCCCCTACTAGTGCCATCTTCTAGATATGACCAGTTTTGGTTTTATGTATAGAGATCTGATTGAAGATCGTCAGGATCAGAACACTGTAGATCCGTCTTGTACCTCAAACAAGTCTTCTCCATACCCTTTCGGCCTACCAACTCGAAGAGATCTTTCTGCTGATAACAGAGTGTGATAGACACGGCCGGGGAGGTGCTACATATATAGGTGATGTTTGGATCCAGGACTTAACTTTAGTCCTGTCTTTAGACACTAATTAGAGTTTAAATATAGACTACTTACAAACTAATACATAAATGAAAGCTAATCACGAGACAATTTTTTAAGACTATTAATCCATAATTAGAGAATGTTTACTGTGCATCACATAGGCTAATCATGATTATTAGGCTCAATATTCGTCTCGCGAATTAGTCCAAGATTATGGATGGTTTTATTAATAGTCTACGTTTAATATTTATAATTAATATTCAAACATCCGATGTGATAGGGACTTAAAAGTTTTAGTCCCATCTAAACAGGGCATACACGCACACCGGACGAGACACAGCTTGCTTGTCTATCAGTAATCGGATGTGGGACCTAGCTAGCTAGCTTAGCTCGTAACGCCACGCACGCGCGATTAACGCGCTGCCGCTGCTAGCTGGGCCCGAGAGCGAGAGCGAGCGCGTACTACCGACGATGGACGACGACGATAGACAACGCAAGCATCCCATCATCGATCGATCCATCGTCGTCAGCCGCATCTTGTCGGTCTCTAGATCGACAGCGACGCACCCGCACGCGCATGTCGTCGTCGTCGTCGACTTCGCATGCGCGCGCCGCCGCGGCATTGCGGCGGCGCCGCCCCACTAGCTAGCTAGCAGCTACATCATCGATCGGCAGCCGCGGCCGCCGTATCCTCACGCTCGGCGCGGAGCCGATATGGAGATCGTCGTTGCAAATGCACTTGGCCTACAGCATCTCGATATACTCTCCTCCGTTTCTAAATATTTAACGCCATTAACTTTTTAACACATGTTAACCGTTCGTCTTATTTAAAAACTTTCATAAAATATGTAAAAGTATATGTATACTTATATAAATATATTTAACCATGCATGAATCAAATGATAATTTTTTTTATAAGATGACGGCATTTAGAAATGGGAGTACGTTTTTCCCACAAAAGGAATAATATAATTGGGAATGTTCAGATCAGAACCAGACAAGCTAGGTCGGTTCAGTCGGTCAATCTCCAGCACTGTCAAAAAGAGACGTACGGCGACAAGTTCAACGCGTCACTATAGCTAGCCAGTAGCCATATTACCCAAAACAGAGGGGGTTCTGGTAATTGCGTTACACTTGCACAGCCACGGCTAGCTACTAGTACTAACTTACGCACTCTGCTAGGCTAGGGCCAATTTGTGGTTGTTAGCTTGATTGTTTTAAGTTGTTGTGGAAACTAAAAACCTACTCTTAATACTAGTACTTTGTTTTATTGATTGAATTATGACGATGTAAAATTGCTCTCAACTTTTATATATAGTTCCCCGGTTGTTACCTCTAGGTTACCATGTCACTAGTTCATTTTCTGGATTAATCCGCACTACCAAATTCTTAAATAATGCGTGAGAATCTTAATTGTTTAGAGCATCTTCAATAGCATATTCAATTTACTATCCAAATATGCATTTAGCCAGCTTGCCGAAAATTTGGACAGTCAAATTTGCCTTTCACTCCAACAGCTTCTCTATTACAGTTTCTCCACTATACTAGTGGGTCCCACGTGTCAACCTCCCTAGTTATTTTTCACCCCTTCTTCTTCACCCTCCTCTCTCTTCTTCTTCTCCTCTCCTCTCATCTCGCCGGCCGAACCTGTGCGGCGGAGGGCGCATTGACGTCGGCAACGGTGGCGAGGAGGATACGACGAGGTTCTGCCACCGCTGAGATGCGGGAGAGAGAAGGGGAAATGGGAGCACGGAGACAAGAGGGAGGGAATTGGTCGAGACGGAGACAGAGGCGGCAACTGGAGCTCCAGACGGCAGATCCGGCGGCTGCACTCTCCCTCGGCGGATGGCGCCGCAGCGGGGGACGGCAGCGCCGGGGTGAGGCGAGGTGGAGCCAGTTTGGAGGGCCGCTGCACGGCCCACGTTGGAGAAGGGAAGGCGTAGGACGGGAGACGGTCGGCCAGCAGGAGCGACGCAGGCGGCGGAGGCCGGCGACAACGACGCGGGCGGTGCAGGTCGATGGCAACGACAGCGCGACGGAGGGATGGTGCCGGCGGCTCGCTCGATCGAGGAGATGGCGGATGGAGGAGAGGGGTGCGCGCTCGTTTCTCCCAGAAATGGAGAAAGGGGAAAATGGGTGGGCCCATGTACGGGGCCCACGATTGGCAAGGCAATTTTGGCTAGCCAACTTTGGCCAGCGAGGGGAGGAGCTTGCAGCCGGATGGCTTGGCCATCCGATTAGCAAGTATCTTGGAGTGCGTTTTTCATCGAAAATTATCAAATTTAACTTAGGGAGTGAGATAGCTATTCTATCGGAGATGTTTTTAGGGATCTACATATTTTCTAAATAGTTGCAATTACCAGAAGATTTACGAAATGGAATTTAAAGGAAAATCAATTTGCCAATGAAACTTATAAAAAAGCAGTTGAACCAAACGAGACTATAAGAGTCAGTGCCAAATAAAGGCATGCGTTACCATAGAATCTACTACCTCCATCTTAAAATATAATAATTATGATCATATAAAGCTGCTATATTTTGGATGGAAGTATAAAATATTTAATCCGTTTCATATTTTAGGAAGTTGAAAATTATATTCGTGTTTAGCTATAGGAAGACATAAAGATATATGCATCCCAATTAACATGAGGGCAACAATGTAATTAAATAATTATTGCTCAGTCTTTGAATAGCTCCAATTTTGACTGTGGCCAAGTTAGTGTCCTAGTGCGCATGTCCCTTTTGTCTGTGATGATAGTAGACCTCTTCCAATGTGTGCTGAAAAAAAAGGGGTCCATAGTGCGCACTACGATCGAGCGTATAGCATGTACATATATATATATAATATAAACAAAAAGAGCTAAAGGTGAAGAAAAATTACATGACAAAAAGGGGAGAGGATCTAGGGGGGGCTTAGAATGTGTGAAAAGGCGTTTGATCGACAACGACACGCTTTTGTTCCACTTCACTTTGACCATCGTAGTTTGCTTACGTCACGCTAACGAGAAAAAACGTTGCAAAAAATGTTTGTATATATGCGTCTTCATGTAAAGAAAATAAGTTAATCTAAGTACGTCCTTTGCAGCTTGGATGCTTTTTATTTTAGATATTTCGGTCTTTTGTTGTTTATTCGCATTTCATTGTCAGTTTTCTTCTCACGGATCATTGTGCTCAAATTAGAGGGAGAGAAATAGGATAGTTGAGAAAGAACTATAATATGTGGAGTTATATGTCGTTGCATGACTTTTCGTATATAAGATTTGAATTATGCACAAATATTCGCACACGTGGGAGTATTGTCAATAAGATTTTTAATAAGCCTATGCATTTAAACGTGTGTGTTGCATAATACGAGCCTGTTTGACCAGCTCCAGCTCCAGCTCTACACTCCTCTGGAGCTGGAGCTCAGCCAACCAGTTTCAGCTCCACCAAAACTGGGAGTGGAGCTGGGTGGAGCTCTCTCACAAAATGAACTAGAGTTGGGAGCTGGGTTAGGCAAACTCCACTCCAGACCCAACTTCTGGAGCTAAATTTAGGAGTTAGAGCTGTACCAAACATGCCCTACATTTGCAGAAGTCGATCTTTCATGTAATAAACAAATAGAACAATATGACAAATAATTCTTGCGAAATATATATAGTCGTACGCATGTAATAAAAACACACACAGAAAAGTTGAGCAGTTAAGTTGTTGGTGAGTAATGCGGAAGAGTCATTTTCAGGCTGTCCCAGCTGCCGTATCGATCGATCATGAGTACACGCATGGGAGAGGGATTTTATTTCATTTTCAGTCGCAAAATTGACGGGATGCAAATGATTCTTTGCACCCACTACTTTCTAAAAGCTAGCAAGCACAACAATGGAGATTAGGCATGCTGCAAATGTTGGGCCCACATGCATCCTAATGTTTCGTGATATCATCCTTACCTCGGTATGTTGCTTGCCGACCTTTTTTTCTCTCCAGCAAGCCCCTCCCCTCAGCCCCACAATCCCTATTCTGCCATTAGCATTGTTCGTATGATTATCACTGCGTTAACGCCCTATTGTTTCGTTTAAAATTTAAATTTTAAAACTTAATTTTATGTTAATTTTGTGTTTATTTATATCATAATTTATTTTATAGTTTTTTGCTTTTACATAACTAAGGATACGTATATAAATAGACAAATAAGTTGTAAGAACAAACAAAAACATAAGCGTAATAATAGAGTGTAAAGTGTCTAAGAGCCTGGCATGCGGTGATATTTTTCTTTGGTAATACCATGGTGTAATACACTGGTTTTCGATATATTTACTAGGTCATTTTGGGACATGGATGATAAATATATAGGGGTAAGGCTTATCTTGTACTACCTCCATCCTATAAAAAATCAAATCTTAGATTTGAATTTGAACATAGTGTATACGTCTAGTCTAAAATATAGCAATTTAGAATCGAATTATAAATTTTCTAGTACATGTTCAGTCTTATTATACTAGAAAATATCTAATCATGTTCTAGGTTACTATATTTTGAGACAGAGTATGTAAGTCGACTAAATTGATTTTCTTAACATGCGAAAGCTTTGCGTGTCGGTGTATCAAATTACATTTTAAAAATTAATATACGTGACATTATACTAATAAAATAAAATAAAATAGCGGGTAATGGGGTACACACGTGTGCGCGTTCAGTGGGACTGCACGTTTCCCGTGCACTGAGGTCTAGTGCCTTCAATCACATTCCTAGTGTGTGTTAGGAACGCGCACACGTGTGTATCGTGGTATGAATGTGGTGTGTGTAAGTGTGCGTCCTGAGTTGTACCCTTCTCAAAATTACCTGTAGGTCGGCTCACTTCAGCGGGGAAATGAGTTGAGTCAGCCAGTGGCATTAATGAAATATAGTCTTAAATGTATGGCCATTTCATGAGAGCTTTCCCTTTAAATACATCAGTCGGCTCCTCTCTCCAACCCCTCACTCTTGGACACTTTGAGCTAAGCTCTCATCTTTCGTCTAAATCTTCTCAGAAAATTCACAACACAAGAAATCTTCTCCTTGATTTCAAGCTCATCATCGCCATGGGCAACTGCCTAGTGATCCAAGACGACAGAGACAAGGAGATCAAGATCATGGGAATGGACGGCGGCGAGATCCTCAAGCTGCACCGGGATGCCGCCGCCGTCTCCGACGACCCCGCGGCCGACATGGCGAAGGCAGCGCCGGCGGCGGCAGCTGCTGCCGCCGCCGCCGCCGTCGATATGGCCGGCGGCGTCGTCCGGGTGAAGCTGGTGATCAGCAAGCAGCAGCTGAAGAAGATGCTGCACAAGGATGGCGTCTCTCTTGACGACATGGTTTCGCTGATGCAGAGAGAAGCAAGTGAGCAGGAGATGATCAGCTGCAGAGGGTGGCGACCTGCCTTGAAGAGCATACCAGAAGGCAGTGATTGTTAGCTACTATACATAATTAATTAATTATACTTAACTAGTTCAATATATATACAAGATATATTAGCTAGCTAGACTTAGAGTTATACTAGATGTTTTGGAATAAGTGAAAGAGAAATATCTAGCATAGGACCATAGGTATATATATATATGCTCAACAGATACATGTAAATATGGAGATAGATATGGTGTACCCACTTAAAAAAAAGTTTTGAGAGATGAGGATTCTCTTTATCTTTTCTTTTTGGACACATGCACAAGGATGCATGGTTGTAAAGAAAAGGCAAAGATGATCCTAGAAATTAATTAATCAAGAAGCTCATTGTCTTAATTATATATAGTTCATCCTTTGTCGGTTAATTCAATTGAAGCTTATGAAAAGAACCTGGGATAGTTACGTACTACTGCCTGATCGTGCGTTTAACTTAATTAATTTGGCTCTTTAACAAATCTCATTTCTATATGCCTTACTCTATATTTGATTTGTTCTAAATTAAGATATTGCTTCTGATCTTTATGTTGATTTACATGCAATTGAACTAGTTTAACTGTTAAGGAACACGATCCCTACTTCTCCTAATTTCTTGGAAAATTTGAAAGAAGAGAAACCAAGGGTGTGTTTACGCTAAAATTGGAAGTTTGGTTGAAATTGAAACGATGCGACGGAAAAGTTGAAAGTTTCTGTGTTTAGAAAAGTTTTGATATGATGAAAAAGTTGAAAGTTTGAATAAAAAATTGAAACTAAACTCGGCCCAAAGGGTGTTCCGGCAAAATGAGCTGGCCACTATGGCCTTGTTAGCAAAAATTAAAGAAGAGGCAAGAACTTAGGTGATGGCAGGAGCATACAAGCGCCTAGTAGAGATGTCGCCATAGGCTGCTCATAGCCTGTATATATTATTTTTAGTTTTCTTTCCTCACTGGTAATTATCATCTTTTTTCATGTTATATTCAATGAAATTGATACGCCGATGCTTGTTTGTTCAAAAAGAAAAAAAAAACTAGTCTTGCCATGGAATGCAGCCAAAACAAGATTTTCTCCTAGCGTAGCTTAATTAACGAACAATATCTGCACTAATTGTTGTAATGAATTAAACTCCTCCGAGAACATGAATAATCCCTCAGAGTAGATTAATTAAGAACTTGAGATCCAGGTACATCATGAGTAACACGATCGAGCTTGCAAATTTTTTAAATCTTTTGCCTTATTCAGAAATTAAAGCAAATCTATATCATTGCACCATCTGTCACCTGATCTCGATCGCTTTCCATTGCTTAATCATCATCGCGGAGAGGGACGCACGTTTCAATCCTAAGAACACATAAATATCTGTCTATCAATCTAGCTAGGTCTGTCATGTCGGCATGAGTTCGCATGCAGATGCAGGCCAAGAACACGAAATCGATCGATGATGTTCTAGAAAAGTGACTAGCTAGAAATGGTTATAAGTAAATTTCAGTGAGGAAGATATTTCTCCATGTTTGTGATTACTTGTCCATGGCCAAAATCTGGGTGTAATCATACCAGATGGATCTAGCTAGCTAAGTGCTAAGTCCACTTAGATCAGAGAAAGCGACTCAGCTCTCAACCATCTTCTCGTTGGTGCCTTAGCCTGACAAAATATCTCTGCATAAACTAAGTAATGAAAAGTGTAGGTATCTTAATTACTCCATCCGTCCCATTTTAAATGTAACCATAAGTTTCCACTCCAACTTTGACCGTTCGTCTTATTTATTTTTTTAAAGAATTAATGTTTTTGTTGTTATGAGATGATAAAACTTGAATAGTACTTTACTCGTGACTTATGTTTTAAAATTTTTGATTTTTTTTTCAAATAAGACAGACGGTTAAAGTCATGGCTGCACTTAAAATGAGACGGATGGAGTAATATAGTATATTTTAATTTGATGTCCGGCCGTACACAATAGTACATCAATACTCCGTGCGCATATATTGATATATAATATGAACATGTTTAATTATTTGTGGTGTGCCAAGTAATTGTGCTGATTTAATTTTTAAGTTGTTGCAGAAATGTAAATCTGTTTTCACTTTAATTTGTTTCATAATTAAATGGATCGCGAATTAATTTTGGAGCAAATTTAAATTTGTGTTGTGCTTTTAACAAGCTAGTAATTTATTGCACAGACCGAGATTATATATGACCTCACGATATATAGATCCTCACATCGCACAAGAACACATCTGGTCCCTAAAATTTTGTGCACTCACAAATTGGTAGACAGTAGTGCTGTCTAGAGTCTGAAAACCATTGGACTTGTAGTGTTGCATGTGCATGCCTGGTCATCTTCCAACTTACTGATCCTAACACATAGGGATATATATTATATATTCTCCGCGTTAATGAATATTTGTCGGTTTTGATCGAGAGCAGATGAACTTTGACTCTTGTTTTTAAGCGTGTGAAAGAGGATAGATTTAGATATAACAAGCTGGGTGGCAGCACCCAAACAAAATCATATATTTTTTAAGTATGATTTTACTTAAAATTTATTAAATAGCTATCTAGCTATCTCATTGTCTTAAGACTTTGAAAGACCAAAACTAAGGTCGTTAACTGAGAACACACTCCTAAACACGACACCCAAAGTAAGAAACATTTGTTAAATATAGATTTCTTTATTCACAAAATATTCCTTACAACTTGTACATACATATATTGTCGCATTACATCTTTTCCCAAGATATCTCGTTGCAGGGTACGAATTCTACCAAGAAGGCCAACGCCAGTCCATCGATTGGAAAATCTTCTCGGCCAGCGGCGACATCGATCTCGCGAGATGGTCTATCTCCGCCGGATTTCTCCGAGAACGATTTTAGGAAGTTGAAAATTATATTCGTGTTTAGCATAGGAAGACATAAAGATATATGCATCCCAATTAACATGAGGGCAACAATGTAATTAAATAATTATTGCTCAGTCTTTGAATAGCTCCAATTTTGACTGTGGCCAAGTTAGTGTCCTAGTGCGCATGTCCCTTTTGTCTGTGATGATAATAGACCTCTTCCAATGTTGCTGAAAAAAAAGGGGTCCATAGTGCGCACTACGATCGAGCGTATAGCATGTACATATATATATAATATAAACAAAAAGAGCTAAAGGTGAAGAAAAATTACATGACAAAAAAGGGGAGAAGATCTAGTGGGGCTTAGAATGTGTGAAAAGGCGTTTGATCGACAACGACACGCTTTTGTTCCACTTCACTTTGACCATCGTAGTTTGCTTACGTCACGCTAACGAGAAAAAACGTTGCAAAAAATGTTTGTATATATGCGTCTTCATGTAAAGAAAATAAATTAATCTAAGTACGTCCTTTGCAGCTTGGATGCTTTTTATTTTAGATATTTCGGTCTTTTGTTGTTTATTCGCATTTCATTGTCAGTTTTCTTCTCACGGATCATTGTGCTCAAATTAGAGGGAGAGAAATAGGATAGTTGAGAAAGAACTATAATATGTGGAGTTATATATCGTTGCATGACTTTTCGTATACTAAGATTTGAATTATGCCAACAAATATTCGCACACGTGGGAGTATTGTCAATAAGATTTTTAATAAGCCTATGCATTTAAACGTGTGTGTTGCATAATACGAGCCTGTTTGGCACAGCTCCAGCTCCAGCTCTACACCTCCTGGAGCTGGAGCTCAGCCAACCAGTTTCAGCTCCACCAAAACTGGGAGTGGAGCTCTCTCACAAAATGAACTAGAGTTGTGGAGCTGGGTTTAGGCAGCTCCACAACTCCACTCCAGACCCAACTTCTGGAGCTAAATTTAGGAGTTAGAGCTGTACCAAACATGCCCTACATTTGCAGAAGTCGATCTTTCATGTAATAAACAAATAGAACAATATGACAAATAATTCTTGCGAAATATATATAGTCGTACGCATGTAATAAAAACACACACAGAAAAGTTGAGCAGTTAAGTTGTTGGTGAGTAATGCGGAAGAGTCATTTTCAGGCTGTCCCAGCTGCCGTATCGATCGATCATGAGTACACGCATGGGAGAGGGATTTTATTTCATTTTCAGTCGCAAAATTGACGGGATGCAAATGATTCTTTGCACCCACTACTTTCTAAAAGCTAGCAAGCACAAACATATATGGAGATTAGGCAGTGCTGCAAATGTTGGGCCCACATGCATCCTAATGTTTCGTGATATCATCCTTACCTCGGTATGTTGCTTGCCGACCTTTTTTTCTCTCCAGCAAGCCCCTCCCCTCAGCCCCACATTCCCTATTCTGCCATTAGCATTGTTCGTATGATTATCACTGCGTTAACGCCCTATTGTTTCGTTTAAAATTTAAATTTTAAAACTTAATTTTATGTTAATTTTGTGTTTATTTATATCATAATTTATTTTATAGTTTTTTGCTTTTACATAACTAAGGATACGTATAGAAATAGACAAATAAGTTGTAAGAACAAACAAAAACATAAGCGTAATAATAGAGTGTAAAGTGTCTAAGAGCATGGCATGCAGTGATATTTTTCTTTGGTAACTAGCAGGGTGGCCCGCGCAATTGCGCGGCTAGCACCCAAACAAAATTATATATTTTTTTAGTATGATTTTACTTAAAAATTTATTAAATAGCTATCTCATTGTCTTAAGAGTTTGAAAGACCAAACCTAGCTTATCATCCCCGTGTTTCTAATTATATTGTTTTTTAAAAGTCACACCAGTTGCTACCCTTTATGTCATCTCCTTCTTTATTTGCTTGCTCGATCTACCACTATTTCTATTCATTCTCCTTGAAACCTTTAAAAATTGGATCTTATATTTTTTAGAGTTTATTGTCACGTTGGGTTTCGTTTTTATAATTTATAGACCTCCCGTCAAACGTTGCCATTTTACTCCTCTATGGCCCATCCTCTGTCTCTTCTCTTTATTGTCATTGAGATTTTAAAAATCGAACATAATTATCGTTTGGGTTCATTTTTACTTTCTTGAAGTCACGCCAAACTATAAGCGGCTTTGCCATTGTAGTTCTCTACGGGTCGCCCGCTGCCTCCCTTCTTTATTATCATTGAGATTTTAAAATCGAACATTATTATCATTGTTTTTTTTTACTTTTTAGAAGTTCCGAACATTTAAAAATTGAACCATGTAGTTTTTAGAGTTTATTGTCTTGTTGGGTTTCATTTTTTATAATTTTTAGAAGTCTCGTCAAACGATGCCACTGTGCTCCTCTACGGCCCGTCCACCGCCTACTCTTTATTGTCATTGTGATTCTAAAAATTGAACATAACTATCGTTGGAATTCATTTTTTATTTTCTAGAACACAGAGCAAGCAAGCAAGCAATGGGCATCGAGGAGTCTCAGAGCGAGGAAGAGTTGCTCCTCTCTCCCGCCACGCCCAGATTATAAGGCCGGAGGCGAAGGCGCAACGGCCGCCACGAGCTAACCCTCGGGCGATCGGACGCCAGGAACACGGGACGCGGAGTCGGACGGCGGGAGGCGCGGGCCAAGGCGGCACCCGAGGGTTGGGCGGAGATATGCGTGGGGTGAGGCTCGCCCACGTGGCAGGCATAAGCCGCGTATTTTGGATTCTCTCGCTTCGGGCTTGGTCCTCGGGCCCACCATCCAGTGACACGTGAGGCGGAGAAATCGGGAAAGTCTGGTGGTTGAGAGGGGTTGGGGTCCGCTGCAATTCAGTGGCCTGTAAAATTTGGCTGGATTTGCCACTTGTTTTTTGGGAAATTATTTGGCACAAATTCTTCGCAATTCGGAGGTCCACCAAAGTAGAACTGGCCCAAGTCGGCCGGGGCGCGCCGTGGAGTGATTTCAGCGGGCGAGGCGCACGAGAATCTACGGTGTCCACCCCAGTTTGCACTACGCAAACAAGAGAAAAAAGAACAACATAATTATCGAATCGGAAATTTCCCAGTTCCTTAAATTACAGCACACACCTCCAAACTTCTCCAGCAGACGCGTCTCTACGTGTTTTGGCTTTTCGTTTGCCTTCAGAATCGAAGGTGTCTTCTCCTTTACAATGTTTTTTGTTGAAGCCTAAGATGATACAAATTGTCGAATAGTCCAAAAAGGCGCCAAGAAACCAAGCACTATCGCATAATTCGCTAAGCCCATTTCAGTCACCGCGTTGCCCGGCTGAAAAGTTTGAACCTGGCGGAGCCCGATGGGAGGAGAATATAGAAATCGCATTATAGCACATGCACAGCTGCTAATCTTGCCAAAACAACGAAGTTCTCTCACTTCACGGACACGTATGCCCGTGCCCCGATGAAGAGCCCGACCGACCGCCCTTTATAACGAAGCATCCAATTTGAGATGCCTGGAACCCGCTATTGCGTCTGACATGTGTATCGTTTGCTCGTACTACGCCGCATGCCAGCGTTGGAGCCGACCCGCCTATATTACCCCCTGGACAGGTGTTCTTTTCCAGCATGCCCACTACCCTCTAGTCTGTACAGAACTAACCCAACAGTTAGTAGTTATGTAAATTCGCACGAACGTCAGGTGTCATGCAACCATTACAAAAAGCTAAGCAGTGTGGTGATACCCGCCCACAGCGGGAATGATAGTGTAAGTGCGTATTCTGGCCTGTCGCACGGAAACCAGTGTGTTATGTTTGCGTTATCGCCTCAGTACCTATACAATCTCCTACCAACCCCGGATGTCCCGCCTCCCTTCGAAAGTACAAAACCTGCACGCTAACTTAGGCAGCAGATCCAGACGCATAGACCTATGAAGATAAACTCTCGCTCTGCATGTCTGTGTGCTGCGCTGCATACGTCCTGCGTGGTAGCCAGGTGGCTCTGACGTAGCTCGTGCCACTTGCAATAAAGTCCTCCCAGGAAAGACCTAAAACTCCGCGCCCAACAGTCTTCATCGCTCCGCCCGATAAACCCCGATACTCACCCGAGAGAGCTCAGTCCGATGTAAAACTATTTGTCAACGAAAGAACAATCTCCCCAATCACAAATAAGATAAGACCTGCTTAACATCATCCCTAGCGGAGCAATGTGTAAGACGTACGACGAATGCGAAGCAGTCAGCTGCTAAGCAAAAGCATGACAGACAGTCACGACGCAAGAGAATTCCGAAACATCCTCAACGCATACTCGAAAGCAAGACAAAAGAAAGGAAAATGACACCTTGTATCCCGGCAAGTTGAAGTATACTCGCTAGGACTTGAACATCGCATACCTTGTGGCTATTGAGTCCGTAAACATCCTCATGTAACGGTGATCTGCCTGTGAAATGATAGTAAAGGTTGATAGAATGCTGAACCACTTCTACTCTGTAGGTAGCACAGCACACATCTGACGCGCACGTTTCCAACTAATGACGATCTTCCCGGCACAGCCAGAGCAACGACCTTGATGTCCGTCGCGCTAGTGTCAAAACCAATTTGCAAGCACACCGTTCGTAATTCTGTCATCGTGTCATGCAGCTCAGCGCTAGGCAGCCGTCCCAGGTCAGATTCGAGGAAACAATACAGCAGACCTTGCTACAACTAGTAACTTGCAGGCCTAATTAGAAAATCGCCCAACTTATATAGCCCCGAAGTACACTGGGAATGTGCCCAATGATAGGTATAATGGGATAAACAAGTAAATGGAGATTTGAGGCATAAACAGCATTTTTGTGCACAAGTCTCATCCGAATTGAACCCCGAAGCTCCAATCAATCGTTAATCCTCATCCTCGACCGGAGCCGGTGTCCCATTACCATTGCGAGGTCCGCCCTTTGCCCAAAAAATTTCACCAGTACAAGCAAGATGATAACATCACATAATTTAATAACAACATTCTTATATTTTAGTCTTTAGAATATAAAATCAGACTAAAACCTAATCAAAAAAATATGTAGCCCGTAACAAACTAAAACATAAAAGGGAAGTATACTTTTTAAGGCATAGTGTTTATCAACCCGCATGAGCCTTGTTTACTTATCATATCCACAACATCCTGTATTCCCGGAGCTTAGCGGACAGGAACATCACAGAGACCCGAATATTTGCAACCAACCGCATTCCCTATAATCGCCTACCAAAACATCCAATATACACGAAACAAGTCGTCTGATGTAGTTGTTCAAAGTTAGAAGTGTCTCTATATATTCTAATAATACAGGTTCCAATAGTTGTTGATGAAATCATACATCAGCTACATCAGTTGTGTACCTAACTGCCTGCGTTAGCAGATAAATCTGTATCTCGCCGTTGGCCGCTGCTCCGTGCAACGCCGCAGGCAATGAGACCCTGCGGTGACATAGAGATGTGTGTGAGCCCCCGAAACGGACGAGAGCCGAGCCCGATGAAGGAGTATGACTGAAGCGAACATACGTCTGGGGAGCGTGCACAGACCGATCTTGATGTCTAGCGTCTGTCGTGCCAGACCGACAGCCCTGGAAGGGGTACAGAAAGATGCCCTAGGCCCCGAGCCTCCAGAGTACAGAAACGCCATCCCTCTCAAAATCCTTTCAAAAAGAAAAATGAAATATGGTGACAGGCAACGGTGTTTCACAGGGGGCCTACTCTTCCACTTCCTCACCGCGCCTGCTTCTTGCTGTGTGTCAGCGAGATGCGAGTTTTCTGAGCCTTCGACTCATCCCATGCCGGCGACCGGTAGGCAGCCCCTGCTCGCTTCTCCCTCTTCCGGCTGCCAATGTCCGAACAGTACACGATAGCGACTATATGGAAGTAAAATCCTTCTGCAAACAGGAGGTTCAAGAATGTCAAAAATGAAACTTTCCGAAGGCACAAATCAGCACACCATGAAATAGCCCAAGATTCCAAAGCAGATGTTATGTGGAAAACACGGAAAGGAGACCACGTTCGCTGGTGAGGCTTAGAATCCCACGTGAATTCGGGAGAAAAAGAGAAAAAACTACCCTGTAATGCATAGGGCATATAGATAAAGGGTAAGTTGCGCAAAGCGAGTGACAAACAAACTCAGTTGATACATACATAAGAGAAAGAGCAGTACGAAACAGGCGAACGGCAGGCAGGAGGGCAGGTCAGAAGGGAGGGTAGGCAAGGGGTAGGCCCGGGCCAAAAAAGGAAAAAAAAGCCACAGAGGAAAAAAACAAAGATGCACAGGCCCAACGGAAAGAGGGAGGGTAGCCGCAAAAGGCACTTTGCCCAATTAAGCGGGCGCCACGCGAAAAGCAGGTGCAGCATTCAAGCGTTTGCGATCAACACCTGACACAGAGCACCTCACTGGGAACGAGCCGACCCAAAAGGTGGGCAAAAAGGAGAGCCAAGGAAAAGACAGCAAAAAAGGCAACGAAGGAAAAAAGGAACAAATGGAACAGGGGCAGAGAAGAACCCAAACAGAAGCAAGAAAGGAAAAGAAAAAAAAGCCAAATAGGAAAAAAAAGAGAGCCAAGAAATAAAAAATTAGAGAGGCGCGGAAGAAAGTAAGGCAATAGGTGAAAAAATGCACGAGTGAACCCCAACGGAACAATTCAAAAAGCAAAGAAAAAAACCAAAGGAAAAAGAGAGGCAAGTAGACTACAAGAAAAAGAGCGGGAATGCAGAAAAAGACAAAGGAAAGGAACCCAGTAGAAACCCGAATGAGAAGGCCAACCAAAACGGAAATAGAAAGAAACTTTAGTGACTTTATACGATGAGAGCTACGCCAGCAAAATATCGAAAGTGTCTCTGATGTTTAAAAATTAATATACATACATATCTATTTCCAAGGATACAAAGTATTGCTTATCTCTCCCTAAGGTGGTTCACCTAATTACTCGAGGACGCATTATTATTTTTAAGCGGAAATTTCAGCGAACGGTTTTGTCAGGTAAACAAAAAGCATATTGACAGGCAAGTAATGGTTCTAATTTAATTTCATTACTATCGATCACCAATAAGGAAATATTAAAGTAGCATCATTGGAGAATATAATGAAGAATACATTCCCGAAGAAAAAAAATATAAGAAAATAAACCAGCCCAGTGAATATAAAACAATGGTTAAAAAGACTAATAATACATAGATAGTTAAGTAATGAAAATGAAAATAGTCAAAAGAAGAGCTACCTAGCCTCTGGATTATTATCTTTGAAAGAGGGCGCACCTAATTAACTTATAGGAAACTGAAAGGATAAACATATATCAATAGCTAATGTAAAATAAAAATAAACTCCATGAATGTCCCTCAACTAAGATAAATTGAACGTGGCTTAACTCCCACGAACCTTATAAAATTAAGAAGAATATGGTATGAAAATAATTCGTGATAATAATCCAGTCAACATACCTTAACATGACGTAAAAAGAAGGAATAAACATAGTACATTTGCAGACACCAGAGGACCACTGTACATAGAGTTAAGGTTTTATAAAAAGTGAGTATAAAACAAAAATTTGAATTAATTTAGCAACCTAAAACAAACATGACAGACAAATCACACTGATCGGTAGTTCATGTCTACATCAGAAAATATCCAGTATTAATTAGTGCGGGGATAGACATTGAACTAAAATTCTTACATGTTGCTGACATGCAAGCGACTATACGGGACGAAGTAAAATGGAGATGCTTCTTAGATGTTAACTAGGCGCTTCTTATTTCATTTCTAATGAGTAAGGCGAAGAGCAGCTGTGGATGAAAGGATTGGGTCGGCACGCTGCGATTGGCACATCGGAATCGGCCCTCAGACCGGTTTTCGGATATCTGCATTATACAGGCTGCTGCAGTGTGCCGAAGGAGTATAAATAACGCCACTCAATACACCAGCATAGATTCGCCAAGAAGGCACTACGTTCAAAGTGACAACTAGCACCGAGACTACATGGCGAGGCTCATCAATAGTTAGTTGTAGGAAATTAAGGTGCGTAAATCGTACGGCTACTCTGGCAGCCAGAAAAGGACAAAAAAACAAACAAAGGATTATTCACAAATAGAAAAACGAGGTTTATCTTGGTGCCGTTGTCGTGATTGAAGGAGAAATCTTTATCAGTATGAAAAGAAGCCATGAGTAGATAATCAGATGATACATAATTAAAAAGATACCATATGATGAGTGCTTGTTCGATACTCATATGCTTCATTTTTTTTTCAGTAATAATAGTGGCTACATGGTGCAGGTAAAATAGCATAAACGGGGATGGAAAGGTCTGGAAGATTTATTTTTTATTCAGAATATTTGGGTGCGGATTTCTTGCGTGGCGCATGGGGAATCGGAGGTCGACTTCCATATCCCACAGATAATTGACAGTGATAAGTCCTGCCCTCAGCGACCTTTTTCTCAATCAATGAATGCGGACTTC
>CM020179.1:37550405-37569576 GCA_009805545.1 Oryza longistaminata | reverse complement strand
GGCGGGGCACCGATCGAGCCACCGACCAGCCTCCGCCCCCGGAGTAGATGCTCTTAGGCAAGGCAGGGGAGGCGGGGAAAGCGCTCGCCCCACTGCGCGAGGCGGTGGGGAACCCTGGTAGGCGCGGCGGCGTCGGGGGACCACCGGCCGGCGACGCGCCGGTTCATCGCCGGCCACCACGACGGTGTGCTCAGGTGAGCGCTACCTCTCGGTAGACAAAATCAATCGGTAGCCCTTTTCGTTTGTGCTGATCCGATTGCCAGCTTTGCGATTATGATTGCGTTTTTTTTTCTTTTCTTTTGGGATTGTGAAATGCGGAATTCTGTGGCTCATGAAACTTCGCCGGTGTATATTATACAGCTCAAATTAACACCACTCACCAGAGGTGTCCTTCTTAAGAAATCAGAAGAAAACTTAAATTCTGCTGCATTAAAATTGCATAATGAGCTTGTCTGTTTATGCCATTTTGTGGCAGTTTCCAGCAGCAGGAATGTCGTAATCCCAATGTCTCGCATGAACTGAACAGTGTACAACCTGGCTGCTAATTTTCAGCTGTTTTCATGATTCTTAATAAGACTAGTACTACGCTACTAATCATAGAAACTAGTAGTTTAATCTGGTTCTTATATAATGCAGGCATAGTACTGCTAGTTTAAGTTAGGAAGCACCCCTCATGGTTCTAGAATTGATATATATAGAAGCTAAGCGAACTACTTCAAATCATGCATATATGAGGTTTCAACCACTGTACCAATAATGTTTAAGCGTGTCCATCGATCTAAACATGCTGTTTGAATATTGCGATAATGCGATTATGCAAAAAGGTAGTATAAAAGGTCACCTCTCTGCTAGTAGCAGCTAGGTTCATCCATCACCTAATCCAATCATATAAATTCTCTTTTGTAATGTATTCAGCACATTTTTGTCCCAATCATTGGCAGGAAACTAGTGGGTGAGGGCAGAAAAAAACAAGGCTTGATAGGCGCTGCATAAAGTAGTAAAGTACTTTCATTTTCCAAATGTAAAAAACGAAAGGGACATCCGTTCTAATACTAGCTAGCTGCTCTTCACCCTTTAAAAAATGTTCTATAGTTTGTTGGTAAAAAATGGTGATAACTGGCAAGAGGGCGATCAAGCATAGTAGGATAACACTTACAGACCATTGATATATGCTCCTTTTGTATGCATCTGATGTGGAATCACACAATAGTGGAGTTCTCTTTCAGTTTATTAATCATGGTGGTAAACCATATATAGTTTTCACCAGTGTACAATATAGTGTGCAATACATCAGCCCAATTGTATGGCCAGTAGCTCAGGTGTAGCTTTAGGGGTAAATGGTAAAGTCAGAATATATAAATAAACAGGTATGCAGTGTTGCTTTCAGTTGCTGTCTAATTCCTGTACATGGAGATGTGAAAACATATACAAATTGAGGAGTCCCAATCTAAGGCCCTGTTTAGATGGGACTAAAACTTTTAAGTCCCTATCACATCGGATGTTTGGATATTAATTATAAATATTAAACGTAGACTATTAATAAAACCCATCTATAATTTTGGACTAATTCGCGAGACGAATCTATTGAGCCTAACTAATACATGATTAGCCTATGTGATGCTACAGTAAACATTCTCTAATTATGGATTAATTAGGCTTAAAATATTTGTCTCGTGAATTAGCTTTCATTTATGTAATTAGTTTTGTAAGTAGTCTATATTTAATACTCTAAATTAGTGTCTAAAGACAGAGACTAAAGTTAAGTCCCTGGATCCAAACACCACCTAACACATCAATAACAAGTGAACGTATGCTAGATAGCAAAACAAGCACATTGATTGATTAGACTTAAGAATCGACTCAGGAATTAATATGTTACCTATCCATCGTGGAAATGAATATTATTGGCGAGGTATGGGTTTAGGTGTGGTTTGACAAAGGCATGGATGTTGACACATTAACAGGGACAGTGTCAAGCAAATAGAATGATGAATAATTAAATACTACAATATATACCTCTCCATGTGATTTATTTTTGCTTTCTTACTGCATATTGGGCATGGCATACTGAAAAACATTTCAAATTAATGCACTTACTAGTAGATATAAGATTTTTTTATCAAGATTTTGGTTGATTGCGTGGCTTTATCTAAAGATATTTCTTTTAGACTATTATATCTTTAATTAGCAAAAGATTATACACCATCTTTTCACAAGCTTGCATTTCTAGCCTGAGGTGACATATTTGCAGTGGATGTCGTGGGGCCAGGGGGTGTGTATAGATCAAGGTAGCATACAATGGTTTTGTGCAGTAGTTTCTAACTTTTCCAGTTATCTGATAGTATAGATATTATAATGAACTCATATAAATCAACCAGAAATTAGTAAGGTCAGCGGTTTGAATCAAAGAAATACCAATCATGAATTAGGTCATTTTCATGCTCAAAATCTAGATGGTAGAAATGGCCTGAATTATTGAAAATACAGAACAATTGTACCAAGTCTATGATCTTACCTGGTGAAATTGTATATTTTTCTACTATTCTTAGGCTGTGTTTGAGGAAGAGGGGATTGAGAAGATTGGGAAGATACGCAAAACGGTGAGCCATTAGCGCATGATTAATTGAGTATTAAATATTTTAAACTTTAAAAATGTATTTATATGATTTTTTTAAAGCAACTTTCATATAGAAAATTTTTGCAAAAAAACACACCGTTTAATAGTTTGTAAGCGTGCGCGCGGAAAACGAAACAAACAATCTCCCTATGTCCTCCGAACGAACGCAGCCCTAAAACTGATAATACTATGACTCATGGGTGAACATGAAATAAAGAAATAAGATTGCTGGGGCCAATGAAAGAGAACAGTCAGTTCCAATGCGATAAGAGTGCAGTCAGGGATTCCTGTGGCTTCATGACAAAAACCTTCGAGTGAAGACAAGACCCTAGACCGTCTCTCTCTCTGACCAAGGCTAGCTAGGGAAGGAAGAACAAAAACAGCATAGGAAGGACAACATCTTTCTCTGAACTGTGGGATTAGTACGCCCAAGAACGTGAAGCTATTACACGTCAGATATATCAAGAAGCTGCAGGCGGAGCAAGAGCAACCGCGCACAGAAACGGTCAGGCATGCTTGCTCTCCTCTTTGCTTGTCATAGAAGGGAAGCCACAGGCTGGTATGTTTTCTTGACTCAAATCTTCATCGTTCAGATGTGTGCTTGCTGAGAGCCTGAGATAGGTGTATTTGTGTAGTATCGATCTTTGATGTTTTTCCTTTTTCTTTTGGTGCGTTTTGAGCGCAGAAGCCAGATTGCTAGAAGCTAGTTCTTGAGGACTGAAGCAAGGTAGAAGAACTTGAGCTTCTGGTTCGTGTGGAGCTACTGGGATAAGTTGTGCTGCTGATTGCTTGAGATGGAGAAAGCTAGTAGTAGTTCAGGACATCCAAGGCAGAATCCTCATGTTCTTGGCTATGGCTTCCATGGAGCCATGCCCAACTCCTTGCCTTCTGCAAACTTGTTGTAAGAGCTCTCTCTCTCTCTCTCTCCCTCCATGAGTCTTCTTTTCCTTTTGGTGATTCAATTTATGCAGGTGCACCAAGAACATGATCTTCACCATGCACTTTCTTTGCAAGTTTTGCCTAGCTAACCATACATATACTGGCTAAATCAAATCTTTTACTTGTTTGACGTATGCTTGTCAACTTGACCTTTTTTTTTTTTTACTATCTACTGTTCTTCATGCTTCGTAGTACGTACACAAGAATCTTTCTGTAGACCAGTTTTACCCCACAATTTTCCCCCAACAAGCTGTTGGTCTGATGCTAATACAAATTAATTACCCCTATGCATCCCTGACAGCGAGCAGCAAGGAGGTGCTAACTATTTTGGAGAACTAGAAGAGGCTCTGATGCAACAGGTGGCCACACTCAGGAGGACTCAACAAACTGCAACCACCACCTCCACCCTTCATCATGGAGACACCACCCGTACGTACATCTCTCTCTCTCTCTCATGTGTGTGTGTGTGAGACCAGCTGAACAAGACCAAAAACACACAACCTTGTGAGGCACTTTCTGGAGAGGTTAGGGCATTGTAGTCAAAAGCAGCCATGGGAGAGCAGTAGAAGTGGTGGCAGTTGTCCTGCTTGTGCTGTGTGCAGTACTACCTTGGCATGGCCATGGCATGAGAGTGTGACTACCTTGTGACTCCTCTCCATCTCTCTAGTCTCTTGCAGTACGAGTACCAGAGAGAGTGTCTACCAACTTTCTGGCTCCCTGACTGCAAGCACAGCTCAAGGAGAATAAATTCCACTGACTTTCACTGTGACAGGGACCCCACACCTTGTGATCCCAATGCAGCCTTTTCACCTCTGGTGTATTGCCATGCATTTCTTGATCTCCTTCTCCCCTATGATATCTTCTTGCAGCCTTCTCCACCACTGCTACTGCTGCGGCTACAGCTAGGCCTCCTCCTACACTGGACATCTTCCCATCCTGGCCTATGAGGTCTCTCCACATACCCAAGGTATGCTTTGCATCTACTGTCTACTGTACTGCCTATTGGTTGTAGCAACGACATGTGGTTTTACACAAGTATTAGCTCTGGTAAATATTCGTGCTGCATAAAGTTTTTTACAGCTGTGGTCTGAGCCCTGGCTTTTGCTTTGGCATGTTGTAGGAGGGTTCAAATGTGACAGCAGACACAACAGACTCGGAGAGCAGCAGCAAGAACAACAGCAACCAAAATGCCTCATCAGACCAGCATGGGCTAGTAGGAGACATGGCAGGCCAGTTCGACCAAATTCCACAGCAGGAACAACACAAGGTATGCAATGCATTGCTGTGATCTCGTATCACTGTTGCTTGATGCATCGGTGGTCTGGTATTGTTTCTGTGCTTCCCGTTTCTGTGCTTTGATCTGTCTTGGTCATCCTTATCATGCAAGTGCAATGGTATTGTTCCCTAGCCTGGCGTCATGCATGTCCCTAGCTCCACAACTTCCAAGATGCTCATGTAGATACATGCTCCTATAGGTAGAACAACCATTGTTCAGGGGCATTTAAGATCTCGCTGCTCCCAAGATCGCCAATCCCAACACGTTAGGTGAATCATTTGGCCCTATAGAAAGTTCCAACTAATTTCCCTGATGCTTCTTCCATGGGACCAGTGTTTTCTACCATCAGACGCTACTAATATATTACTACTAGATAGAGAATATTAGTCAGTCATCTCTTTGCATTCTTAAGAAACAAAGAAGTCATCTCAATTTCTATTGGGACGATGCAAATCTTTATTTGACTGCACTTATTATCAGGAGTATGGACAATCTCTTCAGCAAGAACCAGTCGTTCTAGTTGATCTTTTATTGTTGGAATGGATAAGTTTAGAGGGTTTGGATATGTTAGATTAGTGCATGCTTGTTCATGTGGTGGCTGCATTTCTGCCATTGGCCGCTGCAATAAGTGATAAATGAGCTTTCTTACAATATTGTCTCTATAGCTTGCAAACCTTGTGCGCTAATAATAAAAATGAACTAATCGATAATACAAATGATACTTTGGGTCAGTGGTGCTTTAGTTGTTTTATGGTCAATTGATGAATTGCCAATATATAGGATGAATAAATAATCGCATGGACTAAATAAATTCGCACATAACCGAAAGAGAGCTCTACATATTAGGCCTCGACAGCAACATATAAAAAAAAGGCAGAACCAGTTTTTGTCTGTTGTTAGAGTGGGTGGCTTCCACCAAATGTACACGACTGTTTTTATTATTGTGCTTGATGTAACGTGCTGTAGAAACCATACTATATTGCTTGCACCATAAACGCATACACATAGCATTGCTCTACCATTTATCCCCTAGTTAGTGTGTAATTACACATTAATTTGTGCACAAGGTGTAGTAAATTCCATATTCTGATTTGTTCATGTCCACTTGGCATGCAGAAGATGGCAACTAACAGTCCCACTCATAGCAGCAAGACTGGCAAGGCGCTTGATCCAAAGGTCTCTTATCTTCTCATTAGTTTGATGCTTAGAGTGTGCTGACGTGTGCTGTGTGCATGCATGCATGCCAAGCAGATGCACAGAGCCATGCAGTGCAAGCTAATGACCATTTCGAGGCAGTATTTGAGATCGAGAGTTTTTTTTTTCTCTTGGTGTCATCAGACGATGAGAAGGCTCGCCCAGAACCGAGAAGCAGCACGGAAAAGCCGACTGCGAAAGAAGGTGAATGTTGTGGCCGATACTCGGCACACAGCAGTAAATATTCCATGTTCTTAACAGTTTCGTGTATGGATCATACAGGCTTACATCCAGCAACTTGAAAGCAGCAAGCTGAAGCTTGCTCAGATGGAACAGGATATCCACAGAGCTCGTTCCCAGGTAACTTTCTTTCAACACATCCATAATTTTACAATCGACAAACTGACTATGTGTTTAGCTTAGTTATACAGCGTAATCTGATTTTTTGAGCTATGTTTAGGGCTTACTGCTTGGAGCTCCAGGTGGAAACACCAGCTCAGGTGAATATATTTGATATAAACTTATCTATGAACTTCAGCTGCGATCTGCAGACGGGACTATAGTTTACTAACAACTGAGCTGTATGACTGACATTTATTTCCAGGTGCCGCGATGTTCGACGTCGACTATGCCCGGTGGCTGGAGGAAGACAGCCGGCGCATGGCTGAGCTGCACGGAGGGCTGCACGCACATCTGCCGGACAGCGACCTCAGAGCCATCGTCGACGACACGCTAACCCACTACGACCACCTCTTCAACCTCAAGGGCATGGCGGCCAAGGCCGACGTGTTCCACCTCATCACCGGGATGTGGGCGACCCCAGCTGAGCGGTGCTTCCTCTGGATGGGCGGATTCCGGCCCTCCGAGCTGCTCAAGGTATGGATGACCTTATCTCTGAACAAAACATCAGTCATCAGATTACAGCGTCTCTTGTATTTGTTGAATCGAGTCTATGGCTAATTTGATCAGAAACATGACACTCACTTCAGAGTTGAAAATGAAAAATTTTCTCCACAAATTCTTCAGGAAGATGAAACCAAGCTAAAATCTGAGCTCATCTTTCAAGTATACATATACAATTCTCTAATCTCACTGCATATTTTTTATGTTGATGCAGACACTGATACCCCAGCTGGATCCCCTGACTGAGCAGCAAGTGGTTGGTATCTGCAATCTTCAACAGTCATCGCAGCAGGCAGAGGAAGCTCTCTCCCAGGGCTTGGATCAGCTGCATCAGTCACTAGCAGAAACCGTGGCTGGAGGGTCCCCGTTGGATGACGCCAACGTCGGGAGTTTCATGGGTCACATGGCTATTGCCCTCGGCCAGCTATCAAATCTTGAAGGTTTTGTCATACAGGTAAAGATTTCCAGTTGTATCTGCTACTCTTCAATATTGATCATCTTGTTATTTTGTCAGATAAAGATAGGAGTTGCACTCTCTCTTTGCGTGACTCAACTTCATAAATGAGCTAGTAACTACGTAAAACTGTTTGAGTGTAAAATGTTGCTGTGTTCAGTAGAATGTTTATCTGTCTAGCCACTGGCCAGTAGCCAAAGCTGTGTCCTAGTAAACCTTAACAGTGCTGCCAAAAGATGTATTAAAAATAATTAACTAGTCCATATGTAAGAGGTATTTATCATGTTATGGCTCCATCATGTAGAGATGTTACTGTATCTAACATTGTAGAAAGAAAAGACTTGCCAACTAAAACAAGTAGCAAAACAAATATGTACTGCCGGCAACTCTTAGTTAGATTCCAGGAATGGGTTTTACTGGAGCATATATAAAACTAATGTGCACCACATTGTATTTCCAGGCTGATAATTTGAGGCAGCAGACTATCCATCAGATGCACAGGATTCTGACAGTCAGGCAGGCAGCTCGATGTTTCTTGGCCATTGGAGAGTACCATAATCGCCTTCGTGCCCTGAGCTCACTTTGGGCTTCTCGCCCTCGAGAGTAAGCCCCATGCCTGTAGTTGATTCTTTTTTTCCTATAAAAAGGGGATATTCTCCTGCTCATAGTTACTGTAGTTAATATTTTTTTACTTTTACTAGATAATTTTGAAGTATGATTGAGCCATGAATTAATATAGGCGGGAATCATCTAAATAACTTATCAGAGATTGAGCTGTGCACTACTAATCAGGCTGAAATGGACCTTCCTCCTAACAGGAAACAAAAGTCAGAAAGCTTATTTTTTAAACCATGTCACTTTCTCATTCTTAAGGTTAAGATGCCCCCTAAAAGGACTGCCCCAATTATATTAAATTTAAACGAGTATAATTTACACTTAACATATTCAGCCTTAAAAGTATATGATTCTCTTACCCTTAAAAGAACATGAAAAAACATAGTGCATGTCATGGTGTACAAAATAGGGACACGGTTTTCTGTGGCCCCTCTAGGTTTTTCAACTATTTCAGCCAACTAATCAAATTCTATATGTGAAAGAAGCCACAAAGTCAGCAGCTGTGACAGTACGTCCTTTTTTATGCATTTTTCATCTTATTTGCTGGTGCCTTTCATTGCTTGTAGGATACTGGTGGCAGATGAAGGCAATTGTGGAGAGCTAAGCATTGCAGCACATCCATCTGAGAGCCAATATTCAGCCTTCTGAAATCCTGTTTCAAATGTATTTTGCAACTAACCTTCAAAGTAGGGAGCAAAAGCTTGTTTTTTTTTATGAAATCTAGCACTCTAGCAGATATGTGAGAAACTCAGAAGAGAGTTGGGAAACAATGGAAGGCTCCAGCTGCACTAGCAAAATTTTCATATGGAATGAATGGGATCGCATGATTTTCAGTTACTGATCATAAAGCAAGTAGCTCACGTCCTTTCCTGGATGATATTTTCAGCATCCCTCCAGTTTTCAGCAATGCCCAGTTCTACTAGAACTGCTCACATGACACAGGCACTTGTTCTGTGACCTGATGTAATCAATTAATCATGCACACAACATGATACCAATCATCACATGATGTTCACAAACAATTAGCAAACACAAATACACAATTGTGTGCATATATGTAACTAGATCATCAAAGTACAGTCATTAATATTGATCGTTCACAAGTGAAATATATAAAGTATATTAAGAGATGTATAGAGATGCGCTAGTAGCGCAGTGGCAGGGGACGCTGGCATGCATCCCACCAGCCCGGGTTCGACCGGGTTCAACCCTTGTCGAGCGCAGTCACCAGGGGAAATATTTTACATCTTCCTTCTTAAAACCATTGACTCCAAGTCCTTCCTTGATCCAACCTTTTTTTTTATTAAGAGATGTGTACATTTTTTACTAACCAAATGCCCATTGTTATCTGTTACTAGTTTACCACTAATATATGACTGAAACCTCTTATTGGCACATCAGGGTGAAATCTGCAAAGATTGTTATACATGATAGATCCATCTTTTCTCTTATGCACATGCTTAGAAAACGTAACAAAATTTAAACACTAAAACTTAATTTTGGAGTTGATTTAGTGGTTTTTTTTATTGTACTTTATTTTACAACATTGTTTTTAAATCGCTAAGGACAAATATATAAAAATACCTATAAATTATTCTTTAATTGATAATTATCCGTACATATAAGCATAAACAAAACGATGTGGTTGAGAACTCATTTCTGTACCTTTGGTAAATTAATGAGTAAATTTCAGAAAACTACAACTACAGTAACAAAACTATCAGTTTGTTATAACATTAGCGACACATTTTAGCTTGCCGCAACTATAGTGTGGGAAATTATCACAAAACTATAACTGTTACGTGATATGCTGCTATAGGACATGTAGGTGACAAGAGTAAGCTTATGCTACGTAAAAGTTACAGTTTTGTGATAATTTCCCATGCTATTATTTCAGCAAACTGAAATATGCCGCTCATGTTACAGCAAACTGATATATTTGTCGTTGCAGTTCTCTAAAATTTACTAGTCTACTAGAACAAGGCCTATTACCAAATCGGCTGTGCATAATGGGCTTCGCGGTAATTAATTAGAAGGCCCAATTTGGCCCATCACTCCTAGTCTCCTACCCCCACCAACTCGGCCATCTTCTTCTTCATTCTCTCTCTCTTCCATTTGTTTCCCCACTGCTCCATCCATCTCCACCACCGCCACCCATGGCTTCCTCGCCGCGCCACCACCTCCGCATCTCTTCTCCGAGGTGAGCGTTCTACCTGTTCTGTCTGCCCATCGCCTGGAGTAGGGTTGGGTTCGAATTGGATCGATCTCCTCTCTGTGGTTACTTAGGTTTCGCTCTAAACAATGTAACTGCTTAGATTTTACTCTGCCTATATAGATTTACCTCAGATAGATAATTTTTTTGGAGATACAGATGCTGTCATGTCATTGGGAAGGCATTACAATTGGCTGTGTTATTGCCGGTGTGATGATGATGATGATGAGATTTGAGATGAGTGTGTAGTTAGATGGCGTCCTAGCTCCTTAGTCTCTGAGAAGATGTTCAAATTGTTTTTTTTTTCACCTGGCCGGTGGATGATGTTCAAATTATATTTAATATAAATTGCGATATATATCTCACTATCTTTTTTTTTTTTGTTCTTTCACTTTTACAGTGTTACTTGCGCCTAGTTTCACTTCGTGTTCAGAGATCCCGTGGTGCCACATTCAGGGTTTTCAATTTCGATTTCGGCTAAAATTTTGGTCATTTCGGTAGAACCGAAATTCCCAAAATTTCGGCATTTTTTGGGCCGAAATTTTCTGAAATTTTGACACAATTTAACTGATTTTGACTAAATTCACAAAAAGCTGAGAGAAACCGAAAATTTCGGCCGAGATATTGACTTGCCCGGGGAGGGGGGGGGTCCGAAATTTCGAAACGTAATTTCAATCCCATGTTTGAACTAAAAGATTTGAGTAAGTGTGAAATTGGTAGTGGGATTATCTCTGTTTGATAGGATGCTATTGGAGGCTGAATGATGAATATGATGAACATTTCGCTAAAAAAGTTGAATAGAATGAACAAAAAAAAGTATTTTGATTATTCCAAGGCCTGGTTGATTAGGAAGGACAAAAACACTACGCAGAGAACTTATGCTGTCTTCTGTAATTTTGATTCAAAATCTTGCACAAAGTAACTCTTTCTTTTATTTTCCTTTTTACCTCTTAAGGGCTATTTCTTCAATTTTAAGATCTTCGCGCTCAGCAATGAAATTGTGACGTACAACCTTGGAAAAACCAATAAACTCAGCTAATGTGTTGGGTGCTTCTTCAACGGTATGTTCAAACAACCGTGTCACTAATAAGACCAAACTTCTGTGGATCACAAGGAGCTGTACACTGCACCGCAGTATGCCTCAGCCTTGCAGTTGTGCTTTCAAAACTGTAGTTCCTTAGGGTCAAATCACCTTCCTGAGAACTAAAATCTGGCTTAATTACCATTCTCCAACTAGGTCTCGCTGTGCCATTAGTTCATCGGAGTGCTTCTCTGAAGCAAAATTCCTTTGGTGTAAAGGCTTCTCGTGCAAAGAGTTGCATCACATTTTAATGTTACATACAGCCTAATAATATATTCATTCATTAATATGATTAACCTGTGCTTAGAAAGTGTACTTTTGTTTCTTGCATGTTATCTATCTATTTTGTATGCTGTTATTCCAGTGTTTGAAAACATATCCAAGTGACTGCTAAATGGTACGCTCTTTTTTGTGCTTTTTCCCTTTTTTGGCAGACATCTGATGATGCCGTGCCACAACCAGTTGTCCTGAAGTCTTGTGATTTTTTTCTCTGGAAGCTTCACTTTCTCTATTGCCATTCTCACTTACATATACATGGGATGGGCCCTCTTCAATAGATGGGCCAGCACACAAGACACACACACATAACTAGTCTATTTACAGCCCAACAAGATCATGATGCAACCATTGTGCAGCTAAGTTTTGGAGACCGTCTGAGGGCACTCCTTGTACTTGATATGGTATGATTTTCCTATGCTGAGAATGCATTTTTGCTTGGTCTGGTCCTGATCATGAAATGTTTTGTTTTTGTGATTTATGAGTTTTGTTGTATCAGAAAACTATTTCGTGCTGGTATTTAGTGTTTGCAGATGAAGGCACTCAAGGACCTAGTAGACCTTGATGTGGCGAAAGCCGAAAGGAAGTGTGGCAACTGATTCAGCTGTCACACAGACAAGTTCGACATCATGAGATCGTGGGTTAGTGCCAATTCTTGTTGCTTTGAATGCAAGTGCAACTTGTTAATAATTTGGAATTGGAGATGCAGTGACATAATTCTGTTAAACAACAAACAGCAAGCTTTCCCTCAGTCTTATTCCTTACCACAATGCTCACACACAATTTTAGATATGATCCTAAATTCTTGCCAGTTCTCCTAGACATGGCTCCTGCTCAAACTTATCTCATACTAGCCTTTCATTTCAAACTATATTATTTTACTCTTTCTGCAACTAGTTCTGTGGTACGATTGAAGCAGGGATTTCATTTACCTTTGCATCTTGTATCCTGACAGTTTTTTGCTGGAGTGGGTGATGGTAGTACAGTACGGCTTCTTCATGCGTGAAGAACTCCTGTGAAGGACTGAAACTCTGCAAAGGACGAGGCTTAGTGGAGGTAAGCAGAGATAAGATTTGCTATGTTTATGCGTGGTACAAACGCCTCGTCATTTCTCAGTTCAGTGGATGTGGAACAGGGGGGTTGGATCGGCATTTCTCAGTTCAGTGGATGTGGAACAGGGGGGTTGGATCGGCATTTCTCAGTTCAGTGGATGTGGAACAGGGGGGTTGGATCGGAGGCGTGCGACTGATGCCAGAAATTCTGATCGAGTCAGATGATCATATACTGGTATAGCTGGCTAAACAGACGAACAGTACAGTGTTTTCGCGTCCATGATCTTTGATCGATGAGAGCAATAGCATCATCGTGTTCTTCGCCGGCACGTGGTACTGGGCAGAATCTCCTGAAAAAGTTGCCATGCTCATGCACAGGTAAGAATTGGATTGAAAGGAATTCACAGTGGGAAAGAGTGTTTTTGAGCCATGTGATGTGTTTGTTCTCTCCTTTCCAGCTTGGTTTACACCTGTGGTGAATGAAAGTTCGATTGCAGTGTTACCATCATGCAAGTTTCATTGAAAGAAATCACCCAAGAACCCGGACAGAACATTCATAATGCTCAAGAACAGCCCTGGTGCCTGAATTTTGAAGGCTTCTTGATTCATACACCTATTTGAAGTTTTTCGGATTCTCGTAGAATTTAAGTTGTTTGCTTTGAAAGGCCTGATGGATCCTAAAATGTCAGGCCGAATAACTCTTTCATCATACTACTACCAGTACATGAAAATATACGAGTTCTTTTAACTTGCGAGACATTTAAGCAGCAACTTTAACCGTCTGGCCTTCACCAGGGCAAGATAAGATGTAAGCTACTTCATGCCAAAGTTAGCCCACCAGGAAAGGCTGCAAATAACAGTGACCAATCTTGGCAGTTGTAGGTAGTAAACAATTAGATTAAGCTTTGAAACATTTTCCACGTTTCATGAACCAACACTCAATAATGAAGATGAATCTAGTGTAATCAACCCCTCCCCCTAGAAAGAATTATTCATTGAATTTGGAATCGAGTACAGAAACTCAAATTGTCATCAACTGGCCAATTCACAGAGAACTATATAGACAAGTAATAATTCATTAACAAAACAACTCTGAACCTGTAGTATGGGTATGAGCATAAATCCCTTCATTGCAATGTTGTCAGCGTTCATCGATTTGACAAAAGAGGAGTGCTTCAAGAAGGATCAAAGAAAACTCACATTTCCACTAACTAGCGATTTTGTCGTCAAAAGTGGGTAAAATTTTGATGCTTCTACAGCTCCTCATGCCTCATCCATCCATGAAGTGAATCCATAGTTCCACAGGGATCTCAAGGCTCAAAACCACAGTCAGCACCTAGATTCAACCGACGGCCGAGACATGCCGAATCACTGATTCATGGATATTCCATTGGGTCATGGCAATCCTCCCTCCAAAGTCTGCCTGCCATCATCTGAATATCTTTGCTGCCTCCCACAGGTTGCCCCCACAATGATCCTCCCATCAACATGCATTCAACTTACCACAGCTGTCATTTTGAGGGGCTAACGTTTGGTGGACAGCGCAGTTTCGTCGAGGCATTTCGAGGTGTCGAGTAACGACGGTTTCGATGGCAAACAGGAAGAATCACCATCTGCATGTAAGTGACAAGTGGTTATTGGGGAATTCAGGGATATAATATAGAAGACAATAATGAGGAAGAATGTTGGTAATCAAGGTATGGTTCTCTCTTTACCTCATGTTCTTGTAGAATACTCCCCCTATTTCAAAATATAAGGCATATTTGTTTTGTTAGAACAAGGCTTTGACCAACAATTACTTTACTATATCTGTCATTTATATGGCACAAAAGTATAATAATGAGAAAGTATTATTGAATACGTCACAAAAATTATGTTACAATGGAGTGATTGTTAGTCAAAGTCTTGTCCGAACGAAACAAAAGTACTCCCTCCGTCCCAAAAAAAATTCAAATTCTAGAGTTTAAATTTTGTCCCACAAAAAACCAACTTCTACTACCCTACCTACCCTTAGCACGTAAAACGAGAAATTTTATCTCTTCAATACCTTTACCTACCTATCACTCTTACTGCTTTTTTCAATGATTAAAGGCATTTTAGTCATTCTTCATCTCCACTAACTCTACCTTGGGATACTAGGAATGGTTTTTTTTTTTATTTTATACTAACTCTACCTTGGGATACTAGGAATGGTTTTTTTATTATTATTTTATTTGGACGGAGGGAGTATGTCATATTTTTGAAACAGAGGGAGTACCAAAGTGATGTGACAACCAGGCTGGAAGTACTGACTACAGACGATATTGCCCGAAGCGTAAATCTTATCCTAGTCAGCACACAAATGAAGAAAAGTCTAGTATGCATATGCATTATTTTTAAACACAGGTTGGTTTGCTTACAAGATACGCGGCTTTGGCCCATCTTTCAACTAAAAGTTATATTTCAATGGAAAATAACATGAAGTTAACTGAATAAGTGAAGATAATTTCGTCTGAAAAACTGAAAACAATTTGAAGCACAAAAAAAGAAGTATCCTGAAATGCTAAGCAGGAGAAAATTTCCCAAAAACAAGCATTGAATGGAACAGCTAGGAGATTCCACTACTTCAGCTAGGTGTCAAGCAATTATCATGGCATTAGAATGGAGCCGGAAAATGTCACAAGCTGTACTTGGCTCCACTACCTCTACTTGGCTAGTTGCTCAAAGTGTCAAGTAGGCATGATGGCATTACACCAGAACAGAGGAATGCATAAAGCTGTACTTGGCTCCACTACTTATGGAAATATAGAAAGTTTTTTTAATGGCTCAATTAAGGAGAACATATGATCTTTAAACATTGAAATGACATCTGAGCACTAGACAGCACCCCTACACATTGAAGTGGTGGCAGCACTGCGTTCCCTTCCTTTATTCTCTTCCATGGTGTTTTGCCATAGTCCTCCAAAGAAGAGAATAAACAGATAATAATGGTAATCCAAGTAGTATCACAGTTTGGGGAAAGATTCTAACAGCAATTAAACTCATCAAATTCTCTTTTCCTTATCAGAAAAAGAGGACGCTGAATGGAGCTTACCTAAATAAACAAGGTGTGCAAAGATGAACATTTGAGGGCACAGACACTTCCACGCAGGTGGTGAAGCATTTTTTTCTGCTAGATAATAAAAAGAATAATTAGAAAATAAGAGGATAAGAATATCAGCAAGCAAGGCAAGCTTTAATGTTTAACAAGTAATCACCAAATCGAACACGCAAAAAATGAATTGATAGTTTTGGCAAATATGGAATCACTTGAAAGTGCTAATATTCCTTTTTTTTTTCTTTTGCCCTATAAGGGCATGGTTCCCAATTTTTCACAAAAAAACTCCATCTAGATGTTAACATTTCATATTAATTTTTTTTAATTGCCCTCTCCAAAAACTAGATGTTACTGTAATGCCATTATAAATGTTACAGAGTAATTTGTCTGTTTTTCATTTAGAAAACCATAGGATGATACATAAAAAAATCATAACATGCTAAAGAGTATATTGTCATGCAGACTCTGCAGATCGGCAGACAGGAGGACGAACACTGTTTATTGACCAATAAGATTGCTCAGCAACGTAATATTCATAGATCCACTTGCCTCAAGGTTTCTTATGTTTCAGAGGAATAGCATAAATCTAGTGATCTATAATATTTTTTGAGTAAACTACTGTGGACAAACTATCAAATTATCAACTTGAAAAAAAAAATCATATCATTGAAAAAAAATAATGGTCTTCTACTGACAAAATGTTTGTATTAATAACCAAAAAGAAAGGCCCTGAAAAGAGGTGTATTAACACCTCCAGAGAGTTCAATAGCACTGGTGACTTGCATCTTTCCCACGCAAACAGTTCTTTTAAGGGGGAAAAAAACAAATGCAGAGGGATTATCCTTAGAACTTGATGGAAGATACATGAAGTACAGCGTCAGCGTGTATAGATTCTATTGCAAACTGTTATAGAAGAAAATAAGACCCTTGGTTGGTTATGGTGCAAAAGTTGTTAGCTACTTTCTGTAGCCTTTTCAGTTATTTTCCACGGCATACCTGACTAAAAAACACACATACCACTCATGTCTCACATTGTCCGTTGAGGTTGCAAGACACTTGGCCAGCAGGCTGCTGGCCACTATAAATAGAGGCTCGTACTACCATTGCCAAGCAATCAGCCCACAGCTCACCAAAGTGCATTAGCTCACCACGACTAGCTAGAGCACTCATTGGTGTGCAAAATATTACTGTCTGCTCCTCTAAACATGTCTAGGTCTGTGGAGCCTCTTGTTGTAGGGCGCGTGATTGGGGAAGTTCTTGATACCTTTAACCCATGCATGAAGATGATAGTGACCTATAACTCCAACAAGCTTGTATTTAATGGTCATGAGCTCTACCCATCAGCAGTTGTGTCTAAACCAAGAGTTGAGGTCCAAGGGGGTGACCTGCGATCTTTCTTCACATTGGTGCGGAGCACTCAACTTCATAGTTGGCTTACGATTTTTTTCCCTGGTTAACCATAACTCCTCATGTTTCAGGTTATGACAGACCCAGATGTGCCAGGACCAAGTGATCCTTATCTAAGGGAGCACCTTCATTGGTAACCAACCATAAACATTTGTATCTAAATACTATATATTTGTTTCTTGTGGGTGGTTACCGATTAGCTAGACATGTTAGTTATGTTTCTAGGGAAGATAGGACAATTACTTTAGCTTTCATATGCATACAAACAACACATAATCTGACTAGTCTTAACAAGAATAGTAATGTGGCTAAATTATCAGCAAATCTCACCTTAACATTTACGCAGGATTGTTACTGATATACCTGGGACAACGGATGCTTCTTTTGGTAGGTCCTTCCTCTAATTTGTGTCAGTTTTTTTTTCCATCTTATTCATTGAGTTTCTCCTTGTGAATAAACAACTGTACCACTTTCCGATTGAAGGGCGCGAGGTCATAAGCTATGAGAATCCAAAGCCGAACATTGGCATCCATAGGTTCATTTTTGTGCTCTTCAAGCAGAAGCGCAGGCAAACTGTAATTGTGCCATCCTTCAGGGACCATTTCAACACCCGCCGGTTCGCCGAGGAGAATGATCTTGGCCTTCCTGTGGCTGCTGTCTACTTCAATGCCCAGAGAGAGACTGCAGCCAGGAGGCGCTGAGAAATGCAGCTCCAATTGTCCCAAAATTACGACTCTCCGAAATCAAACCTTTTCTGCCATATTACTTTCTCATGAATCAACGTTCTTCTGCTACATCAGCAGCCGGTATATCTGCGAATAAACCAGATGCATTTTGCAGCATGTATTAGTATTAGATTGCTTTCCGTATCAAGAACATATTAGTGGATTATTTTGTAAGCAGTAAGATTGATAGCCATGTTGGCAAATTCCAGTTCACTAATATGTAAACCACGTTATTATTAATGTTTTTAAGTCATGTATAAGCCAATTCATGCTGGTGGACAAACCCAACTGGAAGAAAGGGCTTTTTATCTATTTGTATGTCGCTTGGTGGCTCCACATGGTGTGAGCCTTTTATCTGACGTGCAATCTCCTGGAAGTGAACTTTGCTAGATTTGGTTGTGACGTTGTATCACCTTGTGAACGGTGAAGAACCTCCCCCTAACTGTATTGCACTGCTCCTATATTCTTATAGGCTTTGGATACAATCATATATATCCATCTCTTCTAACTGCTAAAAGTAGGGAGTATAGTCATGTGCACATATATAGTATTTGGACTTTCCCACTTTGGCACTTTGCCTTCCCATCTAATATATATATTCTCATGTCCTTTACACCAAAAAAAAAAAAATCCAGCTTTTCATGTGCAAATTCATCCACATTGCATACTACTATTCAGGTTATTAACTTGTAGTAATAAGTGACACGGGGAAAAAATGCAGTAGTAAGTAACAGCAATGATATGATAGGAATCCAGTTTTATTTTTGTACAAAATTCATCCACATTGCATACTAGTAGTACTATGCAGGTTATTAACATGTAGTATGTGACACAATGGAAAAAAATGCAGTAAGTAACAACACTGATATGATGGGAATCCAGCTTTCTTTTTTTGTACAAATTCATCCAGATTGCATACTACTATGCAGGTTATTATTTATTAACATGTAGTAGTAAGTAATACATGAAATCGGCTGTGTACATCCGGTTGGATTTAGAGGCCGGGTTTATCCTATTTTCTAAAAAAAATTGCAGTAAAAGACAACACTGATATATAGTGATGATATGGTGGGAATTTGTAGCACAATCCTTTGAATGATCCACGAATTCCCGCACAAACTGAAACGCGCGAGTGGAATTAAGTGAAAAAAAAATTACTGGATCCCAGCGGCGGCTTGCGGAATCAAAGCGAAGCAAAAGAGCATATCGTCAGAGGGGGAGGGGAGAACAAAACCCTCACCAGGCTCGCGGCGGGCCACGTACGTCCCGCCGGAAGCGATCGCCGGACGGAGGAGCCCCTCACCGGCGGCGGCGGAGAGGGGTGGGGGGGGCGTCCTCCTCGCC
>CM020179.1:37521661-37541429 GCA_009805545.1 Oryza longistaminata | reverse complement strand
AATACAATAGTAGCAGCTGATTTTATATTCACATATAGGAGTATATGGAGTCCCTCATTATGCAGATACTAGCTTCGGTATTAGCAGTGAGTTCCTCATTAGTGAATCAATTACTTTAGTTCATACAGTGGCAAAACTATCTCTAGGAGCAGCTTTGCTGATGAAATCAGGACACGCAGCACCTCTGCACTAGTGAAACAATCATACCGGTGAAATTGAAACTGCTTTCAATAAGTTTGATAAGGTGAAACGAATGCCCATGCTAAAATTAATACTCTATTACGGAAAATAGATATATAAATAAGGGACAGGAAGGGAAGATATTCACAAATATTGAGAACAACTCCAAAAAGACGGGAAAAAGACAACTATTTAAGAAGCACAGGTAGAATACGCAGATCTGAAAATTAGTAACACACAATGAGTCCCACTAAGTGGAAAAACACGGCGTTGCGTGAGGAAAGTGAGTTTTGGGGATAAAGGTCTCGTCATTACGTAGACAGGGGGTGAAGTTTCCGGTACTCGTGGCACTCGTGAGCCCACTGTGTTGCGGTGGGCCTCAATTCGCCAGTGTTATTAAGTTTCTATTTGTTTTCTTTTGAGTGTTTTTTCTAAAAATGGAACTTTAAACGGTGAAGTGGAAATGGGGGGTTAGCTACCGGTAGCTCCCGGGATTATTGAAAGGGCTGAGGCCCCTCTAATATAAAGTTAAGAAACTTGGTACAAAAAGATTATGAAATCATCGAAAAGTTTGGGTGAGACTGTAGAAACGCTTGTTTCCACGAATAGTGGGTCCAGAAACGGCGGCCGCAACATTGTGTCCCAATATAGCATTATTGGTAGGTGGGTAAAAATTGTATTCCTTTTCAAAACAGAAAATTGGTCAACTTATCCGCCCCTAAGCAAATGTTTTTGAACGCAATGAAAAGATGATTTCTGGAATATTGCTCTTTTTTATTGTGTCTTCTCTTCTGTCGCCCGTGGACGGCTCCAAAGAACCGAACGCGAATAGGGAGTATATCCTGTCCTTGGAGGATGTACCTAGATATCTGTTATGAGAAAGAAGAAAATGAGGAGGGCCCGTTTTTATTGACCCGTCCACAACTTAAGTTTGTAGTACAAGAGACATAAAATCCAAGGGGGCCTCGGATACAGAACCCGCATCAAACCCAGGCTTTGCACTCCACGAATTTAAGGCTTTTACACAATAGGACAAACAAAACCGGCAAAAAAAACGCACAAGGAGCACAACAAATCGCCGAAAATAACCTATTGGGGCGAAACAACTCCGAACTCACATGACCGACCGAGTGGAAGGAAGCCAGGACCCTCAAGGGCAAAACCTTCCGAGGGAAACGCAATGGACGAAGCGGCTTACAAACGGCCCCCGTCCCCATAAACTGGATTTGGGTTTTCCACCCCATAAAAAGCCCAAGAGAGGAGAAGACGCACCTAACCAGGCCATCGAATAGATCGCCGGCCCCGTGGAAAAAACCTTTGAGGGGTTTGTTCAGCCATGATTTAATCTAAAAATATTGGTAGGGACCTTGAACGCGTGCAAGAAGGGGAAAAACAGTTTGTATGTTATGCATTACCCAGCTCGATCGACCTTAAAAACCGATTTTGCAACAGCTCCATCCCGGCGAAAAAACACGAACACTTCCTAACCCAACCAAAGAAGGGCAAGAACGGGCTCATTACATTACGGTTTTTACTGTTGTGTCCAGCCCATTCGTGACCCTGGCTTTAGGTTCCAATCTACCTTTTGCCATCTCAACCTCGAGACGGTAAGTTTTTTTTTATGGTTATTTTCAGTACTGTGTTAAATCAAGGATGACGCCCTCGGAGGTCCCGGTTAAACGAGTGTTTTTTTTCCAACCGAGAAACCGGAAGGAAGTTTGCATAACCAAGTGAACTTCCGAATGGCCCGGGAGGTTATAACACTCTTTTGGAGGAAAGAACCTAATAATCTGCCCCGTGGGATTAATTTCCCTCAACTAGGCAGTACACACCATTTACAAAGAAATTGAATAAATTTTTTTTTTTTGCGAACGCAAAAAGAGCCATCGCCTCCAATACCAATATGATAGTTATTCGTCACACAGTGTGCATTTAGTTGTCATTTGACAGTGCATTAGGGGGTGTTAGATCCAGGGGCGTAAAGTTTTAGCGTGTCACATTGGGTATTATATAAGGTATCGCATAAGGTGTTCGGGCACTAATAAAAAAACTAATTACAGAATCCGTCAGTAAACCGCGAGACGAATTTAGTAAGCCTAATTAATTTATCATTAGCAAATGTTTACTGTAGCACCACATTGTCAAATCATGAAGCAATTAGACTTAAAAGATTCGTGTCGCAAATTAGTCACAATTTATGTAATTAGTTATTTTTTTTAATCTATATTTAATCCCCAAGTGATTTTAAAGAGGAGAAACAGTCTATCAGTCACACTCAACATCAATTGTGTTTGTTGAGGTGGATAGAGCGCTTGGGAAATTGGAAATGGCACGATCGAGTAAATGCATGTCACAAGAGTGATTAATTTAAGCTGTGTGCGGCAGAGGAGGCGATTGACCTGGAGAGATGCATGATGATCTCGTAGATGGGACGGGGGATCGATAAGACTTGGGTTCACTCGAGTGCAGCAGATGACGTCGCCTGCAATGCATCGTGCGATGATGTGCCGACTAGCTGCAGTTCTTGCAACAGTAGTTTTTTAAAAAGTAAATTACACCTAAGATACAACAATTTAACATGTGGGTGTGATATAGTGTAAAAACTTAAAAATTGAGTATAATAACTTAACAAGTGGGTACATTCTAGTATAAGAACTTGACAATTTAGTATTTTTTTATCAACTTGGCTAAGCATATGTTATGTGAGTTTTTTTTATGTCAATATGCTATTACATACTCCTACGGATATTAGCTTATAATATTGAATTTCTTTAAGAATTATGCTGCACATCCAATTTATATCCAATTATCTTTAAGATTTTTTTTGTTTTCTTCAACTTCTCGAATATCAACTGAAATATAATAATTTCTACAATCGGTTTAATTGAGTTTCAGTTATTAGTTATTAGGATAAAAATATAATATTCTTATACAAATCCACGTTAGTATTGTCAAAATAAGTACTTAAAATTGAATTTATATAAAAAATACTCCAAATAATTAAGTTGTTGCATAACTTCTTGATTTATTGTATTAAAATCATGTGTACCTTACAAGTTGTTGTATTAATACGATCGCTTATAAAGTTTTTAAACTAAATTACACATACCTACCAAACTGTTGCCCTAGAACACTCATTTAAGTTATTGCATTAAATTGCACTCACCTATCAAATTGTTGCCTTAGAACACTCATTTATCAAGTTATTGCATCAAATTGCACTCACCTATCAAGTTGATGTACGGTGGGTCAAATATCTTGCGACCAAAATTGCTGCAGGACAGTGGCTCTAATATGTCTGACCAAAATAATCTCGGCAGTTCATAAGTTAAGTTACGTCTTGTTTTATAGTAGCTCTGATCGAGTAGCATGTTTTGTTGCAAAAACGGTAATGAGACTACGAAAGCTCATCCTTTTCAGTTACTCCCTCCGTCCCAAAATGTAGCTATTTCTAGCACAGTGTCTTGTCCCAAAATGAAGCTATTTCTTCACCTACCTCCTCTTCTCAACCAATCACAACCATTCTTCTTCACCTACTTTCTCTTTTCAACCAATCACACACTTTCTCCAATCATTCTCACCTACTTTCTTAATACCCGTGCCAACCTCAAAAATGGTGCCAACCTCAAAAATAGCTTCATTTTAGGACGGAGGAAGTAATTTTTAGGAAGAAGTGATAATGAACATATGGCTAATACTACTTGCACCTTGTGGTTTTCTGCAGGTCTCACACTCGATCAAACATTGCATGGGTGTGAGAACGTTGCACACAGATCAACATTTGTGTAAAAAATCTGAGTAGAGTGCCAATGGTGTACTGTAGGTATATGTAATTTCCTTTTTAATAAGGTCTCTCTCTCTCTCTCTCAAACTAGTCGATCAGGTGTCAGTACTCCTGCTTACGATCAGTTGATCACACAACATTAGTGCACAAATCAAAGGAAGTCCTGGAGTTAGCATTAGCGAGCATATGGCCTTTTTTTTTTTTTGAGATAGTAGCTTGCAGTTTTCAGGTCTCTCACTCGCTGAAACATTTGGTTGAGAATGCCGCATATAGATCATTAAGACCGCATTTTGTGTTAAATCTAAAAGTAGAGTTACATCATTTCTGTAGGTTATCCATCATTTGAAGAACAATACGTATAAAGGTTTTCACTTTTCAGTAGGTGCAAGCACGCAGATACTAGACTGAAAGTGCTAGCTGGAGTTAGCATTAACCATCTCATGATACTTGCAGCAGGAAGATAGTAGCAAATACTGGCACAAAATTAACACTGCAAGCTTAGCTAATAGCTAGCTTAATTAGTCCAAAACGACGCTGCTCTGGCTACCTGGTGATCATCTAAGACTCGATCGTAATTCTCCGTGATGCATTGCATGCTAGTAACATCAAATATGCTAATGTACTTAAGCTAGTGCAACTAATTACAAAAGATCCACGTCATCATCTCCATGCATGCTCGAGCTAGCTAGCTGCATCACTTGGTCTTCTTCCCGCCATAGGACGACGACGCGCCGCCGCCCGGCCTTCACGACGCTGGCGGCCGCCGAGGCGCCGGCGTCTGGCTGCTGCTGGGACGACGGCGAGGAGGCGGCGGCGGTGGAGGGGTTGTTCTTGAGCTTGAGCTTGGCGAGGAGCGCCTTGTTCTCCTTGTCAGCAGCTGCGCCTTCTTCCTCAGCCGCTCGTTCTCCTGCATTATGCACAGGTTCTCCAGGTACAGGTTCGTCACCCGATCCATCGATCCTCTTCCTCCCCTTCTGCTGCAGCATTGATCAACAAACGAAGTTCAGACAAAACATTTATAGTCAGAATGAATTTCGATCAATTCAGAAAAAAACATTTATCACCTCTGATCTCTGAAGAGTAGCGAGAGTGAACTTGAAACGGAACTTGTTCTTGGCTTCTTTGTGTTGTGGAGTTTGAGTTTGAATGGGGGTCCCTGTATTTATAGGCATGGATCGCGAAGGAGAGTAACGTCAGTATTCCTCTTTCCTGCAGAAGAACAGCAGAATGCAGGCACAACTGAACTGCACAAGGGACAAGGCCTTAACTCGATCTCTGTGGTAAAGGAGGGAGGAGTAGTAGCTGTCAAGAAATGTGGTCATGATGTGATGAATTGATGACGCAGTTCACGTTCAGTCCAAAGATACGCAATCGATGGAAATTCTTCTTCTTCTTCTTCCACATCCCTAGATTGTCTTCTCTCTCTCTGATCATGAGTACTAGTACCAGCAATAACTTGATGTGAGATGTGTTGAATTTCTGTCTAGATGTGTGAGGGGCCAGTTTAGTTCCAAAAGTTTTCCATTCACCTATCACATCGAATCTTTGACACACGCATGGAGCATTAAATGTGGACAAAAGAAAAACGAATTGCACAGTTTAGCTATAAATCGCGAGACGAATCTTTGAGCCAATTATGCCATGATTAGCCATAAGTGCTACAGTAACCCATGTGCTAATGACGGCTTAAGTAGGCTCAAAGATTCGTCTCGCGGTTTCCAGGCGAGTTTGAAATTAGTTTTTTCATTCGTTCCGAAAACCCTTCCGACATCCGTCAAACGTCTGATGTACCCAAAAATTTCCTCTTCCCCAACTAAACAGCTGAATTGCTGATGAACATGCAGGTTCCAATCTTGATTCTGAACTTGCTGTAATTTTGTTTTGAATAGTCGACATCATGCTTCATATATACAGTAGCATGATTTTATATTCACATATAGGAGTATATCGGAGTCCCTCATTATGCAGATACTAGCACTCTGGTATTAGCAGTGAGTTCCTCATTTTATGGCCAAAACATCAATACTTCATCAGTGGCAAACTACTCTAGGAGCAGCTTGCTGATGAACAATGCAGCACAGCACCTCCTGCACTAGTGAAACAAATCTACCGTGAAATTGAAACTGCTTTCAAATCAAGTTTGACTAGAGGCTGAACAATGCCCATCCTAACAGTTAAATACTCCTATTTACTGTTCAATGATGAAACCACAGGCAGCTATTATAGCCTATGGGTAGTACTGTAGCAGCTAGTTTGACGGCAAACAGAAAGCAGACATTTAACACACTGTTGAGTTTTGGTTCCAACTCGAAATGCTCTTTGCTGATCTTTGCAACAGATCTCTTACTGTCCCAAGGCATCAACAAATGATGAGGCAGCATTCAAGGTGCATGTTCTGTTCGTCAATGACCCTAGTATGGAGTAGGAGTAGTAACACGCAGACGACCATCATGGCACATCTCCTCAGAACCAAGATCTGATGTGAAACATTGCATCATGCCTTCTGTTTACTGTTCTTTAAGATGCCTAAAATTTTCAACCTGTCATTTAGGCCGTGTTTGACTCAGGTTTTTGACTCACAGTCCTTTACAAACTTTGTGTCTTTCGGAGCGTTTGGTTCCCTTGCCTAGCTAGCCTTGCTAGGCAAAGGCAAACCAACTCATTGCCTGCTTGCTGGGTTTGCCGTACCTGTCCGTTTGGTTCTTTGCTATCTGTGGCTTGAATGGTAGCAGGCTAGCTAGCAGCTCGTATCGTATGCATTCATCCATGACTGGAGAAGATGGGAGTGATTTAACAAGAAGATGGCAGCGAAATAGATACACGATCTGCTAGCCCTATAGTTCGGCAAGAATGGAGCCTGGTTGTTGAAGAAAGTCGCACGCGAGAAGTTTGCCGTCGGAGGCGAGCCGATTTGGCTCTCCCTCGTGAGCCACGTTTTTCTCGCCCCTGCAGGCTAGCTCGCCCTCAAAGTTAGGATTTTTTTCACGATTCCAAACGCCTGGTCTTGCCTGGCTAGGCTAGGCTTGATCTAGCCTTGGATCCAAACGCACCCGAAATCTTTTTGGCCTCTGATTCCTCCTGTGTATTTTGACTTGTGATCCTCCTCTAGAGCTTGTTTGGATCCAAACTTCAGTCATTTTCCATCACATCAACCTATCATACACACACAACTTTTCAGTCATATCATCTCCCATTCAACCAAAAATCCAAACTTTGGATCCAACTAAACACGACTGTGTTTAGATCCAAAGTTTGGATTTTTCCATACATCAACCTGTCATAACACACACAACTTTTCAGTCACATCGTCTCCAATTTCAACCAAATTCCAAACTTTGGCAGCAACTAAACACAACCACAGCCCTAGATCACTTGAATTTTCAGTTCTTCTTGCCGTTTCATGATGCGGCCTAGTTTAGTTCCTAACTTTTTCTTTAAACTTCTAGTTTTTCATTACATCAAAATTTTTCTACACACATAAACGTCTAACTTTTTTCCGACAAACATCCAATTCTGACGAGAGAAACTAACACTGGCACCTGCATCTTGGACTGCAGTTAAAACGAAGATACTCCTACATGAGAGATTGGCAGCAACCTGCAGAATAATCCTGGCTTCAAGATTTGTACTCACTCCGTCCCATTATAAGTGCAACCATAAGTTTCCGCGTCACTTTGATCGTTCGTCTATAGAAGTTTTTTATAATTAGTATTTTATTGTTATGAGATGATAAAATATAAATAGTACACTCGTGACTTATGTTTTTAAATTTTTTTAAAAATTTTTCAATAAGACGGACGGTCAAAGTTGGGCGCGAAAAACTATGGCTGCATTTATAATGGGACGGAGGTAGTTTCTTCAAGTCTGATCTGACGTGTTGACTTTTGGAAGTGATCCCGCATCCGTATGGGCACAGTGACAGTGTGTACAAGTGTACAACTCCGGTCAGAGGACGGACGGACAGAGCGAAACTGGAGTGTGATGAGTTGCCGTGATCTTCCTCTGAAAAGGCATGCATTTGGTAAACAGGAAATGATCATGCCTACTACTCCAGTGTAGGAGCAGCTCCATTTTTGTGACAGCAACATGAACAGGGACAGGATGGAACAAGCCTTGGAAATGGTTGTGCTGCAAACACAGCTAAGCTTGCACAGTGTTGCAGTGTCACCGTGATGAGTGAGCTGGGGCAGTAAAATGTCAATTTTGGCCATAATGTGCAGGACATTGGAGCAGAGAATGTGAGCTCAGCACAGTACTCTAGCAGGCTCAGTTTCGACTATCATCATGTCTGACCTAACGTGTGTCCGAACTTACCCTCATGCACTGTAGTAGTAAATGAATTTTAGTACTATCTCCGTTCCAAAATAAGTGCAGCCGGTAAAAATCCGTGTCCAATATTTGACCATCCGTCTTATTTGAAAATTTTTTAAAAAATTAGTCACAAATTACTATCATGTTTTATCATCTAAACAATAAAAATAGTAATCATAAAATTTGTTTAAATAAACGAACAGTTAAACGTTGGAGATGAATAGTACAAAATTACACTATTTTTAGTACGGAGAGAGTAGTAGCAAGTTCTTTAATTAAAGGCTTTTGGAACACGGATTGAGAAACACAAAAAGAAAAAAAATATGAATAAAGAAGATGTCATACTCATTGGATTACTATAGGATTTTGAAATGAAGAAAAGTTTCAAAATATCGTTTGATAGCACAAATAAAAAAATATGAATTATAAACACAAGAAGAGAAAAACATGAGGTGGTCCTATACTTATTTTCTCCAAATATTCTAGAATGTTTCATTTCATTGAAATTTTGAAGGAATTGGTAGGAAACAATTCTTTGTTTCAATGGTCATGGATTTCTAGGGATAATAACTCTGCGAAATTTCAGTTCATTTGTTTCAAATGAGCATTAAAACTAATTTAATTTATGTGAAATTACTCTTAATGTATATATCCTATTCTCCAAAGGTGGCCTCAATAAATTGAGGCTCTGATGTGCTGGAATTCTTTTGTGCAAGAATTGGATTGTTTCATATAAAGTTGCATACAAGTTACTCTCACCGTTTCACAGTGTAAGTCATTCTAGTATTTCTACATTCATATTAATATGAATGGATTTAGACATATATATCTATCTAGATTCATTAACATTAATATGAATGTGAAAAATGCTAGAATAATTTACATTGTGAAACCGAGGAAGTAGCACATAAATCGACGAAATTGTACCGCCAGAAGCAAAGACATACAAGCAGGCGACAAGCAAGCAATACTCGTACGTTGAACACATTAACCGTTGTTTTACACAACGTTGCTCGAAACTGGAGCATAAAGCAGGGGATCGAAACTGGGCCGGTCCCATCGAAGCCCATGCATTCCGCTCCTTGGGCCTTGGCAAGTTAGGCCCAACAACTCAAAGCCCAATTATCGGCTGCAGCCGCCAGTGGCAAGCGCCTCAAGCCGCGGGGGCGCCATCCATTATTTCACGAGCAAGTTCATTTCCATGACCCAGAAGCTGAATAAACTTCTAACATTATTACAGATATTAGTTAGTAATCTATTATGTTAACGACTAATTTAAATCACAATACTGATATGCTGTTGTTTAATTACACTGGGTGGACACAAAATCAAATTACCTTGTTGATTTCTTCAACTTCCTCCTCCTCATCATCATCCTCATCCTCATCCTCCCAGTTAACCATGATTCCAAAACGTTCAAAAATATTGTTGTCCTCCTTTGCACAAAAGCACAGAATGTATAATACACCATATACCAATAATTAATTTGATTTTCAAACCAACTGCATTAGAATGCGTACGTCATATCTCATTTTAGGTTAAATTATTTTGGGAGAGGGAGTATAATGTAGAAACAGAAGAATCTAATGTCATCGTTTCTGTCAATATGAATAACGTGTGACACTAGCCACTAAAATCAGAAGAAAAAAAATGACAAAGCAAACTTAACGAACTAATCATGAATACTTACATTGTGAAGGTCTTGATCCTTTATTTCCTCCAGAATTTGCTGATTTACCATCTCCAGATACACTGGGCACAAGTGCTCTCCATGGTTTCTCGGGCTTGGTGCCAACCCTTCATTCATGCATAGCTGCAGATGATGAACAGATGCAACCAATTAAGCCAAGAATTAATTATTATAATGATGAATAGTGATCAATCTCAAACTGCATTGCAAATGGAGACTGTCACACAGTAGATATCATCACCTCACATGTTCCTTCATCTTCCTCCTCCTCCTCCTCATCTTCACAATCCACGTCGCCTAGGGCTTCAGAACAATCGTCAATTGCCTCCAGCTCTTTTTCCTTCTCTTCATAGAACTACATGCATGTGTTAAGAAAGATCATGTACATACCAACTAACAGAATGGAATACAAAAATGATCAGCAGAAAAAAAATGCAGTATAATAAAAAATCATGCGAATGATTATTCATACGAAGTAGGAGTAGTATATGCGACTGAAGAATTGGAGGATGGAAAATACGTGTATGTATCAAAGCAAAGAAAATCAAATCAAAGCTTGGAGGCTTCGATCCTTAATTAATTACCATCAAAACAGCCTGCTCCCTTTCCTCATCCGATCGATCAGAATGAGCTCTCCACACCTGCGAAGCCTCTGAAAAGCAGTAGTCAGGGAGAGGTTTCGTATCGGAAACGTCAAAATCCAGATTAAGGTAATTACGTACGGGCGGCTGCAGCCATGGCGATGGATGAGAGAAGATGGCGGCGGCGGCGGCAGGGATAAGAGAGGGTTAGGGTTTGCCGGTTGCGAGCCTCGATCTGGTTTAGCAGTCGCGTTATTATAGCGAGTATTTTGCCATTTCTCAATGATCGCCCCGAGATCATTAACCATCTCCGTTCGTCTCGGAATGATCGTTATAGAGAGAGATGGCAACAAGTAATTTAATTTTCAGCATTTTACGGTGTTACTTCCTCAAGTTCCATAATTATTTGACGTTTTGGGTATTAATATAATTTTCAAAATATATTTCGACTATATTTTTTAATTATCATATATGTAATAAATAATATGCTGCCGGAGTGGTAGAAGACGTAGGAGTAGGTGTTGGTGCTTCCGGTCGCCGAGAACGGGTACTGGCCGGAGGTCGTGCCGTACTCCACGGTGGCCGGCGCGTCGCCGCCGGTGATCCATGTCACTCTCATCTTGTCAGAGCCTACGGCTGATATGTGCACCTGAAATTTGCATCCAAAACAGGGAAATTTCTTCAGGTTGTAAAGCATTTGAGTTATCTGAAGAAAATTTCAGTAGAATTCTGGTCCTTGTTTTTCTCTCCAATTCAGTGAGAATCTGAACTGTACACCGAGTTCAGGCTACCTTTCGAATTAATTAGCACATTTTACTTGTCATATTGTTTTTACCATCTTGCTGAAATGAGATTCATGGATTGCATTCTACTGACATGACTGTATTTTTTCACAAGATGAGAGTGACATGGATATATCCATGTAACTTGATGATGCCTGTATTGTCAGTAGATGAGAGTGACATGGATCAAAAAATACACTAATACAGGCATCTTGCTTATATGAGATTCATGGATTGCATTCTACTGATAAGTTGTATTCATCCCATGTAACTTGATGATGCCTGTATTTTTTGAAAAAATTGATGATCCATGAACAAGACAGTAACCTATATTGTAATTTAAGATATCCATGTTTGATTAAATCATAGGTGTACATCTGTCTAAACATGAAGTACTAATATGTGTACATCAATAAGGACCACTGTTTTAATAAATTATTGTACTGACTAAATCATGAACAGATGTAGCTGTGTTTAGTTCAGCGCAAAGTTTAGATTTTGGTTGAAATTAGAGATGATGTGACTGAAAAGTTATGTGTGTATGACAGGTTGATGCGATGGAAAAAGACTGAAGTTTGGATCCAAACTTTAGATCTAAACACAACCGTACTGAATTTGATTTTAAGACGCCAACCAGAATGATAAATTGAGGTGAATAAATAGGAGCACATAGTTTCGTGTTGACTTTTGTTCACTGACTCAACATTGGACAGAACATTGGTCCAACCTTGATTTGTTCTCTTCTCTGTCAGTACTAAGCCATGTCATACAGTACTGACAGTGACTAAACTTGGGAAGCATATTTATGCTTCTTGCTTCATGCAACTGCATAACAGAAACATCTAGCATTTCTTCGCTAGATCGACTAAAACCGGACCAGCCACCTCACTATATAAACAAGTTGTTGAAGAGTTTGAAACATAAACTCCCAAGGCAAAAACGAACAAGAAACGTTATTGAGTGTTAGATTTGGGGTGTTTGGTTTGGCCACCTTTACCATTTATGGCTTGAAGAAAAAAAGAGCAAAATTAAAGTCAGCATCATGACTGAACATATCGTCTTTCTCTTCTTGACATATCTGAATTTTGCAATTGCTGCCTGCAACTGTCTACAGGATATACTACCAATGACTTTCTTTCTTCAGCTTCAATATTGTTGCAGTGTTTTTACTCCTTTTCATAAATAATTTCTCTCTTCTTATGTCAAGAATAAATACTTTCTTTCTTTCCTGCAACCATAATTTGCACAAACACAAAAGAACCCTTATCTAATCTCTAATGCAAACATGAGTATTTTTAAGAGTGCCTCCTGATAGTGTCATGAGCTGTCTCATGGCAGTACAGTGGAGTAGTATGTTTGCAATAATTGTTTCCACGAGGACCATACTGAAATCTGACACGTACGCGGGAGGCAGGCCAATTGAATACTCCTACTAATGATTTAATTTGCTGGAAAAAGAAGAAGAAAAAAGATATGGAGAATGCATGGCTCAAGAGTTTGAAGCCGTGTCAATGGTGATTAATTGCAGTATCAGCAACACTAACCACCGAAAGGGGCTCGTGATCATGGAGCAGGAAACAGCCAAGCACTAGATAACACCTCGGCCGAACCAGCATGCCGACATGGCCAGAAATGATAAACAACAAGACGAGTGGGAAAGCAAGAAACCCAAAGGAGCTTCTTGTTCCTTGTGTGTTGTCGCCTTATCGATCGAGGTGAGATTTAGACTAAACAAATGCAGATTAATTAGTTGGCAAATTAATCGGTTTCTTGTTCCAGGATATACTCCAAGTTGTGTACTTGTGTCCTACGAAGCATAATCCGTTCCTACTTTGCACTTTCCTAGGTTAATATAATCCGTAATCACGAGGGACGCCAGGCTGTGTCACATGAATCCCAGGTTTTCCTTAAAAAAAAGAACAGGTTGCTCAACATGAGACTATGGTTGGGTGGACTCTTGCACCAAAGATGACCAAACCATTTCTTTCACTCAACACTGAATCTTGAGTTAGATGGCCAACAAAGAGCAAAGCCACATAACCATGCAAATTTAAGAAATTGAACTGACGCATGAAAATTATTTGAAGATTTCAAACTCAGTACGGCCAAATCCGTCATCAAAAACATTTTCAGAGCGTACCTGCTCCGGCTTCCGGCCGTCGTCGTCGTCGTCGTCCTTGAGCAGAGACAGCGTGGCCCTCGGCTTGGGCCGCACGTACGGCGACGTGACGGCGAGCGACGGCGGCGGCAGCGAGAGGATGGATGCGGCGGCGACGAGGAGGAAGAAAGCCAATGCTGTTCTCGTCATCGCCATCGCCATCGCCATGGCCGGTCTCGCCAAATCTGAAATGGGCAGTGGGGATGAAATGAAAAGGCGGTTATGGGCTTATGGCTAGCAAGCAAGAGTGGCGTCGTGTATATATAGGACAGGCTGCCAACGCAAGCAGCTAATTAATGATTACTAATGTGCCGTGGAGGAATCCAGTTTCGGATGCATCTGATTTCAGGTGCGAATCTGGGGATTTGGATATGGTGTTTCGTCAACTTTGGGTGACTGGGGCTGTTCAGTTGGTGAAATGAAAATTTTTAGATGTGATGTTTGATCGGATGTCGGAAGGAGTTTTCGGATACGAATGAAAAAACTTTTTTCATAACTCGTGTGTGTCTAAAGATTCTATGATGTTTTTTTTTTAAAAACATTTTTGAGGAACTAAATGGAGCCTGGTTTGACTGTACTCTGTTCCAGCCTCTCCCGTCTGAACTCTGGAAGAAAGAAACAGAGAGAGAGAGAGAGGTTGCGCGTTGTTCGGCGGGAGGTTCGATCGGTTTTGCGCGTGAGGAACGAACCGCACGCATGCTCAGTTGAGCGACACGTACCAATGCAACGGCGGTGGTCTCATCACCTCGCCTGGCCCCACATCGGTTAGCCACGGGCCACTGACAGGGCCCACCTCCCCCTGGGTTCCATTTTGGCATAATAACGGATTGCTTTTCTTCTTTTTTTTTTTTGGTCCGTGAAAATTGGTGTACGTCTTCGTCTCTGATCTGTTCCGTTCTCTTCGTTCCAAGTCCTGGCTGGCTGCACAATCGACTGGTTTCTCGAGTTACAGGCTTACAGCAGTCCATGCGTGACTTCGTCCAGTGGCGGAGCATAAGAAATTCTAAATCCCGGATAAATATAGCTGCATTTTCTCGTGGAAATGGAGTCCGACAGGAACGTATTCCTCCTGTTCAGCGTACCATGCCCCTCTTCGTAGGAAGGATCCGTTTCCAAGAGGCGCCAATTTGAAAGTCTCTGGCTTCTCCTTGCTGTCTCTACTTTCTTTGGCTGGTCACAATGAATAGGTGTTAGACTGCTGATCGTCTTCGTCGTCGTGGGCTGCCTCACCCCGTCCGATGTGTTCTATGCGATCAACAGGATGAGAGTATAGATCACATCTTGGTTAGCTACCCTGAATCCCGTCAACTCGATCTGGTGGTGGCCACTAGGGGTGGAGCTAGAACGAAATGGGGGAATGTGTCTCTTGCTTAATTTACTCTATTTAAAATCAAATTTAAGTTGATACGTGTACCTAAGTTTATATCGAGGGGGTGCACACATGGTGAAAATCTGTTAGTTAAAAAAATTTCTTGACCGAGTTCCTGGGCACCCCCTCCCATACTCTACCTCCATCCCTGGTGGGTACTCTCAGCGACCGGATTGCCTACCCTTGCAAGAGGCCTCCTTCCATCAGTGGCTCTGCCTTAGCAGAAAGAAAGTCTCGAAGGATCGGCGTCGGGGATTCGACACCATTGCGACCTTGGTAGAATGGACGATTGTCAGGGTTACGGGTTCGGCATACCCTTCACCCTTCGATATACGTTACATATCGATGTGGCATACCCACGCGCACACGAATATTTCCTACATATTCTAAGGAAACCTTTCACAAAATCTACAGATAGGAAGAATCCTTCTCGGACAGAACTGGGTCGTCGACGTATCGTGTTGGGTCTGATGCCTCCGAGTCCAACTTGGAGACCTCCAGATCCGCAGTATAAAAGGGACCCCCCGGGGAGGGCATAGGACATCGAATCTCAGAGCCAACACAACCCACACAGCCTACGAAGCCGGAGTCTGCGAGGAGCCAAGTCATCGAGAGCTAGTCGAACCAACTCGACTACAATCTCGCCGGATCCGACAAGCTCCATCGTTCCCTTTGTAACCTGTGTTTTCCACCATATAATCCCATATCAACTGGATTAGGGCTATTACCTATTAAGGGGCCTGAACCAGTATAATTCTTGTCTTTTGTTTGCTTGATGACGTACTACGTAGATCCTTGTACCAACGTACCTCAATACCCTCTATATCCGGTCTACGGGTATCACTCGTCGACAACGATCTGTAAAGAGAGGAACAACCGGGTATTCAATCTCTAGCAGCGGCCCTGGGCGGAAATTGCAAGAGCTATAATCGCGGAGGCGGAGCTATGGCGCCTGGCAAAGGCGACGATTTTGGCGCTTGGTCTCTAGTTTCTAGGGTCACTAGGTCGTTCAATTTGGTTGTGAGATTGTAGCCTAAGTCCTTGTTGCATTCCAGTACCCCGTTCTCTTTAATCTTATATTTCTCTTGTAAATAACTTTTATTCCTCTTAATATAAAGATACACTTTTAGCGTATTCCTAAAAAAAAATCTAGCTGCATTGGGTCATGTTTTGCTACCAAAATAATATTACTTCCCATGTTTTATATTATACAAGTTATTTTGATTTTTTCTAAGTAAAACTTATTTAAGTCATCCTAACACTAAATTAGTTTTATTAAATATAACACTAAATATATTTTAATAATATTTTCGTTTTATGATAAAAATATTTTATATTTCTTCTATAAATTTGATCAAAGAGATTTATCAAGATAAAACGGAGGAAGTCATTCAAACTTTATGCTGTTATACAAAGTAATAATAAACATGGTTGTTGTGGACACATACCCAATCCTAGAACAGGGAAAGGTTCGTACTGACAAACGCCTAACTACTTGCACTACTATGATAACGTTGGTATATACCTCTTCGATCGTGATGCCTCCAAAGCTAGCAGCTTGCCATGTTCACCACTCTTTCAAAAATACACCAGAAGACCTCGGTGGTGAACTATTAGAATTCTCGAAGGAAAAAGTTGAGCAGTTGTCGATGTACTACCTCTCCCTCCGTTTATAAATATTTAATACCATTGACTTTTTAGCATATGTTTGATTGTTCGTCTTATTAAAAACTTTTGTGAAATATATAAAACAATATGTATACATATAAGTATATTAAACAATGAATCAAATGATAGGAAAATAATTAATAATTACTTATATTTTTTGAATAAGACAAACGGTCAAACATATTTAAAAAAGTCAACGGCGTCAAATATTTAAAGACGGAAGGAGTATGATGTTGGTTAGTTCATTTTTAGCTAACCAACGTCAAACAAGAAAAAATGGAGGGAGCAACTTTTTTTCACCAGGCCTTATTTTTATAATTTTTTTTCACCGGGCCCAGCAAAAGCGGACGGGATTTTATTAATATGGAAGGAATAAAAAGGTAGTAACAAAGCAACATGCAAGGTTGTGGTAGAAAACGAAGAAAACACAGTAAACACCTCTCCTGACACTAGAAGAGAACACTAAAAAAACAATATATTTACACCGTCATCCTCATCAACCTAGCTTCGCCAATTCCATAACTATTTCATGATCCTATCAAGTATCCATAACATTACTGGATGTAGAATGATACCGCCTGAAAAATCCTTGCATTTCGCTCATTTCAAATGAGCCAAGTGACCAAGAATTCAGGTACACCTGACAGAGCATGAGGAGGACAATATGACATGGAAACTTACTAACCACAACAAATATATGGCAGCGTCGGCCTACAACGCATAACTGCTCGGCACCACTACTACCAACTTCAACAACCTAATTTGGAAAGCTTGGACACCACGTAAGTGCAAAACTTCACCTGGATGATCATCCAAAATAGAGTTTGGACCTCCGACAGGTTGGTGATTAGCAGATTATATTTTGGGACGGAGAAAGTATTAAAGAGGTTAAAAAAATACACACTATAAAATCTTTTAAGTTGAATGAGAATTTATACTGGATAAGACAAACCAGCAACCTGTATCTGTTCATGTCTCTTGTATATAGGCTTTCAATTGAACGGGATGTTAAGAGGGTGTTTGGGAGAGAGGAACTAAACTTTAGTCCCTCACTTAAAAAAATAAGTCCCTATCCTAAAGACTTATTTCTTGGAGCTCTCTTCCAAACACCCCCTAAAGAAAAGAAATCCAGTGATCATCCAAGCTCCATACATGCATGGAACCCACATCCGTACAGACACGGCACGCATAAAAAACGTACGTGCACGCATTCTGCCATGGGCAAACATCGGGCGTTCACTCTGTTGCAGGTTTTGCTGCTTTCCTTTTCAGTTACATCCGGTAAATCATGACAAACGCATGTATTAGCCATTTCAGTTATCCGGTAAATCATGTGTTCAACAATAAATTAGCAAAGCACACGTTTCATGAATCATGATCAAGATGGCTTAATAATATACTACTACTATTGCTTCCAAACTTAGATTTTCTCAGCCACCCAAAACAGCATCTGATAATATTCCGTTCACCCATCAAAGGTTCAAAAACCCATAACCACATCCCTGTCAGCTGCACCTAGAAGGCTGACGTGTCCACTGCCAACTTCACAAAACCGTGACAACCCCCCTATCATCACAAATCGATATAGGCACTGTTCTTTTTTTTTTCATTTTTTTAATTAAGATACAAATTTTATCTTTATTTTCGTTAAAACATTTTTCATACTGTTAACTATGTATTTTGTATGAAAACTTTCTATATATAAATTCTTTTAAACTATAAGATAAATCTAATTTTTAGATTTATAATAATTAAAACTTAATTAATTATGTTAATGGTTTCTTATTTTTCCGTATCTTAACTTTATTAAAAAAAAACGAAACACTACCTATAGAAGGAGAAAAAACAGAGACACCCCACACACACACACAAAGTGCAAAAATCCCTGCTTCACACAGCAAAATGCCAACCCCAGCCTACCTATCTCCTTCCTTCCTCCTCCTCCACACCTCCACAACCACCACCGCACACGGCGGCGGCCGCCTCCTCCTCTCCGGCAACCACCACCGACGATGTCGTCCACGCCACATGCCAGGTACACGCACGCACGACAGCAAGAGAGAGAGCGGCAAGAAACGCCATGGCATATCTCCGAGGATATGCCCTAATCCAAAGTCTTCCTAATTGTTATTAAAATCCTAATGACGTGCAATTATGCTCTCTCCCAGGTCGTCTCCTCCTCCGGGCTCGGCCCAGGCTGGCCACCGATGATGATGGCGACGGCCGCGATGGCGTCGACGAGGGCGAGCGCGAGCCAATGCGATCGCGGCGACCCCCCAAGGGGGGGGAAGGGAAAAAGGAAAAAATTTTTGGGAGTTTTTTTTTTTTTGTTCTGATGCTTCATTGCTTTTCCCGTCTTTTTTTCAATAAAAAGTTCATCCATGATCCATCCCAAGATTGATCAGTGGCAAACGAATTTGTTTGTCTCATGATTTCATCATCATTCTTTGCAGAGTTCTTTTATGCTTGAACTCTGCTTCTTTTTTTTTTCGTTAGAGATCAGAGGCAAAGAGTGTCCTTTGTTTACAGTAACATATTTTTCAAACTTTCATAATCAGACACAAATCAAATTGACACCTAGTACAGTAGTACAGAAGATTTAATTCCACGTTTCCTACCAACCTGTCAACGACAATGTGAAGTACAGACAACAAAATTACATCAGTACGACATAGTAGCTGGAGCTTTACATAAGTTTTAATCAAAAAGAATTTGCAGCTGAATTATTATCCAGCATAATTCTGATTCCTAATGTTTCGTAATAACTTTGACATGGTTGTCAATGATAATCAGGTGCACATTTCGATGGTGGGGGAGAAGAACATGAGGATTTCATGGGTGACCGACGACCTGAACGCGCCGTCCGTGGTGGAGTACGGGACGTCGCCGGGGAAGTACACGGCGTCGGCGACCGGCGACCAACCACGTACCGCTACTTCCTCTACAAGTCCGGCGCGATCCACCACGCCACCATCGGCCCGCTCGAGGCGAGCACGACGTACCACTACCGGTGGGCAAGGCCGGCGACGAGTTCACCCTCAGGACGCCTCCGCGAGGCTGCCCGTGGAGTTCGTCGTGGTCGGCGACCTCGGGCAGACGAAGTGGACGGCGTCGACGCTGTCCCACATCGGCGGCGGCGGCGACTACGACTGCTGCTGCTCCCCGGCGACCTGTCGTACGCCGACCGCAGCAGCCGCTGTGGGACACGTTCGGGCGCTGGTGCAGCCGCTGGCGAGCGCGCCGGC
>CM020179.1:37467436-37521636 GCA_009805545.1 Oryza longistaminata | reverse complement strand
CACGCGAAGCAAGCAAAAAAAAAAAAACCAAAAAAAAAAAGCCCTGCCCAATAATAGCTATAGTTTTTCCTCGTCCGCACGCTACTGCTCGCGTGTATAATAGCCCGCGGGTGCTCGCGCTGATACGGGTTGCGTTCCCGCCGCCGTGGTTGCTCCGGCAGAAGCCTCGTCGCCGTCGCGCGCCGCCTTCTCCGCCGTGAACGCGCGGTGCGGTGGTGCCTGAACAGGCGGCGCTCGGGCGGAGCTGCACGGGGACGGTCCTCGGCGACGCTGGTGGTGGGCGCCATGGCGAGCTCGTGGAGCGCTGGCTTGCAGGGGATCACGTCGCTGGTGTCCTGTGCGTCGCGCGGCGCCGACGAGTATGTCCGGCCGCCGCCGAGCCCGCGCTGCTCACGGCGCACGCAAGCGCGTCGCCATCCTCAGCAGGTGCGGGTTATCTCAGGATGTTGTTGAGTGTGCAGAGTCTGACAGAGTTTGGCACTTGGAGTTTTTTTTTTTTGTTCTGAATGCTTCATTGCTTTTCCCGTCTTTTTTCACATAAAAAGTTCATCCATGATCCATCCCAAGATTGATCAGTGGCAACAACATTTGTTTGTCTCATTGATTCATCATCATTCTTTGCAGAGTTCTTTTATGCTTAACTCTGCTTCTTTTTTTTTTCTAGAGATCAGAGGCAAAAGTGTCCTTTGTTTACAGTAACATATTTCAAACTTCATAATCAGACACAAATCAAATTGACCATATACAGTAGTACAGAAGATTTAATTCCACGTTTCCTACCAACCTGTCAACGTTACAATGTAAGTACAGACAACAAATTAATTTCAGTACGACATAGTACTGGGAGCTTTACATAAGTTTTAATCAAAGAAATTTGCAGCTGAAATTATTATCCAGCATAATTCTGATTCCTAATGTTCTAATAACTTTGACATGGTTGCAATGATAATCAGTGCACATTCGATGGTGGGGAGAAGAATATATCATGGGTGACCGACGACCTGAACGCGCCGTCCTGGTGGAGTACGGGACGTCGCCGGGGAAGTACACGGCGTCGCGACCGCGACCAACCACGTACCGCTACTTCCTCTACAAGTCCGGCGCGATCCACCACGCCCACCTACGGGCCGCTCGAGCGAGCAGACGTACCACTACCGTGGGCAGGCCGGCACGTTCACCCTCAGGACGCCTCCGGCGAGGCTCCCGTGGAGTTTTGTCTCGGCGACCTCGGGCAGACGAAATGGACGGCGTCGACGCTGTCCCACATGCGGGGCGCGCATACGACGTCTGCTCTCCCCGGCGACCTGTCGTACGCCGACACGCAGCAGCCGCTGTGGACACGTTCGGGCGCTGTGCAGCCGCTGGCGAGCGCCGCGCCGTGGATGGACGGAGGGGAACCACGAGACAGCGAGCGCGCCGTGTGGTGGGGATCGCCGCCGTTCGCGCGTACAACGCCGCTGGCGGATGCCCCGCGGAGGAGAGCGGCTCGCCGTCGACCTCTACTACTCGTTCGACGCGCGGCGGCGCGCGCGCACTGTGTGATGCTGGGATCCTACGCGGATCTGAGGAAGGGTCCGCCGCAGCGCGTGCTGGAGCGGACCTCGCCGGCGTCGACCGGCCGACGCCGTGGCTGCTGGCGCTGGTGCACCGCCCGTGTACAACACGAACGAGGCGCACCAGGGCGAGGGCACGGATGCGCCGCGCCATGGAGAGCCTCCTCTACGGCCCGCGTCGACGTCGTCTTCGCCGGCCACGCTACGGCGTTCGGTAGTCCTACCTGCAATCGCATGCCATCACGTGAAAACCTTTTCTCCGTTGACGTGTCCTACATACTGGGTTATAGAAATTCAATACACCTTCCTCAGTTAGTAGCATAGTAGAAAATATAGAGGACGTTGTGGCTAAAAAAATATGTGCGCGCGCAGGTGTATAAATCTTATTTTGGCAGTAACTAAATCTTTTTTTTTGTTTTTTGACGAGAGATGAGTGATGACCAGCGTTAATATGATGCATTCAATAGATTCTTATGTAGTGGGAGAAAAAAAAACATAAATAACAAAGTAACGTTAAATCATATGGTATTAGTTAAATTACCAGTGAATGTATCATACTGAGCAGTACTGAGAGCATCGAAGTATCCTCTTCTGGTTAATGATCGATGGTATTGACTCTTAATCATGGTATTAATGATTTATTCAGACGAGTGGATCTACGACAACGAGGCTGACACGTGCCGGCCCAATGTACATTCACATTGCGACGGGACATCACTACCACCGCTTCCACCCCTCCAACCTCACCTCATAGACCTACGACAACTAGGGTAAGCCTTGCTCCTCAAGAACCTTCACTATCACATTATACATTACTACTGTGTACTCGCATGATTTATGATATAAGTGTAGGAGTTAATGAACTTAATTTCATACTATCCTTCAACTCAATTCTGTAAGATCTGAAAGGATCCATACAAGGCACACAATCGACCACCTTCCAGACATTCTGACCTCAGGACTGCGAAGCTTCCGGCACGGCGCTGAGATCACTACGAGAACTAAAAGCGCCGTCTGGTACGTCGCACACGCAACGACGTACAGTTCGGCCACCTCCGACCGATCTGCCACAGCTTGCCGCGGCGCAGCCAGCTTTCTACTGTAGCCGCCGGCGCCCATCCGTGCCGACGAGCTGCTACCCCTACTATCACCGTCCACCACTCGCTTAAGAATGAATGTAAGAAAAGGAAACTCTTCACCGACACTTTAGATATTCGCCCCCATCTCTTCCTCCACTAGCTAATATCTCTTCTGACCACACAACTTAATCAATCACCTTATTAACTACCCCTACTTCATAACATTTACATACCCACTCATATCCTTCACTCACAAGCTAATCAATCGTTCTCCAGTCCAACATATTGACTACTTACGTTTCCTCTATAGTATACATCTGTATCATGTCTTATGACAATCTACTCAGCTCAACAAATAAAATCGTACTCGCTAGACTTAATTACTGTCTCACCATACGACCTGCCACACGGCCACGCACACACCAGACCACCGGTACTCATCTTTCGCTCATACTATTTATATACTAGCTGGTAGCCGCTCGCAATAGCGCATGGCTAGCACCCCTATATTAAAATCTAATATTTTACTATGATTTAACTTAAAATTATTAATAGTTGATCTCATTGTCTTAAGATTCTAAGACCAAACCTTACATCCTCGTATTTCTAATTTATTGTTTTTTTAAAAGACACATCAGTTGTACCCCTTAGCTGCCAATCTACCCTGTTCTATTTCATTTCTTCTTGAAAACCTATTAAAACATTGATCTAAAAACTTAGTTTTTAAGTTTAGTCCCTCCATTACGGCTTCTTTTTATAATTTCTAGTAAGTCCCGTTAAACACCCTATTATACTCCCTCTACAACCGTCCACTTCGCATCTTGCTCTATTATTCATCATGTCTATTTAAAACATTGCAACTATACACTCCCAATACAACACATTACATTCTAGCGCATCTTTCTACTTCCTACCGACCCAAGCCTCCCCAAAAACTCACAAGCTTGTCCACCTCTTACCTCCTCTATGCGCCATCTCCCACCCCTGCCCGCCTTCTTCTCACTCCATTTTAGATTAAAATCCCAATACATAATCACTTGCGATTTTTTTTCTACTTTTAAAAGCGCCCCGGACCTTTAAAAATTGAACCTCTATAAAGCTTTTAATTTTTATGTCTCCTCTGTTGGGTTTTATTTTCTTCATAATTTTTAAAATCCCCGTCACAACCCCACTATACTCTGTATGAATGCGTGGGCCGTCCACCGTCAGCCTGCTAAACCCACATCGCGTATTCAGCATTGGACCTTGCGTTAAACCAAAACTCCCATACCAACTACAACATCATCTCCATCTCTGCCTCTCGTGTCGCAAAATTCCACTTTTATTACTTCTCCTAGAACGCAACAACCTCCCACATCTCACTACCAATGATGCACCGTCTCGACCTATTCGAAACATCCCCTACCTTCAACACCTCCTGCTCATCTTATTGCCCACGCAGCCCACCTCTGCCTCTCATATTTAATATAATGAGATTATCAAACAATATAGATATCCAATTGGAGCTTTATTTTACATTCTAGAAGTCTCTCCACCCCTATCATCCCCTTATCCGACTCCGTATCCTCTCCAAAGCCTATCATTCACACAACGAGCCCCTTGTCGCAACCAGCGCGCCTCGTCCTCCTTTAATCACTCCACCTATATCGAAACAGCAGACTATCTATCTGACTTCGTGTCTCTACATAATCTCAATATCAGACATCTTTCAGATCACTTCTATCCACCCCAACGCCACATACATAGCACTCACTATATAACGCTTCTCCTCATATACTCACACACTCATATCGCTTACCTTAACATATACGAGCTGACGACACAACCTGCCCGTCACTCCGATATATCCTTCCCTACTCTAGATATCAAACGCTCCTTTCACTCTATATAACACTCCTTATTTTATTACCTATCACAATCACACATCCTTCCAGATTCACCCATCTTAAGCTAAACTGATAATCTCTAGTGAAATCTTTTTTCTCAATTCAGAATTTTATTTATTATTATTGTGTCTTGATATTTTTATTTTTTAGTTTTCAATTTCATTGTTTCAAAATTTATATTCCTACCTTTAATCTTTTTTAATTTGCCAATTTGATTTTATTTTATTTTTATATCGAAATTAATTAATCTACTATTGTTCTGTATATTTACTGCCTTATTTCAATTAATTACTTATTATTTAATTCCAATTACGTTAATTTAATGTATTCCTATTTGTAACTCTTATGTTATTTTTTTCTAATTTCTAAATTTTATTTTTTATTAAATTTTAATTATCTCGAGTTGATCATATGACTCTTCTTTCAATTTCCTTATTTTTAATTCGAATTTCAACATTATTTATAAATTGTATTCCTTACTCGAACTCTTCTTTTTTCTTTCCAATTTGAAATTTATTTTTTATTATTCCGAATTTTAATTAATCACATTTGTTTCCTCTATGGACGCCTCTTTCCATATTGCATATTCTTCTTTTCCAATTTTGAAATTTATTTTTATCGAATCTTAATTAACACAGTTCAGACGTATCTCACACTTATCAACACGAGACGATCAATCATGCTACCATTTATCTACGCATGGAGTTTCAACACTCCTACACCCCTCTCCACAGTATCTTCATACATCTTTTACCATTCGACCTTATACCGATTCACTTATTTTTAAAGCTTAGTCATATCAATTTTCTACTTGGACTCCTTCTTTTCTTCAAATGTCTCCACCATAATGTCAGAATTTCTAAGCCTCCACAGAACTACATCTGGTGCCTTCTTCAACTCGCTTCTTACTAGCACCGATAAATAAGTTAATAGATTATCAGCTAAAATTTGTCAGTTCAACCTTTCTAATGCATTATACCTTGATTTTGAGGTCCGGTCTTTAATCCGACTCGCTAAGAAATACATAATATAAAAATTATCTATATAAATATTCTCTCCGTTATTCGTCAGACTGCTAAATATCCGTGATACACTACTTCAACTGATGTATTTGTTTCTTGTTCGCTTGTAACTCTTCAATCTCATCCGTCCTCCGACTCGAGAAAGACGTCCAGATCAAAACACGGCAACATCCATCACCTGCGCCCCGCTGCCCCCTCTAAGGCTTTCCCGCCGCCGCCTCTGCCTCCCGCTTCCGCAATCCCGGCTTGTTCCTAAGCATGTTCCGCCCCCGTTACCGCCATTCCTCTCTCATCTCCTCTCTCACCGCCATCGCATGCGCCTTCACCCCTCGAAGATTCGCCGTTAAACTCCTTACCCCTTTCTTCTTCTCTTTCTTCAAATTCTGGACCCCAACCCCATGCGCAAGTCCAATAAATTACCGCTCTGAGCTGGCAACAGCCGCTCCCGTCCGCAGGCGGGACTTGACGCACACGAGAAGCGGCGACGCCCCTGAACTAAATCGCCTCGCACACCCGCGCCACGCCGCCGGAAGCCCCAGCTCAGCAGTGTGTGCTCTCCGCGATGATGGCGTAGCCCGCTCGTCACCCATGATTGAGAATCGCAAGCGCCGCTGCCATGACGAACCAGAAGCCATCCACGCCTGAGACAGCGGCGCACAAACGGCCCTCACGCTGAATCCATCCTACGGTGGTCATGATGATTATCCGCGCCCCGGACCGCCACGCACTCAGCAGGAAGAACACGACTCCTTACTCGCCCCCACCGTCCTCCACATCCTACTCCGAAGAACTACGATCATACACACCACGGGCACACCACCGGATGTAATCCGACCATCCCTGCCACTTCTCCGCATCGCCCAGCAGCCCATGAACATCGCAGGAACGGTACATGAGCACCTTACACACAGCTCTGAACGCGCCGTCCTAATACCAGACGCCCTCAGCTGGATACGCCGCCCTCCTACTCAGAAATCCCTCAGCCAATCACAAATCTAAGATCATACTCTCTGACACACAAGGTGAATGCTCACCAACACGTAAAAAGTACATTATCGTGCACAGAACGCTTTCTGTTTCCCGTCACCAGATGAAACCATCTCCTGGTCTCCTGTGGCCAACGGGCTTTTTCTGTCCCTGAATCCTGTCATCAAGTCGCAGCATCGCTTCACCTCGGCTTCCACCGACGCCGCTGTCCCTTCTTGTGTTCTTGCTTCGCTCGTTCGGACCCCACCGTTTGACATACCAATCTCCTGAGATTGGCCGCGCCTTTCTTTCGGCCCGGCGTTCGTGTGCGCGCTCCCATTTCTGTGAACAATCAAATTCAACACACAGACGGTGACTTTCCTCAATTCTCCTTTTCAGCTTACATGTAAATGATGACTCCCTCAAAACTGTATATACTTGACGTATGTCTATCTCTCGGAAAAGCCGGGTTATGAGTGATCACAACACTGTGTGTTAATAACATCTGATTCCTTGGTTTAACCTATTGTGGTCTGCTCTAAACGTTCGCCGGCCACATCTGCTTTGAGCAACCAGAATTCGAGGTGCCACCCCTTATGAGTTACAACTCGGAGGTCGGTGCCCATGCACATCTCTGTTGCACTTGAGCTTCTTACGTTGTGCGGCTTGAACCCCAACTGATGATATGTTGAGGGTCCACGTGATCCTTGTTCTGATTCCTGGCTTGGTTTACTAGGTTGACTCCATAAACAACATCACTTCAATCTGTACACCATGTGATATGTTCGCGTGATTCGGCCACATGGCGCGTGGTTTTGGGTACACATCATGTGGCCTTGCTATATGGCTTCAGACGTTCCCTCCATCAAGGGCGCATTGTAATATTACCGTTTCAAGATTTAGCTGTTACATAATGCGGTTGAGTGTTTTAATTGACTGTTGGGGATATGTAGGCTTTCGAACTTTCATGCACTTGTTAAATTTAGCCCGACTGTTCACTCTTATTCACACAATATTTGTTGGAATACGGTCATTTCGCATCCGCATGCTTGGCTCATCGCGTGGATGGTGACGGAGGGGAACCACGAGATCGAGGCGCTGCCGGTGGTGGGGATCGCGCCGTTCGCGGCGTACAACGCGCGGTGGCGGATGCCGCGGGAGGAGAGCGGCTCGCCGTCGAACCTCTACTACTCGTTCGACGCGGCGGGCGGCGCGGCGCACGTGGTGATGCTGGGATCCTACGCGGAGTTCGAGGAAGGGTCGCCGCAGCGGGCGTGGCTGGAGCGGGACCTCGCCGGCGTCGACCGGCGGCGGACGCCGTGGCTGCTGGCGCTGGTGCACGCGCCGTGGTACAACACCAACGAGGCGCACCAGGGCGAGGGCGAGCGGATGCGCCGCGCCATGGAGAGCCTCCTCTACGAGGCCCGCGTCGACGTCGTCTTCGCCGGCCACGTCCACGCCTACGAGCGCTTCGTAAGTCTCAAACCCCTTCAATTCTTGCATGCCATGCCACGTGTAAACCTTTTTATCCGTTAAAGCCTCGCTTCGATGCTCTCTACTGATATTAGAAAACAATCTAAACCGTTTGATCTCATTTGATCGAATTCAAATATATTTATAATACCGTGTCAATTAACGGTGTAGAAACATAGATGTATTGTTAGAAAAAAATATGTGCGGATGGTAAATGTCATTTGGCAGTGACTAAACCTTTTTTCTAAGCTTTTTGATGAAATATGAGCGATACCAGTGCAATGGATGATCATTTATCGATTTAGTCGAGAAAAAAACATAAATAACAAAGTAACTGCTAATCATTGTATTAGTAAATTACTAGTAGTATAATACTAGCAGTAGAGAGCATCGAAGTATCGCTCTTCTCGTTAATGATGAGGTATTGAGCTCTTAATCATGGTGATTAATGATTTAATTAGACGAGGATCTACGACAACGAGGCTGACAGCCGGGGCCCAATGTACATCACCATTGGCGACGGGGGCAACAGGGAAGGCCTTGCTCTCAAGTAAGCTTCACGATCTCACATTTAATTATCTGTATCTGCATGAGTTTGATATCGTTAATTATACACAAGTGGTTAGCTTGGTTAATTGACTTTGATTTAATTAAATTTGATGAAGGTTCATCAAGGGGCACAAGTCGGCGCACCTGTCGGAGTTCAGGGAGGCGAGCTTCGGGCACGGGCGGCTGAGGATCGTGACGAGACGAGCGCCGTCTGGACGTGGCACCGCAACGACGACCAGTTCGCCACCGTCCGCGACGAGGTCTGGCTGCACAGCTTGCCGCCGGCGAGCCAGCTGCTACGGTAGCGCCGCCGCCGCCGCCGGCCATCCGGCCGACGAGCTGTAGGCTATATCTCACACAGTTAAGAATGAATGGAAGAAAAGGAAACTTCACCACATTTAGCATCGCTCTTTTTTTTTTTTTCTCTTTTTCATCGATCGTAAACATTGTCCATTTTCCTTGTAAATCAATCATGATATTTATGTGTTTCAGTTACAATGCTTTCTGTGTTAGACACTTGGTGAAATAAAATCGTACCCTGATTTTTCAATGTACAAGGCTAACACACGGCTTCATCTTTTCGCTTATACTATTTATAATTATCAGCTAAAATATGAAGTTTCCACCTTCAATTTAGAGTTGATTTTGGGTCTTTGTTTTTAGATCGCTAAGAATACATATATAAAAAAATATTATTTATAAATTATTTTTCGTTTGTAAATATGCCATTTCACGAATAAGCGAAATGATGGGCCGTGATACTGTAATTACCACTGTGTATTTTGTTTTGTTCGTGTAACTTTTCTTCTCATCCGTCCGATCGAGAAAGAACGGTCCAGATCCAAACACGGTGCAATATACCATCACTGCGCCGCCGGTGCGCACCCTCTTAGGCTTCCGCCGCCGCCGCCGCCGCCGCCGTCGTGCTGCTTCCGCCGCAATCCCGGTGTCCGGTGAGCATCCGCCCCCCGTTACGCGCATCCTCTTCCTCATCTCTCTCTTCCCACGCATGCGCTTTTTTCCCCCTCGAATTCGCGTTAAACCCTAGCCTCTCTTCTAGATCTGGACCCCAATGTCGCAAGTCAGATCCGCCCCTGAGCTGGACAGCCGTCGCCGGAGGCGGGACTCTGACGACGAGAGCGGCGAGCGCGACCTCGACACCCGGCGCCACCGCCGCCGGAGCCCCAGCTCAGAGTCGTGTTCGTCCTCCGGCGATGATGAGCGTAGCCGTCGTCACCGCCATGATGAGAACTCCAGGCGGCGGCAGAGAGACCAGAGCCACCGCCGGGACAGGGGTGGTCATGATGATGAGCGGCGCCGGAGGAGCCCTCAGAGGAGGAAGGAGCCGACTCCGCCGCCGCCGCTTCTACCGGAGATGATACCAGGGCGCACAGGAGGGATCTACATCCCGCCTTTCCGCATGGCGCAGATGATGAGGGAGGTGGAGGACAAGTCGAGCGCCGAGTACCAGCGCCTCAGCTGGGACGCGCTCAAGAAGAGCATCAATGGCCTGGTGAACAAGGTGAATGCTACCAACGTAAAGAATATTGTGCCGGAGCTGTTCGCCGAGAACCTGGTTCGTGGGCGGGGGCTTTTCTGCCAATCGTGCATCAAGTCGCAGATGGCTTCACCTGGCTTCACCGACGTGTTTGCTGCGCTCGTCGCCGTTGTGAATACCAAGTTCCCTGAGATTGGCCGCCTGCTTCTTGTTCGCGTCGTGCTTCAGCTCTAGAGGGCATATAAGCGAAACGACAAGGTGACTTTCCTCAATTCTCCTTTTCAGCTTGACATGTAAAATACTGCTATTGCCTCAAATACAACTAGTACCATTTGGAAAATACTTGGTTAATTTTTCACCATGTTAGAGTAATGCATGCTTGTTTACCTATTTGTCTTGTTGATTGCAGCCACAACTGCTTGCAGCAACCAAGTTCATAGCACACTTGGTTAACCAGGTCGTTGCCCATGAGCTCGTGGCACTGGAGCTTCTTACTGTACTGCTTGAGAACCCAACTGATGATAGTGTTGAGGTGCATATCTTGTTTCTTATGTCCTTTTATATTGATCATAACTTCACTTAATCTGAAGCATGGATATGTTTCTTATCTGGCAGGTAGTGGTGGGTTTTGTTAAAGAATGTGGGGCAATGCTTCAGGACTTGTCTCCACAAGGGCTTCATGGTAAGTTTTTCAGATTAGCTGTTACCATAAGTGCTTATTATGACTTTTGAGTGAATGACTTGTTAAACCGACTAGTTCATCTGTATTCACGACATATTTTTGGACTTAGGCATGGTATTCATTTCATCTGTGGGATATTTGGATGTGTGAACCTTACTGCAGGTCTAGACCCTTTTTTTTACACTAGTATTATGTTTAGCTTTACCTGGATGATCTGGATTTTGTCTGAAATTTGATACACTTTCTTTGGGATACAATTTTCTGGGGATATCTTTTTGTTCTAAATTTGTCTGTCTGCTTAAACTGTGATATTTGAACACGTTTTCTGTTTCTAAATGTAGCTTTTTATTTGTTTCAAAGTTAACTAACACGAACCGTTGGTTATTTGTTTGATCTCCTTATGACTTCTCTATTTTTTTTTATTTTGTTCCATTTCCATTCTCAATGGATTCGCCTTCTCAATCTATACAGCTATTTTTGAAAGATTTCGAGGCATTCTTCATGAAGGTGAAATAGACAAGCATGTGCAGTTTCTGATCGAAGGCCTTTTTGCAATTCGAAAGGCTAAATTTCAGGTAAATTCATATTTTTCCTAATTCTTTACCTTTTATATGCATTCCTATAACAAATTCTGACAATATGATATCATATCTGTGAAGGGGTTCCCTGCTATACGACCAGAGTTGGATCTTGTGGAGCAGGAAGATCAATTTACTCATGAGATATCCCTTGAGGATGAGCTAGACCCTGAGACTAATCTAAGTAGGGTTTTATTTCATATGCAAACATTTTTCAGTTTACTATATTTATGACATAAAAGCCTCAGTTATTTTGAAATGTTGGTATTTTAATGGAATTTTAAACACCAGTTCAGTTCCCATAGGAATCTGGAAAGTTTCTTGCATTTACTATGTATCTTAACACTTCCGTGTTGTATTGCACTTACCTTTACCAACCTGCAGATGTTTTCAGGGGAAACCCAAATTTTGCTGAAGATGAGAAGGCATATGAGAACCTAAAAAGAAGCATCCTTGGAGCAGAATCTTCTGATGATGAAGAAGGGTCTGATGATTCTTCTGATGAGGATGCTGAAGAAGAATCCGATGATGAAGAGGACGAAGAGCAGATGGAGATTAGGGATCAAACTGAGACCAATCTCATTAACCTTCGAAGAACCATTTACTTGACAATCATGTCAAGTGTTGATTTTGAAGAAGCTGGTCACAAGCTTCTAAAAATTAAACTTGAGCCTGGTCAAGAGGTAAGTACTGTAGGTTGACTCTTTTTCTGTATTAATACTGTTTTTCAATTTCTATGGTATTTTTAAATTTCCTTATTTTTGTGTTTTATTTTGCTTTCTTGTACACAACACCTTCTGTTAGCATTATGGTTTGTTAGAATCTATTTTCCAATCTTTCAATTCATGAACAAACTAGAACAAATTTTTGTGATAATGCCCGGAATGTTGTGTCTCAACAGCGCAGTCACTTGCCATTCGGATAGTTCTGGTGCTGGTTTGTATATCAAGAATATTGTGCACCAAGTTATTAGATTCACAAAAGGCACCAATGGGTAGTTATTAGTTAATGCATCTGTTTTACGAATGGTCTATAAGTACCGTTTTTTTTATTGTGCTCCTTTCATGTGACTTAGCTTCATGTGTACAAGTAGCTAGTTAGACTACTGTAATATGTACTACATGGTCATTTGTCATGAATCTTTCAGGTTCAGTTACTAAACTGATTAAAATTATCTGCTAGTTTTCTCATATTGCATTGATAAAACCTAATTGGTAGTTCAGTTGCTAAACTTATTTGTTAGTTCTTTGAATTTCTGAAGTCACTGAAATTGCACAAGCTATTTTGAGCTTCTAGAAATTCTTGAAGTGAAGCAAAATTACTTACCTGATTCTAGATCCTATTACTGAACGACATGCGCTACGAAAAATGATGGTGAAGAAACATTCTTATGCTAAGACAGGCACATGTTTTGCACAATACTCGATTTCAAACAGTCCCTCTTCAATGCATATAATCTGATTGATATCTTTGGCCCTTCAGTGCTGAGTTTGCAAAATATAGTAATTTTTAGCAAAGCTAACTGTTTATTTCATTTAACAGATGGAATTGTGCATCACGCTGCTTGAGTGTTGCAGCCAAGAGAGAACATACCTGCGATATTATGGATTGCTAGGGCAGCGATTTTGCATGATTAACAAAGTTTACCAAGAGAACTTTGAGAAATGTTTCGTGCAACAATATTCCATGATACATCGTCTGGAAACAAACAAACTGAGAAATGTTGCTAAATTTTTTGCGCATTTGTTGGGCACCGACGCGCTTCCTTGGCATGTTTTGGCTTACATCCGTTTGACAGAGGAGGACACCACGTCATCTTCTAGAATTTTCATAAAAATACTCTTCCAGGTATGCTGTTAAAATTATGCCTTTTCTTTACTACATATGTCGATTCATCTTTACCAAAGCAAGCAATTGAAGGTTTTGTTTCTTGTTATGAAGGAATTATCAGAGCATCTTGGTATCCGTCTACTCAATGAAAGACTAAATGATCCTAACATGCAAGATTCTTTCGATTCGATCTTCCCAAAGGATCATCCGAAGAATACCAGGTTTTCCATAAATTTCTTCACTTCCATTGGACTGGGTGGTATCACAGAGACTCTGAGAGAGTACTTGAAGAACATGCCACGGCTAATAATGCAACAACAGAAGCCTGCCTCGTCTGAATCAGACTCAAGTGATTCAGGGTCTGGTTCAGACAGCTACAGCTCAGAATCGGAATCAAGTTCTGATGAGAGTGACAGGAAGCGAAGCAAGAGGCGGAAGAAGTAAGAGGTGGAAGAAGATTTTCATGTAAATTCTACCGTGGTTCTGGGATCATCCTGTATTTTTATCTACGTGCAGTATCTGATCTAGCTGTTGGTGCTTACTAAATTGAGAACCCAATCATATTAACCGAGATATTGGTTCCTACTTCCTACCTTCAGATCATGTGAGAGACTGAAGTATGTTGTTAATAGTGCAACTTCACTATGTTAATTCATCCTTAACAAAATCAGACAATTGAAGAATTTTTTTCTTGTTATGCAGGAGTTATCAGAGCATATTGGTATTGGTCCAACTCAAAGAGAGATTGGATGAGGCTAACATGCAAGATTGCTTCTTTTCTATCTTCCCAAGGGATCATCTAAAGAACACAAGTTTTTCTACAAATTTCTTCACTTCAATTGGTCTTGGCTGTATCACTATGACCATGAGAGAGGTTACCTGAAAAGCATTCCTCGCCATCTAATGCAACAGAAACCTGCCTCATGTATTGGTATCCATGCGTTCTGATCCTAACTGTTTTGTTTTTGTTGGATCTCCATGTGCAATATAATCAGATCCTAGATGCTGTTCAGAGGGTTTGTTGAATTCAGGACCCAATCATAATTAGAATCCCCAAATAGGGTTTTATAAGATATCAGCAGAGTACCAGCTGGTAGGAACGTATCCATGTGCAATAAGTAATGGTGAATCCTTTGCTCAGTTGAGCTTTTTCATCCAAATTCAAAGTGGTTCATTTGGGACTGGAGATTGGAAGGGGAGAAAAGCGGCCGGGCGAAAGCGATTTATGCAAGTTGAAAGTATTACTTGTCAAATGGACTGCAATATTTCCCGAATTGAAAGTTGAATCTATTGGTTTGAAATGGAGGCCCCACAAATTGAATGAAAAAGGCCCCACTAATTGAAGGTTGAGGATGAGACGAGGAAATTAATTAAGCTGGAAGGGGCAGCACTGGTGAAGATGGCTGATGGAAGGTGATGGGGGCAATTACATAGTCTGCATCATAGACATCACACACCCATGTTTCTTACATTTTGTAACGTCATCCATGTTGCTGTGAACAAATATATACACTACAGAAAAACCTAAATATCCTAGAAAACATTAAAAAGGACCAAATGTATAATCTTTAAATGGAAAAAGGGCATAGATACATAACGACAAGTGGAAAATCTTGTCGCCCAATCACTTTTGTGTGAAGGCAATCATACTATAATGTTGCTTTACAGCAAAAGCAATGTGCAGTGTTTATTAGCTGCAGGTGGTTTTTATCATTGACCAAAACGCTACAAACAAAAGCATAATAACCATAGGATGAATATATAATCCTTCCTGGCCAAAGCAATCGGAGCAATCTGCCTTTTGGGCGGTTGTCACTTGCTAAACAATGGAAGTCATCAACAAAAGCACTCAAACAAGACAGTGACATGCTCTAATTATATCTTTTTTTTTTTGAACGAGCTCTAATTATATCTGAAGCTGGACCTCATGAATCATGCTGCTCCTGGCCAATAAAACCAAAAGATTAATTAGCAAGATAAACAGGGAGCAGTTACTGGATTAGGAGACACTTTGAGGTGCAGGTACAGCAGAGGAGGAGACAAGGTGAGCATGGAGGAGAAGGTAGGAGGAGATGTGAGGGTTCTGAAGCCACTGATGCACCTGCTGCTTGGACTGGTGATGTACTGGGTCGCCGAGGAGATGACGGTGCCTGTGCTCGTCGACGTCACCACCCGAGCACTCTGCCCCGGCGCCGACATCGCCTGCTCGGAGGCCATCTACCTCACCGGCCTCCATCAAACGGTCAGCTCTCATTTGATCATTTCCCTCTCTTGCAGTGGTGTTCCTCCTTTCCTGTAAGACATTATTGTTGTTCAGTGATATACATCGTAGCTATGCAGAGGTCGGGAGTATTATCGGAACAATTGTACCACCTTGGTGTAATTAACTGAGTTCGCTAAAGTTTTCATTATCTGAAAAATGAAATCACATGATGATGCCTAAATTCAGTTTCTTTCTTTTGCTAGTTTCAGAAGAAACTTTGACTCGATGCATTAGGGATTATATTACTACTGGTTGCCAATGCTTATGCTATATGATTGATGCATAACATTTTCATTGATGAAAATGGAGTTGACCATTTTCTTGATTTTATCTGAAAGAATCAGTGTGCAAGTGACAACTGAAAGTGAACAATTGATTGGAAACTCTTGTGTTAATGCAGGTGGGAGGGATTTTCAGGGCTGTAGGATACACTTTGATGGGGCAGCTAGCTGATGAATATGGGCGGAAGCCTCTCCTCCTACTCACTGCCTCAACTTCCATCATCCCTTATGGTAGCTATACCTGTTCTATCTTATTTTGGAAGCTTATATCAGTTAAGTGTTAGTCTCTCTGCTTGCAGTTTAGTCTCTCTGCTTGCAGGAATTTGACATTAGAATGTCAAGGTTTTCATGAGTTTCACAGGATATTAATCATATGTCTTTAATTGGTGTCATATTGTTTATTCCTGCAGGTGTTCTTGCCTGCAACAAATCCAAGATTGCTGTGTATATCTTCCTTATTCTGCGTACTTTGTCATTCATGATAGGCCAAGGAACCATAACCAGCCTCGCAGTGACATACACGGTGAGAGCAATTACAGATGCTAACTCTTGGTTTCACTTTATCCAAGTCGTATAATTCTCTCCTTGAGCCTGGAAACTTAAACCAAATTGGACAAACGGCAAATTGACAGCGTTTCTTGTTATTGCATAGCTATGCACAATGCGGTTTGAGAACAAGTAGTCATGCACGTTGCATGCTGGACAGTTAAAATTCCCTTTTCTGCTAATTTAATTAGGCCGATGTGGTTGATCCATCAAAGAGAGCATTTGCATTTGGCTGCATAACTGGGATACTATCTGCTTCGCATGCTCTGGGCAATGGCTTCTCTAGGTTTCTGCCCGAGCGGTGGATTTTCCAGGTATTATATCATGAAGATTTCTTACAGTTCATCAACAATGTTATTTTTCAATTTTTATGCTAATTAATGTCATTCTTACAAGTATGAAACCACACATTATCAGGTCTCGGTTGCTTTGTTGATCTCTTCTGTCATCTACATGAAAATATCTCTGGTTGAGACACTTCAAAGAGCTTCTTCTGGTTCGTTTGAGCATATGTCGTTCTCATCTTTGGTTGTCAGGTTACCACTGCGGCGCTGGGAGTCTATCAAGGAGAATATTAACATAATCAGGAGAAGGTAATGTTCCTCACCAGACTCCTTTATGGTCTAAGTAATTTAATGGTGTAACGATTCATGTCAAAGCACAAAGAAAATTAATAAGTATCGGATTCACGGATAATAATTCTGGAAAAGAAAGCCTGATGAGACTTCTGTATTTACACTTGACCAACATTTGAAAATTGCAAATGCAAATTTTGTTGATGTCAAGAGATACCTACTAATGCAAATTTTGATCTTCTCTATCTTCATGTTTTGTTAGTGAAACACTTAGCAGAATCACATACATTTCCTTCTTCTACGAGTTGGGCATGATCAGCATTAGTGATGTCCTAATGGTAACCATATGCTCAGATTTATTTTACAACATTGCGTTCAAAAGAGTACTGGTTATTTCATTCTTCGCCCCTTTATTTGCAGTACTATCTGAAGTCAGTATTTGGTTTTGACAAGAACCAGTTCTCTGAAATTCTTATGGTAGTAGGCATTGGTTCAATCTTTTCGCAGGTAGTACTTAGTCTATAATAACCTTTGCTTGATGTTATATTCGAAAAAACAATCATCCTTTAAGTGCCTTGCCTGATTAACAAAAAAAAAATTGTAAAATTGTAGATTTTGGTACTCCCTGTTATTATCAATACAGTTGGTGAGAAGGGAGTCCTATGCGTTGGGATAGTTGCATCTGTTGCCTACGTGAGTGTATCACATCTCTTTTTGCTAATATTTTTGTTATCACTTTTACTGATATCAGATGCAGAACTAAAACCTTTTTTTTTTTCCTCTAGGCTGTCCTGTATGGTTTGGCATGGAGTTACTGGGTATGTATTTGGGCGCATAGTTCAGTAATAAATTATTAGTCCAAAAAATGCTGCAGTGACTAATGTTGTTACTGAACAATTTTTTTTTTTTTGGTTTTGTTTGACACTGATTATGCAGGTTCCTTATCTTACTTCCTCACTGGGTGTCATCTATGTTCTGGTCAAACCAGCTGTAAGTGATCACCATGTTTATATACCTGTAACTTTTAAGATCTGTGATATATGAGATATCTGAGTATATTAACTAAAAAATAAAACGCTATCGAAAAAAAAACTAAAAAATAAAACGCCAAATGTACAAAGTTTGCATCATTAAAATCAGGAATCATGTTTTGTGTGCATTTAAGTAACAATTATACACTTGAAAAATCTTTGAATACACTTCAAAATTGTTGAACATGTGCAGACTTATGCAATCATCTCTGGGGAAGTAGACTCATCTGACCAGGTAAACTCAAGAAGGGAAAATTTTATTTCTTGATTTGTAAATCCAACCTTGATATCCCTTAGCTTTATTTACTTAGTTACCGCTCAAAGTTTGGCATAAAAATGACTTTACTTTTGCAGGGAAAGGCACAAGGATTCATTTCAACTGTGAAATCCACAGCTGTACTGTTGGCACCATTGTTCATGAGCCCCCTGACCTGTAAACAAGCAATTTTTTTTGTTTCATCTTACAAATGTTGCATTGCCATGTCGCCAACTCCATGTAGTATTCTGAATGTTTGATCTCTCCCTTTTCTGCAACTCTGTTTCAGCTTACTTCATTTCAGAACAAGCCCCTTTCAACTGCAAAGGTTTCAGTTTCCTCGTTGCCGGTTTCTTCTTGGTCAGTCCTATTAATTCTTCCATGTGTGTTCATGAATCTAAGTAGTGCCTATAACTGCATGACTTGACTGAATACTTCTGCAGGCAATATCTTTGGGCATTTCTTTCATGCTTAAGCCAGAAGCCAAATGCACAAGAGTTGCAGTTCCAGATCAGCTTGATCATGAAGCAGTGCAAGCACCACTATTAGCTCAACCATGAACAAATTGGCAAGGAACTGAACTTTGTACCTGTACATACCATTCTACCTGGCAAACATCTGAACTTTGAAGATTGCATTGGTTGTAACGCCACAATCTTGAAACTCATGTTGCCAAAGCTGATATTGGGTTTATAGCAAAGATATTAATTGTACATATAGCGGATGTTAATGTTATGTCTAGTACTAATTATTTACGTTTTAGATTCAATAGTAGCCAAGTGAAGTGTGTGTAAGAAGGTAAAGTTGCAGGTAACTTTATCTCCGACTTAAGTTAGGTGACTTTAATATCACTGACATATGGGTCCATAGCAATGGCACGGTATTAGAAAAGTGTGCCTGCACTTTATAGTTGCAACTGACTGAACCAAGGCTGTTCTCGTGAAATTAATATATATAGCACTTGATAATATAAGTACATTTTATGAGACAATACTGAGTTTTTCAGTTGAAGTGATTATCTGAACTTGTCACTTCATACAATACTAGAACTCTAAAACTGAAATATATAAAAAACGAGATTTGGCGGGAGAGACGTCTCTTCAAACATTTTTAAAGAAAAAATTGTGAGCGTGTTAGGGATTAAACACGAGATCTTTTTTTTTGAAACGATAAACGGCAGGAGATTTGCCGGATATATTAGAAGGAATAATCGGGATTGAAATTTACCATTGCACGATCAAGTGCATCTCCTATAACTTAAATATAATATTCAGTTTTGAAACGGGTGAGCTAGCTGTTCATAGTGTTCCTATGGCTATTATCCACTGCCTGTTTCGTCAGTCGCAACTCGGTCATCGCTTACGCAAGTTTGAGGGGCTTTTAACTATTTGCCACTTTTAGATTTGACAAATAACTATTTGCCACCCCTATCTCAATGACATGTGGGTCCACATGTGTCTATGACATGTGGGTCCAGTGATAAAAAGTTAATTGCCACATCTAAATGTGGCAAATGGTTAAATATCTCAAGTTTGATGCTTCAACAAACAGTTTTATATTGGCATCTTTCTCCGACATATAATCAAGTCACTGATGGAGCTAGAGAGACATGATAGGGGAGCAAGTCAATATTTAAACACAATAGTCGACAACTTGTTGCTCATAGCGTGCGCAAGCGCAATCGTCTTGATTATGTATTATTGGTGGTCACAAGAATGGGAAGAAATTTTGGGGCCAACATGTGGCACACAAACAGTTCGACATAAATGGATTGGAGAACATCAACTCTGGACACGCCCAAAGAAAGTGACATTTTATATAGGCCTAATTTAAAATAGATTATTCATCAAATTATTATCACGAAAAATCTACTTGATTATATGGATGAACTAATTATTTTAAGAAATAAACTTAACAAATATCTCAGAACAAATGGTCTAAGCTATGTATTAGATTAAAGTTTCTTAAAAAAATAATTTTAGAGGTATGGAGTCCCATAAAAACCCTATCTAGAATTGGGATGTGATTAATCCTGTACAACGAATCTGGACAGGAGCAATCTAGATTCGGTACTAGATTATATTTCATCTATTTCTAGGTTAGTTTTTTTAGACGGAGGAAGCACGTGACAATAATCTGGCAGAAGGTTCATGACGTGAGCTCACTGAAACACTGAATAGTTGCTCAGGATTCCTTTTTCTTTCGTGTCCATTTTGCATGAGGAGAAAGCAAAGACGGATAGACGATTGCTTGATGTGGTTGCAGCACCTGTGATTTGGTCGGGAAGAAAGCAAAGATGGCCACTGTTTCGCAACTCTCTGAACTACTGCAGATATATCTTGTCTGTTTGTTTGTACTACTCGTAACCATTATGGCATTCTCCTTCTTTCTTTTTTTTCATCAGAAAATCTGCTGCAATACAAATATGCAATTCTGCATCCTTTCTTCTCATCATAACGCAGACAAGATCTGGCCTACAAAATGTGCTTGTGTTTGTGCTTGTACTGTAACTACAATTCGGACAGACAGCCTGAAACTGCCGCACTTGCTCATACCCTGTTCAACTGCTGGCTCAGCTGCTTTTTTTTCTCTTCAAGACCATTTGTAGTATAAGTGAAGTGTCCATATTTTCTCGCAACCTTAAACTTTTAGGTTAAATTAGTCAGTGAATACAACTCAATATGATATTACAAATAAATGTCTCAAATTTAAAATCTGACTAGCACGCAACTAAATAAAAAATTACGGTCTATTTCTATTATACACTTGAGAGTTGAGGAGTACTTGTAAATTGTCTGTTTTTTCTGATAAGTTTAAGGGGTTGTTTAGATTGATGTCATTTCAAACCATACCATTTTTTTATAAAATTGTCAAAGATACGCATCCATTTAGTTTTTTTTACCAAACTTTGATCAATACAAAAGAAATCATGTCCAAACTTGGCAATATTACCAAATTACCAAATTTTTGGCGCTAAAATTTGATAAGTTTTATTTTGACTACAATCTGAACTGCATATAAGTTTTTGTATCTTAATATCTAGCACTAGTGCTGCTATGGCATGTCTGCATCCACTAGTTTATCCATGCATGTGTAAAAATCGATGAACAGCAGAACAAGTTGGTCACTATTTCAGAGTAAAAGTAGTAAAAGAGGCCATCATCATTCATCTGCTGGGGGCAGTAGTCCAAATGAACAGAACAGGCAGTGACACACACTGACTTTCTGCTCATCTTTTGAGTAGAGATCAAAAGAGATCATCCATCCATTCACGCATGCGTAGCACAATTGCAAATGAAAAACGCCGTTTTTTCAACTTGTTTAAGAGCAAAGGCTGTGTTTAGATCCAAAGTTAGTCCTTTTCCATCACATCAATCTGTCATACACACACCTTTTCAGTCACATCATCTTCAAATTCAACCAAAATCTAAACTTTGGATCCAACTAAACACAGCCTTTAGCTGCAAGAATCTGATTTCTGCTGGTATTTCAAGCTCCATTATTGCTTGTGCAGGTGTGCTGAATTCTTCTTGCGGGCACACAAATTCATGGCCATTGGAGCATGTGCTCGTGATCTCTCCTTTTTCTCTTTATGCGATGCAGATTGTACTTATCGTTTTTTAGATCAAGATTGGAGGTGAGGGATCAGGGGATATGCTGCACTTCACGAGTTGTGATGTGATGGGATGATTGAGCACCAGCCATGTTGGTCGATTGATTCTTGGGGCTAGTAGTTTTCTAAAGCTTTGGTAAGATCATACCATATGTGTTAATGCATGTTGCTTACTCTCTCTTTCCAAAAAAAGAAAAAACTTAACCTAGAACCTAGAAGAGAGATGTTGTGATCCCTCCTAAGAGGTTGAATCTGGACAAAGGGTAGTCCAGATTCATCCTCCTAGGAGGGGTCACAGGTTAAGTTTTTTTTAGGACGGAGGGAGTGCTCTGGAGTGCAATTTGGGGACAGTGTATCATGAAAAATCTGAAGATACACCTTAGTGGATCTGTAGATGCATGAATCAGCGCATCCAAAACTATTCACAAATAGTAGCGGTTGTACATCGTATTGGATATAGAAGTTGGGTTTTAATTTATTATTAGAAAATATGATCTGTGGATGCATGAATCATCACATCCAAAACTATTCACAAATAGTAGTGGTGTATATCGTATTGGATATAGAAGTTGGGTTTTAATTTATTATTAGAAAATATGCACAAATACAATTGTGTGCATTTCTAGCTGTCGCTATAGGCAGTAAGTATTACTTCTATAATATTGAAACTTTTACTTCCCTGAACTCTTTAGTATATCATTTTTTTTCCTCATAAGTAAAAGTTTTCTCACTTTGATCAAGTCATAAAAAAATAATTAACATCAGGAGAGAAACAACCGGGATTTCAACCTGCAACAGCGGCCCTAGGTTGATGCAGCGAAAGCTATGGCTACAGAGGCGGAGTTATGGTGCCTGGCAAAGGTGGCAACCGGCACTTGGTCTCTAGTTTCATGAGTCTCTATGTCGTCCCAATCGGTTGTGAGATTGTAGCTTAAATCCTTTTTTCCGCTTCTGTACACCATCCCCTTCAAATTTTATGTTTGATTTGCAAAATAACTTTTATTTCTCTTAATATAAAGATGTGCTCCTTGCGTATTCCAAAAACAATAATTAATATCTACAATACCAAATGAACACACTATCGAAACTAACTTGAAACTAATACCCAATTTTAAAGTTAAAGAACGAAAGGTATACTAGCTAATTAAAGAATTCAGGGATAGACATTAGTAGAATTATTTTCGTACGAAGAAAGTACATATCCCTTTAATTTGATTCTCCCCGTACACATTTGCAACGTGCTGTTTGTATTCCTAAATGGAGAATAATAGTAGTACTAATCAAGGAGAGATGTATGTGGTACAAACTGAAGAAGAAGATATGGATAATAGTATATATGAGTACGACAGTCACACTTGACCCTCTTTACATGATTAACTACACCACCAACAACAAGAGCCGTACCGTACCACAGCTTTCTACTACTAGCTTAATTTAGCTAAGATAATTAATTATTAACCGGGGGGCTCATCTTTTGCGAAATCTGTCGACGACCGAGTTGGCCGACAGCGACATGTGCAGAGAGACAAACCGATCGAAGAATATCCGTCGACCATCGATGATCAGTTTGGTTTTCAGAAAAATTCAGAGAAAGAAACAGTGAACGAAACATGCACGATTTGATCTACTAGAACGTAGTACAAAGCTAGAACAAATTAAATTAAGTTGTTAATCTAAGCACGTGCATCTGTGTGGTTAGGTTAGGTTCGTTTTGGGTTTTTGCGGCGCCGCACGGCCGGACGAATTTTGACCTTGCACTGACGAAAGTTCAGGTTAAGTTGGTACGCATATGCAGCTAGTGAGCTCCTAGTGATATTGATGATGATGATGATGATTCAGATATATATATATCTCCACCCGTTTTTGGCGCCAAACACGCAGATGCAGGCGCGAATAAGTTGGTGGGTTAGCTCTCACTGGAGGTAGGCCGGCGCCGGCGCCGGCGGGGACGAGAATTAATCCGGCCGCCGTTGACGTAGACGGGTCAATATTATTTTATCTTAAGATAATGAAAACTTTACTAAACTGAGCCAATTACTCCCTCCTCCCCTGAATGTTTGACGTCGTTGACTTTTTCAAACATGCTTGACCGTTCGTCTTATTAAAATTTTTTTGTGAAATGTGTAAAACTATATGTATAGATAAAAGTATATTTAACAATAAATCAAATGATAGGAAAAGAATTAATAATTACTTAAATTTCTTTGAATAAGACGAACGGTCAAATATTTTTAAAAAAGTCAACAGCGTCAAACATTTTGGGATGGAGGGAGTACACCGAGATGAAATAATCGTACTTACAATACTTCCAACATCTGTATGGTTAAGATGTATAGATAGATAAAAACACACATTCGCTCTAGTTTATATTTTGAAACGAAGGAAAACATAATATACAGCAAGAATTAAGGTCCATCAATCCCATAACTAGATCACTACCCATGTTCGCAAAACGATTCCTGGCCATGGCGTCCCAATGCCAGGCCATGCCCTGAGATTTGTGTACTAATTTGGGTAGTATATATATATGTATACCCACTTTGCCACTGAATTTACTTTTAGTTATTTACGTTTTTTTACCTTCAATGTACTCTACGGAAAAACACATAAACTGAACATAGCAAACTAAAAATTAAAAGTTTTTCTTGAAATTGTTCATTTGGAAATTTTTAAAAAGCTAATTATAGGTTATTCAATCCATCGGAATAATAGGGCTGTTATACTTATTATTTTTGAATTGCTCTATTAATAAACTTTAGTTACCCAACGTACTCTCTCCATCTAAAAATTAGTGATTTATAGAGTTTGAAGTTTGTCTTAAAAAAATAACTTGATTTTTATACTATTAGTTTAGTTTACCTGACCATATATATATTGATGCCGTGATGTGATTAAACTTTTGGTAACTAACCTCACTCTATATATGCATGCATATCATTTGCATAGTCAAGGACCACACAAGTAGCTAGCATGCCTTGAAAGGCCAGTGTGATTATTCAAAACATGCCATTTCCACTGAACTATAATCTACTAGTGATTTGTTTCAGCTAATCTGTGCCATTGATTCCGGCTTTTTGTGCAAGAAGTTCCCACGTACAACACATGGATTGATTAATAAACCAAGCAAAGAGGCCGATAATTAGAACAATAGAATCAATCCATTTGATTAAAGAGAAAACATATGCATGTGACCGCAAATAAACAGTCTGCTTAGCAATCCTCCGCCAGGGATTTTACCTTTCCGTTCTCAAAATAAAAACCGCTCCCACCAGTTTACAAAAAACCAAGTGAAAACCAATATAACCTGCAGATAACTTTTAGTCAACTTCGTATGAAAATTAACTAAAACGGACCGATTTATAAATTGACCACCGTCGGTTTCAAAAAGACAGATTGATCTTGTTGATTTTGTATGCATGTATATATATTTATATTTATATTTATATGAGATCTTCGCGGTGTCAACAAGTTTGCCATAATTCAATTAATTGACAGATGATACTCTACAAATCGATCAGTACTTTCTATTTTTAGATAATGGAAAATCCCGGTCTTTTCAATTAAAACTATAGGCAGTTATTATAATGTTTGCAGCAGATAGCAAGGCCACGATAATCGAAAACACCAACTATAGATAGATAGAGACAACATTCATTCATGAATCTGTCCTATTAGTGAACCTTCACCCATCATTATTTATTTTATTAGAAAAGATATACATTGACATTGTTGTACATAAATTTATTTCTCTGCCATTCTAGAATCTAGAACGATTCTGGAAGATTCAGACTATTAAAGTCTAAGAAACTCACTATAAAAGTCAGAAACTTTTCTAGAGATGTTTCTTAATTAACATCAACATGCATGAAAACATACATGTGGTATCTTGGGACTGTTCTTTTTGAGAGGGAAATCTTGGAACTATTCTAACAACCCATTTGGTTGGCCCTCATGTCAAAACAATATGTTTATGGGAATTTCAAGCAAACTGTCCAATAAAGTATATGGCTCATTTGATTAATTTATTGTAGGGGAGCCTGGCATTGAACTTTGTTTCTGAGTAAAGATAATATATTATATAGTAAAAGTTGTGGCGTACGTGCAATTTACAACTATACCAATAAAAAAACATAAACATGCAGAAATTCTCACACTGAGTAAAACAAAACAGCCCTGTGGCATATATGTACCCATATTCTAATTTACAACTGCGAAACTCTAATTGACTTAGATTCTACGGCTAACTCTTACAGATATTTTATTTTGAAATAGAATTCCGCTCAGAAATCCTGTCCCACATAGGGAAGAAATTTTCTAGACATAAAAAGTATCCTTTGTGGCATATATATACTCCATCTGATCATAAATGTTTTAACTTTTAGGATAAAATTCAGTCAACTTTGTTTTTTTAGAAAATTCAGTCAAATATAACTTTGACTATCAATAACTTAGTTGTAATAAGTGTTACTAGAGGGAACAGGTTGCTAGCTTTAACTCTGATATGTTATAATTATGTTGGATAAAGAGGAGCATCCATAATCAATGCTTGAGAGCTATAGGCTTTGGCTGAACCTCATTAACAAATATCATGCCTCGATATTATCGTCTGTTTTTTTTTGAAGGAAAGGCAAGAAGATTGCCTTATATATTGATAGAGTAGGGAAGCAAAGTTATATATAAGTCATGGGAGTTATATATAAGTCATGGGAGTTATGGTCGTCCTAGACCAGTCAGAACACTCCATTCTCATAAAGGGTACATCTCACTTAGGTTTTTTTCCCCCGCAACTGCCATTGGCGAGCTTCCTCCTTTATTCTCGAGAGGATGAGGAATGGGGTGCCGGCCAATTTTCTGAAGATACACGAGTTCCGTTCTTTCCATAATCCCAGAAGACCAAAATGACCATTGACTTGAGCTGTTCTCGCGAAGTGTTATCATCATCAGTTTTGGATCTCCTATGACATTCACAAATATCGATCTATGTATTATCGATACCGGTTTTATAACACTATTTAATTTCTCTTACTTCTCCATTTCCCTCTCTCTTAGAGATCTTATAAAGTTATCTCTTACATACTGTGTACCTTCTTCTTAGAGCAATTCTACGGTCCTTGAGGAGGTACCATGAGGTACCAAAATTTTAGTACCTCATGGTACCTCGTAGTACCTAGGTACCAAGAGGTACCGAATTTACAATAGAAAAAATGGTAACTCATAGTACCTCCTCAGGAACCGTAAAATTGCTCTTCTTCTTATCCTCTTATATTTTTTTCCCTACAAGCATATACAAAAATATCTATGTACTCTAATAGTCAAACTATCGGTAGATACAATATGCAACATATAATTAAGCACAACTGCATTAAGTCTAGATACCCTTTTTTTTCAGATTGGGCGGTGATGCCATCTTAAGGGGAACTACTACTACTAATGATAAGAATCGAAGATATTCTAATAATTAATTGAGTCGCCGACATGGTGCCCTCGTGCCCTAGACAAAGTGCGCATGGCGCCGACCGGCCGTGGAGCCATTTGCTGTTGCCTGTCATGGCCACAGAATATTGCCCAACATATCGATAAGTGCTGTACACAGCAAGCAACATTCACATACCCACTTCCTCTCATGGTTCTATATTCAGATTAAATAAAAATTAACAGGTATAATTTTCTCCTTTCATTTTTTTAATATATGACACATGTACTTCTAGCGTGACATTTGGCTATTCATCTTATAAAAGTTAATTATTGTTATTTTTCTGTGTGACTTATTTTATCGTTAAAAAAACTACTGTAACCTTTTTTTTTATATATTTATACTACATTTTTAAATTAGATGAATGGTAAAACGTTATACGAAAAACGACAGTATCATATATAAAAAATAGAGGTAATATATACTTAATTACGGTGGGTACAATCTGAAATACAAACTTATAAAATTTACATGTACATACACGAACTTGTATACTACATACTAACCATGATAAAATAGCGCACTGGTGATTTGGACACCGTGCGCATATCTAAGAGCAGGTACAATAGCAGGCTATAAGCCAGCTGCAAACATATTTAAGAAGATAAATCTGGAGAGAGAGAGCAGCGGGCTATAGATTTGTAGCCAGCTGTAGCACGGACTGTAAGACGCAGTCTGTCTATGACAGTAGGACTAGGTATTAATAGCTGTAGATGTACTTTGTATGAATAAGCTATTAGATTGGCTATAATGAATTGAGCTAGTAGTGGCTATCTATTGATTGCTCTAAGGAGAGCATGGTTCGTTTATCGTCAGCGACATACTCAGAATTTTTAAAAGCAATAGTAAATCAGAGGGAGAAATTTTGAAACAGACATATTTTAACCTGATTTGAACAATTCCTATTATATTCAAACTAATTCAAAATTGCCAACCAAAAATTTCGGCATCAATTTCGGTCCGAAATTTGTGGACATCGCCGCCGCCCAATAATCGGCTCCATCCGAGCGAAATGACGAGGAGAAGAGAGAGAGAGAGAGAGCGCCCGGTAGCTAGCCAAGCTATCAAACAGCAGGGCAAAACGTGGGGGAAACTTGGGCGGCGGCGCGCGCGGCGACAACCGCGGCGTGTGCGCGGCAGCTGCTTGCTACATGCGTGTACCTAGCTAGGCAAGCTGTCCGTCCTGACATAGGAAAGGTAGCGGCAAGCACGGTGGAGCCCCTCCCTCCGGCGAGACGCGGTGGTCGGCTGCGGAACAGGACAAGGACGGACAGACAAGCAGGCAGGCAGGCATGGCAAGGGAAAGGGAAGAATCGGTTTATACCGCTCCCTCCAGTCCCTAAATATTTGATACCGTTAACTTTTTTAAGCATGTATAACCGTTCGTCTTATCCAAATTTTTTTATAAAAATATGTAAAACTATATGTATACATAAAAATATGTTTAACAATAAATCAAATGATAGGAAAAAAATTAATAACTACTTAAATTTTTTAATAAGACGAACGGTAAAAAAATGTTTAAAGAAGTTAACGGCGTCAAATATTTAGGGACGGGAGAGAGTACTATTTTATATTTTTCCCTCCTTTTTGAAAAGCTTTTTTTTAACAAAATAAGCGAGGCTCAATTCTTTTTATTATACTAGCAAAATGCTCGTGCGTTGCTATAGGAAAATATACATCAAATCCTAGCTAATTAGAGAAAGAGAAAGGTGAATAAGACTACAGTAAAGTAAGTGAGAGAACCGGAGAGACTCAAAATTAGTAACTACACCACATTTAAGCTACTTACGTCAAATTACGCATGTAATATTAAAAGTCAAATTAATATCGATAATTGATCCGAAACGAGAATTAGAGCTATTGTTTTTTTTTGAAATTATAGATCTCTGACATATGTTAGATCTGGAATTCAGACTTGACTATTTAGACGACATAGAGAGCTAGTCGGATTTGGTTGAACCAATCTAAATATGATTAATTGCATGAAAACTCTCTCTCGCCTCAAGTTTCTCATGGACGACACGTTTTTTTCCATCTTTTTGCCCTTTTTTAGAGTCGGAGTTTTATTTTTTTTTCCTTTTTATTTTAGGGGAAACTATTGGCGTTGGACGACAGAAACACTATGGATCTTTTAAATATGTAAAGATTTATTAGATTATTGAAATGGATTATTTACCTCACGCTTTGAAAAAATATATTTTCTCAAAGAAATATTTATTTCCTACTATTGTATTACTTAAACCACTTGTTTAAATTATTTGGAAAATTTATTTCTCAAAATATTTGATGTATCCTTATAATGAAACAGATAATCTACGGTACCAATCTGCTTAATAACTTGTTTTAAATTGAGGCCAAGTCCAGAAATAAGTGACTTATAATTTCTACCGAAGTTTCCATGTAAACATATTGTTCCTAACTTAAATCCAAGGAAGAAAGGTGGAGACTTAACTCAGGATGTACACATACTTTGCTAGGCAATTTCCATCCAAAATCTTAGACAAAAACGGTCTGACTTCGAGGAATTATCATGTGATTCGATTATTCAAAGAAGTTGGGTATATTGTTCAAGGATGTCAGGACCATCCCTTTTCTTTTGACAAATGAAAAAGTAGCTAGCTCAGCCCATAAGCTGTTTAGGACTTCTTTGAAGCACATGATTTTTATTTGTTTTAAGAAACAGTGAAACACAATATAATCATAGGCGCTCGATCACAACGTGAGCACACCCACCCTATGAACGCCTTACCTCTATAAGCACATCCGACAGATCCGACCGACATATCTTAAGATTAACGAAGTTATTATGGACGTCTCGCTGTCGACGGGTACAACCACTAAGCTACGCTTACTTCGCAAACACATGATTTTAAAAATGCAGAAATAGAAAAAAACACATGAATTGATTGTCACATGCTATGCAATACTACATGATTACAAAATAGAGGAACACCACAGATAATACCTTTTGATGGCTCACAGGAATTGAAACACAAGAATTTTGCAAGAAACCATATGTGGAAGAGAGATAGAGAGAATGCGCATTGAACTTAGCAAAGGAAAATAAAATATAAGACGTGAGATCATGTTAAATTTCCTAATAGGATTTGCAATCCATAGGAATTTTTAAATCCTATTTCTTTGATCGAAAGGGTGTTATATAGAAATTCTTTCCTAAAGGATTAATTAATTATAACCCTCCAAAATTCCTTTGATTTTCATTCAAGAACTTAGCTTAGTCCAGGAATGGTTGCCCTGTCACTTATGCTGAAGTTTTATGTAAACATGTTGTTCCTAACTTAAATCAAAGGAACAAAGGATGAGACTTGAGTGAGGATGTACGCAAACATACCTTTGCTAGGCAATTTCTATGCAAAATCTTGGGCAACACGGTTAGAGTTCAAGGAATTATCATGTGATTTCACCCTGTGAGAGTGAGTCTGAGTATGATCAACAATTGCTGCCTCATATCTTTCTACTTTCCTACTTATTAGGGCTATGACTCAACCACACGGGCTTCGTGTTGATACCTCAACTTCTTTCCCGTTGGTTTCACATCGCCATCGCGCGCTTCTTAGGCACGAGCTAAATGAACCGAGGGCTCAACGACGGCGACCTAACTGCGAGGTGTAATACTCTACTCCCGGTTTCATCGCGGGGTTTTTGTTTTTCATAAAAGTTTCTTTCAGAAGGGCCAAAATGAAATTACAATGTCACAATCAGCACACTTGCACCACAGTTGCCGGACAGTGCGCTAGCTGCACCGGAGGAGGCTGATGGCGATGCCGTCGCTGATAACTTGTCACCTTGATGTGTACATGTCGGCCCTCGAGTCTAATTGACCGGCAGCTAAGCTTGTTGGCTACTAGTAGTAGTACTGGTGCTTTCTCCTTAATTTATCTCATGCTTACTTTCAACCTAATTATTGGTTGGCTAAAAGCTGATTATATGCTAAAACGATTTATTAACGAATAAAAAATATTGTTTTAGTAGAATTTTTATATATGTGTGTTTTTAGCGGTAATGCTGAAAAAGAAACCACGTTAAAAATACTTTAGAATTATAATTTCAGAATTAAGATTTAAAATTTAAATTTTGAACAGCGACTGATTCTTTATAGAGCAAATGATGAGGCTCTGAAGCATTGACACGTATTGTGATTAGGACACCAGAGCGCATTAATTTGGTATTAGCTCAGCTGTAACAAGTTTTAATTTGTTGTTTTGCACAATGCACTTAGGCTTGTACAGCTACCATGCATGCATAATGGTACCACACTACCTGTCAGATATGTGCTAAAAACATAAATATGCCGCGCATAAAGCTAGCTCCTCCAACATCAGTATATATGAGATGAAATTACAGATCAATGACAATTGACAAATTGGTCAAGCATTATCGATCGGTAGTTCAGTCAGTTATGCTTTTGTGTGGTTCAGAATAGAGTTTGGTGTGAGTCTCTCCACCCTACGTCTTGCAAGTTGCAAGTGGGCTTAGATTTGTGGTGTAAAGATGGTCTAAGGTAGTATAAACTACTGGAGAACCCCATATTTCTTCCGGTTTACAACCCTTTTTAGTCCCAGGTTGCAAACCGTGAGGAAGAATCCGGGACTAAAGATCGCCCTTGTTGAAATACCCGGGACTAAAAATGGATCTTTAGTCCAGGTGGGAGTCACCAACCCGGAGTAAAAATAAAAGCGCCACGTGGAGCTTTCTCTTTCTCTTTCTTTTTCTTTTATTGTTTTTTGCTACTTTCATATTGATTTTGCACCGAACTCAACAACAGAATCATCCACACAGACAAAATCCTTCGCAAATTGACATCATAGATTCATTTGCAACTTCATAGAAACATCTAAAAATCATCCACAAATTTACATCACAAAATCGTCCACAAATTCACAAAAACATCTAAAAATCACCCACAAATTTACATCACAAAATTATCCACAAAATCATCTCAGAATCATTGCAAAGTCGTCGCCTCCGCTTTCCACCGTCGCGCAGGCCACTGCTGCCCCCGTCGCTCGCTCCCGCGCGGGCCGCCGCCGCCGCTCCTCTCGGCAAATGCATGCGCGCCACTCGCTCGAGATAAGAGAGAAGGATAAGGCATAGTGGAAAAAGCCGGACCGGAGACTGACCCGGTGAGCTCACCGGTTCACCGGTCAGACCGCCGGTTCACCGGTCGGACCGCCGGTTCATGGCTAACTATATTTTAAGTCATAATTGACTTTAAACTGTTAAATAAAATAGGTATTCCATTCTGAACAGCACATATCTCTTGCCCAGTTGGTTAGGTGGGGAAGTACAAGGCTTGTAGCGCCTGCATGTGGTCTGGGGTTCGACTCCCCTTCTGCTCATACTTAAAATTTATATTTTTCTCTGCAGCTAGCATGGTTCTCGGTCCAACCGCTCCGGTTTTAAGCCGGTTCAACAGAAAACCGGCCGGTTCGACGGGTTTATACCGGTTCATATACATTGCCGGTCTTTTCTGCAAACCGAACCGTGGCATGCACTGGTTACGGTTTTTTCCGGTTGAACCGCCGGACCGGTCCGGTTTTTTGTACTAGGGGATAAGGAGCAAAAAAAGAGAGTGGAGAGAGAAGAGGAAAGGTAGGAGAAATTGTTTGTGCGCGAGGAGAAGAGGACAAGGGCTAGGGGTTTTTTGTACTAGGGGATAAGGAGCAAAAAAAGAGAGTGGAGAGAGAAGAGGAAAGGTAGGAGAAATTGTTTGTGCGCGAGGAGAAGAGGATAAGGGCTAGGGATTATATACTCGTGTTGAATTTTAGTCCCGGTTGGTAATACCAATTGGTACTAAAGATAAAGATGGGCGGAACGATTTCTGAATCGGGACTAAAAATCATCTTTAGTCCCGGTTGATAGCACCAACCGAGACTAAAGATCGTAAAAGTGCGGTAGGCTTTTCAACTAGGACAAAAGATGATTTTTAATCCCGGTTTCAATAGGTACTAGGAGTACTGTGGTTTTAGGTCGACTCAGCAAAGATCAGCAAAGATCGATTCTCTAGTAGTGATAGTACGTATCTTTTACTTCTGGATTTCTCCCTTTTGTTTTTTTAAGGAAACTGTATGTTATGTTAAGTTCGTTGTGCTTGAGAAAAATGCATATACAATTAAATTTATATGGAGATAAATAAAGAAATTTAATTATATGCTACATTAGCTGTTTGCACATGTGAATATATTTTACATGCAAAACTTTGATTTTTTTTAAAAAATATATATTATGAAACGAAAATTCGTTTGATAAGTCTATATATGTTTCCTTACCTTTAATGGTACTAGTTACCTGCGGTACATTGCAACGGGACATAATCCGATAAACCTGGTTTAATTTTTCTCTTCTCCCGTATTTTTCTCTCGGTTGATCAATTGTCTGGTACACCAGTTTTTTAGAGCGGTTTTTTATATGTGGGATTTGGGTGGAATTCCACCTATATGGAGGTTGCCACTAACCATTTCTTAATTCACGATCACTTTATTTGTAATTAATCTAGAAAATCTTAAAATGCAACAAGCTTATGAATTTTCTCCAAAGCTTGATGGAATTATTAATATAGCTAGCTCGCTACCAATTGAACTATTGAAGGACGGCGAGCCATCTGATTCACTCTAGAGACATACCTATCTACTAGCTCACAGAGATCTCGACAACAACTCAAATATATGCTTTCTCATCTAATTCAGGCCATCTATTAATTGGCCACTTGATTCACTCTGGAGAGACGACATAGCTAGCTAGTATCAGACATGATCTCAACAACAACTGGAATATGCTTTGTGAGCTACTCCCTTTGTCCTATATTATATAGTTGTGTTTGGAGAGCTTTAGATTCGAAGAAACAATTGATGGGAATCCTGTTAGTAAGAATTTGAAGAAGAAAAAAAATATCAGTTTCAAGCTTCTAATTTATTTTGATAATCCTACAACTATAACTTTTTAGAATCTGAAAAAAAAACTACATTGTTTGGATGAGCTTTTGATTCTAGAGGAAGCTACAGCTATCAAAAGCTTCCCCCAAACAGGTCATATAAGATTTTTAAGTTTATCATAAGTAATTTTTTTGAAGTTTGATCAAAATTTATAGAAAAACATAGCAACATCTGTAGCTCCAAATTAATTTCATTAAATCCATCGTTGCATAATTTTTTTATAGTATATTTGTTTTGTGTTGAAGATATGTTACAACATTCTTCTATATATAAACTGATCAAACTTCAATAAATTTAACTTAGAACAAACCTAAAATATCTAGAGCCATTGTCACTTGTTTTCTCTCGCCGAGTGACGTCTAGCTAAGGTCCGAGAAACAAGAAACGAGTGAGTGTACCATGTATGTGCCCATGCCATGAGTTGTTGGAAAGAGTCTCACACAAAAGACAAGGAACTTTACCTAGTCATATGCCAAATAATCACAAAAGATGTCTCTTAGTGTCCATTTGCACATAGATAGCTAGCCCTACTGGATAAAGGGGATATGATCCTGCACATTGGATTGCAACAATCCATGTGGCGGTTTTGTTCTTCCGGTGATCCCTGCAAAAAAACAATAATGCCAACGGTGTCGAACGACACTGAAACCATTGTGCTTATGAGATCTCTCCCGTTTCCAAGCCCATGGTTTGGAGTAGCCTCCAACCAACAGGAATGTGACTTGTTGGTGTACGTATGCAATATATGTGTGCAACAATCTGCCAAAGAGGGCAGATACAATGATAGATTGATATGGTACAAGTGTCCACATGCATCCATGTAAATTTTTGTATGTATATATGCTGATGCAAGGACCGAATCCAGGCTAATGATGGTGATGATGGAGGTAATCACGCAACTAGGCGATCAACTAGCTATTTAATCTCTGTCTCATCTGGGATTGATTAGAAAAAGGGAAGGATGATATATTTGTTATTGTTTATAGAATTTAGGGCGTGATCTAACTTAATGATTGATATGGACAGAGAAAAAAAAGATCGTATGAATAGATTAAATATTGTAGAGCTAATTGATAGCTTGAAAAACGTTATGTAAGTAATGTTGATGTAGGAAGTTTTTAGAGATAACTTTATTCATTTATTATTTTTAAATGAACAGCACAAAAGGTAACTTTAGAAACTTGGCACGAATAGCCCATACCTTCATTTTAACTATTTAGAACTCGCCTAGCAGTAAGACTAGGAGCAGGTATGGTGTTTTTGTTGTAGTCTTGTCATTTTGATGAACTAATTTGATGACGCCAATAGGCCGGATAGATAACAATATACAAAGAAGTAGAGAAAAATTTCTACTCCCTTCGTTCCTAAAATAGACATTTCTAGATTGTTTAGTAAATATTGAACATAAGGAAGCAAGATTTCCTTTCAGTCAATAAATGTGCACAACATGTGGCTATGTTAGGCAAATCCAAGAAATGCTTTGTTCAAATAGATGCATAATAGAGCTACGAATTTTTACGTGGAAAATCTTTACGAGAAAAAACTACAGGCACGGACCGGCAATTATCAGTATTGAGGAATTAATTATAATGCAAGCTAGGGAATAAATCATCATCTCACCCTTCCCGTATTTCTAGTAGGAAAAACTTTGAGTCATATTGAAACTATAATTAATCCGAATATATAGTAAGCTGAAATATTCATATCACATTATTTAACATAAATGCTTATATAATATATATAATTTAAATTATTGAAATAATTATATTTGAAAATGGATGGCGATTATTGCACCATACAGCATGAGGATGGATCAACAGTAGTAGTCAAATTTAAACACAATGTGGTGGCCGTAACTATCACAAGACGGACAGACAGTACAGTACCGAAACTGAACATTCCATTCAGTCCTTACTAACCATAGACCATTCCCACATGTGTTGTTCAAATGTTTTTTTATTTCTTTAATAATAATTGAAGAAAGTGATATATATACATATGTGGTGTTTTTGGTCTAAATGTTTACACGTAATAGTCCCCGGCCGTCGGCGTTGAGTGTAATATTATTAATGTTTGTTGGCATGCATGAAAATATTGTTGCTATCTAGCTAGAGAAGAAATTTTACATGCATGTGCGTCATGAATCAATAATGGTGAGAAGTGCACATGCTTATATATGTCGATCGATCGAGTCGACAAGATGAAATAACAGCATATGCAACATGTAACCACACGAGTCCGTTTCTCACGCTCACTATCAAAAAGGGACACATCTACAGTACCCCGGTTTGTGACAGATGTACTTAGGGCCCATTCGAGAAGTCAGTTTGTTGAGGCTTTTTCGCGCAATGGAAAATAAGAAAACCATTAGTACATGATTAATTGAATATTAGCTATTATAAACTTAAAAAATATTTTTATTATTTTAAAAACATTTATATAGATTTTTTTTTCACGGAATGTACCATTCGAGAAGCGTGCTAACATAAAAAAGTTTGTGCTTTTGAGTTGAAAAAAGAACTCAGTTTTATTGGTAGATTGGGAGCAGGGGTACGTAGTACATGCCAGTTGCAACTTGCAACCAAGAAAATTGAGCCAAATTCAGTGGCAAACGTTCACATCTGACATCTCTTTATCAATCAATTTCGTTTTCCATTCGTTTAATGGGAAAAGTACGTAGTAATATAGCAGACGATAAAAGCATATATATATATATATCACCTCATCAGCATATGCACGATTATCTGCCTCATGAGAATTATAGCGTTTCGGTTTTAATTCCGTACCATCTAGTACGTAGCTGCTAATTAATGGTTTTTCTCTATAAATTTTTTATAAAAATATATACAAACATACATCTTTAGAAAAATATTTTTTACGGACGGCTAAAATAGATTTGGAGAGAATTAAGGCAGGATCAACTGTCTCTAATGAAAGCCGGAGCGGCACCTATATTAGATCTCTATGGAGAGAAGGGAAGAGAGAAGAGGTAATAAGAGTAGGAGGCTGGAGAAGGAAGAAAAATATGAGCCTCCCTAAATGAAAAGGCTTTAAAAAAATGTTTTCCCATAGCGGATAAACTAGATGTTGTCTGAAATATATATGGATTTTCTCATGTATTCATATCATGTCGTTGCATTTAAGTCTAAACTATCTATTATCTTAAAATAAAAGGACGTGTCGTCAGGTATACGTGTGTACGCGAGTTACCTGTGACTGGGTTTTTTTTTTATTTGGAGGGGAGTAGCAAGTAGCTAGGCGATGCACACTGTCGATCGTGGCGCGGCCGGGCGGACCACCGGCAAAGATGGAGCCATGGATGGATGGCCGGCCGGACAAAGAAAAACCGTGTGTCATGGATGCATGGTTGGCTATCGTACAAATACAACAACATCCTGCTGTCACTTTGCCTGGTACGTACGGCGGCCAAGAAAAAACAGCGAAACGGAACGGAATTTTCTGCCGCCCTGGACCAGGAGGACCACGCGTACGTACGGCGTCGTCGTCGTCGTCGATGATCGACGAGAAAAAGGTAACCGATCGGGGATGTTTAACACTAATTAGAAGTATTAAACGTAGATTAATGATAAAACTTATTTTATAATCCTTGACTAATTCGCGAGACGAATCTATTGAGCCTAATTAATCCATGATTAGTATATGTGATGCTACAGTAAACATATGATAATTATGGATTAATTAGGCTTAAAAATTTATCTCGCAAATTAGCTCTTATTTATGCAACTAATTAGTTTTATTATTAGTCTACGTTTAGTACTTCTAATTAGTGCCAAATTAATATTCGATATGACAAGCACTAAAATTTAGTCCTTGTATCCAAACACCACATGAGTAACGGATCAATGCATGTATGTCCGAGCATTCACACGACCAACATATATAAAAAAAATATTTTCTAAAGAAACTAAATATAGAAAAGAAATATCATTAATTTTTTTTTTTTAGAAAAGAGAGCATAGATTAAGTTAGGATCTATTACAATCTTACAAAAGACGAAAGCTGCTTAAATAATACTCGTTGGATGTTGCATCCTCTCGCCACACGGGCGGAGTGAGATGTACCAAATGTTTAGCAAAGTTAGCAAGTTCATCAGCTACCTTATTACGGCACACCCGCATATCAGGAAGAAGACCCATGTGAGGCCCTTAATTTGTCTCTGGGATGAGGGAGCTCAACTTGATATGTTGCCCATCCTCGATAGTAACAAGTCGGCAACCGAGGAGCAATTAATCGATCGAGCTGACTACTGGGATGCTGGTGTGCTCTACATGTGGTCTCCTTTTTCAACTTCTACTCCCTTTTTCTTCGAGAACTCGTTTCTCACACCGCTAAACAATGTAATTTTTTTTAAAAACGAAACTATAGGAAAGTTGCATTAAAAATTATGTTAATCTATTTTTCTATTTTTTAAAAATAATACTTAATGGATTATGTGCTAATTCATCGTTCCGTTTTACGTATTAGGATGGATGGAGTCCGAACCCATAGGTTCAAATGGACCCTAATATACTCCGCCGCCAGCTTCAACCCTTCTTTGCAAGCCATAGCCTCCACATCCTTCGCCGCAGCACTAATATCTATTGGGAACAAAACTGAAATCCACACTAAAGGCATGCTCATGCCTGCTATATGAATTAGCTAGATAACCAGATTTTTTTTTTTTACTTTCTGTAGATCTTCAACAAAACATTGAAAGTTATATATTTCAAAGTAAATAATGTGTATAAAAGTGTGTTCTGAATTGTAATTGAAGCAAAGAAAAATTATTTTAAAGTCACTTACGTGTTGCTCCTATGTAACAGGAACATGGGTGTGTTAGAAGGCACACTCATGGTGAGTATGGTGATGTGTGTGCGCGCCATTCTCGTACTAAAGAATATAATGTTGTAAAGTATTTTGAAATATAAAAATGAAGGTAGAAGAGAATTTGTATTAATATAGTTTAATTATCCACTATTAATTTGTGCAAATAGAGGGAAGTAAAGTTAAAGATGTCAGGGTTATGGATAAGGCATACCTCCTATCCTACGACCTATGGAATATACGGATATGGCATACCTTCACATTACGGATTATCCCCATAAACGCTATTGGAATCTGTTACAAATTATGGAAGATATCTCCTCGAGTCAAGCGATTTCCAAAGTTCTACTTGGAAGGGATAGAGTTTCTGTTGTACCGTACAAGATCCGATGTCTCCAGGTCTTACTTGGGGTCAAGATAGTCCACGGTATTAAAGGTACCCCAAGGGAGGGGTGTAAGGCATCAAATCCCATCGCCAACACACCCACCATAATTTACGAAGCCGGAGTACGGAGCCAAGTCGCCGGAAGATCTTGTCGAGTACATCGACTATGATCTTGTCGGTATCATCGAGTTCGTCTACTTCCTTTGTAATCTGTGGTTTTCCATCATCAATCCCATACAAACTGGAGTAGGGCTATTACTTGATAAGGGGCCTGAATCAGTATAATCCTTGTCTTCTGTTTGCTTGATGTCGTATTATGTATATCCTCGTTCCAACGTACCATAATATCCTAATCATCCGGTCTACGAGTATCACTCGTCGACAAAAGAGGCTGAATTTATACTAATATTATAATCACTATTGTTTTGTGCTAATAAAGGGAAGGAAAGTTAAAAGAGGACGTTTTGTATCCATTTATATTAAATATTGTAGCCATTATTGATTTGTGCTAATAAAAGGAAGGAAGGTTAAGGAGGGTGAATTTGTATTAATATAGTTTAATCACAATATTATTTTGGGCAAATAGAGGAATTAAAGTTAAAAAGGACACATTTGTACCCATTTATAATAAATATTGTAGCCACTATTGATTTGTGTTAATGAAGTGGAGGAAAGTTAATGATGGTGAATTTGTACCAATTTAGTGATTTGTATAAATATAGTTTATCCACTATTATTTTGTGCTGATAGAGGGAAGGAAAGTTAAAAGAGGTGAATTTATACCCATTTATATTAAATATTGTAGCCACTATAAATTTGTACCAATTTTGCAATTTGGCTATTTGCATTAATGTAGTTTATCCCCTATTAGTTTGTGCTAATAGAGGGAAGGAAGTTAATGAGGGTGAATTTGTACCATTTATATAGAACTTCTGTTCCAAAATAAGTTTATATTTTGCTTCTTCAGTTCGTCCAAAAATAAATTTATTTTTAAGCAATTATTGCATTGGGATTTGTAAAAATAGAATATATATATATATATTATATATATATATATATATATATATATATTATATATATATATATATATATATATATATATATATATATATATATATATATATATATATATATATATATATATATATGCATCGGGAGTAGTTAAAGAGAGAAATAATTGCATTGCGATTTGCAAAGTGAGAGTATTTTAGCTTTTTTATATTTTTATATTGGTATGTATAGGATGGATGAAAAAGAACTTATTTTGGATGGAGGAGTAATATATTGTAGTCACTATCAACGTGTACTGATAGAGGGAAGACAAGTAATTTGGAAGGTGCATTCATATCAATTCATATTAATATAGTGTTGCGCTTATATTAATATAGTGTTCATATTTTAATCGTACTACGAATCTGATCATGTTGTCTATCAAAGATTATTTTTTTTGAGAATTAAGATTTATAGTATTATAAAATGTTTAATATGATCCTAGGTTTTTATATTTTGAAATAAAGGGATCGAGTAATGAAGGAACATCTAAAGATGTATGGTAGTAGGCAATATTTGTCCATTCCACATGCCGGAGATATCCAAACATTATGGTTAGGCTCATTTGCTCGCATCTCTAGGCTCTAGCTATGTTTTAAGATGTGGAAAAAATATTTTTCCTCTTCTATTCCTTAATATAATTTACCCAGTTTCGAGAAAAGAAAAGCACCAACAAAGTAAAGGAAAGTTAACGAGGTTGAAGTCATCTGTTAACCATTGATCTCACAACAATAGCATGTTTTCATCCCAAAAACCAGCTCGGAAGCAATATTTACCAGCTCGGAAGTTGTACTCTGTTTTTTTAGCCACAACTTTGGACCCAGCTCAGCATGCAAAAATCGCTGGGACATAGCTGTGTACGCGCAAAAAATAGAAAAAACAAAACACACAATAAAAAAAATTATAGAGAGGCAAAGCTAGGCTGCCGGGAAAACGTTTTTAAATGTTTAGCGCACGTGTCCCATGTGCGCCTTCCTCGTCCACACGCATTATATATAGCCATCGCCTCCTCCTTGACTCCTCCCCACCCAAGCTCACACATCTCCCCTCTCTCTCTCTCTCTCTTCCTCTTCTCCTCTCGCCATGGATGCCACCACCACCGTTCCATGGAGATGGAGTTGCCTGGGGCGCGCGCGTGCGCGGGGCTCGCCTTCTTCGCGTTCTCGTGTGCCTGGCGGCGCTCGGCGTCGTGCTCCTGGTGGCGAGGCGGTGGCCGTGGTGCAGCTGCCATGTGTGCCGCGCCTACCTGACGGGGTCGTGGGCGAGGGAGTTCACCAACCTCGGCGACTGGTACGCGCACCTGCTCCGCCGCTCGCCGACGGGCACCGGCCACGTCCACGTCCTCGGCTGCACCGTCACGGCGAACCCGGCGAACGTCGAGCACATGCCCAGGACGCGCTTCGACAACTTCCCCAAGGGGAGGCCCTTCGCCGCGCTCCTCGGCGACCTCCTCGGCGACGGCATCTTCAACGTCGACGGCCACGCGTGGCGCCACCAGCGGAAGATGGCCAGCCTCGAGCTCGGCAGCGTCGCCGTGCGCTCCTACGCCTACAAGATCATCGCCCAGGAGTGGGGCACGGCTCATGCCGGTGCTCGCCGACGCCGCCGACCCCGCCGCGCCGTGCTCGACCTGCAGGACGTGTTCCGCCCGCTTCGCCTTCGACAACATCTGCAAGATCTCCTCGGCCTCGACCCCGGCTGCCTCGACGGGAAATGCCCGTGTCCGAGCTCGCCGACCGCGTTCGACGCCGCGTCCGGGCTCTCCGCCATGCGTGGCGCCGCGGCGGCGCCGTTGCTGTGGAGGGCGAAGCGGTTCCTCAACGTCGGGCGGAGAGGGAGCTCAGGAAGGCATCAAGGTCGTCGACGAGCTGGCGGCGGCGATGATCCGGAGCGGCAGAAGCTGGCGTCGCAGCAGCACACCTCCTGTCGCGGTTCATGGCCTCCACCGGCGTCGACGACGTCGCCGCGGACGACAAGTTCCTCCGCGACATCGTCGTCAGCTTCCTCCTCGCCGGGCGGGACACGGTGTCCACCGCGCTCACCACGCTGTTCATGCTCCTGTCCAGAACCCCGAAGTCGCCGCCGCCATGCGCGCGGAGGCGGAGGCCGGCGCCGGCGGCGAGACGGGGCGCCGCCATCACCTACGAGCACCTCAAGGCGCCACTACACCCACGCCGTGCTGCAGAGAACATGCGCGTTCCCGCCGGTGCAGTTCGACTCCAAGTTCTGCGCCGCCGCCGACGTGCTCCCCGACGGCACCTACGTCGGCGGCGACGCGCGCGTCATGTACCACCCCTACGCCATGGGGCGGATGCCGCACATCTGGGGCGCCGACTACGCCGCGTTCCGGCCGGCGCGGTGGCTCACCGGCCCCGGCGCGTCGTTCGTCCCGGCGAACCCGTACAAGTACCCGGTGTTCCAGGCCGGCCAACGCGTGTGCCTCGGCAAGGAGCTCGCCGTCACCGAGATGAAGGCGGCCAGCGTCGCCGTCGTGAGGGCGTTCGACGTCGAGGTCGTCGGCGAGAATGGCCGGAGAGGCGGCGCCGCCGCCGCGCCACGGTTCGTGCCGGGGCTCACCGCGTCGATCAGTGGCGGGCTCCAAGTGAGAGTCAGGCGCCGCGTTCACACTTAGACAGCTAGGAGACTCCACTTCTACTGCAACAACAAACTGAAACAAGTTATTACAGGCTTGTACATAGAAAAAAGAGGAGAAATTAATTAGTAGGGAAATTTGGGTTTCTAATGAGACAAAACAGAAAATTCAGATATTGATTCGTGTTCGTCATGGTTTCCTCGTATGGTGATCATTCTGCAATTGGACATTAGTTGAAATCACAAATCGGGTAATCGAAAAAAAAAAAGACATACAAAATTGGGTAACTGGAGCAGATGGTATGTTGTTGTCACTAATATGAAAACACCACAATATCTGAAAGATATTCCGTCGGACAGGCTTTGTTGCATCTGATTTGGCACATTGTTGTTCCAGTACAATGACACATCACTGATACTGTTATTGACTAGTAGTGCCTCCGTTTCAGGTTATAAGACTTTCTAGCGTTGTCTACATTCATATAGATGTTAAGGAATCTAGGCACACATATATGTCTAGATTCAGTAACATATATATGAATGTGGATAATGCTAGAAAGTCTTATAATATAAAACGGAGGAAGTAATACAAATTTTGTTTCTTTTCATCTAAAAACAAAGTATTTTTTACAACTAATACTGTCAGTTTGCAGGTTCCCTTCCCTGTTTTTACTTCTGGTTAGACCAGCTTAGGTTAATTTTCCTGCAAAATCACATTTCCTTGTAAGCATGAAGGTATTCGTCGGAACTAAATATACAGAATGAAGGTATCCAATGTACCACATTTAATTTGCAGCAGTAATATGAAGGTTTGCCTTCAATGCATATCAAAATGTGGAAAATTTCTGAAAATGTGCAGACCAGTGCAATTACTGCAGTTAATAAGCCTCAATTTCAGGTATACTCAACCAAAATCACTTTTATTGGCATAATCTCTTGACCTGGGCATTCCCAAATTATCAGTGTCATTGACTCAAGTCTCATGCTCTTGCACGGAGAGTCATTGCAGAATACTCACAACAATTCCCAGAATCCCAGTATTGCCAACTATTGCCATGCTCCTGCGTTGGAATGGGATTGAAATTATTGGGTTTAGTTTTTTTCTAACCATTTTTTCGGGTTGATTTTTCGCGCCGAAACACTGGTTTTTAGGTGGAATTGTTTTTTTTAAGGTGGGTGGGGGAGGAGGAGAACTGTGTTGGTTAACTGTACACCAGAAGCAACTGGGAACCTATCTTCTTACATAGTACTAGTAGCATACTGGAGTACCATGATTTTGCTCATGCCTCATGGTATTGATAGAAGAGATGAAGATAGTGAAAAAGACAGATTCCTACATTTCCTGTATTTGTCTCCATCTCTGAGTCTGAAGAAATGCAATGTTTGACAGTGCTCATCAGACTATTGTGATTTTTGTGCTGTTGTGAACTTCAGAACTTGCACTTTTGTAACTTTATCTTGGCCGTGTTTAGTTTCTCCCCTATTCCCAACTTTTCATTACATCATATCACATCAAAAACTTTCCTACACATATAAACTTTTAACCTTTTTTTTTCTAAACTTCCAACTTTCTTTAAACTTCTAACTTTTTTCAGGAACTAAACACACCCCTTATCTTTTCTCCTTTGCCGGTTGAAGAATAGTCGCAACATGAAAGAAGAATTCAGTTAGTGATTCTGGTGGAGAAGCAAAGGAAAGACCTTGAACGTGATGAAAAAGATAGTGTCCAATTCCAAAGGATCAAAGATGATATATGCCGTTTCTGATGTATCCTATGCTATCCTCATCGAAATCTGCATTTCCATCGCCCCTCTTTTCCTGCGTCATTTTCAGCTATCCATGATTCCCAAACTTCTTTTTCCAATTCCCAAACAATATATAGCCAGGTTCACCGATTACTAGTTCATCTATAAATTCTAGGGAGAACTTTTGCTGGCATTGATCATCTACCTTGAAAATAAATTTGGGGACAGTCTGTTCATATTTTGACAATTGTTCTTTAATCTTTATCAACTGTGTTGCTCACGCAAAGACCGGGAATACTCTTAGTATTATTCTATCATCTTAATGTAATCATTTGAGTTTAGTAAAATGATTCGTTTATCCTAAAAAAATACGTCACTCTTTGACGTTATCTTCCGTTCTGGACGTCGGTCACCGACGGCGATGGGAGCGAAATTCGATCAACAAAGACCGATCGCTGATTTCAGACATTCTGCTTTTCTTTGGTTTGAAGAAGACAGGGATTACATACAACCAGAGATGGAAATGTCTATGTTTATGTTTATTGTGGTATACTAAGTAGGAATCTTGTTTTTATTCAAACTTTAATTTTATAATACACAGCTGTTTGTCCTGCATTCGCTGCAATAATTGGTTATAGCATCTTTGAAGCAAAAGGACAGAACGAATTCCATTATCTTTAAGAAGACCGCGTCACTCACAATTTGTCACCTGCATAAAAACCTAATATCTCCATTACTAGAAGTACATTACTCTACTTAATTCCGACATAATGAATCATGGATGTAATAATTGAAACATGATGCAGACAGCACGTCAGTATTATCTTGACCCTGATTCTGATCCTAGTCGATGCATAAGACCATTCCCAACCCAAAACACTAGACATGGTTTCCATAAACTATACATTATCAAGAAACTAGTACTAAACACTACTCTTCCAATGCAAACACTACTATTCCATACTTAAATTTAATGCTCCTTATCTCACATGATGTCTTGGATGTTGTGTAGGTTTCTTTCTCTTTCCTCATTTATTCACTTGCCACATCATTTTTCATTCTAAGTGGCATCTTATTTAATGCTATGGACACCATCCTAGTCATTGGGTTGGGAATGGCCTAATGCCATAATGCACAACTCATCAATCGCAACGTGCGATGCGTGATCAGCGTCTTGTCATCGCCAGTACGACAAGGATCCACAAGAAATTTGGTTGGGCCACAAATGTTGCCAAGAATCCACACAAATATGGATAAGGAATTCACTAGTGGTTTCAGAACAAGTCCAAATATGATAGTACTTATTTGGTATCTGTTCCTGATAAAAAGAACTGGATAGTTGCTCATGCTTCTCTCTCCTTTTGTGTCCAATCACATACTCACATGAGGAAAAAGATAGGCAAAATTACTGAACAGACTGAACCTGAGCAAAAAATTGTTTGTTTCCCCTATAGCTGAACGGCTTATCAGTGAGAAAAAAAATTATGGATAAAAGTTTTATATATCTTGACGATTTAAAAATAAATGCTAAAAAATAAATTACAATGAAACAAAATTAACTTTAAAATTAATTATTAAAATTTAAATTTTGCCAGCAGCTTATATAAGATGAAAAGGGCTCCTCTGCTAGAGATGACTGAACAGCTCGTTCACAATTCCTTTCAGACAAAGGCAGCCGTGGTTTTGAAGTTTGAAGCGTGCCCAAGATTTGTTTTGCGATTCCCAAACATTGTCGATTAATTACTGCAAATTTCACTCAAACAATGCGTCTTTCTCATCAAACCGAGATAGTGCTGCTGTTGTTTTCAGAATGCAGAGACGTCCTGGCCTGCAAAACGATGAGTGGATATTTCTGTTGTTATATATACTATATGTCTATCTCTTGCATGTGCCAAGATGCCAATGGAGGAAGATGCAAACGATTTACTCCCTCCGTCCCATTATAAGTGCAACCATAGATTTCCGCGTCCAATTTTGATCGTTCGTCTTATTTGAAATTTTTTTATAATTAGTATTTTTATTGTTATAAGATGATAAAACATGAATAGTACTTTACTCATGACTTATGTTTTTAATTTTTTTCAAAATTTTTTCAAATAAGACGGACGGTCAAAGTTGAGCGCGGAAAACCATGACTGCACTTATAATGGTGCAAACGTAGTACAAGAATAACTTACTACTGGCAACTCGAATTGGGCGTAAATTGCAATAGAAATAGGTGTGTAGATGGTTGACTAAAACACTAGCAGGGGTAGATCCCTATAGAATGACTAGATCATGAGTGATGTGGTCGGTCAATTGCAGCGTCTTATCCAGGATCACCCAATTACAGTTCTGTATTTTTATTAGCAAAGTTAATTAACATAGCCCAAGAACAGATCAGCCAATGATCGGTAGACACATGCTCCGATGATTTTATCTCTAGTCGTGTGCTTGTTACTATTAGTTAAGCGCATCGGCCATTACATTCTTTGTCAAGCTGACAGCCTGACACTGAACACTACACAAGAACTTGGATTCTTGTAGCTCTTGTGTTCCACTCCTGGGCTACTCTATTCAGCTATTGTCGGTCATGCATTAATTTGGCTTTGTGCTCAGCATGCATGATATGTTTGTAGGTCTGGCGGTGTTCGATCTCGCATAGCGACGGTAGGTGTGGTGATAGTTTTTTATGTGTGTAAAGCCTGGTTTAGTTCTCAAATTTTTTTCCCAAAAATATCACATTGAATGTTTAGACACATGCATGAAGCATTATATATAGATAAAAACAAAAACTAATTGTACAGTTTACATGAAAATCGCAAGATGGATCTTTTGAGGCTAATTAGTCCATGATTAGCCACAAATGCTACAGTAACACACATGTGCTAATGACGGCTTAATTAGACTCAAAAGATTCGTCTTGCGGTTTCCATACCAATTATGAAATTAGTTTTTTCATTCGTGTCCAAAAACCTATTCGAACATCCGGTCAAACATCTAATGTGACACTTAAAAATTTTCTTTTCACAGACTAAAAGCATTGTTGGTGTGTGATGGTGGTTTTGTCTTTTTCTAATTCTAGTCTGATAGGACGGTAGTCTTGTCATTTTTTTCCTACTATATCAATTTTTTTTTTGGCACTATCCGATGTTATTTGTTTTTTAAAAAGCATGCATGATACGTAGTTCTCCTTCTAGACAATAGCTACCATGTTTTTAGTATTTAATTGGGATATATTTGAAATTATAGGTCAGATTTCTCTCAAAAGTACTACCATTAGAAAAAAAACACATATAATTTGTTGGGGGTGAATAAATATGTAATAATAGAAACGGGTGGTTATAGTTGTATTTTATAAGTGGGGTCAAATGGTCCATATCCAAAACATGAACGGCATGTATTTATACCCGGAGAGACTAGAAGCTACTACTATGTCCTTTAAGAAAAAAAAAAAAGACAAACCTTAGCTACGAATCTGAATATAGCTACGAACCCTAGATAGGATTGAGTATTTTTGGGAATGGAGGTGGTAGATGATATGTAAAAAGTAAGTTTTTTTATGATAATAGAATAAATCCTGGCCTTATGAAGAAAGTAAGTGGCTAGATGATAGGAACAAAGTGTCATACTGCTCATTTGGACGGCACCGAGAAGAGAAATGGAGGCCGTGTTAGTGTCTCCTTTTGCTTCGCATTCAGGCCACCACTTCATTCTTGAAGTGGACATGCTCAGTTAAAGGAAATTTTCTAGCCACAATTTGAAACGGATGGCTGCATGCATATGCAATGAGGCTCAATTGAGGAGTTGTGAACGTATCCAACTCCATGACCGTAATAGTTCAGAAAAAGGGAGATGAAAAACATGGGCTAAATCCTTTCTTGTCATACTTCTGTGCACGAAATGGATAAGAACTTTGGGGCAACTAACCAGAGTTATGGCAAGCTAGCACACATATGCCAATGCAGCCAAAGTGCCAGGTGATCAAAGAGGCTTTCATTTTCTTTGACATTCTGTGGAACAATCAAAACCAGTCGATTTGATAGTTTAGCGGTATTAGTTTTTTAGCACGTTTCAGGCATATATACATCAGTTAACCATCCAGCTGAATCACTTCAGGAAAGAGATTGTGAAGCTACTAAATCACTTCAGAACAGTTCCGAAATTCAGCATCACTTTAAATGTCAAGCATTACAGCTGACGAATTGGAGATGAAGACAAATACATGAGTTCTGCAGAGTCAGTGAGGTAGGTGTTCATGAAAATTGAGTAGCCAAGAATCTGCGCATAGACTGTGGAAACAGATAGCCGTGATGAAGCACTGTAACCTACACTACAGCAACTAAAGCTTTGTCGCTTAGAAAATGAATGGTACTAGGAATCTAAAAATGCCCATGTATGGAGCAGTTTCAGTCTGAAATGGAGGCTTTAACAGTGATGTAATTTGCCTTCGAACTTTCCAAGATAAGGATTCGTGTGAAGTAGTAACATACAAGAACTAAAGTATATGTCATCCTCCCCGGCTCATATGCAACATGGTGTCCGTATTCCAAAAGTAAAATTTAAAAGTTAATTATGCCATCGACCTTTCAGTTTTACGCTAACGTTTAATTATCAGTCTTATTAAAATATTAATATAGATATAAAAAAACATGCGTCGTATTTAAAGTACATTTAACGATAAAATGAGTTACAACAAAATAATTGATATTTTTGTAAAAATAAGATGAATGTTCAAATGCCATAATCAAAAGTCAGCAACACAGTATATGAAAAACGAGTTAGTTTTTTTCTTTTAAAAGGGATCATTTTTACTATCATTGTTAAGGTATCAGGAGGTACCAGAAATTCTATTTGATACCTTCAAGTATTTTTTTTTGAAGGACTTTAAATTTCTTTGGAAAGAAAATAATAAGACAGTTTCGTAAAAGGCGTACCACAAGTTCTATAGACAAAAAACACTTTACAATTATTATCTAGAAAAACACTTTACAAGAAGAAGAAAAAAACACGTTTTGACGTATTCGCTTTGTTTATAGCGTAAAAGATGAACAGTCTATCTGTCACGCCGCAGAAACGAAATCAAGATGGACAGGGAAGCTTGGTACTCTATCTTGGTAGCGAACTAGCGATCGGTGGATGCCGATGCGGCTATTTCTTCCCCCCCACGTACTTCGTGTGCGCCACACGCACGCTCGATCGATCACTATCTCTCTCTCTCTCTTTCTTCGTGTCGTCGACTTCGCTTGCAGCCGTCGCGTACGGCTACAGCTCGACGGCGACCCACCGGAGCTGGCTGCCCATCCGGCATCCACTCCATCACTGCCGATGCGAGCAAGATAACGACGAGCGAAATCCAGCTGGACTGGACGGCGAGTCAATAATATGCTTGAGAAGAGACAGTTGTATTGTGTTGATGATGTTGAGATGTAAGGATAGAATATATGGCGATGCATGTCCAAATTTCTGGTTACAGTTGTCACACAGGTGATCTCATAACATGCATTGTATGATATGTAAAAATATATAAAACTAAAATCATTGTATGAAAACCATTCCTAATTAAGTGGATTTTAGTTTTATATATTATTTAACTTCGCCCCTTTGCCTACCGGTTCCTCAATTTGTACCAGCTTGACACAAGTTCGCGATGACCAGAATTACCGACCGGTCATATTCATTTGTCAACCTGATTGTTCCGTGGTTGACTATTTATTATTGAAGCCTTGCAACATGGACATTTTGGATTAGAATTAGTACCTTGAGCTCCTTTCGAAAGCAACAATTTCTGTAGAATTTTAACAGGATTTAGTTGAGTTCCTTCCTTCCCAAAAAAAAAAAAGAAACTCATTTCAAACTTCCTATGCAGTTTGCAGTTCATATTAAAGCCCACATAATAATTCTCAGCCCAACAAGAAAAAAAGAATAATTCTAAGCCCAACGAGCCCAACTGCGCTTCCCAACTATCAAATCTGCACCGTCCATTCCTCATCGGATGCCTTCACGCCGCCACGTAGCGGAGAGCAAAGCAAAACCCTAGCTAGAGCCACACCCAGAGGTATAGATTCCCCACCCCGCCACCTCCACGCACTCCTTCGCCCACCAAAACCCTAGACGCGCCGCCGCCGCCGCCGACGACCAGGTAAGGAAGGAGATCCGCCTCCGCCGCCGCCATGAAGCGCAACCCACGCGTGACGAGCTCCCGGAGGAAGTGCCGCAAGGCGCACTTCACGGCGCCGTCGTCCGTCCGCCGCGTGCTCATGTCGGCGGCGCTGTCGTCGGAGCTCCGCCACAAGTACAACGTGCGGTCCATCCCGATCCGCAAGGACGACGAGGTGCAGGTGGTGAGGGGGAGCTACAAGGGCCGCGAGGGCAAGGTGGTGCAGGTCTACCGCCGCCGGTGGGTGATCCATGTCGAGCGCATCACCAGGGAGAAGGTGAACGGGTCCACCGTCAACGTCGGGATCCACCCATCCAAGGTGGTCGTCACCAAGCTCAAGCTCGACAAGGACCGCAAGGCCATCCTCGACCGCAAGGCGAGCGGCCGCGCCGCCGACAAGGCCAAGGGCAAGTTCACCGCCGAGGACGTGGCCGCCGCCGGCGCCGCCGGGGCCTCGCTCCAGGAGATCGATTAGGCTCGGGGAGATATATCCCTTTCCTCTCTGTTCGTACCGTCTCTCCTATTATTATCATCATCTAGTTAATTTTAATGCTACTTGAAATCCCTGCTACTTTATCCCTGATGAAACTGTTTGTCAACGTGAGTTTTGGAACCTTTTGTGGATCTAGTCTGATGCCTTGGATTTTGATAGATCAAGAACTGAACTCATTACATGTTTTATTGCTCATGCTTTAGTGAACGTTCAAATCTGGTGCTGAATGGTCTCATTTTTTGTTGTTATCATGCCTGCTGTTGTTGCAATGCGTCACCATTTATAACTGAAGATGCCATGCGGCAGCTGGAACCGACCAGCTCCAGTTCTTCTATCAGTGAGGACTCCTGCTGTTATGGCCAGTAGTTGTAATGCTTCAAGCATCTATGCAGAAATGACCATTACTATTTCTGTTAGTCTTAGAAAAATATTGGACTTGTGGTTGTGTATGAGGAATATTCTGCTGCTCAGTGCTCATACAAGATTCATGAAAAAGAACAGAATAATTTTAAGTCTAGTCTTGTTTGATCAGTTGGCTGCATTACATAAGTAATGCTGCTGATGTTTCTTTGGTGTCTAAGCTGAAGCATTGAAGTTGTCTTTTCTTCTCTGAATGCATTTGAACCCGATGCACCATTTTCATGTATAATACCTGATTTGTAACTGAAGATGCCATGGGGAGCTAGAATGGATCTGCTCTGGTTCTTCTACTATCTGTAAGGGCTCAGGCGACTGATGCTGTTACCGCCATTAGCTGTAATGTGTCAAGCATATCTATGTAGAATTAGCCACTACATTTCTGTTATAACTAGATAGTAAAATATTAGGCTGCTTTGCTACCGCGGACTGCTAATACAGGGCACATGAATGGTTATGCCACTGTGTTGTACTAGGGCCCTGTTCAGAGTCACGGAGATAGTAGCTGATGAGGCATTTGGCAGCTGATTCCTCCATGTTCTGGTTTTATTTTGCGAGAGCATCGGTGATGTTACATCCATCTTAACTAATCCTTGCACTATGAGTCAACCGGTGAAGAAACTATTGGGGGAATATTTAGTCTGAGATGCTCTGTTTCCCTACTCGGTTAGATTATTGCGCTTTTTGTGGATTTAAATGTCCCTGGGTTGATTGTGCCATTGAAGATTAACCTGATGTTCTGTTTTCATTTTCTCAAGTCCGAGAGCACCAGTGATGTTACATCCATACTCATCCTTGCACTATGAGGTTACCAGTGAAGAAAAGCATTGGGGAATATGTAGTCTGAGGTGCTCTCGTTTATCTCAATTGTGTTTTTCTTTCATTTGGGGATTTCTGGCTTTGCGTTTGGGAAAGCATTGGGGCAGGCCTAGGCATCAAAGTGGATGTGACCCGCCCCCTTTGCAAGCTGATGTATGAGTAATGCTGCTGCTGAATTTTGGTTGTTTAGGATAAAGTTTTTTTTTTTTTGCTAAGTTTCTTTTTCTTTGAATTTACATGAAACCTGACGCATCAGTTTCAGGTGATTTGTTATGATACCTTTTAGCCATAACCCAAAGGTTAGCAAAACAGAATTATGATGTCCATACAAACTTGCCTGTTAGTATGTTCGTTCTACAAGTGTCTCTTTTCGTATATTACCAAAAGGAAAATGCTATAAAAGCAGAGCCTGATTCTGTAACTGCAAGTAACATCGATTCTAGTATTATTTTACTACGTTTATACCAAGGCCATTTTCTGTTGCATTGAGTGATCGCTACTACTAATTATTGTCTTCTTATTAATCACCAAGTGCGCTGTTGCTTTTATGTGGAAAAAAAGAGTATATTTTTCTATAAAGACACGATGATGGTGTCTTCAGATCACTTGAAAATGAAAGTGCCATTAAACTCTAGACATGTCTGTAAATCCTTTTACCATGTATATATACAAGACTGAATTGCGAATATAGTTTCTACTCAATGATTTGTACGAAAATGACTTTTGTTAGTTAAAAAACTTTGTTTTGTTTGCTTTGAGCCACCGATCACTCTTACGAAGCAGTGACTAATTGTTGCAGTGTATCCTTGAACATTATCCTCTGAATTGGTTTACCATGCATCCATTTCTGAACATACCCAAATATTACGAAAAATCATGGAATTTATTTCTTTGCAAGAGTTCAATACTACAGAGCAGCTGATGCGAATATCAACACATCAACTAATCAACACGAACACAAGATTATTACTTTGCACTCGACAATCATGCAGTGCAGGCGTGCAGCCATGGCCAATGAACAGAACAATTAACCACTCATACCCATCAGAGCATCAGACTCAAGAGGGCATGTACATGAGATGATTTAAGTTAAGTCGGTACGCGTTGCAGCGATCGAGCTACGCGGCCATGGCGACGGCGGCGGCGCGGCCGCCATGTCCGAAGCGCGAGACGGCGCAGTCGGCGGCGAACAGGCCGGAGGTGGCGAAGCTGTGGTCGCCCCCCAGCGTGGGCATGGACGCCCTGACGTCGAACCTGTTGACGTAGTCGGAGCGGTACGTCTGCCCGACGACGCCGTGCACGTCGCCGGTGAGCGCGTCGAACTTGAACGCCAGGTCGAGGTGGGCGAGGCAGTCGTCGCCGGTGACGCCGTACCGGTGGACCCTCGAGTCCTCGGCGGTGATGGGCACGGCGTTGGCCCTCACCTTGAACCGCCCGTCGAGCGCCACGAGCACGCCGTTCGCCGCCTTGGTGCGCGTCACGGACAGCGCCGGCACGGCGGCGGAGGTCCAGGTGGCGCCGGCGTCCTCCGGGAGGAGCACCGGCTCGCCGTCGACGATGACCTCGAGGCGGTCGACGTCGTCGTCCCAGGCGGCGGTCTTCCTGGCGCCGACATAGAGGCGGGGG
>CM020179.1:37440095-37467411 GCA_009805545.1 Oryza longistaminata | reverse complement strand
GACGTAGAGGCGGTGGGCGCCGCCGTCGTCGAAGAGGACGGCGATGGCCTGGATCCAGGTGAAGTCGCGCGACATGCCGTCGGCGCCGCGCTTGCCGATGAAGTGCGCGTTGATGTGGAGGTCGCGGTCGGAGACGACGCAGAAGTCGGCGTCCCTCCGGCCATGGAAGTAGAACGCGTTGCCGTCGCCGCCGATGAACCTCGGGTCGCCGCACGCCCCCGGCACGTTGCCACACTGCAGAGAGTATACGTCAGAGACAAGATGGAGGTGCAACCACTGGTGGAGGAATGCTTTGAACTTTCGGTGTTAATCCTTTTTTTTTTAACCGGGACTACCACTGGTGGAGAAATGTTTTGAAATCTCGGTTGGTAATCTTTTTTTTTAACTGGGACTATGAATTCAGAACTAAAGATCGTTATCTTTTAGTTTCGGTTGGTAATAATAGCGGTGGCGGCGGCTTACCGCAGACGGGCTTGCAGCATCGCAGCGACGTAGCAGGAGGTGGGACACGTGGCGGGGCACTCCATCATCTTGGCGGAGCAGTAGGGGTAAAGCTTACGGCTCTCCTGGCACTTCACCTTCATCGGCGGCTTCTTCTTCTCCTCCGGCTTCTCTTCTCCTCCGGCTTACCTTCCCCGGCGTCTCTCCCTCCTTCGCTCGCCGGCGCCTTTCCCCGGCTTACCCTAGGCTGGGCGGCGGCGGCGACGACGACGGCGAGCAGCAGGAGCGCCGCCAGTGCCACGGCGCTCAGCCTAGGCGCCATCACGACACTGTTAATTGCTCAGCTTGTAGCTGCTGATAATTAAGTTTAGTTGCAAATGTGTTTAGTTGCTGGTGTGATTGCATGCATGGTTGCGATGGAATTTATAGGCGATCGATGGAGCCGCTTGCTTCCAAGGTTGTACTTGTCCACATGCATTGCGACGATCCATTTTGCAATATACCATGCTTTCCCAGCACGTGATTAGCTTAATAATAATAGCTTTGCATGTATGCTTGCAGCGGCAAAATTATTTTTGCTTATACATGCATGCAACCCTTTCCACTTATTCGAAGTGTCATCGCAGGATTTCCGGGTCAGCTCGATCGATCGATCGATAATTAGGTCAGCTGGTACAACAGCGTTTTTACAGGTCAGGATCGCAGGACATTGTATTGGCTAATTTTGTCGTTGCATGCCTAATTACTAGTTAATTAAGCTAGTTAATTCCACGTTTAGTGTGTAACCAATCCGTCAAGGAAAGATACATGTGCTTTAGCAGCCTAACTATGGAATGAAGCAACCCAACGTGTCAGTCACCGGCTGTGATTAAGTACATTTCCACAAAGTATAAGATCCCGTGGCTAGCTAGCTACTCTTGTACTCTCTCCTTCCCTAAATGTTTGACACCGTTGACTTTTTAAATATGTTGACCGTTTTGTTTATTCAAAAACTTTGTAATATGTGTAAAACTATATGTATACATAAAAGTATATTTAACAATAAATCAAATGATAGAAAAAGAATTAACAATTACTTAAATTTTTTAAATAAGACGAACGGTCAAACATTTTAAAAAAGTCAACGGCGTCAAATATTTTGGGATGGAGGTAGTAATATTATCCTACTAATATCGGGCGTAGAAATAAACCAACACTTCTATTGGCAAATTCATGCCCTATCATCACATATTTTTGTTTTAATTATCATTTTGCTACGTTCAGTTATAATAACTGTTCGCAATTCACAGACCATTTCAACAATGGTCAGAATTTCTTCAAATATATCCAATGAGTTTATTCTAGTCTGTAACAAAACTCGGATTGAAAAAGAATAATTCGCTCAAATGGTCAACGGATGCATGATCCTCAGATGTTAGCTGTTGCTTGCGAAGATCGAAAAGGATGCAGGGGATGGAGTAGCGTTGACAATTGCTGTAACTGATCTGTGATGAGCTTGCAGTTGAACTGTATATTTTAGGACTTACTACTAAACATACTACTACTACTACACAAGGATCTTGACCAGTAAAGTAATTTTTAAAGTAATTTTTATTCTCTATGACGTACTGAACATATGTGCGTGAGCCGCATGTCGGCCAGCCCAGAGCAAACTAAAGCCTTAGCTACGCAATGAACATGTTAATTTGAGCATTTTTTTAATACTTTCACAAGGTGACGTTCTGAAAGAAGTTTGAGAGGTTACTCAATTAGAGGCCATAGGATTGCAGATCGATGATATAGATATCCCACACAACTCCCACGTCAAATTCATCCTGTAACTAGGGCTGGGTTTATATTCAGGGATAAAAATTGTTGCCGTTTCACATTGGATATTCGGATACATATTTAAAGTATTAAATGTATTCTAATAACAAAACAAAATATAGAATCCGCTTGTAAACTGCGAGATGAATTTATTAAACCTAATTAATCCATCGTTAGCAAATATTTACTGTAGCACCACATTGTCAAATCATAGGCAATTAGACTTAAAAGATTCGTCTCGTGATTTACACATCTATGTAATTAGTTTTTATTTATCTATATTTAATGATTCATGCATGTGTCTAAACATTCGATGTGGCAGGGTGAAAAAACTTGCTAGGGAAACTAAACAGGCCCTAGGCTCCAGCAAAAATTTGCCGACCCGAGCTAACAAAAAGAAACATTCAGGTCCAAAGACAGCCAACCCTAGGCATATTTCGAGTCGGCTAGTTTTTTTTCAGGTTTCAGACATAAAATGGAGGACCAGGCCTCCTGTGATGGATTGGTTGGATTGGGCTGGCTTTGAACAAACTCTCTCCGAGATTGCTATTTAGCGCAGCTATGTTTGAGTGCACAATTTCTTTTCTTTAAAAACATACATTTTAAAACTTCAATCTAAAAAACTTGGCAAATTTTGCTACAGGACATCGTCATTTCGTTGTTTTAGCTGTAGGACACCGCCCAAACTCAGTTTTGGGGAAAGACACTCTATAACTATGGCAATTTGCCAGCGGACACCGCGCCTCTTAAAATAATAAATCCGTGCTGACGAGGCGCTAGGGGCCTAATATTTTACGCGGAGTGACCGAAATGCCCTTGCACTAGGGCCCATCTGTCACCCGGGCCCGGCTGTCAGCTCCTCCTCCCCTTCCACGTCATCTTCTTCCTCCGTCGCTCGTCTCACTCTCTCTCCCCTCTCTCCAATCCTCTCTCCCTCTCTGCCCGACGACGGCAGCCTGGCCATCTCCTTCCCGACCGTTGAGCTCTCCCTCCCGCGCTCGGCCACCGTCCCGCTCGTCCGCGCCGCCGCACGCTCGTGCTGCTTCTTTCATGTCACCAACCACGACGTCCCGCGAGCACGGCACCGTCGCCTCCGCGTCGCCGCCGTGCGGGCGTTCCACGCGACCAGATGCCGTTGTTCGTCGGGCTCGGGAAGGGCGACTGCCGCGCGGAGGACATCGTGGAGAAGTATGGCGATCTGTAGAGGAGGTTCGGCGGCCACCTGTGGAAGGTGTACGACGGCGGCAAGTGGGACTGGGAGGCCGTGGGCGCGCTGTCCCGTGCGGAATCGGCCGTGGAGGTGGACGCTGCGAGCCAGAGGCACCGCTTGATCGATCTCCTCAAGATCGTTGAGTCGAGGCTTGGGCGGCACGCGGTGGCGGACGCCGTCCGATCATGGCACGCGGCGGCGGCGGTGCGCCCGGAGCTTCCCTTCACCCGCAACGAGGGCTTCATCGGAGGGAGAGCGAGCTGCTCGACTTGAGGCCGACCTGTTCGGGAAGAGGCCGATGCATCTGGTCGAGGTAGAGGTGTTCGGCGGGCGAGCCGGCGTTCATGGACGGAAAAGAATGCCAAGGGTCCACGAAAATCATGCTTTAGTTGTGTTATTACTTTTCCTAATAAGAATAGGATGGCAAAAAAAAAAAGGTTGAAATGGCAAAACGTATACGGTCGATGTGCGTGCGTGCTTACAGATCCTCTTGTGCTTCTCCTCGAGCTGAGGGAGATGCTCGCTCTTGGTGACGCGGAAGTAGAAGCCGGGCGCCGGGAATACGGAGCTGGTGCTGGAGTACGCGCACCGGCAGGTGGTCGTGGCGCCACCGCGACGCGGGTGGAGTCGGGCTCGACATTCATCGCAGCGTCGGTCTCGTCCTCCGCCGCCGCGCATCAGACGAAGGAGGGGGGAGAGAGAAAAGATAGAAGAGCTGACATGTGGGCCTAAGGGTATTTTTAACATTTACGTGATTTCTCTATCCTCCTCAACCGAAAAATATTATTCTAATCGGTGCGGTGTCCATTGGCAAATTATTACGTTTATGAAGTGTCTTCCCCAAAAGTGAGTTCGGACAGTGTCCTATGGCTAAAACTACAAAATCGTAGTGTCCTGTAGCAAAATTTGCAAAAAAACTTCTATTTGCAAAACCTTCAACTAAAATGGAAGGAAAAAGGAAAGGGCGGAACATGGGTCTTATGAGCTAGAAGTGTAAGATCGTGACACAGACGCGCTAATCAGCAATCCTACCCCACTACACCACCATCCTCACCTAGCAAATGCCAGTGAAGCCCATCATCTTTTAACACCAATGTATCCTCAAGTATAACCCCCCCCTCTCCATCGCTCAATCTCTTTGTCACCACAGACCATTCTCCTCCTTCAGCTCAAGTCTCCCTCGCGTATCTTCCGCTCATTCGTTGCACATTACTCTTATCGTTATGACATGTGATTGCCATCCCACTTTCAATCTACCCAATGCCCCCCCAGATCATCCCTGCAACCCATCATGAACAACACGTCGCTGCTAAAATTTGAATTTTAAAACTAAATTTTAGACTTGATTTTAAGGTATTTGAACGTAGTTTCTTTTTTTATATGTTTTTTTAAGTGAATACATAAAAAAAATTACCCATAAATTGATTTTTCTAATAACCCATTTGGCATATAATCATCACTTGGCTAACCATGGTGCTCCTACACACATCCAAAATATATGCCCATCTTATTTTTGTGGAAAATCTAATTCAGTGAACTTGTCTCAGCAATCTCACAGAAGAAGTGATTTTGGAGTCCAGTGATTGTTAGCTGATCCCCTTGTTTTAGAGGACTTCTTGAATCTGAGCTCTTTTCACAATTTCCTTTCTCCCTGCTGCCTGTGCAAAATCTCTGTATTCGAAGTGTAGTTATAGTCGTAGTAGAATAAGCCCATATTTTTTTTTTTTGAACTGAATCACCCTGGGGGAGTCCCCACCTGAATTAAATTAATAAAGGTAACTGTACAACAAACGACAACAGAAGAAAGGAGAGAGAAAACAACATAAGCCCATATTTATGTACTTTGTGCTCTTATTTGTTCTTTTCAGATTATTTATTAGATTGTCGAAACTAATTATTATCTCTATTCCAATTTAATCATCACCTAAAATTATTTAGATTTTCCAAAATGATAATCATCTAATTAGCAAAGGTTTCCCTGTTGCCACCGCAGCTTACAGGCCCAAGCCGGCCTGCTTGGCCCATTGGCACCGTCGATCCGACTCAGAGACCCAATCCAACGCAGAAGAGCTCCCGGTCTCTGATGAACTTACATCTCTTGCTTGGATTTGGTGCTTGATATTATTTTATTTTTTGAAAAAAGATTTAAACACTGTGCTGACTGCAGGACCTAAAAATATAATAGAGCTTTTACAGTGTACTGGTCTACTGGAGTATTGTATTGTACTCCCTCCGTTTCAAAATGTTTAACACCGTTGACTTTTTAGTACATGTTTGACCGTTCGTCTTATTAAAAAAAATTTGTGAAATATGTAAAACTATATAGACATGAAAGTATATTTAACAATGAATCAAATGATGTGAAAAGAATAAATAATTACTTAAATTTTTTGAATAAAACGAATGGTCAAACACGTACTAAAAAGTCAACGGTGTCAAACATTTTGAAACGGGGGAGTATATAACTATGGTAGTGGTAACACTTTGGAGTAGTTGAGATGTTAAAAGGCAGAATTGAAGACGATTTACGAATCACGACTATAGTTGTTAATAAAAAGGGGGACTATATATAGTAGGCAACTGAGGATAAATATGAACCAAATTAACTTCTTTATTTTTTTTAAAAAAAAAGGGCTCATCATCGTGTATTCATCTGCAAGTGAAAACAGATTTCCTCCACTCTGCTCTATCAATACATACGAGCCAAAAATTTTACCCTCTTTTACAGAAAATATATATAGACACACACACCCACAAGTTTCCCTTACCGCACGGTTAAGTGTCGACGGGTTTACCATTGGGTAAGTAACGATAAGAGAATTAGTAACAATAACCAAGTTTTTAAAATTTTAAATTTTTGGTAAATTTTGTTCGATTGTTCAACTGTTTTGTGCAGTAACCATGTGGGATTGTGGGCCTGAACAGTAAGAGCATGCAGCCAGTCGTTGAGTCATCACTGTAATATGTTACACACATTATCGCATATGTATGTATGTATATATATATATATAGTAAATTTGTTTGGTGCTCCATGGTGCCCGGGCTCCATGATTCAAATTGAGTATATACTCAATTCAAATGAGTATGAAATTTTTTTAAATGTTTAGGTATTAACATTAACTACTTTACTAACTAGTTCAAAACAAGTTTGAACTAAATTTAAACATGTTTTTGTTAGATTTTGATTCTAGGTATATAGCATCCAAACATATAATTAGTTAGGTATGTAATATTGTATTGTGGAATAAAGTTAAATTTGAGTTGTTTTATTGCTAGGTATAGGTATGAATCGAGTTCTTACAACTAGGTATATACTCACAATTTGAAAATTTTGAAAAATTTGAACGAATTTGTGTATTTCATACCATGGTGCCCCATATGAGTGCCCCATAGAAGAAATTACAATATAAAAAATAAACTAGGGAACTGAAGTCCAAGTCATCTCATCTATACTTTCTATATAGTTGGTACCCACTAACAATTATTAGAAGCTAAAGCTCAACATACATGCATGCTACATCATCACCCACAAGCAATTATATTATTCTAGCCCATTTAAAATCCCATGCAAGTATGCCACATCTTCTCTCACTAGCAATTATTATTCTATCCTATTTTAAATCCTATGTAAGCATGGCACATCATCTATAATACTCCCTCCGTTTCTAAATATTTGACACCGTTGACTTTTTAGCACATGTTTGACCGTTTGTTTTATTCAAAAACTTTTGTAATATGTGTAAAACTATATGTATACATAAAAATATATTTAACAATAAATCAAATGATAGAAAAAAAATTAACAATTACTTAAATTTTTTAAATAAGACGAACGATCAAACATTTTTAAAAAAGTCAACGGCGTCAAATATTTTGGGATGGAGGTAGTATAATATTATCCTACTAATATCGGGCGTAGAAATAAACCAACACTTCTATTGGCAAATTCATGCCCTATCATCACATATTTTTGTTTTAATTATCATTTTGCTACGTTCAGTTATAATAACTGTTCGCAATTCACAGACCATATCAACCTATGGTCAGAATTTCTTCAAATATATCCAATGAGTTTATTCTAGTCTGTAACAAAACTCGGATTGAAAAAGAATAATTCGCTCAAATTAAGGTCAAACGGATGCATGATCCTCAGATGTTAGCTGTTTGCTTGCGAAGATCGAAAAGGATGCAGGGGATGGAGTAGCGTTGACAATTGCTGTAACTGATCTGTGATGAGCTTGCAGTTGAACTGTATATTTTAGGACTTACTACTAAACATTAAAACATACTACTACTACTACACAAGGATCTTGACCAGTAAAGTAATTTTTAAAGTAATTTTTATTCTCTATGACGTACTGAACATATGTGCGTGAGCCGCATGTCGGCCAGCCCAGAGCAAACTAAAGCCTTAGCTACGCAATGAACATGTTAATTTGAGCATTTTTTTAATACTTTCACAAGGTGACGTTCCGAAAGAAGTTTGAGAGGTTACTCAATTAGAGGCCATAGGATTGCAGATCGATGATATAGATAATCCCACACAACTCCCACGTCAAATTCATCCTGTAACTAGGGCTGGGTTTATATTCAGGGATAAAAATTGTTGCCGTGTCACATTGGATATTCGGACACATATTTAAAGTATTAAATGTATTCTAATAACAAAACAAATTATAGAATCCGCTTGTAAACTGCGAGATGAATTTATTAAACCTAATTAATCCATCGTTAGCAAATATTTACTGTAGCACCACATTGTCAAATCATGGAGCAATTAGACTTAAAAGATTCGTCTTGTGATTTACACGCAATCTATGTAATTAGTTTTTATTTTATCTATATTTAATTAAATTCATGCATGTGTCTAAACATTCGATGTGGCAGGGTGAAAAAACTTGCTAGGGAAACTAAACAGGCCCTAGGCTCCAGCAAAAATTTGCCGACCCGAGCCTAACAAAAAGAAACATTCAGGTCCAAAGACAGGCCAACCCTAGGCATATTTCGAGTCGGCCAGTTTTTTTTTCAGGTTTTCAGACATAAAATGGAGGACCAGGCCTCCTGTGATGGATTGGTTGGACTGGGCTGGCTTTGAACAAACTCTCTCCGAGATTGCTATTTAGCGCAGCTATGTTCGAGTGCACAATTTCTTTTCTTTAAAAACATACATTTTAAAACTTCAATCTAAAAAACTTGGCAAATTTTGCTACAGGACATCGTCATTTCGTTGTTTTAGCTGTAGGACACCGCACAAACTCAGTTTTGGGGAAAGACACTCTATAACTGTGGCAATTTGCCAGCGGACACCGCGCCTCTTAAAATAATAAATCCGTGCTGACGAGGCGCTAGGGGGCCTAATATTTTACGCGGAGTGACCGAAATGCCCTTGCACTAGGGCCCATCTGTCACCCGGGCCCGGCTGTCAGCTCCTCCTCCCCCTCCACGTCATCTTCTTCTCCCGTCGCTCGTCTCACTCTCTCTCCCCTCTCTCCAATCCTCTCTCCCTCTCTGCCCGACGACGGCAGCCTGGCCATCTCCTTCCCGACCGTTGAGCTCTCCCTCCCGCGCTCGGCCACCGTCCCGCTCGTCCGCGCCGCCGCACGCTCGTGCTGCTTCTTTCATGTCACCAACCACGACGTCCCGCGAGCACGGCACCGTCGCCGCCGTGCGGGCGTTCCACGAGCAGCCCGTTCCACGCGACCAGATGCCGTTGTTCGTCGGGCTCGGGAAGGGCGACTGCCGCGCGGAGGACATCGTGGAGAAGTATGGCGATCTGTAGAGGAGGTTCGGCGGCCACCTGTGGAAGGTGTACGACGGCGGCAAGTGGGACTGGAGGGAGGCCGTGGGCGCGCTGTCCCGTGCGGAATCGGCCGTGGAGGTGGACGCTGCGAGCCAGAGGCACCGCTTGATCGATCTCCTCAAGATCGTTGAGTCGAGGCTTGGGCGGCACGCGGTGGCGGACGCCGTCCGATCATGGCACGCGGCGGCGGCGGTGCGCCCGGAGCTTCCCTTCACCCGCAACGAGAGCTTCGTCGGGAGGGAGAGCGAGCTGCCCGATCTTGAGGCCGACCTGTTCGGGAAGAGGCCGATGCATCTGGTCGAGGTAGAGGTGTTCGGCGGCGAGCCGGCGTTCATGGACGGAAAAGAATGCCAAGGGTCCACGAAAATCATGCTTTAGTTGTGTTATTACGTTCCTAATAAGAATAGGATGGCAAAAAAAAAGGTTGAAATGGCAAAACGTATACGGTCGATGTGCGTGCGTGCTTACAGATCCTCTTGTGCTTCTCCTCGAGCTGAGGGAGATGCTCGCTCTTGGTGACGCGGAAGTAGAAGCCGGGCGCCGGGAATACGGAGCTGGTGCTGGAGTACGCGCACCGGCAGGTGGTCGTGGCGCCACCGCGACGCGGGTGGAGTCGGGCTCGACATTCATCGCAGCGTCGGTCTCGTCCTCCGCCGCCGCGCATCAGACGAAGGAGGGGGGAGAGAGAAAAGATAGAAGAGCTGACATGTGGGCCTAAGGCTATTTTTGACATTTTACGTGATTTCTCTCTCCTCCTCAACCGAAAAATATTATTCTAATCGGTGCGGTGTCCATTGGCAAATTATTACGTTTATGAAGTGTCTTCCCCAAAAGTGAGTTCGGGCAGTGTCCTATGGCTAAAACCACAAAATCGTAGTGTCCTGTAGCAAAATTTGCCAAAAAACTTCTATTTGCAAAACCTTCAACTAAAATGAAAGGAAAAAGGAAAGGGCGGAACATGGGTCTTATGAACTAGAAGTGTAAGATCGTGACACAGACGCGCTAATCAGCAATCCTACCCCACTACACCACCATCCTCACCTAGCAAATGCCAGTGAAGCCCATCATCTTTTAACACCAAATGTATCCTCAAGTATAACCCACCCCATCTCCATCGCTCAATCTCCTTTGTCACCACAGACCATTCTCCTCCTTCAGCTCAAGTCTCCCTCGCGTATCTTCCGCTCATTCGTTGCACATTACTCTTATCGTATGAACATGTGATTGCCATCCCACTTTCAATCTACCAATGCCCCCCAGATCATCCCTGCAACCCATTCATGAACAACACGTCGCTGCTAAAATTTGAATTTTAAAACTAAATTTTAGACTTGATTTTAAGGTATTTTGAACGTAGTTTCTTTTTTTATATGTTTTTTTAAGTGAATACATAAAAAAAAATTTACCCATAAATTGATTTTTCTAATAACCCATTTGGCATATAATCATCACTTGGCTAACCATGGTGCTCCTACACACATCCAAAATATAATGCCCATCTTATTTTTGTGGAAAATCTAATTCAGTGAACTTGTCTCAGCAATCTCACAGAAGAAGGTGATTTTGGGAGTCCAGTGATTGTTAGCTGATCCCCTTTGTTTTAGAGGACTCTTGAATCTGAGCTCTTTTCACAATTTCCTTTCTCCCTGCTGCCTGTGCAAAATCTCTGTATTTCGAAGTGTAGATTATAGTCGTAGTAGGAATAAGCCCATATTTTTTTTTTGAACTGAATCACCCTGGGGGGAGTCCCCACCTGAATTAAATTAATAAAGGTAACTGTACAACAAACGACAACAGAAGAAAGGAGGAGAGAAACAACATAAGCCCATATTTATGTACTTTGTGCTCTTATTTGTTCTTTTCAGATTATTTATTAGATTGTCGAAACTAATTATTATCTCTATTCCAATTTAATCATCACCTAAAATTATTTAGATTTTCCAAAATGATCATCATCTAATTAGCAAAGGTTTCCCTGTTGCCACGCAGCTTACAGGCCCAAGCCGGCCTGCTTGGCCCATTGGCACCGTCGATCCGACTCAGAGACCCAATCCAACGCAGAAGAGCTCCCGGTCTCTGATGAACTTACATCTCTTGCTTGGATTTGGTGCTTGATATTATTTTATTTTTTTGAAAAAAGATTTAAACACTGTGCTGACTGCAGGACCTAAAAATATAATAGAGCTTTTACAGTGTACTGGTCTACTGGAGTATTGTATTGTACTCCCTCCGTTTCAAAATGTTTAACACCGTTGACTTTTTAAGCACATGTTTGACCATTCGTCTTATTAAAAAAATTTGTGAAATATGTAAAACTATATATGTACATGAAATTATATTTAACAATGAATCAAATGATGTGAAAAGAATAAATAATTACTTAAATTTTTTGAATAAAACGAATGGTCAAACACGTACTAAAAAATCAACGGTGTCAAACATTTTGAAACGGGGGGAGTATATAACTATGGTAGTGGTAACACTTTGGAGTAGTTGAGATGTTAAAAGGCAGAATTGAAGACGATTTACGAATCACGACTATAGTTGTTAATAAAAAGGGGGACTATATATAGTAGGCAACTGAGGATAAATATGAACCAAATTAACTTCTTTATTTTTTTTTAAAAAAAAAGGGCTCATCGTGTATTCATCTGCAAGTGAAAACGGATTTTCCTCACTCTGCTCTATCAATACATACGAGCCAAAAATTTTACCCTCTTTTATAGAAATATATATAGACACACACACCCACAAGTTTCCCTTACCGCACGGTTAAGTGTCGACGGGTTTACCATTGGGGTGAAGTAACGATAAGAGATTAGTAACATAACCAAGTTTTTTAAAATTTTAAATTTTTGGTAAATTTTGTTCGATTGTTTCACTGTTTGTGCAGTAACCATGTGGGATTGTGGGCCTGAACAGTAAGAGCATGCAGCCAGTCGTTGAGTCATCACTGTAATACCGTTACACACATTCCAGGCTTCCAGCACGATACTTTTCGACTTCGTGTAGGCTAGGCTACTTGGAATTTTTTTTGGCGCGAACAGAATATATATAGAACAGAATAAAACATCTTTTAATTATTCTCCTCAAATTTCAGTTATTCTTCTTCTTCTCCATTTCACGTGTCACATACAGCGACACAAACTCTCTGCTTAAATTCCTCGCGTTCCCTCTCCTCTCGACAAGGCTAGCTAGCACCTCCATTACCTCTGTTTCTCTCTCGATCGTCGTCTCCATTTGGTGAAGGGAGTGGTAGATTTTGCTGCACTATTGCGTCTTCCTCTTAGACCACGAGAATGGCGGTGGCGACGGCGGCGGCCGGGCTGGATCACGCGGGCTCTTCCAGGCTCGACGCGGAGGTTTCCTCTCCGGTGGCCGGAAGCGGCGGCGGTGGCGGCGGCGAGGATGGGGCGGCGACCAAGCTGCAGAAGATGTACCGGAGCTACCGGACCCGGCGCAAGCTCGCCGACACGGCCGTCGTCGTCGAGGAGCTCTGGTGATGATTAATTAACCGGATTCTTCACCAACCTTCATGTGGAATATCTTTGCTCATCGGTTTAAGTTATTAAGTCGAACTTTGTGCACTTAGTTGTTCTTTTCAGATTATTTATTGGATTATCGAAACTAATTATTTTCTCTGTCCGAATTTGATTATCACCTAAGATTTTTTAGGTTTTTCCAAAATAATCATCATCTAATTAACAAAGTGTTTCTTTGTTTATTTATGCAAAGAGTAAATGTACATCCTGAAATACTATGTGCGTATGCACGCAACTAAACAAGATTAATTTTTATTGGTTTAACCCATGCAACATTTAAAGTGAATTATTTTTTTTGTTGGACACGAAACAATGGAGTACCTAATTTTAGAATGGTAGATGTTTTGGTGTTCTTAGTTTTTGTGGTCTTCGTTTATGGGATGATCAAATTAAGATGAAGTGAATATTTACTCTACGCTTTGAATAATGCATTTTATATTATTTATATTACTTACCTATATTACTTGGACCACTTGTTTTTAGAGTAAAGTGCATAGGCGGTCCTTAAACTTATAGGGGTGTGTCATCTAGGTCACTAAACTCTCAAAATGCATATCGAATTCCCGGAACTTGTCATAGTGTGTCATCTAGGTCCCAAATCGCCACAGCTCCTATAGGATCCTACGTGGCACTGATGTGGCATGCCACACGAACAAATTTTACCTTTTCTTTTTTCTTATTTTCTTATCTTTTTCTCCATCTTCTCTTTTTTTTCCTTCTCCTTTCTCTGTGACCTGAAGAGAGGGAAAAAAAGAAGAATGAGAAGAAAACAAAAAAGAAAAAGAAGAAAAAGGAAGGAAAAAAGAAGAAAAGGACACGTCACGTCCATATGGCATGCCACATCAGCGCCACATAGGATCATATAGGGGTTGTGTCGATTTGGGACCTAAATGATACACTTTGACAAGTTCTGAGACCTAAATCTGCATTCTGTGAGTTTAGGAACCTAGATGTCACAACCCTACAAATTTAAGGACCGTTTTATGCGCTTTACTCATTGTTTTTAAGTTATCTATTAAGTTTATATATCAAAAATATCTAATTTATCTTAATAATCAAGTAGATAATCGGTGACAACTATTTGCTCAATAATCTGTTTGGAACTTAGCCTCCGGACTTTGAGATTATGGCATGAGCATCCTGCATCCATTCAAAGTTTCAAACTGTTTAATTTGTGTAGAGAAAATAGAAATCTAAAAGTAATCAAATTTTTTAACCGAGAAATTAAGTTTGTGGGTTGGATTGTTTGAAGGTGGCAAGCGCTGGACTACGCGCGGCTGAGCTACAGCACCATCTCCTTCTTCCACGACCCTAACCCGGAGACCGTCGCCTCCCGCTGGAGCCGTGTCAGCTTCATTGCTTCCAAGGTCTCCTACTTCCTTCCGTTTCTCAGTTGCTGCTACCTGCAGCCTACCACAAAATTCCACAAGAAAAAAAGAAGAAGGCATTCTTTTGGTTAAGAAAAAAAGAAGAAGGCATTCTTTTGGTTTGTTTGGTCTGCATCTCCTTGATTAATCTTCTGTTTGTGTCGAAATTGCTGTAAAAAATCTGAGCTTTGATGCAGGTGGGTCAGGGTTTATCAAGAGACGCCAAGGCTCGGAAGCTGGCATTCCAGCACTGGATCGAGGCTGTAAGTACCAATAGTACAAATCTACTAGTGTTTTTTTTTTACCAGTGTTCTTTACTTGATCAGGTATTAGTGTATTACTAATACTTTTATGGTTCAGAAATTAATGGTATTTGTTTTATTGTTTTATTATATATATACACGTGAAAAGAGGCTGCTATCAGTTGACTTGATTGGACTTGTAGTTCGTCAGGTGTGAGCATGAATACATCATCGCTCATGAGAAAGCTTCACAGCTTATCATGATGGCGTGATGGAAGCTTCTGCTTCTGCTTTTTTTCGTTCATTATGTGAAACTTTTGATGCACATATGCAATTATGACAGCAATTATCATTCGTTGTATAGATTGACCCACGGCATAGATATGGTCACAATCTGCAGTGCTACTATGATGTCTGGTGCCAAAGCCAGGCCGGCCAGCCTTTTTTCTACTGGTGAGAAGTTGACTGTGATTTGTGTGCTTGCATTTGCAAACTACTCCATGTCATTGGAATAATTAAACTGGTTGGATGTGTCTGACAAAAAGAGATTAATTTGCAAATAGAATGCATTAAGTTCAGTGTTGCACTGAATCACATAAATTTCAGTGAGTGGTTTGATTGTGCAGTGATTTCAGTAATGTTCTTTTTGCAAATGTAGGCTTGATATTGGGGAGGGAAAAGATGTTGACCTTCCTGAGTGTCCAAGAGCTCAGCTGAAGAAGCAATGCATAAAATATCTTGGTCCGGTAAGATCATTTCTATAGTTGCTGCATATATAATCCTTGACAACTGAAACAAACCATTAAATTCAGCAACCTACAAAATTGTAACATGAAAATATTGTTAGTGAGATCTATATTTTTGCTTCCTACCTACAGATGGTTCTAACAATTATATATATCTGATGCATGTTTTGCAGCAAGAGCGTGAGCAATATGAATACATCATTACAGAAGGAAAGATTATCCATAAGTACTCTGAAGAACCCCTTGATACAAGCCAAGGGTCAAAATGGATTTTTGTTATGAGCACAACGAAGAGACTTTATGCTGGCAAGGTGGTTTAATTTTCTCCGTGCCATAAGGATTTTGTGTTCGTTAGTGCTGATTTACTCATATAAGCTGGTAGCTTAATTAGCATCTCTATAAATATTTACTCATATATATAAGCTGATTTATTCATGCAGAAAGAGAAAGGTGTGTTCCAGCACTCGAGCTTTTTAGCAGGAGGTGCTACCATAGCTGCTGGGAGGTTTACAGCAGAAAATGGAGTTATCAAGGTTCATTATTGTTTGTGCACTGCATTTTACTTTCCTGATATGACAGTTTAGCATGCATATTCTTTTGTGACAAATATTAGACAATGCCTGGATGGATTTTATAAATATTTTCGCGCAAGTGGTTGAAATTTGTATAGTGGATCAAACTGGTCATTTAAATTTACCTATCTTTTATCGTTGCTAAATCAAAATATCTACTTACATTATCGCATTTTCCCAATATAACTCCCACAAGATTCTTCAGATTTTTTTTTCTTTGATCAATTTACTTAGTTACGACTTACAAGGACATCAGAATGGATTATCTAATCTTCTGGTCGCAAGCACATTATAAGAGAACATTTTGATAATTTTCATATGACTTGTTCATGATTCTGTTCCTTGGGTGCATTAATCAGCACTTTTTTCTATCTCTGATGATCTATTCTGATTTCAGTCCATCTGGGCCTATAGTGGTCACTACAAACCAAGTGCAGAGAACCTCAGCAACTTCATGAACTTCCTAGAGGAGAATGGAGTTGATCTCAACAACGTGGTACACCATATTTCAGGCTAAGTATTTATGAAATATATCAAATGCATGGTTTCAATCAATGAGTTCTTATTTGTGTATATATTCAGGTGCGCCCATCCGACGATGATGCTTGGTATGAAGAACCAGTTCCTAATAAAGTTCAGAGCCCTATCACTGCCATCATTGAATCCAATCCTCCACAATTGATTCTCCCACAAAACATGGTACTAGAAAACAAGGCATCTGGGTCATCTTCACAAGTTGAAGGTGCCGAAGGCGACAATGCTGCCACAGAGCAAGCAAAGCCAACCTACCAAAGAACCTTATCAGGTGGGCTACAAAGCCCTAGAGCCACCATCGACGTCCCGCGGAAAGCGATTCTTGAGAGGGTGAAATCCAAGAGGGAATCAAGATCCTATCAGCTTGGCCACAAGTTGTCCCTGAAATGGAGCACTGGGGCTGGTCCAAGGATTGGATGTGTGAAGGACTATCCAATGCAGCTCAGGATGCAGGCACTGGAGATGGTGAACCTCTCACCAAGGGCTTCAGCTCCTTCAACCTCAAGGAGGCTACAGGCAAGCCTATCACTCTCACCCAACTTACCAACATCTCCTGAGTTTACAACAACCCAGATGGCTGCCCCAACTAAGTTAGAACCGGCTATGAGTATCTAATTAACCAGCGTGCACGAGCAAGATGCATTAACAGTCAAGCTTTAGTTCTGCACCATATCACTATACTTGGTACATCTATCCTGGTATCTGAGTGGAAGATACTTAATTGGTTCATGTTTACTGGTTCATTTCGGGTGCTATATTATGTGGATCCATTTATGATCGAATGTTTTTAATAACTCTTTGCTTGTGCTTTTGTGTGCTGACTGACACTGATGCACGCAGAAACAGCTTCAGCACCAATATTCCCTCTCCACCAATTAGCTAGGCCATTTTGTCTCTAAAAACAATTCAGGCCATTACCCTTTTGCATTTGATGTGATAAGATATTTGATTACGACAATCTGGAGAGCAGAATAATTAGGCGAAAGAGCCAAAATGAATGAACTAAATTATATAATCTGTTGCAAAAGTTGTTCCACTCTCATCATATCCATGATCCATCAGGGCTTATAGAATTAAGGGACGAAAACTAAACCCATCTAATCCTCAGCAACCACAGTTCTAGCTGGAGATCGGTTAAGTTCAGTTGCAATTTTTGGACTCCGAATCCAATTCAACCAGAGTTAAGTGCTAAATGGCATTCCATATTGTGAGAAAAATATTATACTACTAGTTTCCATCACGCGATGAATGGGAGATTCTCCAGAGTATCACTCGCATCCGCCACTAATAATTCTCTACCAAATTACACACAACGGGAGATACATTTCAGAAAGGGCGATAGAATTTACTTACGCGTGGGCGCGCGCGGCGGTATCCTGCTCAGGGAAGTGGTCCTCGATCGCAGCCGTAGCCGGTGAGCTCGAGCTCGGACGGCGACGCCGGCGATGGGAGTCCTTGACGTTTGTGCCCAAGTTGCCGACCCACGTAGAAGCCTCGTCTCCGCTCCCCGAACCAAGATCCCCTCCACTCTCCTACTTCCCCTTAGATCAATACAGGGGTAGCTCCGGTGGAGACTGCAGGCGGCGGCGGCGGCAGTGGCGACGGCGGCGGCGGAGGCGGATCCGGAGGCGGCGGTGATGGAACGGGCCGGACTGGGTCAACTGATACCAGTAGTTTAATCGAAGCCCAACATGGCCACGTGCGTGATTACAGGCTACTGGCCCAGAACATATTTGGCTTCAAGCCCAGTACACATTGTCGTCTTTCCTCATGAGAAAAGGAAAAGATAAGTTCACTTGTAATCCTTCAACTTTACGTCGAGTTTGCTTGACATCCTTGATTTTGCTTCACGTGTTCTTCCGAAGCACCGCATATTGCCTCCCAAATACTGCAATACCTCCTCCGTAAAAAAAAAAAAGTCAAATTCTAACTATGAATCTGGACACATGCGTGTTTAGATTCATAGCTAGAGTTTGTCTTTTTTTTGGGACAGACTAGTACATTGCAACCCTGCAAAAGGCATCCCAAAGCTGGGCATTGCAAAATAAACTTTCATCTACAAATATTGCTCAGTAAAACGGAATTATATTTGTATACATCTCAGAAACCCGGCCTGGACGACTTGAAGGTAAATGATGCTCACAACAATGGCAAGGCTAGGCTAAAAGAACCAAAAACTCATGTCTTTTTATCTGGAAACAGGAGGGTGGTAAGCACTGAAGACCTGATCACTGATCATGATGCCTCTGTAACCCTGTTCGTTCGTCCATCTTGCTCCCGACAGCTTTGTATTAAAACTGTAACCCTGTGTCGTTCGTCCTTTGTTCTTCTTTTCCATGGCGCTTTGTTCTTCTTTTCCATGGCGCGTCGCATGATCACCGTAGCTGCATTTGGCTTTAGCTTACCCAGCTAGCATCTGTTACAACTTTCTCTGAATATATACCATATCCTCTTTGCCTCTTTGCAGCATATGCTCTGCTTCATCGTCTTTTCCTCTGTAATTAACCTGAAGAAACGTGGCTGGAGATGATGCAGACACGCTGGTTTCATCTAGAAGTACGCACCCAGCCAGAAATGAAAATCTGAACAAACAGCAGCTGCCACTGCCCAGTAGCAGTGTGTGACAGTGTGATGCTGATACTGTCGTGCATACTGATGCGGTGCAAAGCGAAATGCAGAATTCCATTTGCAATGATCGCCACTGCATTGCTCCTCTCGCAATATTCTGTCGCCCGGTTGCCGGACACCCACAACTGTGCTCCCTCCGTCCCGTAAAAAACAAATATAGAATAGAATATAACATATCCTAATAGTTTAAATTTAAACAGATATATGTCAGCATTAATAGTAATATGTTACATCTGGTATTAGATTAGTTTTTTTCCATTGAACGGAGAGAGTACGTATCAGTAGCTTCTTTTTTTATTAAGACATAGAGTGTACATTTTGTCTTTGGTTTCTGTTAACATGTTTTTTAACATGTTAAACGATGTGTTTTTTTTAAAAAAACCTTTTATATAGAAATTACTTTAAAATATCAAATAAATCAATTTTTAAATTTATAATAATTAAAACTCAATTAATTATATGCTAATGAATTTCTCGTTTTGAATGCGCTGACTTTATCTTCATTTTAACATATCTCAAACATAGCATCTCTGAACTAGCATTATCTTATTATTCTTCCTATAAATTGGTTGCCGAAACTCAAATTTAGAGTTGGTGTTAGGGAGTTCTTATTATTTTCCATGTGGTTTACTTTTCGGCGTTAACTAAATTTTAAACTACGAATAACACAGATTTAAAACTTTATTTTTTTGTTCATATGTCATTTCACAGTTTATCGGTTGTAGATCACAACAATACTTTAAGGGCCCCTTCGAATCGCAGCCGCAGGATTAAGAAAACGTAGGAATAGGAAAAACGCAGGATTTGATATGAATATAAGTATAAAACAGGGGATTGCAAAACAACGGGAAAACACAGAAATGACCGTTTGATTGGACCACAGGAAAAACACAGGAATTAGATGAGAGATAAAGACTCAAAGGAAAGTTGTTTGATTAGACCACAAGAAAATTACAGGAAATAAAGGAGAGATAAAGACTCAAAGGAAAGTTTCCATGAGATAGAACCTCATGTTAGATTTCCTTCAAAACTTGCATGGCATTAGGCATTCCATAGGAATTTCATACGATTCCATAGAATTTATTACTTTGATTCAAATGGTTATATAGGAAAATTTCCTATAGGAATAAAATCCTCTAAAATTTCTATGAATTTCTTTGAATCAAATGGGGCCTAAAGTTTTATCCATAAATTATTATTATTATTATTGTTTATATGCAGTTTTATGGCCTGTCGGCGGTAGACCAGAAGAACAAATCTTACTAGTAAAAAGAATTCATAAATACAACTCACCACTGAGCAACATGTTTCAATTTCATAATTCATAGGAATTTTGCGGGGTTACATGCTCCAAAAGTCCAAATGAGCCTAAAATATTTGTATATACTAGTATAGCACTATGGAGATACTCGTTAATAAGTTCTTTTTTGTGAGACAGTCACCAACCAGGCAAGTGACCATCAGACAAAGTCAGATACGCGCAGCAATAATTTACTCCCGTCCGGGGGGACACGCATGCTCCTTGTCGCTAGCCATGGCGCGGCGCGACGCGACCTCGACACGCACCCGGGCCACCCGGCAACTACTCGACGGCTGCACGAGCGCCACTGCTCCGCCGGCCGGCTTGCTTGCCCTCGTGCGCGCCATGCGCCACGGTCCATGGGATCCCCACCACCACGTGCGCTGGGCAATGGCAGCAGCTTCCCTTTTGCACGGACATGGTGGTGCCAGCTTCCTTGGCTTGGCTTTTGCTTGTCGCTAGTAGTACTCCACGGGCGTGCCGGGGCAGCTGTCATCGTCCGACATGTCGGCGGCGGCGAGGCTGTTGCCGGCGGCGGTGGCAGACGCGACGCTGAACGGCGGGGGAACGTACGGCGGCGTGGCGCACCGGAGCAGCGCCCAGTTGACGCCGCTGAAGAACGGGTGCCGCTTGATGGCCGCGGCGCCGACCGTGGCGCCGAGGCGCCGCGTCGGGTCCTTGGCGAGGAGCGACGTGACGAGGTCCTTGGCGGCGGCGGAGACGGGCGGCTCCCTGGGGAACTCGAGCGCGCGCGCCACGATGTTCGCCAGGGTCATCTCGTTGTCGTACCCCTTGAACGGCGTCACGCCGTAGAGGAGCTCGAACACGAACACCCCCAGCGTCCACCAATCGACGGAGCTGCCGTGCCCCTCGCCGGAGACGATCTCCGGCGCGAGGTACTCGTGCGTCCCGACGAACGACATCGACCGGAGCTCCACCGGCTCCGCCACGAACTCCAGCTCCAGCCCACCGGAGGGGAAGCTGCCGCCATTGCCGCTCGATGGCTTCTTGCGGCCGCGCCAGCGGCGGCGGCGGCGGCGCCCGCGTCCTGGGAAGAGCTGGAAGCACGACACGGCGGGGACGATGCAGGACGGGATGATGCACGACGACGACGAGGAGGAGGAAGAGTGGCCGCCGGCGAGGGCGATGGGGTCCGAGATGACGTGCGCCGGCGTCGGCGCCGTCGGGTCGCACTTGAGCGAGAGGTCGAAGTCGGTGAGCATGATGTGGCCGTCGGCGCGGACGAGCACGTTCTCCGGCTTCAGGTCACGGTACACGATGTCCACCATGTGGACGTACTCCAGCGCCGCCACCACCTCCGCCGCATAGAACCTACGCAAAACAACACATTATCACCATCATTAACAAGCTCCCAAAAATAACATTAACTTTTGAATCGTTTAGCAACTTCTAGCATATGCAAAAAAAAAACAAGTTGGCCATGGAAGATAAATTCCATTGAAAATCTTAACCTTCACACCAAATTTAAGTTTGTGTTATTAAATTAAGCATTCACCAAACATTTTTGCTTTTAGAGAATTCACCAACCAATTCTTAGGCTGTGTTTAGTTCCCTTCAAACTTCCAAAAATTTCGTCACATCAAATATTTAGATACATGTATGGAGCATTAAATGTAGACGAAAAAAACAATTGCACAGTTTGCATGTAAATTGCGAGACAAAACTTTTAAGCCTAATTACGCTATGATTTGACAATGTGGTGCTACAGTAAACATTTGCTAATGACGAATTAATTAGGCTTAATAGATTCGTTTCGCAGTTTACAGGCGGAATCTGTAATTTGTTTTGTTATTAGTCTACGTTTAATACTTGAAATGTGTGTCCGTATACTTTAAAAAAAATTGAAATGGAACTAAACACGGCCTTAACAACTTTGCAACTGTATACAAAGCAAGGCTATTGCATACTGCAACTGTATCTGAAGCATGGAAGTGAATCCCTTGACTTTATTCACATGTCACCTCAACCAACCCACATCTTTGTGTATCAACTAACGACAAATCCAACTGTATCAACTATCAGCACTATTTGCATAATTGCATTGATACACAGACATGCATGGATGCCACAGTGTGATCCAGTACAACAAAGGAAAAGGTCACAAGGGAGCAGAGGAGTGAAAAGGTTTCAGACAGTACTCGAACTAGTGCATCATTGATGTTGGAGGTTTGCACGTTCCAAAGCTGATTAGGATAACTTAATGGCATAAAGGGGATGCAGCTCATGTGTGTGCACTCAATTGTTAATTCCTTGGGTTAATTAGATTAATCCTTACAGCAAGTACCCTACTGGCTACTAGGCTACTACCCCATGTTGATCTTGACTGAATCCATTTATTCATAGGCTCGTATGGTTGGCTGTGATTAACACTCATCACATGGGTGTTAATTAAAGTTTCTCTGACCAATGGCATCTATAATTCTCTACTTATGAGGCTATCAGAGAGTGATTTATCATGTTCTCCGAACGGTTCTTGCGCCGTAGTGCAAGGGCTTTGGCTCGTGTCACACAGGCATTAGCACAATTAATCTACCTGACCGTGCGGTTGATTGCAATGTTGTTGGTCCTAGGTAGGAGTGTGCTGTGCTTGTACCATCAGAATTCACAATTCACAAACGCCGTTGTAAACTGCTACTGCTCATCTACTGGTACAAGTGTACAATTATCCCCCCGTAAATAGCGGGATTGGCCATTGATTCATCTTGGTAGGAAATCCATGTCATGCAATTCTGTATTTGAGGCCGTACGCACTACAAGTCGTCTAATAAATCAATTCTTGAATTCATGGATCGCTTTGTACTGCCAAAGTGTCAATAACTTCAAAAAAAATATATATGTTGGTCTATGATGTTGTGGTGTTTTTGTTAGTTGGTCTTAGATTCTAGCAACACTGTTAATATATTGTGAAATGAAGAAAAAAAAACAAAGCATTGGTAATTGGGGATGATCTGGCAAAGCATGTAGGTTGAGTTGACTACAGCTCTGCAGGTGAATGCTATGGCCGGACTACTTACTAGTCTGTCTAAATGAATATAGCCACATGATGCTGTAATGGAGCAAACGTAACCGAATAATTCTACCAGTATTTTCTATCAGTACACAGCTTAGTAAAGTTGACGTGTTTTTGTCTCGTAATCTCTGGCATGGCCTACATCAAAGATATTGCACAGGGAAAGTACGGCGGAGATTAATTATGTGTCTTAAGTTTATTCTGGAAGGAAATTACTACGACATCAGTATCTATGTATAGTGGGAAGATAATAATATTGGCAGGGAGTGATCATCATCGATCTAAGAGGCAAGTAAAAAATTCAGATTTGTGATGCAAATTAAGCAGGCTAAGGGCCCCTTTGAATCGCAGGAATGAGAAAATATAAGAATAGGAAAAACATAGGATTGTGATAGAAATATAAGTGTAAAACAGATGATTGCAAAACATAGGAAAAATAGAGGAATGGTCGTTTTTATTGGACCGCATGAAAAACGCAAGAATTAGAGGAAAGATAAGGACTCAAAGGAAAGTTTCCAAGAGGTTTTACCTCATGTTAGAATTCCTCCAAAACTTACATGGTATTAGACAATCCATATGATTTTCATAGGATTCCATAATATCCATTCCTTTAAATCAAAGGGCTATATAGAAAATTTTTTTGTAGGAATGAAATCCTCTAGAATTCTTATGAATTTCCTTTGAATCTAGGGGCCTAATTTCTTGCAAGGGACAAAGACTGCAAACTGTTCATGAGACAACAACAGCTTGACTTCCATATGAACAGTCTTGGCTTCAGAAATTCAGAAGGCCACTGCAGCCACAGGTGTGGATGCACAAGCAAACACACACCGATACCAATAGTGATTAGTGAGTGATTGCAAGGCGATATGGGCGTGCGATTGTGTGTTTGACTGCGGTGCGGCTCACGAGTCACGATATGGCACGAAAACAAGAAAACTGTACAGTGACAGTGACCCAGTGAGCTCCCATCCATAAAGATGCATTTTTTTTTTAATAAGAATCTAATATTACTTTTTCCTTACCTCTAAATTTGCCCTCTATATTCAACGAATAGGCAAGTTTTGCCTTTCGTAAAAAAAAAAAAGAATATGGAGAAACTGAAAATGGAAAACACAATTCTGATTTTTTTACTTTATTTTCTACATTTATAAACTGCCATTTTTAGTCTGCACAATATTACACTGTTTAAAATGAGTTTTAAATTTTGAGTGAAGCTGCAGATATCACATGCTCCTCAAGCAAACCCTTCCTTTGGTCCAGTCGGTTGTCCCGGCTACACTTGGACTACGCCTTCGAATCCATTCCAAACCATCCACGCAATGCAGGCAATCCACTCACAAACTGCAGCCATGCTATAGCCAGTAGCCTCCCTGGCTGCGTACCCTGCTACGTCTGATTCCAAACGCAAACTGCCAACCTCAAATAATTTCGCCTTTATTTGCCAGATTCCGTGCATTCGCCGCGGCTGCTGCTTCTGCTTGTTTATTTCATTTTGGCACAATGTTTCTTCCGGTTGATTTGATTGAACTCATCGACGTCAACCTTAAACCTTCCATTCTCTTGAGCCATGAATCGTTATTGGATTTGCAATTACGTATCAAAAACTTCCGCAGCGTTCACGCGCTGAGCGAGCTCAATTGGATATCTTTCTTATGGTAAAACATTCCTATCCGAGTTCGAGTTTTCGACTCAGCGCGTATTACAGCTAATTTTTCTTTTTTTATTAAAATGTGACATACACGTCGATAGGGAGACATTTAAAACAGACATATCCAAAACCAATAAAAAACGTTAATAGGAATATGGTGTATGTATACAATTTTATTTTGATGAGATGAGTGTATTTGAAGAAAAACCCTCATCGTTGAGCAAGGATTTTAATAATTGAGCATTTAACTATTTATCACTTTTTTAATTTGACGTTTAACAATTTTGCTACTCATATGCAGGGGCGGATCTACCCATTAGAGCTGGGTAGATCGACCGACCCAGCTACAACCCGTATCGCTCCACACACCAAGACCTCCCTACCCCTTTATAGCAGTCATGGGCTATCAAAATTAGTATAACAAGGTGTGAACGTCTCAACAGATTAGTTTGTTTCTTCACAACATACACACGCAAAAACAATGATCGAGACAGTTATGCGATTGACTATAAATACGATATGTGTTTTGTTCGATTGCTCTTAGAGCAAGATTAATGTGCAGCTAGCAGCAAGCTCCAAAATTTTGTCATGTCAAGTAGAGCTAACTTATACAACAAGCTAACTACAAGTTAGTTATAAGCCCTTGGTTAAAGCATACATACATTAAATACTTGTATGGATACATCAGCTGTTGGGACCCACGTAACATATTTTTATTGTCTCTCCTGGCTGCATGCGAGCTATATGGTTTGGGGCGCTATGCAAGCGCCGGCGCTAAAACAAGCGCCTTGTTCATTCTTGGTGAATTTCTTTCCCTAATCTCAATTAGGCTGATTAACAAGTTTTGAAGCCGACTTAATAGAGCTATTATACCTGCTCTTATGGATGAACATCTCTATTCTCCTCCCATCTATATTTTAAAGCTGCGTTTGTCACTGCTCATATGTCAATGACAAGTGGATCCTTATGTATTTATGACACGTGGGTCTGATGGTAAATTGTTAAATACCACGCGTTAAGAGTAAAGATAGTTAAATATCTATTTAATAATCGGATCAAGCTGCAAATTAGCAATGTTGGTGTTCCTTGATCACATCCCGGAGAACAGGGGCCCGGAAATCCAGAAAAACAAAAATAAAAAAAATCAAGCGCGGAACGGACGCGGATGATCCGGCCCAGCCCATCGTCGTCAACCTCCGCCTCCTCACCTCTCCGCTTCAAATTAAAAACGCAACGCACCCACCCATCCATCTCCTCCTCTGCCTCCGCCATTTCCAACACCACCCACCACACCACAGCACATCGCAATGCCTCCCGGCGGCGAGCCCGATCCGGCGGCCGACGAGCTGCAGAGCCTCAGCTTCGCCTCCTCCGACCGCTCCCGCTCCCGCTCCGCTCCACCGTCTCCACCGCCACCACCACCTCCACCACCACACCACCACCACGCCGCCCCGCCTCGGCGCCGTCGCGCTTCCGACATCCGCTTCCTCAAGCGGCTCGGCGCGGGGACATCGGCAGCGTCTACCTCGCCGAGGTCAGGGCGCGGCGACGGCGCTGGTCGCCGCCAAGGTGATGGACAGGAAGGAGCTGGAGGGGAGGAACAAGGAGGGCGCGCCCGCACGGAGCGGGAGATCCTCGAGGCCGTCGACCACCCCTTCCTCCCCCGCCTCTTCGGCGTCGCCGAGGGGGATCGCTGGTCCTGCCTCCTCACCGAGTTCTGCCCCGGCGGCGACCTCCACGTCCTCCGCCAGCGCCAGCCTCACCGCCGCTTCTCCGAGTCCGCCGTCAGGTACACCACCACCCTTGTCTTGTGCACGCATTCACTCACCCAGATGAAATGATTTCTTTTTTGAAACAATTTTGTGAACTGCTCGATTTCTGTGGCATCGATCGATCACCACATCGTTAATTTATATTTTTTTAAATGCTAGTAAAAATGGTCGATCAAATCACTTTTTTATGCCGTTTTTAAGGCGTGGACTGTGACTGAAGTTGTAGCTGGAGTAGTAAGGTAGTGATTGATCTTATTCTTAGGCTTTTGGGAGAAGAATGTGGTTGATTTCCTGCGATTTCTCTTGACTTTGGTTTCACTTTATCTGCATTTCTTTTCCTGTTTCCTTTTCGTATAAATTATATTTTGTTTTATTAATGACCTAGTAGTGGATGAAGCAACACAGCCAACACTTGTTCTGTACTTCTTCTGTGCATTGTTTGGCCCGTGTGTCTTTCTGTTAGCCATGCATCGGCCGTTTTTATCGAATAGTTTTTTTTTTTTTTTTTTTTGCCAGAATTGTGTTCCATCATGACAACATGGATAATGCTGTTTGATGATAGGATCCCTTTGGATTCATTCTTAGAACCCCAGAAAAAATTACACTTAAGAGTGCCTCAAATTAATGCATGAATGTGACTTATGAGGAGAGAATATTTTCTTCTTCAGAAGAGA
>CM020179.1:37403037-37440070 GCA_009805545.1 Oryza longistaminata | reverse complement strand
AAATGGAACTAAACACGGCCTTAACAACTTTGCAACTGTATACAAAGCAAGGCTATTGCATACTGCAACTGTATCTGAAGCATGGAAGTGAATCCCTTGACTTTATTCACATGTCACCTCAACCAACCCACATCTTTGTGTATCAACTAACGACAAATCCAACTGTATCAACTATCAGCACTATTTGCATAATTGCATTGATACACAGACATGCATGGATGCCACAGTGTGATCCAGTACAACAAAGGAAAAGGTCACAAGGGAGCAGAGGAGTGAAAAGGTTTCAGACAGTACTCGAACTAGTGCATCATTGATGTTGGAGGTTTGCACGTTCCAAAGCTGATTAGGATAACTTAATGGCATAAAGGGGATGCAGCTCATGTGTGTGCACTCAATTGTTAATTCCTTGGGTTAATTAGATTAATCCTTACAGCAAGTACCCTACTGGCTACTAGGCTACTACCCCATGTTGATCTTGACTGAATCCATTTATTCATAGGCTCGTATGGTTGGCTGTGATTAACACTCATCACATGGGTGTTAATTAAAGTTTCTCTGACCAATGGCATCTATAATTCTCTACTTATGAGGCTATCAGAGAGTGATTTATCATGTTCTCCGAACGGTTCTTGCGCCGTAGTGCAAGGGCTTTGGCTCGTGTCACACAGGCATTAGCACAATTAATCTACCTGACCGTGCGGTTGATTGCAATGTTGTTGGTCCTAGGTAGGAGTGTGCTGTGCTTGTACCATCAGAATTCACAATTCACAAACGCCGTTGTAAACTGCTACTGCTCATCTACTGGTACAAGTGTACAATTATCCCCCCGTAAATAGCGGGATTGGCCATTGATTCATCTTGGTAGGAAATCCATGTCATGCAATTCTGTATTTGAGGCCGTACGCACTACAAGTCGTCTAATAAATCAATTCTTGAATTCATGGATCGCTTTGTACTGCCAAAGTGTCAATAACTTCAAAAAAAATATATATGTTGGTCTATGATGTTGTGGTGTTTTTGTTAGTTGGTCTTAGATTCTAGCAACACTGTTAATATATTGTGAAATGAAGAAAAAAAAACAAAGCATTGGTAATTGGGGATGATCTGGCAAAGCATGTAGGTTGAGTTGACTACAGCTCTGCAGGTGAATGCTATGGCCGGACTACTTACTAGTCTGTCTAAATGAATATAGCCACATGATGCTGTAATGGAGCAAACGTAACCGAATAATTCTACCAGTATTTTCTATCAGTACACAGCTTAGTAAAGTTGACGTGTTTTTGTCTCGTAATCTCTGGCATGGCCTACATCAAAGATATTGCACAGGGAAAGTACGGCGGAGATTAATTCTGTCTTAAGTTTATTCTGGAAGGAAATTACTACGACATCAGTATCTATGTATAGTGGGAAGATAATAATATTGGCAGGGAGTGATCATCATCGATCTAAGAGGCAAGTAAAAAATTCAGATTTGTGATGCAAATTAAGCAGGCTAAGGGCCCCTTTGAATCGCAGGAATGAGAAAATATAGAAATAGGAAAAACATAGGATTTTGATAGAAATATAAGTGTAAAACAGAAGATTGCAAAACATAGGAAAAACAGAGGAATTGTCGTTTTTATTGGACCGTATGAAAAACGCAGGAATTAGAGGAAAGATAAAGACTCAAAGGAAAGTTTCCAAGAGGTTTTACCTCATGTTAGAATTCCTCCAAAACTTACATAGTATTAGCCAATCCATAGGATTTTCATAGAATTCCATAATATCTATTCCTTTAAATCAAAGGGCTATATAGGAAAATTTTTTGTAGGAATGAAATCCTCTAGAATTCCTATGAATTTCCTTTGAATCAAAGGGGCCTAATTTCTTGCAAGGGACAAAGACTGCAAACTGTTCATGAGACAACAACAGCTTGACTTCCATATGAACAGTCTTGGCTTCAGAAATTCAGAAGGCCACTGCAGCCACAGGTGTGGATGCACAAGCAAACACACACCGATACCAATAGTGATTAGTGAGTGATTGCAAGGCGATATGGGCGTGCGATTGTGTGTTTGACTGCGGTGCGGCTCACGAGTCACGATATGGCACGAAAACAAGAAAACTGTACAGTGACAGTGACCCAGTCACCCAGTGTCCCAGTGAGCTCCCATCCATAAAGATGCATTTTTTTTTTCTTTCTTCTGAAGAAGAAAATATTCTCCTCCTCATAAGTCACATTCATGCATTAATTTGAGGCACTCTTAAGTGTAATTTTTTCTGGGGTTCTAAGATGAATCCAAAGGGATCCTATCATCAAACAGCATTATCCATGTTGTCATGATGGAACACAATTCTGGCAAAAAAAAAAAAAAAAACTATTCGATAAAAACGGCCGATGCATGGCTAACAGAAGACACACGGGCCAAACAATGCACAGAAGAAGTACAGAACAAGTGTTGGCTGTGTTGCTTCATCCACTACTAGGTCATTAATAAACAAAATATAATTTATACGAAAAGGAAACAGGAAAAGAAATGCAGATAAAGTGAAACCAAAGTCAAGAGAAATCGCAGGAAATCAACCACATTCTTCTCCCAAAAGCCTAAGAATAAGATCAATCACTACCTTACTACTCCAGCTACAACTTCAGTCACAGTCCACGCCTTAAAAACGGCATAAAAAAGTGATTTGATCGACATTTTTACTGCATTTAAAAAAATTATAAATTAACGATGTGGTGATCGTCGATGCCACAGAAATCGAGCATTTCACAAAATTGTTTCAAAAAAGAAATCATTTCATCTGGGTGAGTGAATGCGTGCACAAGACAAGGGGGTGGTGTACCTGACGGCGGACTCGGAGAAGCGGCGGTGAGGCTGGCGCTGGCGGAGGACGTGGAGGTCGCCGCCGGGGCAGAACTCGGTGAGGAGGCAGGACCAGCGATCCCCCGCGGACGCCGAAGAGGCGGGGGAGGAAGGGGTGGTCGACGGCCTCGAGGATCTCCGCTCCGTGCGGGCGCGGCCTCCTTGTTCCTCCCCTCCAGCTCCTTCCTGTCCATACCCTGGCGGCGACCAGCGCCGTCGCCGCGCCTGACCTCGGCGAGGTAGACGCTGCCGATGTCCCCGCGCCGAGCCGCTTGAGGAAGCGGATGTCGGAGAGCGCGACGGCGCCGAGGCGGGGCGGCGTGGTGGTGTGGTGTGTGGTGGAGGTGGTGGTGGCGGTGGAGACGGTGGAGGCGGAGCGGGAGCGGGAGCGGTCGGAGAGGCGAAGCTGAGGCTCTGCAGCTCGTCGGCCGCCGGATCGGGCTCGCCGCCGGAGGCATTGCGATGTGCTGTGGTGTGGTGGGTGGTGTTGGAAATGGCGGAGGCAGAGGAGGAGATGGATGGGTGGGTGCGTTGCGTTTTTAATTTGAAGCGGAGAGGTGAGGAGGCGGAGGTTGACGACGATGGGCTGGGCCGGATCATCCGCGTCCGTTCGCGCTTGATTTTTTTTATTTTGTTTTTCTGGATTTCCGGGCCCCTGTTCTCCGGGATGTGATCAGGAACACCAACATTGCTATTTGCAGCTTGATCCGATTATTAAAGATATTTAACTATCTTTACTCTTAACGCGTGGTATTTAACAATTTACCATCAGACCCACTGTCATAAATACATAAGGATCCACTTGTCATTGACATATGAGCAGTGACAAACGCAGCTAAAATATAGATGGGAGGAGAATAGAGATGTTCACTATAAGAGCAGGTATAATAGCTCTATTAAGTCGGCTTCAAAACTTGTTATCAGCCTAATTGAGATTAGGGAAAGAAATTCACCAAGAATGAAACAAGGCGCTTGTTTTAGCGCCGGCGCTTGCATAGCGCCCAAACCATATAGCTCGCATGCAGCCAGGAGAGACAATAAAAAATATGTTAGTGGGTCCCAACAGCTGATGTATCCTACAAGTATTTAATGTATGTATGCTTTAACCAAGGCAGCTTATAGCTAACTTGTAGTTTGCTTATTGTATAAGTTAGCTCTACTTGACATGACAAAATTTTGGAGCTTGCTGCTAGCTGCACTATTAATCTTGCTCTAAGAGCAATCGAACAAAACACATATCGTATTTATAGTCAATTGCATAACTGTCTCGATCATTGTTTGTGGCGTGTGTATGTTGTGAAGAAACAAACTAATCTGTTGGACGTTCACACCTTGTTATACCTAATTTTGATAGCCCATGACTGCTATAAAGGGGTAGGGAGGTCTTGGGGTGTGGAGCGATACGGGTTGTAGCTGGGTCGGTCGATCTACCTAGCCTAATGGGTAGATCCGCCCCTGCATATGAGTAGCAAATTGTTAAACGTCAAATTAAAAAGTGATAAATAGTTAAATGCTCAATTATTAAATCCTTGCTCAACGATGAGGAGTTTTTCTTCCAAATACACTCGTCTCATCAAAATAAAATTCTATACATACACCATATTCCTATTAACGTTTTTTATTGGTTTGGATATGTCTGTTTTAAATGTCTCCCTATCGATGTGTATGTCACATTTTATAAAAAAGAAAAATTAGCTGTAATACGCGCTGAGTCGAAAACTCGAACTCGGATAGGAATGTTTTACCATAAGAAAGATATCCAATTGAGCTCGCTCAGCGCGTGAACGCTGCGGAAGTTTTTGATACGTAATTGCAAATCCAATAACGATTCATGGCTCAAGAGAATGGAAGGTTTAAGGTTGACGTCGATGAGTTCAATCAAATCAACCGGAAGAACATTGTGCAAAAATCAAATAAACAAGCAGAAGCAGCAGCCGCGGCGAATGCACGGAATCTGGCAAATAAAGGCGAAATTATTTGAGGTTGGCAGTTTGCGTTTGGAATCAGACGTAGCAGGGTACGCAGCCAGGGAGGCTACTGGCTATAGCATGGCTGCAGTTTGTGAGTGGATTGGCCTGCATTGCGTGGATGGTTTGGAATGGATTCGAAGGCGTGAGTCCAAGTGTAGCCGGGACAACCGACTGGACCAAAGGAAGGGTTTGCTTGAGGAGCATGTGATATCTGCAGCTTCACTCAAAATTTAAAACTCATTTTAAACAGTGTAATATTGTGCAGACTAAAAAATGGCAGTTTATAAATGTAGAAAATAAAGTAAAAAAAATCAGAAATTGTGTTTTTCCATTTTCAGTTTCTCCATATTCTTTTTTTTTTTTTACGAAAGGCAAAACTTGCCTATTCGTTGAATATAGAGGGCAAATTTAGAGGTAAGGAAAAAGTAATATTAGATTCTTATAAGTTAGTTACCAACTAGCTGTTTATCATAATTGTAAACTCTTTCAAACATGATCGAAGAAGAGTCCTTTATGATCGATTGAGCTACGATTAATAAACCATAGAAACATAAGCAAAGCAACCAAAAAAATAGTTTATAAGTAAAAATTTTTACATTTATATTCTTAATGGTTTAAAAACCAAGGCTGAAAAATTGAATATGATGGAAAAACTAATGTTGGATTCAATTTTAAATTTTGGTTACGAAGATAAGCCAACAAGAAAACGATAAAATCCGATAAGCTCCTCCCTATTGCAGACCTTTTTTCTCTTACTTTTCTTTTAAACAGAGTGTTCTAAAATCTCAAGGGTCCCATGTTAGGATTGACGTATCATATATTTTTAAAACAATGATGCTTGGATGGATGTGTCGGGGGTTCAGTTCAGGAGTTGGTGTGATAGTCTGATACTCTGAAATGGGGTCGGTTTCTTCAAGACAAGGCCATATGTTTTACAATTCAGAGGTTCATCGATCATCGACCGATATGCAAGCCTCATAGGACCCCTCGCACAAAGTCTGAGAGGATCAATTAAATCGAAGTCAATCTATTGTTGTCTGATTGTCTCGGTGAGAGTAGTCTTGAGACATCGGAGACAGAAAATGTTGGGCAACTTGCATTGGGCTAAGCCACGCAGGAGACAGGCAGAATCAACTGGTAACAAGTTTGAGGCTGCAAATTATACCTGCAATGTTGGATGATGCTTCTACAGTGTGTGTGGGGGAGGTTGTTACACTCCATGGCCGATCAGGATCCGGTGTAGTTGCAGTCTGTAACTGAACTAGCACCACATGATAGCAAATCAAGGGTTCAGGTTGATGCATAACTGTAGCACCTATTCATTGTAGTAAAATTTATTAGGCCATTTTGGATACTACCAAAATAATGTGCCCTACCAATTTATTGGTAGCTTGAATAGTAATGTTGGATATTTGAATTGTAGCCAACAATTTGGTAATGCCTCAATTGAACTTGGCAATTGGCACTAATCTAGAACTTTTTCTCCTCTGTAATATCAAATTTTGGCTTCATGTTGGTAGTAATCCAAACATATGCATTGCAACCTTATCATACCAAAATTTACCAAAGATTTGATACGGTAGCAAACCAAACCTACCCATTATTTTACGTTTCTTGTTGCAACGAATCTGGACGGTTGGATCAAAACACAAATGGCAATCAATCGTCAAATCATAAGTCATCTGCAACACCAGAGAAGAACATGTATGATGCCAACAGCACTTAAACTTTAAATTGGATTCCTGATACTATGCAGTGACCAATGTGGTCAAGTTCATTTTCTTTCTTAGACATCTCTTATGCTAAACTGGTAGCCCGTTCACAATCTCCAAGTTCTAACCTTGCTACACACGCAATTAATATGTTGCAACTATGTTCGGTTCCATACCTTGCTTTTCCCTGTCAGCCAGTAAGTCCTTCGCAGCTTCAATCTGATCTAACTTACATTAACCATCCATCAGCATGTTATAAGTAACTACATCAGGCAAGAAGCCCTTCTTTTACTCCATTTCATAGAAGTACTTGAGAGCTGTCCCAAGTTCCCCACTTTGCAGAACCCACATATTAGAACATTATATGCAAATAATCTGTTCTTCCAACCTTCCTTCCCCTTTGGCCAGATAGATCAGCTGGTTCCTCAAACTTCCCTTCTTTCCACAATCCATTCAGATTCAGCAGGGTGTGCTATATATAAATTCACTAGGCTTAACTCCCTTCTGTCTCATCTCACCTAGCTTCGCCTGCTTTCCCTTCCTTACAGAGACCAGACATTATTAGCGCCGTGTGTGTGACAACTTTGGGAACAATTCCAAGAGTGTTCATTCAAAATGTCATGTTTATTGCAAGATCAACTTGACCAGTTGGATAGAGTCCTTTCGCCAAAGCAGTCCGTGTCAAAGAACACGGTGAGCACCTTGCTGCCAGCATATGTCACCGTCGATGAGATGAGGACTATAGTAGGACGTCGAGCGAGCGCGTCGGGCGAGGCGCCCTTTGAGGAGGCAGTATCCCTTGGCGAGAGCGTTGCGCATTGCGTCGAACAGCCTGCGCGCGGCGGCGGAGGCGGGGGCGGCCGAGCACGAGCAGGCAGAGGCGGTGCGGCACTCGACAGCGTTGAACGTGGCGGCGTCCCGCGGTCCGCGGAGCCGGAGGTGCAACCCTACCGGCGATCGGTAGGCGCGCTCGGTGGAAGCGGGCTCCGGGGCCGCACCATGGCGCACGAACGGCGACAAAATCGGGGTTCCGCGCGTGCGAGGCGGTGGAGACGAGGGCAATGGCCGCTACTCGGGCGGCACCATGGCAAGCGCATCGAGTTGCACTAGGACCTAGGGCGGTGGCGGCGGCGGCGGCGGCGGCGAGCGTTTGGCCCTTAGCCGGCCGATTGCCCTGGACTTAACTGGCTAGGATTTGAGGCCACAAAGGCCTTGTCGAGATGGACACATGGGCCTACATTGAGGCCCATAAATGATATGGCAAGTTTAATTATGGGCCTTAAGGCTATTTAGTACTAGGAAAAAGTACACCCAAGGTCCCTCAACATGTCATCGAGATACAAAATCGTCCTCAAACCACAAAACCAGATATTCCGCGTCCCTTAACTAATCAAAACCGGTCACAGAAGGTCCCTCGGTGGTTTTGACCCCGGTTTTGTCCTACGTGGCTGCTGAGTCAGCGTGGGTCCCAAGTGGGCCCCACATGTCAGCTTGGGCCCCGTCATCCTCCTTTCTCTTTCCCCTATTCTCTCCCTTCCTCGTCTATCTCTCACTCTTCGTTTCTCTTCAGCGCTGCTGGGGAGGAGGCCGCCGGGGCAAGGCGGGATCAGCCGGATCACCTCCTCCCGCATCCTAGCTCGCCACCGTCGCTGCCCGAATCGTCCTCAGCGCCGCCTCTATGCTCGCGTTCCGACCGCCGGCGACGACGTCGGTGTGGGGGATGAACACCGAGTAGCTCCGGTAGTCCGGTCCCTCGGCAGGTGCCAAGTGTACTTGGTGTACGCCGACGCTGGGTGGAGGAACACCAGGATGCAGCCGGCGAGCATGGAGTCGAACGTCGACTTGCGGGTGTAGGAGTCGCCGCACGGCTGGATGCAGAACACGCAGACTTGAGGAGTTCCATGATCCGCCCCGGCGAGCTTCCGAAGTGGGTGCAGGACGGCGACGCGGTGCACTGCTCGATGATCTGGGCGCGCACGGTCTTGGTGCTCCCGAGGGCGCGGCGCGCCGGCGAACGCCCAGAGCCACCGGCGGTCGCGCCGCCGCATGCGGTCCTGCCACCGAGCACGTCGGCGTCTAACTAAAGTTTATCTCTAACTCTACCAAAAACACGCACGTATGCCTTCACGCAAAACCCATCCAACCGCAGCGCTGCGCCGTGTATGCCTCCATCTCCATCGTCTCTTCGCAAACAAGTAGCTAGCACCACATTGATTTGGTTCTTCGAGACAACAGGCTGTGCCATCTATGAAGTAAAGCAATGCCTTCCCTGCCCAACGAGGCAACGACACACCGCCATGCATGCAAAGCCCACGTGTAGTACCTGTTGACTCAGCACACAAATTCCCAATAAAGCAATTAATTAAGTAAATCACTAACCAATCAGCAATTTGGCAAACCAAATAACCCAACTATCCTAATTACAGTGTCAACAGACCGGTGCGCCAGCCGGCGGGTGTACATGTACGAGCTCCCTCCGCGGTTCAACGCCGAGCTCGTCCGCGACTGCCGGCTGTACTCGAGGTCGATGGACGTGTGCAAGCTCGTCATGAACGACGGGTTCGGCCCGGCGCTCCCCAGCGGTGGCGCGCTGCCGGAGCGGGACGTGTACGACACCGACCAGTACATGCTGGCGCTCATCTACCACGCGCGGATGCGGCGGTATGAGTGCCTCACCGGCGAGAGCATGGCGAGGAAGAAGACCCGCGACGCCCAGAGCAAGCTCGCTCCACCGCCGCCGGACTTGTCGGACACAACACTCGCCGCCATCGGAGCGGACGTGCGCCCTCGCCTTCTCCCACGTCGCAGCCGCTGCCGCCTCCTCTCCCACCTCGCCCCGGCGGCCTCCTCCCCAGCAGCGCCGCCCGGCTTGCCTGAGAAGAGAAGGGAAGAGAGAGAGAGAAATGAGAAAGGGAGAGAATAGGGGAGAAAGAGAGGAGGTTGACGTGGCCCAAGCTTACATGTGGGACCCACGTGGGTCTCATGCTGACTCAGCAGCCACGTAGGATAAAACTAGGGTCAAAACCGCCGAGGGATCTTTTGTGACCGGTTTTGATTAGTTAAGGGATGCGAGATATCTGGTTTTGTGATTTGAGGACGATTTTGTATCTCGATGACAAGTCGAGGGACCTTGGGTGTACCTTTTCTTTCAACAGTTAATTATTGCCTTTATAAATTTTGTTTTGTATCTCACAACCACTTAGGGGATGTAGCTCAGATGGTAGAGCGCTCGCTTAGCATGCGAGAGGTACGGGGATCGATACCCCGCATCTCCAATGTTTTTAACAAATTTTTATTTTTTTTCATGAAGTTTCTTAAATCCATTTTTCCCCCGAATCGCATTATCTGCTAAGCAGTAATTAAATTTCATGACTCAATTTTTTTCCTCCTAAATTGGGGAATTGAATTGCATTAAATTTCTACTGCCCATATGGGATGCATTTTACCTTTTACTACCGCCTAAATATACATATTTTAAGATCGTGGAGAAAACTATGGTGCCTTTAATAGATGAGGGATACATGGTGCCACAAAGAATTTTAAAGGAGATGTGATTAATGGAATAAATAGCGCTCTACAAGATATTTATGTATGTGAAAAAAAATTCAATTACTTAGACCACTTATAATTTATAGGGACTATTTTTTTTTTTCACCCGCACCAAACTCTATCTAACCCATTCCACTTTGATATATATATAAAAAAGTAAATTCTGGAGTACAAAACTATCGCTTTACTATACTTTAACTAGGCGCTTCACAATACTACAACTACAACAAAAATTATAAAACAAAACAACAATTTTATTCCCTACATGTGTATGATATGTGAACCTAATCTGGACAACTATGGGTATGACAAATGGACCCAATGACGTCGGAGATATAAAGTTATAGTTTTATGATAAAATCATATACTATTGTTGTAGTAGCTCAGCTAATGTTAAACATACCGGTAGTTTTAATGAAATAGTTTTAGCTTTATAAAATGTACTATATAAAAACCCTACTAAAAAATAAAATCCACCATCTCCATTCTCTCCCTACTCCCAAGTGACACGAATTACGACTATTTTTTCAGCGATAGGTGACTATCCGTCGACAAATAAGACATTCATAATGACTTTATTAATATCAAGATATATCGATATAGTCTTTTGGAGATACTCATACAGTCATACATGTATGGTGTACTTTCTTCATCACATAAAAAGCCCAATCACTATGTCCAGATTCATCTTTAAAATTGGATTCTTTTTGATGAAGAGAACATATCCTATCTTACTTTAAAGTTTTAACCCACTAATTCCAAACCTCGACATACAAGCATGCCACCTCATAATCCACTAGCAATAATTACATACAAAACTTATATAAGCATGAAACATCATCTATAATTCATTAAATTCTACAAATCAATATCCAATCATCATCCTTCACATTATTTTCACAATATTTTTAACATATATATATATATATAACCATTATTTTTTATAATATTTAATATATATTCATCCATACAATCAAAGTACAGGATATCATATTTCATCTGCAATCTCATACAGAGTCTACTAAATTTATTTCTCTATTAACATAATTTGCAAACCAATTTTATTTATTATTAATTAATTACCTAATTATATTTTTTTATTTTTAACTCGATTATTAAAAAATATTAAAAGTTACCTAGTAATTCCCACATCAAAAGTAGGAAATCAAGTAGTATATACACATCTACAGGTACTATGATGTGACTTGTGAGTGTCTGTATTTCGAAAAAAGGAAAAAAAAACAGAAATGGAATCCACGCGCCCCAAAATGCAAGTGCGCAACACACAGGAGCCCAAATCGAGAGAGAGGAGAGGAGAGGAGTCCAGCGAGAGTCCATCCATCCACCCCTCGTGACGTGAGGTGAGGGGGCCGCACCGCCGCTCGCCGCTCGCCGCTCGCCGCTACCCCATCCGCCGCCGACGAGGTGCGGGGGGGCGCGATGGCGTCGGGGGTGTCGACGAGCATGGTGCTGACGCTGCTCGGCTTCTGCGGCAGCGTCTCTTCATCGTCTTCGTCTGCACCCGCCTCGCCTGCTCCCTCCTCCGCCGCCACCGCGCCGCCGCCGCGCCCCCTCCCCGCCGCCTCCTCCCACTTCCTCTCCTCCGTCTACGTCGTCGATCACCACCGCCACCTCCCCCCCTCCGGCCTCGACCCCGCCACCGTCGCCGCCTTCCCCACCCGCGCCTTCCTCGGTGCTGCCCCCCGCGGACACGCCTCGGCCTCCTCCTCCTCCTCCTCCTCCGACGCCGCCGCGCAGTAAGTGCTCCTCCCTCTTCCCCGCACCGATCGCGATTCCCCGCATCCGTGCAATGCCTTCGCACTGCAGCATTGCGTTGCGTGAAATCTAAGCTTCGAATCTACAGTGTTGTTGTTGTTGTTGTTGCGGTGATGATGCTTGGCTTAGAGCGCGTGCTTTTCTCGTCGGTTTGGTTATCCGCATTGTGGGGGGGTTCGAATTCGTTCTTCTCCGGGGTGAATCGATCCCAACGATTGCAGTTCGAATGGGAACTTGGATGATATTCTATTGAGCACGTTTCAGTTGGTAGGATCGAGTCGGTGACCGGGGGATTGAATGCCCGCTGAATTAGGGCATTGTAGTTGCGGGGGCGCCCTCATACGAGTGAGGAAAAGGGGATCTATCAACTATTATGGATTTTATATTATATGTTTGAGATTTTCTGTTTGAGCACATGTCATTGTCAGTGTTTAGTTGAGATTCTCCTGGATGTCACTTACTGGATGACTACTGTTTTTAGGCGTTTAGGTGTTTTGAGATCTGTGAAGCTCTTCTTCGTAGTCGATGGATGATACTAGCATAGAAGCATGCATCTATGTTCGTTAGGTGTTCTTTTATGAGCGCCCGATCTTCACATATTATTTGAAATTTGAATTCTTCTCAACTGACTAGTACTGAGTTATGTCATTCTCAGGGCGGATATGCCAATGTGACATGATTCAGTTTCTATTGTTGAATGCAATATTTTCTTAAACGGTATGAGCGAATTTGGGTTCTACAAATTTACATCATTTGCAAGTATATATTGTTGATGATTATAATAGATGACCTGAACTGAGAAACAACAATTGAGACTTACTCCCCTTTATTTTCATAAAAGGTAATATTGCCTCCTGCCCAACATTTTCCAATTTAATGTTTCGCAAGCACGTGCTTGCCTCCAACCCTTAATATCTTCTTGGCAAGGCAGTCATAGATAACTGCTACTTAAAATCCTGAAGAAAAAACACCGCCTTGTTTGAAGTACCAAGACGTTGTCCTTGAGTATTTTGATTGATTGTTTAGTACCAAATAAGTTATCATGTGGATGTTAGTGCCTAATAGAAACAGTATGACTTTTTTAGTACCATACTGTTGATTGTTGTGTTTAATTGGAGATTGACTATTGAATCGTGAGATCCCTGAAAACGCGAATTGTTACCAAACAGCTAAGATCATTAGGTCAATCACATAACAGAATGCAGACATTAAGTTCTGTTGAATAAGGCAAGGAGGAATGATGAGGCACTGTCATCAAGTAGGTTAAACCCTCACCTGTGCTTGATGGGATGGAAGCTTGGATTAGGTTGGTTGTGCGATGTGTATCTAAAGAAGCTACAGAGATGCTTCTGTTAATCATATATTCATATTGGCGCTATTCGCTATAGTGGTTTTGCTGTATCAAATAAGAGGTTTCCATGTTTGGCATCATCCATTGTGGGATTGTATTTTATAGTAAAAGTGTTGATAAACTGTTGTCAACTCCGATAAATACTACTAGTATCGGAATTGTGATTTGTGTTTCTATAGATGATTGTTAGCATTTTCCCAATTACACCAATATTATATTCTGAATCATTTCCTTCCATTGTTGGCAGGTGTGTTGTCTGTCTTGCAGACTATGAAGAGAAAGACGTGCTTCGTATTCTTCCTTACTGTGGCCACGATTTTCATGCAGTGTGCATAGATATTTGGTTGATGCAGCACTCAACATGCCCGGTTTGTAGAATTTCATTGTGTGACTACCCTGATAGCAAGCAGACAATGTCTCCTCTACCAAGTGAAGTGATAATACCTCCATGTTCCCCTGAACCATCAAGATCAGATCAATGCAATTGCCTGTTTGTCGGCACGGGGCATTCACCAAGGACATCTCAGGTTCTTATAAATGAACCTGACCAGTCGAATCGGACAATATATAGTCCATCAGTGGAAGGGGATAACAACTTGCCATCATCTGAAGTTAATCCTCCTGGTGAAAATAACAACCAAACAATGAAAAAGCACGTGGAGAATAATCGTATTCACGACAGATCATGATCTACCTAGCTAAGATCCTGCAAGTGACTGTTGTGCAGTCTGCTGTCTTCAGGGTAAACTAGATGTAAAATTATAAGCAGCAATACAGGTGGATTCATGGATGGCTGTTATAGGGCATAGGTTACTTTGAAGGATGTAAATATGAGAAAATTGTTCAGGTTTCTTGTTAGAAAACACATTTATTTGTTAATCATATTCAAGGGCTCATTGCATTAAATAGCTTGTCTCACTTATTGCATCCCGACTGATGAATTGTTGTTGTCAACAGCAGTACATCTGCAAAATCACAAAGAGAAGTAGCTGTCAATACAATCAGAAAACAGGAGGAGGGCATCTTGATTAGTTCATGGATCAGGATTTGAGAGGAGCACAATGTAGCTGTCTCACTCATGTAGTCATGCAAAAATTCTCCCTGAACAGCATCAAGATCAGTGACCGATTTGCCATCTTGTCTGTGACTGTATCTACTTGGAAGCAAGTTAGTCAGACATCAGCACAGTGCCATTCATACGGTAACTGCAGCAGCATGTGGCTCCAATGTCCTATTTTTGTTAAGAGTCTGATGCTGCCATGGTAAAGTGCCTGAGATTAGTTGGTCAAGCACTCAAAGCAAGAGCTATAATATAATGGTGGGAGCCAGCACAATGCTACATAACTCTGAATCTCTGATCCAAGATCTGAAGATTAAAGTCCAGATTATGATCTCTCCTCTGAAAACCAAATCTTGCAGGGCCAGGAGAACAGCCTATGGTTGTCCACGCAACGATGTCGGCTGGCCCAATCATGGCCTCCTGCTAGATCTAAACTGTGTGGCTGATCAAACCAGCAGGCGGCAGCAATGGTTCATCACTTCATCTTCCTTGCTGCCTTTGCAACAGTGTGGGGGCTGGACTGTGCAGGCATGATTCAATCAAGTGTACTGCCATGAAAGGCCTTAATAAGTTTTACAGTGATTCCTGTCGGTGGTGGTGGCCCTCACCGGAGCAGATGCAGGGCTCTTCACTCACTCACTCACTCACTCACTCTGCCCTTAAAATGGTGGCCAGCAGCATGGTGTGATGATCACACTCTCCTGCAAAGGCACTTCACCTGGAGGTGTAGTGTGAGGAGAGCTTTTTCTTTGCACCTTTTGGTTTTTTGGAGCTTCAGCAATGGGGGAGGTCAAGCACCTTTGCCTGGTGAAGTTCAAGGAAGAGGTCTTGGTGGATGACATCCTGCAAGGCATGACCAAGCTTGTCTCGGAGATGGACATGGTGAAATCCTTCGAGTGGTATTGCATCAACCAGTGCTGTTATATTTAGACTGTAGTTTTCTTTTCTAAATCTGCAGGTTCTGAGGCAGAATACCTCTTAACTAGAAAGGATAACATGCCTAAGATCACTTGTTTTTAGCAGCTAAATGAACTTGTAAGTTTGTTTATCCTTGAGAGTTCAGACAACTAATTAGATTTTTTTGACTTGTTTTCTGCTCTAAATCTAGGTTCAGCAGAAAGTGTGACATATGCCTAAGATCACTAGTTTCTTTTAGCAACTAAATGAACTTGTTTTTTTTTAACCTTTGAACTGTTAAGAGACATTGTGCAAACACATTGGATCTGTAATCTCTTTTTTCAGGGGAAAGGATGTGTTGAACCAGGAGATGCTGACACAGGGCTTCACTCATGTCTTCTCGCTGACCTTCGCGAGCTCTGAAGATCTGACGACCTACATGAGCCACGAGAGACACCAGGAGTTCGCCGGCACGTTCATGGCGGCGATCGACAAGGTCGTCGTCGTCGACTTCCCCGTCGTCGTCGCCAAGCCTGCACCACCGGCGGCACCGGCGGCGGCGGCGTGATGATGACGACATCAACTGTCCATCAAGCATCCATCCGCCATGGCATCAACCATTGCATCATTGTTCCAAGTACTTTCAGGTATCCATCCATCCATCCATCCATCTACACACGCAGATAGCTGTGATAGATGTACCTTAGGTTCCATTACTGCATGTTTCTGCTGCTTCAGTGTTGAGCTGGTGTAGCTTAGCTAAAAGCTGTAATGCAGCTCTATCCCGTGCATTCCGTTCAAAGCTTGTTCGGTTATTCTTGGAATAAATTTCGGTGATCTTTTGGTTGCTGTGTCTTAATTACTTTTGCCTTTTTCCTTTTCGGTGTTAATGATGGAGTGACAGATTCCTAAATAGTTTTTATGATTCACTTGTGCTTAAACTTTTGATTGAGAGCAGGTTTGCAATGACCCAGGTTTGGTGGTTAATTACTCGTAGTACAAAGGTAAACAGTGAGATGTTATCAGTGCTTTCATGTGAGGCCATTTACATCGGCATTTAAATTCCATCTAAAGAGGAGCGATATTACTACTCTCTTTCTTTCTTTCTTTCCCCTTTTTCCCTTTTCATTTGAGAGATGTTTGGTGCTATTTGTCGATCAAAATCGACAAAGTTGACCTTTTGAAATCAAAATATGCCCTATAAAAAAAAATCAACGGAGGAAGTATCTTTGTAGCCGTCAAAGGAAAGCTATGGGCAAATTGTCATAGTATAATGAAAAGAGAAAAATAGAGGGCAAAAGGGGCACCAAGTTGAAGCACTTCACCGAATGGAGATTTAACATGAGAGAAAAAAAAATGGTGTTATACCATATGGACATATATACATATGGTCTATTCATGTTTATTGGTGTGCCTAATATCAAACTGATGTTTGGCAATAATATATAATGGCCATCCTGCGTATGGCACTATCACAATCGTGATGTAAAATTGATGGACCATTTGCATATTTCGATGGCTCAGGATGATGAGAGCAGAGATAATATATGCCACTAGCTGAAAGATGCGTACTATATAATAAATAGATATCATGGGCGGTGATTTTGATAGTTTTACAACTCTCTAATTTCTTCCATTGAATCGATACAAATGTGTAACCAGGACATTAGTGACATGTACACTTGGAATTGACCCAAGAGAGAAAGCAAAACAGAATTCAGAATTTCAGATAGTGAAAGAGTGAGCCCGTTGCTTTTGTTTCAAAAAACTTGCATGCCTTAACCTTATGAGACATTAGCTATCTAAACACTCAACAGACAGGAGTAAATCATCGAGTTCTCGAGACGTGCAGCAACGAAGATTGAAAGGTAAATGCAGAGGTTAATCACTGAAACAGTATGATCACTGCCAGAAAAATCCAGCATATATAACATTACAGTGTCGCCATTCATCAGCCTATACGTTGCATACCTTGAAAGCAATGCATAATAAATCGTGAAAGCAACAACTGAATTTGGCCAACCTCCAACCAAGCCATGGTAATAAACAACCAAAGATAAGGTCAGATTGCTTGCCGGCGTTGATCTAATCCAGTTGATAAAAGATAGGGATCCTCTCCTGCTTCATTCCCTGCGCTTAGATTCCCAATCAGTTCCGGTAAAAGGTAACAATTTTTCAGGGTTATTTTGGTGATCAGATGGTTACAACAGAAAGCCAGGGAGATAAATTATGGTTGAGCATATGTAAGAAATACTAATAAAGACATTGTCGTATGCTATTGTAGCAAGCGTACAAGAAGGGAGAATACAGAATAAGGGACAAGTTTGTCGCCATGTACCAACACGGTTGCTTGGCAAATATAGTTTAGTGTAGAGCTGATGATTGAGACAATACTATCACATGTGGGGGTGATATCACCATCAACCCTTTCCTCCCCCCAAAATTCTGTTGGCAATTTGGCATCAAATGGAAGAACAGATCAAGAAAATCCAGGGGAAAAAACAGAACCACCAGGGGAAGGAAGGATCCAGGCCAACTCATTCTCTCGTGAGGAGAAGCAGCAGCAGAAAAGCAAAAGGTCTCATCTCACGAGTTGTACCGTGAAGCAAACACCAAACAGTTGTACACCCGATGCTAGTGTGCAGCTGGGACCAAAGGTGAAATCTGGGAATGCCATTACGCCTACACAGTGTAGAGTGTAGAAGACCATGTGCTTCACCAGCTATACTAATACTATACACACAAGTCTTGGACTCATGGTAGAGCAATACAATATAAAGTAGCCAAGATTAGTTGGACCAGAGCAACAACTGATGGAAGCAGATGAGTGTTAACTGGTGAACAACATATGCAAGATGCAGCAGGACATGGCAATCATAAGATAAAACCGATGTAATCAATCTGCAATGTCAGGAATCAGTACCAGAGATCTCAATTGCAACAGTTAAGCCGCACAGTATATGTATGAGATGTATCAACCGTGCAAGAGATTTCGATGGCACAGTGCAAGAACTTAAGCTGTGGCTTCCCTTTGTTGAATTGCAGATTTGCAGTACACGGTATGCGGTGGTATACACACACACGGCTCGGTAGCAGTACAAAAATAATGCAAGTCACCCTATCAGAAATTCAGAATCACTGCAGTGCTGCATTGCATAAGGGCAATAAAAGAGTAAATGCAATGCATGACTTTTAAATTTTACATCAAGCATAAACCAGCGCTTCACAATCCATTTCTGGCTGCACCACCTCATGCAGCACAGCTTAATTAACAGAATTAAAAACACACTCTAAATTGCTTTCTGTTGTTGTTTGTTAACTGTACGGACACAATACCAAACTAACAATTATTCAGAAAAGATGAAGAAATAAAAGAAGAGGATCCTACACTACACACACACCAATCTCATCAATGTATATGCCCTGTTCATGATCTTGTGTTTTTTTTCTCCCCAACATGAAAAATCTAACACCTAAGTTGCAATAAACAACAACCACACATCATTTTGCTTTTGCTTTGATGGTTTGGTAAAGAATTGAGACCACCAAATTCTCCCAATGGAGACAGACAGTAACCAGAGCAGTGAACAGATTTGACCTCTTGGAGAAGAAGAAGAAGAAGATGGCGGTCGTCAGGGTGGCGACTTGAACGCCTGCACGATGAGGGAGAATCCCGGCGCGGCGGCCTCCTCCTCCAGCCATAGGCGGCTCTCGAGCGCGCTCCTCGCCCGGAGCATCACCACCGCGCAGCCCGGCGGCTCCCGGAACCACCACCCGTGGAGGTCCCACATCACGTCGACGGGGGCGCCGTCGACGAATACCGTCTGGTTCCCCCGGAAGTTCCAGCGCAGCCGGCACGCCTGCACCGCGCGCTTGCCGTCGACGCACACCCACAGCTCGTCCCCTCCGCCGCCGGAGCCGGGGGCGGCGGGCGCGGCAGCTGACGCTGACCTCGTGCTCGGGCCCGCCCTCCGCGAACCGGACGCGCGCGGCGTGCATCGCCGCCGGGTCGGACACCACGACGCGCTCCACGCGCGAGACGGGCGCGACGCGGGCGCGCGGGATCTGGCCCTCGAACTTAGCCTTGACGAACTCCGCCGCCAGGTCGCCCACCGCGAGCACCACCTCCGCGCTGGCCACCGCCACCACGTAGTACCCGGACACCGGCTCCGGTGACGACGCCGCGGGGTCGTACCGCGCGGCGGTGAGATCCCAGAACAGCGCGAGCGGCGGGGCGGGGGCGGCGTGGTACTAGCGGACTCATCACCACCACCCCCGTTTCTCGTCGCCGGAGCTGGAGCCCGAGGGGACGGAGCGGGAGCCCCTCCTCCGTCTGAGCTGGATGGCGCGGGCGGTGGGCGACGGCGCGAACGACAGCGTGGGGCCGAGCGGGGAGTGCCCCCACGTGAGGCGGAGCTGCAGCGGCGGCGCGGGCGACCCATCCGCGAGCAGGGTGGCGCGGTAGGAGACGGTGACGGAGAGCGTCGGGGAGGAGGAGGAGGCGGTGTGTGGAGGAGGAGGAGGAGCAGGTGGAGACGCGGGTGGAGGACGGCGCGGTGCACGCCGCGACGTCGGCGACGCGGACGGCGCCGTCGCCGATGCAGGAGGCGAAGTCCCGCACGGACGACGGCAGCAGCAGGCTTGACGCGCTCACCATTCCCGCGACCGCGGCGAGAATCTGCGGCTGCGAGGCGGAGGCGGCGGCGGCGAGGAGAGGAGGTGGGGTTAGTAGAGTAGGCTCCCTACGGTGGTGGAGGAGTGGAACTCATAATAGCGGAGGCGGAGACGGCGGCGAGGCTGCTCAACTGGTAACTGCCGGAGCAGAAGAGGTGGGGGAGGAGGAAGCCTTTAAGTCTGCCTGAGACGATGACGGCCGTTGGATCATCAACTGCGCGACGTGGACCGTCCGATCGACCGTACGGGAGTGCGAGTGGAGACGTTTTTTTTTCCGGAATCACGTGGGAAAAAATACCCCTTGGATATAATAAAATTAAATTCGCGTGAAATTCCTGCGTTGTAATATACTCCATCATCCGTTTCTAAATATTCGACGCCGTTGATTTTTTTAAATATGTTTGATCATTTGTCTTATTAAAAAAACTAGATAATTATTAATTCTTTTTCTATTATTTGATTTATTATTGTTAAATATACTTTCATGTATACATATAGTTTTACATATTTCACGAAACTTTTTGAATAAAACGAACGATCAAATATGTGATTAAAAAGTTAATGGTATCAAATATTTAGAAATAGAGAGAGTACTGAAAAAAAATGAGAAAACAATCTTTTCACCCCATTTATGCACGACAAGTAAACCCGATCTCGACTGCATTCTCTTCTTTTTTTTCTAGCGTCATTCTACCTTTTTCACCTCTTTTTAATTAGCCATATGTGATTTGATTTTACTCTTACGATTACACATACACACGTACTAACGTGCAAACCTTTCTGTATTCCATCTCTTATCACATGTTTAAAGAAATGAAAACTAGAGAAAAATCTTTAGCTTCCCTGAAATCCTATCAAAAGAAAAACGATGATTCTACTACGTCCTTACCGACAATAAGCAAGCCTAATCAGACGAGAAAGTACCATCACCCATTTATCCACGACAAGTAATCTAGATCTCGACCGCACACTCTTCTTTTTAGCTTCGAGTAAATCAATTTTTTTAAAATTATTATGAGGGCTTTTGGTGGGTCCGTTCATCCTTTGGGCATGCAGGGGAGGAGGGGCCATACCATGATGATGGCGCCATGATGCATTTGGCGCACGAAGATAGATGGATTAGACGGCGTCGCCATCCGGCTGCAGTCACGAGTGGTTGGGAGGATGGGGCAGGGGGTGGGGGGTGACGACGAGGAGGATGCGATGAGATGATGAGCTGCATAACATGGGAGAACAACTGTTGAGGCAAAATGCATGTGTCTCCATGCAACCACGGAGGAGAATGGGACGCTCTCGGACAGAGTGTTGGACGAGTCGGAGTGAAAGGGCAACTAGTCGTTGATGTGACATGAGTAGCACCCTACGACATGTACCTCTCTGTAAAAAAAAGAAAAGTCTAATCCTGGCTACAAACCTGAACACGCATGATATGCATGTGTCCAGGTTCGTAGTTAGGGTTTGTCTTTTTTTTTGAATGGACTAGTAGCTAGGCTAAATTTCTACTCTCTCCGTTTTATTTTAAGTGCAACCATGATTTTCTATGCTCAACTTTGATCGTTCGTCTTATTTGAAAAAAAAATTAAAAATACAAGTCATGCATAAAATATTATTCATGTTTTTATCATCTTATAGCAATAAAAATACTAATTATAAACAAAATTAAATAAGACAAAAAATTAAAGTTGGACACAGAAACTCATAGTTGCACTTAAAATGAGACGGAGGGAGTAATTTAAAAAGGCTACATCCAACCGGAAATATGTAGAGTTTTTAAGTTCCTAAGTTAAAAAAAAAAAAAAAAAAAGATCATCACCTGCTTGTCCGGCTCCTCTTCATCTTCACGAGTCACTGGAGTCAGGTCATCTGGATACAGACAGAATACCGCCACTGATCCTGACATGGCTGCCTCTCCAATCCTGTGGGTTCAGGAAAATTTCCAAGGTCAGAACTTGAGGTATAAAATTATATTAAAATATTTCAGATAATAATAGGAAATGTAGCGATTTCAGCTCTTAAACTTTGTGCGCACATGCCGCTCGTTCTGACATTAAAAAAGAATATGGTGGAATAAAACCGGAACGGGACAAACCCTCACCTCCCTCATAACTTAAATGAAACAAATACTAGCATATTGAAAACTTTGAGGTCAAATGGTCTGAGGACACATGTATTGTGGCATCTTTCATCTTTATTTCCATGTGCTAGCAGTAGTATTTTCTTCACTGTGAGCTGACTTTTGTGCAGGCAATGGGGGCATAGTTTCAGTAGTAACAAAATTAGCTTAACGTGAAGATGAAAGTAGAGGCAATATATGTTGGATGAGACCGATCAACCTGGGGAGATGGAACCGGTGGATCATGCATTTGGTCATGGTCCCTGGTGACACTGACATGTATGATGATGCAAAAGGAACGGTACTACGCATCAGTACGGTCATACATCAAAGCATAGGCCATCACCACCAACCCTCTCAAGATTCACAAATCCAATGGAATACTATGCCAGGTTTGTCACCTTGTTACCTACAGGTTTTAATCATAAACCAAAAAGGGTTTCACCTCCCCAATTATTGAGGATTAACTAAGTGACCAAACGAACGTCGTGGAAAGCGTGGTGGTGAATTAGAAATGAAGCAAAAAGAACTTGTCCCCCTTGTCTCTGGGCTCAAGTCTGAATTTATCTGAAAGTTGCCCGTATTGCTGTTGAGAGATGATTCAACAATGAAGGAACCAGCACAAACACTGTACGAATCGCTCTTAAATAGCAAAACTCCAACGCACACATGGCAGGTAAAAAAGGGTTGCACGGAAATGTGACCGTAATCTCATCAATTTGCAGCCTTTTCACCAGATCATTGCGTTTAACCAACTAACTGAAAGAATACGCCAGATTATAGAGAACGAATGGGCTGACCTGCTGTGCTTATGCCGATCCTGCAGAGCTGATGGCCCATTGGTCCATGAATAATGAATCAGTCTGATCAGAGATGCGAGAATACAAAATAGTATGGGTTATAAAAATGCTGAACTGAAGTATACTAAATTGAGTCATGGGAGGACAATCTGCTTTGGGGTGTGAGTGTGTGATTCATTCATCGGGCACGGAAAACCAGGCACTTGATCCCAGAGGCATTACAAAATTGGAGCAAGGTTTGTTGACTTTGTTTTTAGATTCGATGAGAAAAAAAGGGCTGTCCCTTGCATTAAGTTGGTAAAGGAGAAATGGGACACTCACCTGAAAACAAGGAAAGCAAAGGATCCCTGAAAATGATAGACAGCAGTTCTCTTTAGCTTTCGACAACCGGGAAAGAACAAAAATCAAATGTTAACACAGCAAGTTAATAGGTTTTTTCATCTGGTACATCAGATAGTGTGGCTCTTCACACAACGATCTACATGATTCAATCCAGCTGGCAAGAAGATAAATGTATTGCCAGAAAGTGGAAGAGGCAAATAGTCTACTTGTATGTTTTAATAACTGAAGATGACCAATGTACACTGAACACGGTTTCTTTTCTTACTTTCTTTTTTTTTTCTCTTTTTGACTAAACTAGGACAACTTGACAATGCAAATATTATAAGTACAGAAAACACAAAAGAGGCATACGTGGTAAAGCTGAAATGAGACATTCAGCTGACAGCAAGGGAACAAGGAACCCTGAAAATCATCGACCGCAATTTGTTAGTTTTCAACAGCCAGCAAAAACAAAATAATATACTTCAGTTTATAATGTCTATTTTGTGATACTCCGATAATGTGGGTCTTCACACGGAATGATCTACAGCTCCAGTGGATTTAGTCCAGTTGGCAAGAGCATAAACGACTGCATTGCCAACTGCCAACAAAACGAAGAGGCAAACAGTAATATATCATGCTGCATGATATTTTTAGCAGCATAACCATCAAACCGTGTGTAGCAGGGACAGTTTCTTTTGTCTTTTTGTTAAACTAGGAAAAGATAACGCTGCAGTTTTTAAAGATACAGCAAGCACAAGTTGACGTAGGAAGCATTTCTGTTTCTAATCTACTGAACAAGCTGCTAGATAATATTATGCAGTTCGAGTGAATATATATAACTCTAACTGACTTAAAATTAAATTCGCGTGAAATTCCTGCGTTGTAATATACTCCATCATCCGTTTCTAAATATTCGACGCCGTTGATTTTTTTAAATATGTTTGATCATTTGTCTTATTAAAAAAACTAGATAATTATTAATTCTTTTTCTATTATTTGATTTATTATTGTTAAATATACTTTCATGTATACATATAGTTTTACATATTTCACGAAACTTTTTGAATAAAACGAACGATCAAATATGTGATTAAAAAGTTAATGGTATCAAATATTTAGAAATAGAGAGAGTACTGAAAAAAAATGAGAAAACAATCTTTTCACCCCATTTATGCACGACAAGTAAACCCGATCTCGACTGCATTCTCTTCTTTTTTTTCTAGCGTCATTCTACCTTTTTCACCTCTTTTTAATTAGCCATATGTGATTTGATTTTACTCTTACGATTACACATACACACGTACTAACGTGCAAACCTTTCTGTATTCCATCTCTTATCACATGTTTAAAGAAATGAAAACTAGAGAAAAATCTTTAGCTTCCCTGAAATCCTATCAAAAGAAAAACGATGATTCTACTACGTCCTTACCGACAATAAGCAAGCCTAATCAGACGAGAAAGTACCATCACCCATTTATCCACGACAAGTAATCTAGATCTCGACCGCACACTCTTCTTTTTAGCTTCGAGTAAATCAATTTTTTTTAAATTATTATGAGGGCTTTTGGTGGGTCCGTTCATCCTTTGGGCATGCAGGGGAGGAGGGGCCATACCATGATGATGGCGCCATGATGCATTTGGCGCACGAAGATAGATGGATTAGACGGCGTCGCCATCCGGCTGCAGTCACGAGTGGTTGGGAGGATGGGGCAGGGGGTGGGGGGTGACGACGAGGAGGATGTGATGAGATGATGAGCTGCATAACATGGGAGAACAACTGTTGAGGCAAAATGCATGTGTCTCCATGCAACCACGGAGGAGAATGGGACGCTCTCGGACAGAGTGTTGGACGAGTCGGAGTGAAAGGGCAACTAGTCGTTGATGTGACATGAGTAGCACCCTACGACATGTACCTCTCCGTAAAAAAAAGAAAAGTCTAATCCTGGCTACAAACCTGAACACGCATGATATGCATGTGTCCAGGTTCGTAGTTAGGGTTTGTCTTTTTTTTTGAATGGACTAGTAGCTAGGCTAAATTTCTACTCTCTCCGTTTCATTTTAAGTGCAACCATGATTTTCTATGCTCAACTTTGATCGTTCGTCTTATTTAAAAAAAAAATAAAAATACAAGTCATGCATAAAATATTATTCATGTTTTTATCATCTTATAGCAATAAAAATACTAATTATAAACAAAATTAAATAAGACAAAAAATTAAAGTTGGACACAGAAACTCATAGTTGCACTTAAAATGAGACGGAGGGAGTAATTTAAAAAGGCTACATCCAACCGAAAATATGTAGAGTTTTTAAGTTCCTAAGTTAAAAAAAAAAAAAAAAAAAGATCATCACCTGCTTGTCCGGCTCCTCTTCATCTTCACGAGTCACTGGAGTCAGGTCATCTGGATACAGACAGAATACCGCCACTGATCCTGACATGGCTGCCTCTCCAATCCTGTGGGTTCAGGAAAATTTCCAAGGTCAGAACTTGAGGTATAAAATTATATTAAAATATTTCAGATAATAATAGGAAATGTAGCGATTTCAGCTCTTAAACTTTGTGCGCACATGCCGCTCGTTCTGACATTAAAAAAGAATATGGTGGAATAAAACCGGAACGGGACAAACCCTCACCTCCCTCATAACTTAAATGAAACAAACACTAGCATATTGAAAACTTTGAGGTCAAATGGTCTGAGGACACATGTATTGTGGCATCTTTCATCTTTATTTCCATGTGCTAGCAGTAGTATTTTCTTCACTGTGAGCTGACTTTTGTGCAGGCAATGGGGGCATAGTTTCAGTAGTAACAAAATTAGCTTAACGTGAAGATGAAAGTAGAGGCAATATATGTTGGATGAGACCGATCAACCTGGGGAGATGGAACCGGTGGATCATGCATTTGGTCATGGTCCCTGGTGACACTGACATGTATGATGATGCAAAAGGAACGGTACTACGCATCAGTACGGTCATACATCAAAGCATAGGCCATCACCACCAACCCTCTCAAGATTCACAAATCCAATGGAATACTATGCCAGGTTTGTCACCTTGTTACCTACAGGTTTTAATCATAAACCAAAAAGGGTTTCACCTCCCCAATTATTGAGGATTAACTAAGTGACCAAACGAACGTCGTGGAAAGCGTGGTGGTGAATTAGAAATGAAGCAAAAAGAACTTGTCCCCCTTGTCTCTGGACTCAAGTCTGAAGAATTTCTCTGAAAGTTGCCCGTATTGCTGTTGAGAGATGATTCAACAATGAAGGGACCAGCACAAACACTGTACGAATCGCTCTTAAATAGCAAAACTCCAACGCACACATGGCAGGTAAAAAAGGGTTGCACGGAAATGTGACCGTAATCTCATCAATTTGCAGCCTTTTCACCAGATCATTGCGTTTAACCAACTAACTGAAAGAATACGCCAGATTATAGAGAACGAATGGGCTGACCTGCTGTGCTTATGCCGATCCTGCAGAGCTGATGGCCCATTGGTCCATGAATAATGAATCAGTCTGATCAGAGATGCGAGAATACAAAATAGTATGGGTTATAAAAATGCTGAACTGAAGTATACTAAATTGAGTCATGGGAGGACAATCTGCTTTGGGGTGTGAGAGTGTGATTCATTCATCGGGCACGGAAAACCAGGCACTTGATCCCAGAGGCATTACAAAATTGGAGCAAGGTTTGATGACTTTGTTTTTAGATTCGATGAGAAAAAAAGGGCTGTCCCTTGCATTAAGTTGGTAAAGGAGAAATGGGACACTCACCTGAAAACAAGGAAAGCAAAGGATCCCTGAAAATGATAGACAGCAGTTCTCTTTAGCTTTCGACAACCGGGAAAGAACAAAAATCAAATGTTAACACAGCAAGTTAATAGGTTTTTTCATCTGGTACATCAGATAGTGTGGCTCTTCACACAACGATCTACATGATTCAATCCAGCTGGCAAGAAGATAAATGTATTGCCAGAAAGTGGAAGAGGCAAATAGTCTACTTGTATGTTTTAATAACTGAAGATGACCAATGTACACTGAACACGGTTTCTTTTCTTACTTTCTTTTTTTTTTCTCTTTTTGACTAAACTAGGACAACTTGACAATGCAAATATTATAAGTACAGAAAACACAAAAGAGGCATACGTGGTAAAGCTGAAATGAGACATTCAGCTGACAGCAAGGGAACAAGGAACCCTGAAAATCATCGACCGCAATTTGTTAGTTTTCAACAACCAGCAAAAACAAAATAATATACTTCAGTTTATAATGTCTATTTTGTGATACTCCGATAATGTGGGTCTTCACACGGAATGATCAACAGCTCCAGTGGATTTAGTCCAGTTAGCAAGAGCATAAACGACTGAATTGTCAACAGCCAACAAAACGAAGAGGCAAACAGTAATATATCATGCTGCATGATATTTTTAGCAGCATAACCATCAAACCGTGTGTAGCAGGGACAGTTTCTTTTGTCTTTTTGTTAAACTAGGAAAAGATAACGCTGCAGTTTTTAAAGATACAGCAAGCACAAGTTGACGTAGGAAGCATTTCTGTTTCTAATCTACTGAACAAGCTGCTAGATAATATTATGCAGTTCGAGTGAATATATATAACTCTAACTGACTGCAACAAGGCAGTTGACGAGAGAGTACAAAGCCTTCTCTGATCATACCTACTAAAAATAAGAGAGAAATATTGGATAAAAATTCAGATTTCCAAATAAAGGCATACCAGTTGAAAACAAACTTGTCTTCTTCTGTGCAGTTGAAGTTGGAACATCCCCATGCTAGCTGCAAGTTGAAATAGCTCAAAATAATAATCTGCTGATCAGATCAGTATGAGAAGTTTCCATTCCATGATGGGCCCATTGTTTAGCTTGACATTTAAGAATCCTTCAACAGTAATAAGATTCCAGTCTATACTACCTTGCCAAAACTGAAATCAAATTGACGCACCCACCATTACCGAGTAGGCGAGTAACATAAACGGGCATTGTCTTGGAACTCTACAGATAAGTTGTACTGCCCATACGGATAGGTAAATTGTTAGTGTTCATCATTATATCCTTTTGGGGAAGCCATTGATGCATATGGCTTCATATTAGTAGCCTAAAGCATGAGATAACCCCATCTTGAACAGTTTACAGTACCTGCAGTAGGATTAGGACCTTTCTGGCAACAAGAAATAGGTATCCATATGTGCATTGAATAAACAGCATTTCCCTTCATAAGTCAGTTATCCAAGATCAGTAGGAAAATATGATGGTACACTCATCAAGAGAGGCAAAGTCAAACAAAAAGAGACATCTAGCTTACATGCTAAACCTTAAGTTAAATATGAGACTAAACTGATGCCTATTTTTTGGACCGCTTTAATATGGTTCATTCCACAGAACAGGCAAAACTCATCTCGTAAATCAAGAAAATCAAGTGATTTTGGAACCTAGCCATGCATCGGTAAGCCATTATTCTGCAGAAATAAATATATAACTACCATGAAATTGAGTACTGCATGTGCAGATAAACACTCCCTATTTGAGCTTGACTCTGATGAACTGAAGTGTTGTTGGCACAAAAATTATGAGTTTGGTAACTACAGTACAGTTAGCTATAAAAATGAAACCATGGTTGCCAACGAAAAGGACACAGTAGGTACATGTTTATGAGTTCTGAGACAGTATATATTGGATGGTCCAGAACTATTAATGATGGGAATATGGTTCTTCTCTGCTTGATATAAACATCTACCAACTATGCAAAAGTTCCTGCATAAAATGTAGCCACAGGAAAAAATAGAAGAGAAGTCCCAGAGGCCCGGACAGCTCACAATACCTAGATTGCAAATTAAGCATTGTCTCTGCAGTTGTTTGCATCACTTGTATTGTACTCACAGATTGCAGATGTACAGAAGCCAGTTGGGACTCGTATGCAACCTTACTGTGATTAATAGTCAATACAAACTTCATAGTAGATCACAAACCGACTCTTCAGGATTGTCAATCACCTCGCCAGTCGCCACCATTGCTCACACTTCAAGTTCGAATAGCGATGTGAATCTGAGCTCCAGCATGCATCTTTTTACGTTCAAAGTTGTGCCCACCTCTTTCTTATCCTCTCCATATGCTTCACCATAACACCTCGAGATAATTCCTTGTTTGAGCTCTCACCTAAATCTCTTCTATCCAAATAAGAAATATCTTCGCATATGATAGTCATATAATCTCCTGCCCCTTGCAGGCGCAGATAACACCAAGGGCCGAACCCAACTTACAGAGAGAACAAGGTGGACAATTTAGATAGAGGAAGACACCTACAAACATAGTGATAGTGTCCATTTCATGCTGCGTACCAGGCCCTTTGTCCATGGAAGATTGTCTGCACCGACGCAGCTCTTGACTGCAGAAGCAGTCTAATGAGCCCTGTTTTCTTATGACACAATGACAGCCATGGGCTTCCCTGTAGTACAACAGATTTATGGTTACAGTATGGCTTGCCCATGGTGAGGGTGACAGACACATCATTGCGGTTTACAGTACTGAGTCTACTGACTGAACCAGAAAACTTTTGTACCTTAATCATATTGGTCTGTGCAGTTGATGCAATGGTGATTTCACTAACAGAGACCGCTTCTGCTCTAATCTAAGAAATGTAAATTTAAAAATTAAACTTACGATTCAGTTTGTAAGAAAATATGAATTACTATTTATTTTAACAAAATTATGTATCAGGAATGAAGTAGCGAACACGCACACATACCTGGAACACGCTAACCTCGTGGTTGTGATAGAAATTAGGCAGCAGCAACACCATTCACCATGGACTCAATCACCCAATGCCTGACGCCGAGCAGCAGAGAGAACTGCAATCGCGCCCGCTGCAGCGACTAGTCCAAAGGTGGCGCACTGGATGAGGGAGGCGGCAGCCGCAGGGATCAGCATAGAGGACGCCAATGAGCGTGGTGACAGGATGGACGAGGCGTAGGCGACATGCTCCCCGTGGAAGGTGGCCAGCCAGCTGGGCCGGCGAGGAAGATACTCAAACAGTGATAACACAATGGTGGTGGATATGAAATGATGTTTACATATAAACAGTATGATACTCTTACTGTTTAGCTTCAGAAAAAATGTTATTTACATATTCCTTTTGTTTGAAAGAAGGATGCTATTTACATATCAGATCTACAGATATTAATCAAGATGCCAGAATGTACATCAGTATAAGATATTGACATACTTAGCTTTCCTGAAGGATGTTACACCAGAACATGAAGTTACCTTGCAGGAAGTTAGAACTCTTCATCAGTTTCCATGGTCCTGGTAATAGGTATTGCCCATCTTCCTAGATGGGCTGTGTAATTTGTGCATCTGACAACACCTCTTCCTTTTGGTCCATCTGGGAAATCGATCACACTGATGCTGCCATCGTCTAGATGAAAAGATGACATGTAGTCCATCGTTAAATTCAGACACCTGCAAATCAATGCTAGATTTATACCCGGATGTCCTACGACCACCAGAATTCTTTCTGAAGTATCATCTTTCAACTCATTTAGCAAGGTTTGCCATGCAGCTTTCGACTGGTTCCATAGCCCCTCCAGAGTTCTGTATTCCATGCTGCCCAGCCACCCAGACTGAGCTATTTCTCCAAAGCTCTACAGAAGAAAACCAAGTGTTATTTGAACTCCCCACAAAATGCAGGGAGTTATTAAAATTTCCAGGTAACCAAGCAACCAGCCAGTATGTACATAAGATGAGATAGCTTTAGCAAGAAGAATATGGTGGCTGGCTAGCACTCATTATAGATCTGATCACTAAATATTGTGCTTTGCATTGTCTTTGCAAATATTGATCTCCAAAAAGTGTTTTTAATCTTTCCCAGGCTAGGGAGCCTTGCGTGGGGGTGATGGTGTGTTTTGGGTTCCTTTGTGGGTGTCAACTTGGTGTGCCTGCCTGGTAGATGCGCTATTGGTATAGTGTAAAACTCTACTCTCTTTAATGAATAGGCAGATAGCCCTGCCATCTATTGCAAGTGTGGATTTTCAAGGCATGTACAGTATCTTCAAATATTCTATGCACTAGTAAAGCTACTGTGACATGGAACATGGAAATGGTCTAACCTTTTGCTTTGTTTGGAAGGCATCATCAATTTCTAGTTCTAGCAGTTTCTTCATTTCCACATAACGAGGCACACAGTCAGCACCTAAGCAATCTGCAGCCTCTTGAACCTACAATTCACTCTAATATGGTTAGATCAAGCAGGTAATAACAATAAAACGATAATGCATTGGATTAAACTTTGCAAATTGTTCAGACTTCAGAATGTAGTTACCTCGCATATAGTAGTAGCAGTATCAAATGCTGCAACTTGTGGGCTACAGAGAATACCATTTACCTTTTGATCTAAAAGTAGTTCTGCAGTCTTCTGAGACTGAAAACATTTGGCCAGTAATGAGCTTAGGTTTTAGTTAGAAATAATGAAATATACAGTTTGCAATACAAAGAAGAAAATTACCTGTATAATCCCAAGCATGTTAAGTGGTGCATACCCCATTCCACTGACACCAATCTGTAATACGAAACAGTGTAAATTACATACATAAGCAGCAAAGCTCAACAGGTAAATATTGTCTACCTGGTGGTACTCTCTACAGAAATATAATAAAACCTTTCCTTACAATTTATACTCGATTTTTTTATTTAGTTTTTTAGTACAATACTTGAACAAATGAGATTGGTTCACTTAATTTCCCAAATTAAATTTAAAGAACTACAAAACAGACCTCCAGGAAAATAGTAGGTGGCTCGTATTGATCCATAAAAGGTGCATAAATTTAGCCCAGTTTTATAGCACAGGTTAAGATAGTTTAGGTCATGGGTTCAAATCCCTTCATTACCCTTTTAAGGTTTTCTTAAGGTGTCCCTTCTATACTTGAAATCAATGTACACAGTTTCTCCAGTGGATTATCTTTGCTTTCACATTTTGATCCATAGAACAAGAGCTTTTTTTTTTCATGCAAGCATGGATGCACAAATGATAATATATACCTCTGCACTGTTCTGTGTAGCTCCTTGACATGCTAGGATAATCCTCTTGCTTGTCTTTCTCCCTGCAGAACTTCCTGAGGCAACAGGAGAATTCGGCGTCTGCAAACATGGAAACACAATTAAATCCTATATTTACTGGTTTTCCACCTTTAGTTCTGTTTTGACACAAAATTATTTTATTTTACTTATCCAGAAGATGGTATGAAACTGGCATTAGGCAAGGCATACTACTGAAAGGAAAAAAAAAAAAAGCATCCATCGAACTGAAAGTTACACACACACCTGATTTAAGCGGTTAAGGCATACAGCTGGAGGCCCTCCACCAGCCTGAGGGGTGAAATCCAGCACACTAGCACCACAATTGCTCTGAAGTAGAATCCGAAAGTACTCTGTGCCAAGTCCTAAATGCGAAAACCAGTAAACCAGAGATCAATTGCGGGCACAACCTTGGAACTATAAAATCAACAGCAAAGCCTAGTAGCACCAACCCAACGAAGTGGCAACAAGAGCCTGGTTCACTGCATTATGTGCAACAACAAGCACCGACTTGCCCTCATGTGCCAGGATCCTCTCCCAGCAGTTCTGTGCGCGGTCCCAGAGCTCCCGCACTGGGTAGTGCCCATCAATGCTGAAGTTGGCCGCGTTCTTCTGCCACTGCCGGTAGATAACTCCGTACCTCTCCTTCCCTTCATTCTTCAACAATCCCTGCAAATATTCAGACAGTGATACCAACCAAGCATGCAACTGTTCAGGCATTCGTTTGGTCGTCCCATTGTAATCGCGAGAATAGGCTTAAGTCATTGTTTTCCTCTTTTTCCTCCTTTTCTTCCCAAACCCCCCTTGTTTTCTTTGTTTTGCCATCTGTGTAAATTTTATTCCTCTTAATACAAAGGTGCGCAATCCTTTTGCGTATTCCCCAAAAAACAACTGTTCAGGCATTTGCACGAACACCCAGTGAGCAAACCAATAGCGCGAGCAGTATCCCAACCTGGAAGGAGTAGAGATCGATCTCGCGGAGGTCAGAGTCCGGGATGAGGTCGTCGTCGCGGTCGGCCCAGATGATCTCGGCGGTGCGGCGGGAGCGGGCGAGCGGGCTGGTGAAGCAGGCGTCGAAGGAGTCGGAGAGGAGCATGAGGCGGGAGGTCTCCGCCTGCGACTCGCCCTTGGGCGTCAGCACGGAGATGTCGGAGCTCCCCTGGATCCGCCCCTCCGCGTTCCAGGTGCTCTGCCCGTGCCGCACCAGCACCACCGCCGGTGAGGGAGCGAGGAGGAGCATGGGTGGGGGAGAGATGGGATTTTTTTTGTTCTCGGACTCGGAAAAGGGTTGTGTGGTTTGGGTTGGGTTTCCCGCGAAGATTTTTGGCATTTTGCCATAGGAAGAGGTGGAAGCGTACTTTCCGAACTACGCGCCCGTACTCACTAGGTGTAAAATTTAATTGACGCCTTCTCCGCTACAAATTGCATACTCTGCATTTCTGAAGGATCAGAGTACTCATTCAATTCCAATAACCTACATGCTCATGCTCATAGTTTTTCAAAAAAAAATAATGTTATTCGTTCCGGCCTCACAACCAATTATTTATAAAGGTTGTACTATGAATAACCGCGAATTACAAAATTACAGCTTCATTAAAAACAATAACCCATAAAACTACATGGTATACATATATCACTCATGAGGACATCACTTCCTCGGATACACACGATAATCCTCGATATGCTATACAATGTACAATAGCTCGTGTCCAACAATTGAATTTAGAGGTGAGCTCGTTTCTAAGTATTTCTTCGTGTGATTTTGAGGATAGATTGCTACCTAGTGAAATTATGATTAGGCACTATGGAGAGGACCTGAGAGCAATTGAAGATAGGCTAGGAGATGGACAAGGTTGTCAAAGCGTTCAAGTCAAGATGGAGGCCCAACTCATATCAAGTTCGAGTTCATCTTGGACTATAGGAACAGTTCGCACTAAAATCATCGCCCATATTTCATTTGGACTCTGTTCTCGACGTTCTACATATATATATGGAAAGCTAATGAGATTGATCATCTTTCCAATGGATCTGGTCGCACGTTAAAATTCCTTCCAAGTCAATGGGAATTGTCAAACAAGATGACGTCCAGAATATGTTTGGGTGTTGCGTCACTGTCCTGGGTCCATTGAGTTGTGTATCGTATTGGAGTCCAAATAGAAATATGTCCAAGGATCCAAGGTCGATCCTAAAACCATTATTGAGTTATGCCTTGAGTTTTGCTTAGATTATTTCTGCCATTACAGTTCGTCGTTTGTCGGTTTGTGGGACTCCAACTTCAAGTTATTAATTAACAATTCATCTGCAATTGAGTTGTTGTCTTTCTTGTTCTTGCTTGTGTTCTTCGATTCACATGTAGGATTAGCCTTTCTCGATGAGGTCAATTACGTGGTGCTTCAATTGCATGGTTTAGACCGTGTTGCTCGGAAGTCGAATTGTATATGTCAAGTTTTTGCCAAATCGATAGTTATCTTCATCAGACAAAAGATCGGGCATCATATGGCTGTTGCCATCAACCACCTTAAAAGGTAGATATTTCCATTTATGGTTGGCCGCATACATATAACCATTGTTTGTACCAACAACTTATAAGTTATATATAATTCTTATCTTTCTCAAATCAGAAAACAAAATCCCTGAAATTAGCGGATGATTCTTGTCGATCGAATTCATAGATTTTGGTTCATCTTTGCTCATGTTAATAGATTGATCATTCTATTGTATTTTCCCTCTGCGAGTATACAGGTGATAACAATACATTTTGGTTTGTACCTTTTTGCAAAACCACATGTTGGCATTCATATAATGGTAAAATTAGAACAGAAAAAACAAAATCTATACAAACAATCACAAATCCTAACCCAAAATAAACCCTATCCAAAACTACAGCGCAGCTATTTTCTTCAAGAAACACACGCAGGGCAAGAATTCACAAGCCACACAAGCTGTTCGTCTGATCCATGGATGGATCACGACTTGAACGAGCTGTTTGAGCTTCCCATGGACTTGAGGTCCTTGTACGGCCCCGACGACGTCAGCTCCTGCTCCATCCCCCCGGCGCGCCGCCGCCGCTGCCGTCTCTGCCACAGCCGGTGACCCACGTACGCTCCGGCGACGGCCAGGCTCGCCAGGATCAGCGACAGCGCCGCCGTCACGGCCTTCGCGCCGGGCGACATGCCCCGCCGCGTCGAGCTCCGCGGCGGCCTCCTGACCTTGAAGTAGCCCACCTTCCGGTCGTCGGCCTCGTACACCATCGTCTCCACGGGGAAGTCGAGGAGGTAGCAGTAGCCGCTCGCGCCGCTGTGCACCGCGCCCCAGCAGCTGCAGTTGCCGGCGCACGCCTGCTCGCACTGCTCCGCCGTCGCGTTCGTCTCGAACGGCAGCCGCTCCTTGTACGCCACGGACACCCGCTTCAGCCGGACCTCGTCGAACACCTGGCCGCCGTCGCTGTCGCCGTCGCCGCAGAGGTCGGTGGTTTCCTCGGCGCTGCACGGTGGGGTGGTCGCGGTGCTGTTGGTGAGGCACTGGCACTTGGCCTCGCCGCCGCCGGGGACGCACAGGCCGTAGGCGCCGCACGAGGTCGGCAGCTCGCACGGCGCCGTGATGGCCTTGTAGTCGGCGGTCCATGCCTTGGCGTCGTCGGTCCAGTAGTACGCGCGGAGGTTGCCGTCGTCCTCCAGCGTCATCCGCCGGAACGCGCCGGTGAGGTTCTGCACGAACGTGTCGAACGACAGCACGTCGACCTTCTCGCCGCTGCCCTGGAGGTACAGCCCGAAGAAGCCCCGGCCGTCGAGGCAGCCGTACACCGGCGGCTGCGTGGCGTTCTCCGGCTGCGCCTCGAGCGCCGTGTGCTGCCAGTACATCGGCGTCGCCCTCCCGCCGTAGAACTCCATGTGCAGGGACATGTACGTCTTGGCGAGCCGCAGCGCGAACCGGCGGTTCCCGGAGATGAGCGGCGGCGACGACACGGTGAGGTTCTGGTCCAGGACGAGCGTGTCCGACGGGTTGTCGAAGCTCTGCCACGCCGGCCGCGTCTCCGCGAACCGCCGGACGACGAGGTTGGACGAGTTGAGCAGCACGACGGTGTCGCCGATGGCGTTCAGCGTCTGCCACAGCACGCCAGCAATCCACCAAGCAATATCAAATCTTTTACCACGTTTACTACTGATCCTAATGGGCCATTCAACGGAGAGAGAATCAGATAATGGTAGGCAGAGAAACGAAGGGTTGACTTTTGGACAGTTCATACACACACTGCATGCATGGCTGCCACTAGATTAGTCCCAACTTAACTACAGCTTGCAGATGATGCAAAGGTTTCCATTGGCATGTTAATTCTCATTCTTTAATTAATTTGGCCGTGGATTTATTCCAAATGGAGGTGCATTCTCATTTCTCACCGGCCGTTGACCTTCTTCTTGTGATGCTTATGTATGTATGTAGTGTGTGCTACTCTGTCCGAAATCCGAGTCGTTTGAGGTTTGTTTTCGTGTCGATGAAATGAGGTTAGACAAAGGTGGATCCGGCGATCGCCGGAGTATTGGCGGCGGTCTGCGTGGCGTCGGCGGTGATGGTGATGGTTGCCGTCGGGACGGGGCCAAGGAGATGGGCGCGTCACGCAGCTGTCGAATGGCTTCACGGCGAGGCATTCGCCGGACGCGGCGGCGCCGTTCGAGCCGGTGCTGTACGCGGCCAACGGCGCCTTCGCCTTCGGGTTCCTCCGCGTCGGCGCGTCCTCGCTGGACCTCGCCGTGGTGCACCTCGCCTCGTCGTTCCCGCTCTGGCGCGCCACGCCGGCGCGCGTCGGGGACTGGTCGCGCCCGGCGACGCTCACCTTCGACACCGCCTCTCCCTCGCCGGCGCCGACGACGCCGGCGTGC
>CM020179.1:37385323-37402632 GCA_009805545.1 Oryza longistaminata | reverse complement strand
TAATCTAGGCTCTAATAATCTAGGAAAGAAACAACTAACCGCTTATTCTACTGCAGATTATAACAATCTAACTTATAGTAATCTGACTCAATAATCTAAATTATAATAATCCCAAGCTGAAAGAAACAGGGCATTAGTTTAGCTTGCTTGCAGATGCATATCGGTGTGCCGAGTATTTGTTAAATCTGAATGTCCAGTTGACCTCGAACGGCTTGAAAAGAACTCAAATAATGTAAAATATATTCCTCAGATTGTTTATTGAGCAAATCAGTCACCTGTCATATATAAGGATATGTAATATTCACCGTATGGCATTTGCGGATTTCTTTTTTCTCTGTTGGAAATCTCAACCAAGACTTGTATATGAATGAAGATTGAAGAGTCCTGTGTTCCATTTCAATTCCTCGGTTTTCGAATAATTATCGCTATTCAGTATTACTCTCTCTCTCTTTGACGTACCGTAGAGAAATTAGGGATATGGTTTTTCTACACCTATATGTACACTAGGTTACGATGAACGTAAATTCTAGTATGATTGTATTCATAACGCTGCACGTACACTTCAATAATATAACATTTTTCTAAGTTTTTTTCCAAGAGAATAAACAGTCAAATTTTGAGATTGAATAATAACATTGAGTTACTATTCGAGAACGGAGGTGGTAATGAGAGACAAGCCAAAATTTTCTGCAAAGAAATGATCAAATGAAGTACTAGAAGTACATGGTTTCTAGAGAAGTCCTTACTGGAATTGCTTTAAGTTGACTTTCCAAAGTTGGGAAATTGCACCCTTTTTTTCTCTAAGGAAGAACATATGCTGAGCTTTATTTGGATATTGGAATCTAATGGTTGTCCCCATGTTATAAGATATGGAATCACTTTGGAAAATGAAGAGCTACAGCTTTGGGGTCAACTTCATGTCTTTAATCCCCTCTTGCCGGCCGTATGTACAAGGTGCTTAAACTTCATGTCTACTAGGAATATACCTGTGCTAAAGCTACGACAATAACATGATGATAATACAAATCATACAATTTATAGTATATCACGCATGTGTCTTTTTAAACTTCATGTTAGATACCGACGTATAAAGAATACAATAAAATAAATATTGGTTCTTGTTTTCTTTCACAATACTGAAGTTTTAATCCGAAAGTGTGAAAATTTACAGACACAAAATTTGAGCACTCAGATACAAACAAAACTCACTTTGTATGAGCTCCTCTCATCCTAGGTGGCTTGTTGCCATCTAATAAAAACAAATCCTGCCTCGCTTCAAAACAGATTTGATTCACCTTCTACTTCCATGTTTCCCCAGTTCAATGTCTTTTACCACAAATAATAGGGTCAGCATTTCACCTGATGATATATGGTGAATCTTCATCGCCGCTGAAGGCATTGCATTAAAGGCATGTACAATGGTGTTTAATAACGGGCTCTCTTCGTTGTCATGCAAATAAATTTGATGATTTAGAAGAAACAGAGGGAAGAAAAGAGAAACAACGTTGCTACACATAACAATGGCTCAGAGTCAACTCTTAGTATTTATTAACGGAAAGTTTGTTACACGAAGGTGGAGAAAAGGAAAAAAATATAATTAAAAAATTATTTAGTGCATTAATAATAATTTTTTTATTAAACTCTATCTTTGTACATGCCCTAGGAACCTGTAAAAGTGATATTCCAGCACACTTACTTCCATCTCTTTTCAACAGTAAGAATAACTTTTCTTTCTGTAAAAGAATCACTTTTCTTTCTTAAAAAAAAGTCTCACTGCATTCATACATTTATATATTTGAATTCCAAAAAAGGAATTTTAAGAGCACACGGCGAGCATGCGCCCCATGTCATCTCAAAAGAAAATTCTATTACATTTTCATTTTTTAAAAGCTTAAATGTTACTGTGCATTTCCTCGATAACCGATTCTGTATGAGGACTAATATTTGAAAAACGAGAAGGTCTAAAACGGTACAATAATCGAATAAAATGGAAGGGGGTGCAATTTAATAGATAGCATACCCGTTTTTTTAATCAGAGGGCAGAAGGCCCGGCTTTTATAGAAAGCCACATCGGCAGTGTTACGGGGGACACCCATTTTACGTCAGTTCAGCGCAACAACATCACAGGAGAATTAGACAGACCACAGCAGACTCAAAACCCACAAGGATACAGATAGACTGAGGCATAACAAACCGGACAAAAGCAACTCTGAAGCAGTTCTAACAACTTCTAAAATACAGCATCCAAAAAATCAGAAGACAAACCACAGAACTCAGCCTATGCCAGATCTTGGAGGACCGAGGGAGGAAACTACTGTCATCAACCTTCTAGACATAGTATCAATCTTATCAGCATCCCTCCTGCTTAGGACCTTCCACTGCTGCAAAAAAGAATTAATTTGAAAAGCCAGAATCAGAGAGTAAGCCAGCATCACAGGATAGTATGCCCATTAACCTGGATAGAGAGATAAGAAACCCGATCGCTTGTCAAAACACATCGCAGGATGATCGCCGTCGCCGTCCTCGTCGTCGCTGTCTCCGAGGCGTTGGTAAGCTTCTAATAGCGTCACCAAGTTGTCGAATGCGGTGGCGGTCGCCATGGATGATGGTTCATGATCGGTGCCGGCCGAATCGCCGCCGGTGCGTCGTGTTCCCTCGACGTCGTCGTCGTTGTCCATAGTCAAAAATTTAAAATCCGATCAGTTCAATTCTGGACTATATATTTATTTATATCTAACTGGATCATGGATCTGTTTGGTTTGATTTGCTCCCGGTGTGCGTGGATCGCGTGTAATCTGCTGGTGTTGATTAAATTTATAGAGATATATACGACGTGAATACGTGCGTGACCAGAGTTCGTGTCGGAGGGGGATGCGTACCGGAATTGGCGTACGGCCGTACGTGCAGCTCATGGACCGTACCACTACCAAATACGGGGTATGCGTAGAAGGATTCTGTTTCGGGGCATATGGAAACTGGGCCCAACCCGAAGGATTGAGATCCTCTGACGTTGTGCGATAACGTCAGAGGTGAACAGTCCCCTGACTTTGGGATGATTTTAGCCATCCGATTTGCAACGAACGCCCGAGATCGATCGCTACAGTGATTTTACCAACAGTAACTTCGAACAATATTTTCACTGTTTTGCACTGTTGACACAGTATTTACGTCAGAGGTACTGTTTAGCACTGTAGCGCTAGACTCAGAAAACTGTGCGTATCTGACTTTGCCGTCCAAAGTCAGAGGAGCCGGTTCCCCGAAGCCGAAATATGTGGTTTGGTATGTTCAGGGTGGGCTGGCCCGAATCTAATCCAACGTGTTTTTGGACGTTTATTTATACTTCTCCCTTTTTGCGGTATGGGACTATGGGATAGTAGGGCTGTTGCGTTTAGAGGATATTCAAAGTTGGAGGGGCCAAATTTTACCAAATACTCCCTCCGTCTCATAAAGAGGCAACTCCGAGTTTCCCAATGCAAAATTAAAGAAGAGAATAAATGACTAAAATATCCATTATAAATAGCAAATTAGTATTGGTGGATAGGTAGGTAAGGGGTATTGAAGGAATAAAATTTTTCAATTTGCGAACGGAGGGTGGATGAGAAGGTAGAAGTTAATTTATTTTGGGACAAAGTTTGAATTCCAAAAGTTGATTTATTTTGGGACGGAGGGAGTAATATGATTGGGTTGGTGACTTTTATTTCGGTAGGATGGTAATTGAGGATTTCCATGTCGAATCTATACGTCGGTGATCTTAGATAACCTAACATGTTGCAATGCTCAATTTTCGATCTAATGAACGGTATATCATCGAATCTCCAATTTTAATTTGAGTTTTTAACTGTTGGGATGTTAGTTCTATACCGCTTTGACTGGACAATCTGTCAAGGAAATAAGGATGGTGTGGCGTAGTCGCATTGACCATAGATGGTCACTTCTTTTGATGGGAAGCTATGGCGGTGCAACGCAACAACGTCAAGGAAGGCATAAAAAGCTCATCATGCTTGCCACCGACCTCGCAAGTGATTTAGCGGTCTCAGATAGTTATACGATGAATAGATTATATATAGTCACATCATTAATTTGAATTATAAAGGGTTCTCGCAAAAAAAAAATGAATTATAATGGGGAATTTGATGTTCATCCTAATATCTGTAAACATGTGGTCTATCACTGGATAAGCGGTTAATTGGAATTAAGACGGGCATAACTCGAATTCTGCCGTAAAATCAAGGCTGAAAACATTGTTATGCCACTTGTTTGAATAAGAGAATCTTATCACTACAGCTAGATTAAAAGAAAAATGGTCCATCAATTGCTGAAACACATAGTACAATACTTCCTCGATCCGGTCAGTAAACCTCCGAGGTGAAGATAATTAATACAACATATTACACTGCCTTTGCTTAGCTCAATGCTCTTTACAGAAGAATGGAAATCCAAACTAGTAACAAAAACTTACGCTGTGTTTAGTTCTAAAGTTTTTTTTTTCAAACTTTCAACTTCTACATCACATCAAAACTTTCATACACACACAAACTTCTAACTTTTCCGTCATATCGTTTCAATTTCAACCAAACTTTCAATTTTGATGTGAACTAGTCACAGCCTTATTTAAAGGAAATGGATGTTGAGGGTATTGGCGGGAACGACGGCGGGAAGGAGATGGCGGCAAAGCGGGCAGGAGCGGCTTCGCTTCAACCACTCGGCGAGGCACCTGTCGTGGAACCGATGCCGGTGCGCGCACGGGATCGTGCTCAGGTCGTCCCCCACCTCGAACTCCGCGATGCAGATCACGCACCCCGTCGAATCCGCGCCGCCCCTCGCCGTCTCGCCGCCGCGCGGTTCCTCGTACTTGCTCTTCCCCAGGCAGCTGGTATCCGCCGGCGCCACCGTGGCGGCGGCGGCGACATGGCGCCGGGCGCCGCCTGTCAAGAAGACGACGCCGAAGTCGCCGTTGTCGAGCGGCGGCGGCGCACACAAGAAGAATTAAATCAAGGGATCCACCCAAACTTCATAAAATTTCGATGGATCATGCAACACAAAAAATAGCAATCAAGCATGAAATCAAACTGAACAGCACCCAAAAATCAAGTACCTTTTGGTAGCGATCTGCGTCGCCCATGAGGGAGACGATACCTCGTTCCCATGATCCAGCTCTGCGAAGCCCCTGGGCCGCGCCTTGGCCAGACATAATAAGAAAAGAACGAGCCGTCCCCCTTTCTTTTTTTTTGAAACAAAGGCCCCCCCCCCGGATGGGAAAAAAAAAAAACGGTTCAAAACACCTCCACCTTTCACCATTCCCCGATCCGCCCCCGTGGCCCTTCAGTAACCCCCGATGGCGTCACCTCGGTGGGCCGAGATCCGCCGTTCGGTACTTGCCGGTCCCTTGGCACATAAGAGATACCACTCATTGTACCCCAAATTGAGGCCAAGAGCTGGGTTGTATCCATCCATGGTAAGGGGAAGCAACAAGAAGGTGGAAAAAAAAGTGAGTCCACCAAAAAGGTTCACAATGAAATCTAAAGAGGGGGTCACATGAAATCATGCATAATGCAGCTATCCACTAGCTAGCTTAAGCTCATGTACAAGCACATGCAACTAATAAGCAATAGCTAAGCGAGCTCGATCTCAAAATGTCATATCACGATGTGAGGATTAGAATCTTACCGGGGAAGATCCCAGCGGGTCGTAGCCGGTAAGAGGTCCGACGAAGGCGATGAGCATCGAATGTTGAACCGCTCCCCTCCACTTTCGTCCGGAGGTAGAACTCCGATGAGCTCCTCCTCCGTCGGGTGGAACCGGAACCACCCGGCATCACCATAGTCGTGCGCCTGCCCGTACGTCTCCTCCACCGCCCACGCGACCGCGGTGCCGCGACGACATCACTGAAATGTAGATCTGATCCCCAAGCATGTGAAGCTGATAGCTGATTGCTGCTGACCGGCGATCAAACTTGAGTACATCTCATCTCCATTCCAGTACCCCAACCCCCTGAATCTCCACGGCACTTTATAGCAGAGAGCAACTGCTAGAGGAGGAAGAAGAAGGAGGTGGAGGAGAAGCAGCATAGAAGTAGCCCTAACTAGAACACACAACGCACGGCGACGCCAACTAGCAGGAGATTGATGATGCAACTAGCTAGTGATACACAATTGCAATTGTAGGCTAGCTAAGGGTAGTTAAAACCTTAGACAACGCCGGCCTCGGATGGGACCTGCAGACTGACATGATGGTATTGCCGGTATAATAGCTGTACTTTTAGCTAGCTACGATGCAATACTGGCTCAGAATTGACACATACTACTGACCATAATATATCTCTAACAGTACAGATGTATGCATCAAGAAAATTAACAATTTGCTGGTTGCAAACAGGTAATGTAAGTGCCCGTAAAAAAGGAGAAGACAGATGTATATTATATTAATGAATTGGGGATATGTATATATTTACTTTACCAATATATTATATATCGATTAATTTATTTTGCTGTCTCTACAGTGTTGCAGTACTAAGGAAGAAATTGAAAAGAAGGGATCGGGAGGCGAATTAATGAAGGGACTCTCTATGGAGAAGCTGTGGCGGTGGCCTATAAATTTGAAGCAGTGACGACTGGGTCCTTCTTCACCCCTTGAAACAGTTCAGCTGATTGGTTCTTTCCCGAACCATTCACCGTTACTGTAGCATTAGCCCAGCCCAGCAAGCTTAAAGCTATATATCTTAGGTCAAATATCTGACACGTCGGCCGAGCGAGACTAGGCCTGACTCGATCACGCAGATAAAGTTTTTCGAATGAAAACCGGTCGAAAACCACAGCAATTTGTGTTTCGGTGTGGAAAAAAGTATATTACGTAGAAAATTTCTCGAATGTTTTAAGAATCAAATTGAAAAAAAAACAATTTGACTGAATTGGATGGAATTAGCATAAATAATTTGTTATATATTCCATCGGGGGTTGGGATCAGGTGCTCAATCCGAAAGTTGATCCTGTTGGCTGTTGCCATATAGATGCACCGATTCGAATGATCTCACGGCTTCCATCCGCCTGGAATTAATTAGAAAAAAATGTTCGAACAATCCTAATTCAGTTTATATCTGGACTTATATACTCCCTTCGTCCCTAATATATAAGGACAGAACAATATTAATTAACGAAAAAATAATCAAAGAAATAATTGAATTACCTTCTCGATTGGATCACCTATGATTGCATCGTATATGTGATTGGGGGGCTTTGATGGTAGAAGATTTAAAACAAAAAACCAAATTTAGAGAAGAAAAGAGATGCTAGTTAATGTATGCCATGCATTTAACGCCCATAGTTAATTGAATAACATGAAAAAAAAGGTTGACAATACAAATTCACTTCTATATGTTAAAACGTGTAAACCAGGGGTCATAAAGATTAATCCATATCACGAATTTCCCGAGCACAGATCTGATTTTAAATTTAAGAAACTATTTTCTAAACCACAATAAATAAGAGATGCTTATAATATACATTCCCTTCAATTAAACAATAGAAACTGTCTAACATTCAATTTTTATTTTTCTCAGAATATACGCATTTCTTCCACTACATTCTCTTATCAACCAAAAACAATGCTTCCTTCATTTAATTTCTCATCACCTACGGTTCGTCTTCTCAATCAAATTACAACATATTCTCAACGTTTAATTCTACATAACTTTTTAAATACTCATAGTCTAACTCCCAAAAACCTTTTCATAATTTAAGAATGGAGGCAGTATTAGGGTTCCCAGAGTCCAGAGATATTTGCTTCTCAGGTCTTTAAACCACCAGTAAATTAATTTAATAATTAATCAAGACTAAACTAGCTACTGAAAAACTTTCCTGCATATTTTTATGTATGGGTCTGCTGCCATTTGGCTTGTCTAATTACTCTTTTATAATTTTAACTCTTACCTGTCTATTCGAGATCGATTGATCTTGACACTTGAAATCCAAACTTAGCCGTGCCGGCCAACACTAATCAATGGCAATTGACCCCTTTCAATCCCCGTCCACAGCAACAAGTAATTTGCAAAGCAAAATATACATCACAAACATATATCTATCCGAATAATACATAGCATAACACATGCATATATAAGCCAACTTGTGCAAGTACATACATTGTCATACTATATATCTCTCGACTGTACACATATACTAAGCTAATAATTAAAGAGAGAAAAAAAAACAAGATATATGCATGATAAATTTGTAGCAGCTAGGGTTTGTGATTGCAACAATATATATGGATCGCGAGAGACAAGGCAGCAATTTACGCATAAGCCTGTCCTTTAGGGGAATTCTCTTGCCATGCATGCCGTAATTTAAGACATGTGGCTCTGTTATGCTGATCTTTAGATAAGTACTATTAGTACATATCTGCTTAAATTAGCTCACCAGTAGTCATGCATGCTATGCATATGTGTAATGTAAGACTGTGTACATAAAGTGTCCTAATTAACTAGCTAGATTAGGCCGTATATAATGTATCTCTCTAGCTTCTCTGTGATCAAAGCAGAGCAGCTTAGGCGCTTAGCTTAAGCTAGCGTCAGTCAAAGAGATCCCGTGACACCTGATTCTCCTCTGTCTCTCTCGATCTCTGCTCTCGCCATGTATTTATATATTATGGAAGTTTCCAAAGCGTTGTGGCTAGCTGTTGTTTTTAATTTGTCATGGCTAGCTCCATCTGTGAGCATGAAAACACGCCTAACTAAGCTGCAGATATTTTTTTGTTTAGTTGTGTGTGCAGAAGTGATGAAGAGATTATGCCTTAATTATAATTTCCTTGTGTACATAGCACTATGAAAACGTTCAAAGTCCCCCTTGGAGCAGAGACAACATCATGTTGGCGCAAGCTAGCACCAATTGGTAGCTGATCTGAATGAAACCTTAAAATTTCAAGCGGCATCTTTTGTCCCTTGATGTTGCGATCAGAAATCAATGGAGTATATATATGCCCAAAATAGGAGAAACATAAAAGCGGTTTCCTCAAATACTAGCTAGGCTAAGTAGCTGAAGCTTTCTTCTTTTGTTTCCCATGGCACTTTCTCTTTTTTATCCCCCTCATTTGTCTATCAACTAGTATACACATGTTAAAAGTCAAATTGAGTGTAAAAAGAAATAGGATAGACAAAATCAAAGTATATCGAAACGTCGCGATGAACAATTAAAAGCAATAGCTATTTACAAACCGTACTTACTATAATAACAGTTCGCTACTATTATAGCTTTGTGACAGCATGATAATATGATCAAAACCTTTTTATGAATATGCTGTGGTACGGTATGCAATGATATTTACATGTATATGGTATGACCGTATTAATGCAAATATTATCAAAAAGTAAATTAAAGAGCGAGAAGAAAAATAGTAAAAGAGAGTGAGTCACTTGTGTAATCCTGATCTAGATAGATGCTCTGAACAGTTTCAATCTATCTACAGACACACATATTAATTTGACTACCTTCAATGAAACTCCCTGCTAATTGACAAGGAGCTAGTTTAAATTCCGTAACCAAAACAATATTGAGTTCTGAATAAATGAGCGTGAGAAAAACTGGCGGTGCACTAAGAATTTTCCAAAGGCCCTTTTTCGTTACACTCAAAGAGTTCCTGATCCGAGGCAGAGCTAGCACTCGATTCAACGCAATTTTCACAGCTAGATGGTCCACTCTTTAACCTAAGCTAAATTTCTTAAGGTAACTAGTCATCAAATCAAACTTAATAATCAATGTAAGAAATAGACCATTACTTTTGACATGAATCTTCAAATGTCTGGTAGAAAATAAATGCATAGAATTAAAATCTGGCAATTTGTCGATCTAACATAGTAAATATAAGTCAATGAAAATAAAATTATTATCCATGATACATACAAAGTAATATATGTACTAAATACCAGAGTTTCCTTTAATTAGTATATGGATGACCCTTTTTACAACTCGATATTTCTATTGAATCAGAAAGATGTTTATTCCCATGCATCCACAGACAGTACTAATGTACACAAATTATTGACATAGTACATATATCACTTCTTCTCGTAGGTGGCCCTCAAATTATAATTGGAACAAAAGCAAACCTCAAAATTATGATGATCTTTTTTTTAGAACGAGGGAGACCCTGCACCATTTCTCATAACAAAAAAATCAAATGAATAGTGCGGTGTAAGTACTCACACAATTAATCCTCAAATCCAAACTCCAAAGGTTATTTTCTCATACCAGAGTTGCTATATAAGCTGCATAATGCAGCACGAGTATCTCCAGCATTTTCTCAATACTATGCATCTATCAGCACAATTGCATGTTACAATTATTTAGGAGATAAATTGTGTTTCAATATTTTGTTTAATTAATTAGGTCAATTCACTTGGAAACTCCTAAGTATACTTTTTATGGTAAAAAGCAAGCAATAGGTTTGTTTAACTTCAATTTCATATGCAATCTAAATGAAAAATGCAAAAGAAAATAATTTGTTCTTGCAGCTTCTAAGGAACATAAAATCTTACAATAATAATACATACTCTCTTTTGCCAAGTGTTGAGAAAAATGCATAATTCAACTATACAACACGTCAACAGGTATTCTTTTTTTATCTCTTGAGCAAGTGCATACAAAATCAAAACAGCTGGTCGAGGGCATTAATGGAAAGAAATTCTTGTCCTTCCTTCCACATGAGCACCTTTCGATGATTTCATCAAGCGGAATACCATAATGCGGCAAAGAATAGTCGCCACTAACTTAGATATTGTTAAGACAACGTTATGCGACAAAAAATATGTTGGGTGCCTAGGGATTAATTAGCGTAGATATACTCTGTTTTTCACAGAAATAAGTTGAGAAGTATTTAATAATATTATCCAAGGGAAATTTGAATTAATAATATGATGCATGCTGGCAAAGAAAATTTAAAATTAAAATTCTATCAAAAGTTCAATGTAATGTATTGAATTTTTTGATTTGGAGCATATGTGAAAGTTACCTGTTTCACCTAATGAGAGGTTGGATGTTATATAATGTGATAAGCTTAAGTGGTACTAGCTTGGCACACATAGAGCATTTTGTTATTTGGAAAATTTTTGTGATCTATAGTAGTACTTGCATTGTCACATATAATAATAGTGCATTTTGTTATTGGAAAATTGTCCTACATATAATCTGTTGTCCAAAGGTGAAAATGTCCAAACAGGTAAAAGAGAGATCACCGACGTACATAGGTGAGAGTGATATATGGATCAGGTCCTGAATTAAAGATATATAGAACCTACAACCTTAATTAATGTTACGAATTGCCTGGATCAGATTCTCAACCCTCAATTGTGTTGCACACTTGTTGATTAAAAATCTTGAGGTATGCTAGGATGGATGCCATGCGTTATACACGCAGAATTAATGTACTATATTTAATACGTGTGTAAAAATAATTAATGGGATGAAATAAATGAACTAATTAATTGGTGTAAAAATAATTTATATATGGGGGTGAGAAAATAACTAAGTAATTAATACCGCTAAAACTAATACTATAATGGAAGTATACTGATAGTGTGTAGTCTAAAGATAACTACTTAGGAAAATTGTTATTCTGCAGAGCTGCTTAATTTCATGCAGTCCTTGAGCAGAGCTAGTATATACTCCCCTCCGTTTCGTTTTATTGACACTGTTGACGTTTTTTGCACATGTTGTGACCGCCCGTCTTTTCACAAAAATTTAAAATAATTATTAATTATTTTCCTATCATTTTGTGTTCATGTGTTAAATATAACTTTTAATGCATAACGTATAGTTTTACTATTTCACAAAAGTTTTGAATAAGACGAACGTCAACATGTGCTAAAAAAGTCCAACGGGTTGTCAAAAATAAAAGAAAACGGAAGGGAGTATCGTCCCTTTTAATTTGAAATGCGTACAAGTGAATGCAAACTAGTATGATACTGGCCTAAGTTGAGTACAAATTTTCTTGCACATTTTCCTCTATGCATGCCACGGCATGCAATGTGCAGGCTACGTGATAGTGGATAAGTGGAGTTTAAACCGACACTAAATAATTAAACTTGAATTGCCTAAGCTAGCTACAGTTAACACTAATTAAGGAAAAAAAATCAGGACAAATATACACGCGTATCCTGATCGAGAAGGCAGATAAGAAGTATCGTAATATAATTAAAAAGGATGACAGAAATAATATATAAATTTAAGCATGGGATGCATGGCGAGTAAATTAAAAAGTAAGTTGTTTACAAATGCGTTCAGCATGGAGAGCTAGCTAGCTACTGCATGCTATATGGTTCTATCTGTTTTATTGCGAGCAACTAATGTAAATTTTGCGAGCAATCTAATTAATTTGGCGAGAGTATATATATAAAATATATATATTAATACACACACACCACACGTTGCAAACTAAATTTTAATTTGTGAGATTCGGTGACATGTTGTGGTTGACAATATACTTATATGCTCTCCTTAACACATAACACATCGAGTACCAAGTTAAAGTATACTCTCGTCCGTTTCTAATATAATTAACACATATGAACGTCAAACATATTTAAATAAAAAATTAACGACATCGAATATTTAGAAACGGAGTGGAGTAATTGAAATATAACATAGTCGTTGAAAGAGTAGATAATTAATTAACAAATAATATGGAGTACTGGATTCATCCTAAATATTAAGCAGACTATTTACTACTAAAGTATGCAAGTACACTGGCGTAAGTGTGAGAGAAGCGAGAGATTGTGAATATTGATGGAAGAGAGTCGGCAGGGTAATGCGGCGCCGCGTGCCGCGCATGGGAAAGGCCCGGCGGCGAGGACCGAGAGAATGTACGTACGTTATATCGATCGGCCTCCGATCCTGATCTGTTTGGATCCCGGTCCCCGGCCGGCCTGGCTCGATCGATCGATCGATCATAATCCCCACCCGATCAGATATCATCTTAATTAAATTCCCAAGCGCCCTAGCCTGCACCCATTATCCATATTGCTTCTGTCTCTGATCTATATATATATAAATGTCGATTGATTAATTCCAGTTCGTTATCTTCGCAATTCCTGCTGAATGCGGCACGCTCTCATCTTAATTCTCAATATTCAATCGCTGTGGACATCGGACGAAGCACGGACGGATGCTATTTAGTATTAAGTATAAGTAATTATCAGTACATTTAGTAATATATATGTGTCAGTCTGTTATAAAGATATGGAAATCACTTTGGAAAAAATGAAAAGAGCTACAGCTTTGGGGTCAACTTCATGTCTTAATCCCTCTTGCCCCGGCCGTAGTACAAGGTGCTTAAATTTCATGCTATGATCCAAGTTAATTAGGTGCTTAAACCTCTAAGTTGAGTGTATTGCAGGATGAAAGAATGCCAATTCCATAGATTCTACAACGGGTACAAAATTTTACAAGCTGTTACGCAGCATAGTAAGTATAATTGTTGCCAATTAATTTGTTCTGTGGTCTGAAGTGCTAAACAGTTCTGTAGTATAAGTGAAAAGCACACGAAGCATGTAGTAAAAAATAGCACACAAAATTCATCAGAGCTTCAGATGACAATACATGTAACAATCAGTTCCAATTTTATTTATTTCATGTGAAATTTCAAAGTGGTATCAAACTCTCATATTCAAATAACCCTATATAAACCAATAATTAGCGAAGTAAAAAACAAAAGAGTATCGAGTCAGTCAAAGAAAATAATTATGGCCTTTTCACATTCCTTTTTTTTTTAGAAACACATTTCATTTTATAGGAAAGCCAAGATGGCTCGACTTGTATGAAACGCCAGATAGGGCAAAATAAATAATATATCACATGTAGAAGAAGATATTTATAATGGAGAGGAGAAAAAAAAACTCTCATATATTAAATTAGTATTCATCGGGCTGTTTTTTCAATAAAAAAAACAGCTACACCCCATCTAAAAATATAAGATTTAAACGATGAGACATTTCTAAAATGTATATAAATTTGGATATAGTCGTAGTCTTATAAAGTATCCATCCATCCAAAATTGCAATAGAGGATACTTACATTATATTTTGAGATGAGGGTATTACTTTCTTTTTTACATTGTACTGTCAATAAAAATTGCGTTTGATAACAACTAGTCGTTTGTCCGTCTTCGTCGTCGTCGGCGGCGGCAGCTTATGGCGCACAGCGGCCAGAAGCGGCTCCGCGCCAGCCAGTCGGCGAGCACGCATGGTGGAAGCTGTCCCGTACGAGCACACGGCATCACGCTGATGTCATCGCCCACCTCGTAATCCCTCGATGCAATTCACGCATTGCGCCGCAGCCCCGCCGCCGCCGCCGCCCCGCCGTGCTTGCGCTTCTCCAGCGCCGCACCCGCCGCTGCCGGGCCGCCGTTGCTTCCGGACCTGGGGCGCCCGGCCGTTTGCGCCGCCGGCGGCGTTGGCGCGGTAAGCGCCCGTAGTAGCTCGCCAAGCTTTGGAACGAGAATGGTTTGTCCCGTCGCCAATTGGGTGGTGCCTTGTCGCCCGCCTCATCGCCGCTCTTGCAAGAAGCTCATCGCCACCGCTTCCAAATGGCGCCGGCGGCGCATTGCCGGCGGAACCGGGCGGCGGAAGCGGAAGCGAAGGCTCGTCGTCGCCGTGATGGAGGCTTGAGCCCGCGCGTCGACGACGTGTATCGTCGCCCGGCTGCCTACGATAATGGCGTCCTCGTAGCGGTGACTCTCAACCGGCGCCCATGGCGAAGCCGCCGCCGCCGCCGCCGTCGTCACCATTGCGCACGTCTCGCCGAGCTCGGCTCCTCCTTGCCCTGTCCAACCTCCACTGTCGCCGTCCCGAGTAGGAAACTGGCATACTGGCTCAGACGCGTCGCTGTCTTCTTCCTCGCCGTCTCCCCTCCCCCGTCGCCGCCGTCGCCATTAGCGGCGGCGGCAGGATGATCAATGCCGCCGTCGCCGTCCTCGTCATCGCTGTCTCCGAGGCGTGGTAAGCTTCTAATAGCGTCACCAAGTTGTCGAATGCGGTGGCGGTCGCCATGGATGATGTTCATGATCGGTGCCGCCGAATCGCCGCCGGTGCGTCCGTGTTCCCTCGACGTCGTCATCGTTGTCCACTAGTCAAAATTTAAAATCCGATCATTCAATTCTGGACATATATTATTATATATCTAACTGGATCATGGATCTGTTGGCTTGGTTTGATTTTTGATTTAATTTGCTCCCGGTGTGCGTGGATCGCGGTAATCTGCTGGGTGATTGATTAATTATTTATAGAGATAATATACGACCTGAATACCGTGCGTGACTACGAGAGTTGTGTCGGAGGGGGATGTCGTACCGAATTGTGCGTACGGCCGTACGGCAGCTCATGAACCGTACCACTACAAAATACGGGGTATGTGAGATGGATTTCTGCTTTCGGGGCATAGGAAAGTGGGCCCAAGCCGAAATATTGGGTTGGTAGTGCTCAAGGTGGGCTGGCCCGACTCCTAATCCAACGTGTTTTTGGACGTTTATTTAGACTTCTCCTTTTTGCGGTATGGGACTATGGAGAGTAAGGCGTTGCGTTTATGATGATTCAAAAGTTGGAGGGCCAAAATTTTACACAAATACTCACTCCTCCGTCCTCAAAGAGGCAACTCCGAGTTCCCAATGCAAATTAAAGAAGAGAATAAATGACTTAAAATATCCATTATAAATAGCAAATTAGATTGATGGATAGATAAAGTAAGAGGTATCGAAGGAATAAAATTTTTCGATTTGCAAACGGAGGGTGATGAGAAGGTAGAAGTTGATTTATTTTGGACAAAGTTTGAATTTCAAAAAGTTGATTATTTTTGGACGATGGAGTAGATATGATTGGGTTGGTGACTTTTATTCGGTAGGATGGTAATTGAGGATTTCATGTTGAATCTAACGTCGGTGATCTTAGATAACCTAACATGTTGCAATGCTCAATTTTCGATCTAATGAGGGGTATATCATCGAATCTCCAATTTAATTTGAGTTTTAACTGTTAGGATGCATAGTTCTAATCCGCTTTGCTGGATAGAATCTGTCGAGGAAATAAGAATGGCGTGGCGTAGCGCATTGAACCATAGATGGTCACTTCTTTTGATGGGAAGCAATGGCGGTGGCAATGCAAACAACGTCAAGGAAGGCATAAAAAGCTCATCATGCTTGCAACCGACCTCTCCAAGTGATGTGGCGGTCTCAGATAGTTATACGATGAATAATATAGATTATAATATAGTCCACATCATTAATTTGAATATAAAGCAGGGTTCTCCGCAAAAATTGTTATAAGGGGTTTGAATGTTCATCCCTAATATCTGTAAACATGTGGTCTATCACTGGATAAGCTGTAATTGGAAATTAAGACGGGCATAACTCGAATTCTGCCGTAAAAATCAAGGCTGAAAACATTGTTATGCCACATTGTTGAAATAAGAGAATCTTATCATTACAGCTAGATTAAAACAAAAATGTCCATCAATGTGTGAAAACATAGTAACAATACTTCCTAGATCCGGTCATAGAAACCCCGAGGTGAAAGATAATTAATACTACCTTCATATTTTAATATATGACGCCGTTGACTTTTTATTTAACGTTTGAGCTATTTGTTTTTTTCAAAAAAAAATATGTAATTATCATTTATTTATTGTGACTTGATTCCATCATGCAAATGTTCTTTAAGCTAAACTTAAATATTTCATATTACATAAAAATTTGAAATAAACGAATGGTCAAACTGTATTAAAAAGTCAACCGGCGTCATACATTAAAATACGGAGGGAGTACAACATACTACGTATTACAACTGCCTTTGCTTAGCTCAATGCCTTTACAGAAGAATCGAAATCCCCCAACTAGTCACAAAAATTATTTAAAGAGAATGGATGTTGGGCGGTATTGGCGGATCGACGGCGGAAGAAGATGCGCCAAAGCGGCAAGGAGCGGCTCCGCTTCAACCACTCGGCGAGGCACCTGTCGTGGAACCGATGCCTGTGCGCGCACGGGATCGTGCTCAGCTCGTCGCCCACCTCGAACTCCGCAATGCAGATCAACGCACCCGTCGAATCCGCGCCCGCCCCTCGCGTCTCGCCGCCGCCGCGTTTCCTCGTACTTGCTCTTCCCCAGGCAGCTGGTATCCGCCGGCGCCCGCCGTGGCGGCGGCGGCGGCGACATGGCGCCGGGCGCCGCCTGTCAAGAAGACGACGCCGAAGTCGCCGTTGTCGAGCGGCGGCGGCGCGCGGGCGGACGCGAGCGCTGCAGCCGGGAAGAAGAAGATGTTGAAGAGATGTGGTTGAGGC
>CM020179.1:37368356-37385298 GCA_009805545.1 Oryza longistaminata | reverse complement strand
CGCGGGCGGACGCGAGGCGCTGCAGCCGGGAAGAGAAGATGTGAGGTGGTGGGTTGGCGGGCGCGGGAGGCGCGGGGGCCGGGCGGTGAAGCGGTCGGCGGTTCGCGCCGCCGGGTGAGCTCGAAAACTCATTTCATTCCCCAGAGGGGCGGACGGGGAACGACCATGCGGGCGTCCCTCGTTTTCCCGGGCGCCCCCCAAACGGAGGGGGAGGGCGCCGGAGAAAAATCTTTTCAATTCCCCCTCCCGGGCGCGGGAGGCGCGGGCCGGGCGGGGTGAAGCGGTCGGCGTCGGCGCCGCCGGTGAGCTCGAACTCATCGTCCCAGAGCGATGACGACATGGCGGCGTCCTCGTCCGCCGCCACGAGGAGGCGGCCGGAGATCTCGTCCGCCAGCGGCGCGAGCGTCCGGAGCTCGCGGTAACGCCGGTAAGGATCGTCGTCGCGCACGTAGTGGCTGTTGTAACCATCGAGTGGGATGTACTCCATCTCCATCTCCATCTCCGGCGTCGTGGTGAGCTGCTCCTCCGCCGCGGCCATCATCATATCGTGAGATCAGCGGCGACGTACGGGGAATTGAAGGAAACTTCAGATGATAAAGTGCGTTGCGTGGGTTTGGTGTTTCAATATATCGAGGCGATCAAGTAGTTTTACTCCGTATCGGACTCGGACTCAGCTTTGAAATTCCGACACGGATTCTGATCCCGCAACGCGATGCGATCCGTCGCTGGACCCTGTGTTGGGCTTGCCATGACGAATAATTTAAGGCCCAATTAGTATCGCAGTTGTTTTGGCCCATGTAATATATAACCCAGATAGAATAGGAGAAACTATTATAAGCTCTCGAGAGAAAGTCACTTTGTTGTTTGCGTGTTACTGAAAAAACATTTGAAAAAATTCAACGAGATAGTTTAATATGTGTTAGATCACTTCACAAATATGCAAGATAAAATTAACTTTTACATGTTGCGTTGTGTTTTGTAAAAGTTGAACTTTAACTTACATGTTTGTGAATTGATATATCACATATTAATACAATTTCTTAAAAAAAATTATAATTATTTAAGTGACATACAAATAACGAGTAGATATTTCTCGAGAGTTTAAAATCTACTCTCACATCATAGGCCATACACTTGCACGCATGCTTGGTGATGTCCCCTGACCATGCATCGTTGAAGTAAATCAGGGACACTAAACCATTTTTTTCTCCTCAACTTTAGGAATTGGAGAGAATAGCATCATGCGCATAGGTAAGGGTTACTAAAGAGATAAACCAATTTACTAGTTGTGAACCGAGAGTAAATAAAAAGAGTACAAGTCAACTTATTTTTTGGAGAGAGGGAGTAGGCATTCTATTTTTAGAATACTATTACTTCACCCGTTTCAAAATATAAAGATTTTTATGATTCAAAATTTATACCATAATATAAACACCTTTTCATACAGTTTCTCATTTCAACTAATTTCTCCATTTTAACTCTTCATCTCAACCAATTACAATTATTTTTCACCATAAACTTGGTTTATTCTAAAACTTTCAGTAATAATTATATTTTAGAACATGTGAAGTGTTACACTAGACCTGCTATACTAATATAACTCTCTTCATTTACATGCGTCTCCACTATGGATTGTGCTATCGATATCTGGAAAATATGGTTGGCTACTGGAAAACGCTATTATTCGGCCAAGCTCGATGGTGCTGCTGGCTCTCCACCACTAGGCCGTTTAGCAGATATTAAAGTTGAGGAGAAAATACTTCAGAGTATATATGCTCATTAAATAAGTAATGGTTGAGGGTAAGATGCAAAGAAAATTAAAAGGAATATGATTGATGAGATAAGTAACATTTCAAATCCTTTACAGTTATGAACAAATAAAATAACATCTTATATTTATATTTATGGACAAATATATTTGTGCACTCAGGGAGTATAACTGTCGCCTCTCTTGTCTGAAACGCATAGCACTAACCTGGCACTTGATGGATCTGATTGTTTCAGGTGAAGTATTTACCACTGTGATTAGCACTGTTTAATTCGTATGGTCGTCGTCGAAGTCAATGAAATCAAAGAGGAGTTAGGCCTGCATTATCTGAACTGAAATCGACCTAGCTAGCGTAACACCCTGCATTATCTGAACTGACAGTGGACCGGCCAGCAGAGTGAAGACAAGCATACCAGCCAAAATGTGCAGAAGCCATCGACCAACTTGGATCGCACCAATTAACACACATTACTCCCTCCATTCACAAATAATTATTGGTTTCGACCTGTAACAGATTAGCTTTAACTTAATACATATTCTGAATCTCTGATGAATTGATAGACAGATTATGTTTGCGTGCAGCTACTAGCTTAGCAAGTGCAGGCGAAAAGTGTGCGGCCCCCTCCCTCCAATTGCGAAGTGGCCGACCTCCCTCTGTTGCTGACTTGCTGTTGCACGCCCACACACACCCATCTGCCGGAAAAGAAGCAACTAAAGCGTACATCGCCTACATGCGTGCGTGCTACACTGCTACTACTAGCCTCCTCTTCGATGATGAAGGCTACTTCGAACAAATGATTCTTGGAGGATTTTCCTATGTGATGATCACTTGGATCAAAGAAATAACTATCCAAAAATCCTACTCCCTCCGAAAAAAAAATCCAATCCTAACTACGTATCCAATCCTACCCCTTCCATAAAAAAAAAAAAGTTCAATTCTTACTATGAACTTGGACACGTGTGTGTCTATATTCGTAGTTAGAGTTTGTCATTTTTTAGTCAGAGTACTACGAGATTCCTTTGAATTATATCCCAAAATATAGATATTTTAGAGGAATTCTGACATGTGCTTGAACCTATTGGAAATAAATTCTTTGTATCTTTCTCCAACTTCTGTTTTCGCCGGTTGGCGGAAGCCAGCCGAAGTTTATTAAGATTTGGGAAAATCTTTCTCCAACTTCTGATTCCATCGTTTTTTTTCCTATGCCCCATTTAAATGGTCATTCATATTGTGTTATTCATTTTTTTCAATCCATAAAATTTGAGATGTTATAGTATTTTAATTATATATGTACTCCCTCCATTTTTTAATAGATGACGCTGTTGACTTTTTCTCACAGGTTTGACCATTCGTCTTATTCAAAAAAAATTTATGCAAATATATAAGATATAAATCGCACTTAAAGTATCATGAGTGATAAAACAACTCATAACAAAATAAATTATAATTACGTAAATTTTTTAAATAAGACGAATGGTCAAACATGTGAGAAAAAGTCAACGGCGTCATCTATTAAAAAACGGAGGTAGTATTTCCTTTTGTTCATGTGTTTTAAAAATCATGCATTTCGAAAATGCCATGAATCATGCAATCAACTAGTGAGGGAACCTGACACCTAGCTACCAGCAACCAACATGCTTTTAACCAATTAAAACCCCACTCGCGCGCACTACACGTCTACACCACACTACGGCTACTATATATACTCATAATCTTCAGACAACAGCACAACAGCAGCAACATATGCATGCCCAACTAAGATTCTATCATATGTATGTCGTCACTGACTACTCACAGTAGTGATCTATCACTAGTTCACTAGTCATCAGATTCAGATATATATAATGGAGCTGATCACTATTGGCCACTCAGCTTAACCCAAACATACACTAGTGCACGGGCGTGCAGTTCACTTTCTACTATATCAAATTAAGCTCAGTCCCTGTTTAGCGAGCTAAAGATCCTAAAAAATAGATGGTGAGTAGCCCACCGGTGAGAACCAAGAAGAGCTGTGTTTTGTAGCATCTGACTTTTAGTTTATTTTCTAGATTCTAGAGCTATATGATACTAAAAGAAGTTGCGATGTTTTTCCAAACAAGACATCGTGCATGGTCAGCAATCAAAGTTCAGTATTGAGTTGTATGCAACAATTAGTTCAACAAAAACTTAAAGTGATAAGAAAAGATAGTCAATTTTATATTTCGACGATTAGATCAGATTATGATTAGACAGTACGTGTGTATGTGTAACCTACGACCTTAGCTCACACATACCTAGATACTCAGATACTAATGAGCTTTGTGATCACCTCGGTCTGAATTTTTGACTGCTGGTTCGAGGCTCCAACTCGACGACATCTTTCGCATCTACCACAGCATCTTTGTGAAAAAGCTAACCACAAATTGCTCGATCGATACATAGTACAATAATTTGCAATGTCATGGGGGATAGATAGATAGAGATAGGTAGCTATGTTAGCAGTGTGACTGAATCATTGCATGCCAACGCATGTGGGGAGCATCTTCGTGTGTTCCCCTTTTGCTGGTCAGATGAGATTTATCAAAGCCTCTGTATAGCAGCTAGCTGCATCCACGGTGTTGACTTCTGATGACCATGATGTGGAATCTGGAACAAAGACTTGATACAAAATTGCCCATGACTTGGGCACTGTAGACAGACTGACAGAGAGTGACTGATCAATCGATCTTAGTAGGATCCTGGACTGGTAGTTTTTTTTTTTTAAAAAAAAGGTTTAAGTTTCTCTTGGGAGAACTTTTACTGTCTAGAAAAAGTCGAGGTTTCGTTATATTTTATTCGCATTTTAGTATTTACAAGTGTCATGCCCGTGCGTTGCAATGGCACTGGATTATAGGGTTTTGTTGTTTTTCTATCCATTCCTTTTTAATTTTTGTGTAAAGATATTGATTTTTGGGTGGGGTATTTTTTGGGAAACTGTTTTTTTACGTGCGGGATTACGATGTTGATCAGGACGACGATGAATCTGCTTTTAAGGTGGTAGAGATAAACTCTAATTGATAACATCTTTTGTTTGCTTTATATTGTACGTTGAAATTGATATTAATTTATTTGTCAGAATATTTTTGCACAGGTAAAGTTCCAACCATTTGTAAAAACATTGTTGAAAGAAGAACTGTCCAAGTTTGTATAGCTCGGCTTAACGTTGGTCGGTCATTAAAAAACGAAGAAATTAAGTACACTTTTTTAATTACAGACAGGAAGACAGACATGCGCCAGTAAACAGAACACAAGTGTTCCTTGATAAGTATATCATTCATGCTATGTACTATTTACCACTATATACTTAGGACATGAGACAAAGGTAATATATATATGCATTATATTGCTACCACAGCTTAATTCCATCATGCCATGACAAACCAAAATACCATTAGTACGCGTACTGATCACACTCCCTCGTAAATAACCCACAAGCACTCACCGGACAAAGTAAAAGCCAACGAACACTTGAAGGAAAGCGATGCCATGTACTGCTACTAGCTACTACTAGTATCACAGATTGTACAGAAACGGACAGTGATTGGCACTGCAGAACAGTAGCGATCGATGCAGTGAAAACAGCATGCAGAGGTAGATGGATAGATATGCATATATAGAGTTGGTTAATTTATCTCGATCTTGATTTGTTCCTTGTATTAGCTTTGGATTTCAACGTGTAGTTGGATGGATGGATCGATCGATCAAGGCTTGTTCTTGTGCTGCGTGTAGATGTAGTCGAGGTGGGCCTCGCTGATCAGCCTCCTCTGAATGCACTCGTCGTTGTTCTTCCCCTCCTCGCATGCTGCTGCTTCCTCCTCAGCTGCTCCCATCAACTGACCAAGAACAAGATAGAAATAAATTAACAATCAAGATTAGTTACCACTAATTGCTTCTTCATCAATTCTTGTATATAGCTCTGTATATTTCCATCGATTCTCACCTCGGAGACCTCGTCGCCATTGCCGGTGTCACCTTCCAGCTGCAGCACAGGCTGATCAGCTGCTGCTACTGCCTTGACACCGCCATTCTCTGAAAAGAAAAGCTCCAAAACGTCAGCTAATTTGCATACACTATCAATTGAACAATCAATAATCCAAGTGTTGTAGCTACCTTGGTGTTCATCACGAGGAACGGGGCGAGCAGCTGCGGCGGAGTGGAAGGAGAAGAAGCAGAGGGCGAAGAGGAGAAGCAGCGCAAGAGAAGAAGCAGCAGAAGAAGAGGAGACGCCGCGAGTAGTGCTCATATCTATCGTCTTCTTCTTCTACCTCGGGTTAAACTATGGTGCGTTGTCGAAGGGCGAGAGGAGGATGATGATGAGGAGGAGGAGGAGAAGAGATTTTGCTTCTTGCAATTGCTGCTTTGGGTTTGGGTGGCGGCGAGTAGTAGAAGTAGTGGAGGCTATTTATAATCGGCGAAGTGGCTTGCTTTCGTTGCAACTTGCCGTTGTTTGTGATACACACAGTGAACTGAAAAACACATGTTACATGTACAGTACACAGGAAGTGGCCAAACAGGGCAGGATTATTATTAATTTTATAAGGATCGGCCGCATGCATACAAAACACGGGTAGATTTAAGATTAGTTAATATATATATGTAAAAATTATCAATCCTTTAGGGCCCCTTTGAATTGCAGGATTGAGAAAACGTAGAAATAGGAAAAACGTATGATTTTGATAGGAATGTAAGTGTAAAACAGAGGATTGCAAAACACAGGAAAAACACAGGAATGACCGTTTGATTGAACCACAGGAAAAACACAGAACTTGGATGAGAGAGGTAGACTCAAAGGAAAGTTAGCAAGAGGTTGAAGCTCTTGCTAAATTTCCTCTAAAATCTTTATAGGATTGTCCATTCCATAGGAATTTTAAATGATTGGATAGGATTCAATCTTTTATTTCAAATGGCTTCATAGGAAATTTTTCTATAGGATTAAAATCCTCTAAAATTCCTATGTTTTTCGTCCAAATCAAATGGGCCCTTAATTTCTCCAATCACCAAAATATGGGGGCAAAGAAACCTAGGGATAAGAAATTCACAAGCTAGAAATTCCATTAGAATTCCAGTCCTTTCTCGCGGCAACAAACAACGCTGTCGTTTGCCTTTTGGCTTATCAGCTGCATGCGGTCAAAATTTAAATTTTGAAACTTATTGTTAGAGTTGATTTTGAGGGTATTTAATCATACTCTATTTTCCAATATATATTAACTTTTAAATCGATTAGAATATTAACTTTTCTTTTTTTTAATTCTCAAAAAAAGGGAAAAATTTTACCTATAAATTATTTTTAAGCTGCTAATAAAACTTTTTTTTTCCAAAACAAACAGAGGCTCAAAGGTGCCAAACAAACTACACCTAGTTCATGCTACGGTAACTGCCACTACCGTGTTGGTCAAAACGCAAAGTTTTTGCGGTTGGCCTGAGTTAGGTCTAGTCTAAAAACCAACCAAACATGGCTATTTAATTAGAGATAATTTTCTACTAGCAAAATTTCAACTCTTAAAACAATCGTAAATTTGGTTCGTGGGTCATCTGAACTACTGTGTGTGTGAAAAGAAAAGCATATTGGACATTGGTGATAAAGGGATAAAGGGATGCTTTTATGGAAATGGAATATATATATCGGAGACAAGGCAAAGGGAACGCAATAGTTGATTGTTGCATAATATTAGTACTTTGTGTTTTCGTCTATCCCAGAAAATAGAACTCTCTTGTGAGAGATAATGGGCTGACACAAGCCCCATTTCACGGGTACAACATTTGCGCCAAGTCGCCAACACAATCAGCTGAATATATTGGTTTAGCATTTTGTAACAAGAAGCAGCATGAGGAATGTGAGAGAAAATGGATAATCCTTTGTCAGCCTATTAACGAACGAGGCTTATTCACTTTGTCCAACATTTTAAAATTTGGTATTATCAATATTTGTAAGGTAGCAAACTAAACAATCATTACCGATACAATCCTTTCAAATTTGGTAATTCTGGAACTTTCCACTCACAAAATTTCAACTAAATTTATCTTACTTTATCAAAAATTCGGTAGTGCCAAAATTTGGTATTACCAAATATTGTAATGTTTTTCTTACAATAAAGTAATTAAGCCCTTAATTGCTTACGTTATTAATCATTTTCTGGCTGCTCATTGCACACTGGAAAATCTGCTGGCAATATGAACCCAGCCAATCCATGTAAATTTGTAGATCAATCTTACTTTTTTAGGCCCGCCCCTTTGAAATGAAGAATAGTACACAACAATAGGAAACATAATAATTGAAGTTACATATTTTCATAACCCTACAGGAATAGAAAACCGAGTAAATATGAAGAGGATCCCTTTATTATCACCATAGGAAACAACGAATGAAAGGAAAATTTCTAAGATGTTAGACCTCTTGTTTATTTTTCTATGAAATTGCGCCACAGAAATACAATCCTATTCTTTCTTATAAATTAAAAGAGTTCCATAGAAAAAAAAATTCCTTAAGAAACGAATGCTTCAAAATTTTCTATAGCAATCATCCAATTCAAAGGCGGCCCTTAAGTGCTTGTATATGTTGACGCTTCGGATTTGAGCAAATGAAGCTGGTGGATTCAGAGTCGAGAGCAGAGACTACTATAACTTGTTTGTTTTGTTTCTTCACGGAGATTGGATTGATCATTAGACCCTCCTCCTAGGGTGCAAGCGGCTTATCCGCGAACAACGGGTTTAACTTCAGGTTATCTATTAATTTGACCTATAAATGAGTTTATAAATTGATCTACCTTGTATATCTAGATCTGATAAGTTAGGCCACGACGCGAAATCCATGAGTTATCGTCTATTTAACCTTTAAGTGAACTCGCCGGTCGGTCTGCTTGCATTCAATATTGGATTTGTTTGTTTTGTTCTTCAGCGGGAGGAGAGATTGGATAGATCATCAAACCCTCCCCGGACGCAACTTCCAACATTTCCTTGTCCAAAAACTGTGTGTTGTGTTTCGTTTTCAACACAAGTTGGACAGAACTGATGATGAGCAGTAGCAGATTCATGAGATCATCAAGCTGCTGCATCTGCATCTGTGGAGTGGACGTGGCGCCAGCTCGGCAGCTTGAGCTAGCAGAGCTAGGCAGGAACGGGGCCCACACACAGAACAGCTGGCGAAGTGGGACCCACGCCCAAGCTAGCAGCAGCCAATTGAGATCCTCTGCAGTACAATGCTCACTGACATGTGGGCCCGAGGGGCTATGGGGTCCACATGTCAGTGAGCAGTACTGCAGATGACCTGCATCCAGCAGCAGCACGTTTGATGGAAGGAAGGAAGCCGCCAAGTCTACACACCCACACCATCTCTCTCGTCTCTGATCTGCAATAACTGCCAATCTGTATTGCCAGCCAATGCATTGCCAGTACTCCATCTCCATCCGTCTGAAAATATAAAGATTGTTCGATGCGATATGACACTTAATTACTATGGCTGTGTTTAGTTTCTGAAATTGCGGAAGAAAGTTTGGGAAAGTTGGTAGTTTGGAAAAAAATTGAGAGTTTATGTGAGTAGGAAATTTTGGATGAGATGAAAAGTTGGAAGTTTGGGGAAGTTTGGTGTGAACTAAACAGGGCCTATAAGCTACAATGAATTTTATAGAAACATTAGTATAGATTCATCGTAAAATTGTCTCATCTATCAAAATCATTATATTTTTAAGACGATGAGTAGTATTTGTTTTAGAACTGAGGGCAATAGTAGACACACAGTAGCAGCGGCTACGCATGCTCTGTTCATTTGCAGCTGCTGCTTCTGCATGCATACGCATTCAGAGCTCTGCTGGCTGCATCATTGGCGCCATGGCCACTATCTACAGTGGAGTGGTGGAGGTAGTGCATGTGGCAGCGTGCGTGAAGGCTGAAGACTTTCATCCGGCCGGCACTGCGCGCCGTGACGAGGGAGATGGCGACTGAAGAGGAGGATAAATCCACGAGGAAATCAAACCGAAGCATGCATGTGAATAAACATACTCCCTTCGTTCAACTTTTATAAGTATAAAAATAAAACAAATTAAACTACAGCTAGTTAATGTATATTTAAGTTAAATTTGTCTTTTATATAACATGTAAAGTTAAATTTGACTTTACCTTACGTGTTTCTGAAATGATATATCACATATTAATACATTTTCTCAATTATTTTTAATTTTTTTTATAATAATTTGAGTGACATACAATCATCTCATCCATTAGCAGCGTGGGCTCGTGAAGTCGTGACCATCTATGGCGCCACCCTTTCTCTCTTTCTTCTTCTCTTCTTTCTCATAGCCAACTTGTCCTGTTCATATATACTCCATCCATTTCTAAATATTTGACACCCGTTGACTTTTAGCACATATTTAACCGTTCGTCTATTCAAAAGATTTTATAAATTATATGTATACATATAAGTATATTTAACAATAAATCAAATGATAGAAAAAAGAATTAATAATTATTTAAATTTTTAATAAGACGAACGATCAAATATATTTAAAAAAGTCAACCACGCCAACTATACAGAAACGGAGCGAGTACGGTACGAGTCAACGGCGGCTGCTGTAGCTGTTGCATGCTGCCCCTGCACTGTAGAATGTAGTAGCCTGCTAGCAACTGCTTCCATCACACAGCTTAGCTAGTAGCTTCAATAGCTCATGGTCGGTCTGCATCATATCACTGCATGCATGGCATGCTCCTACTACACTGTTGTCTTCCATCTACAGTGTAGTAGAGCTAGCACAGCACACTGACGACGACGGCGCGCGCATCGCGCATGCATAGGGTTTGCATCAGTCTAGTCGATGATCGTTCGCTTCGTGCCGTGACAGAGACGTAGGGGCACAGGCGCCGATCGAGAGATGAGAGGTGCGCGTATCATCAATGGATTAAGTAGTCTGATTAGATATACTTCCCTCGTTTAAAAAAAAAAAAAGACAGCCACAACAAATCTGGACAACACTCTGTTCGATTCGTTGTTATCCCTATTCAGGTGCTTTTTTCTGGACGGTTCCACTTTAGTGCAACTTATAATTCATAAGTTCATGTGTTCAACTTTATATTCATTTTATTTGAAAAAATTTATAATTAGTATTTTTTATTGCTATGAGATGATAAAACATGATGTTAATTTATGCATGACTTATGTTTTTTTTTTTCAAAAATTATTTCAAATAAGTCGTGCACGATCAAAGTTGACCATGAAAAATTATAGGTTGCACTTAAAAATAGAAGGGAAAAAAAAAATCTTATCTCGCTTTTTTCTGCATGTCTTTTAAATTGCCTATATTAGTTTCCTGCAAAAATAATTATTTAATTATATATTAAAATTAGCTTAGTATTAGGACCAAATCAAGTTTTCAAACTTTAAAAAATAAAAAATAATTTTTGCAGGGAAAATAATAATTAATTATGTGCAATATTTTTTTCCTATTTATAATGGATTCGAACGGCTCTCAGTACGTCATGGATGGCCGCTATATAAATCATATCTCGACGAAAATTCTGCATGTGCATGCAGTTCGGACTATTATACGCGCCGCGTCGGTTGTTTGTAAAGCGATCTCTGGGGATTAATTGGCACACGTTAGCGAACGTCACGTACGTTTGCATGCATGCATCTGTGCTTACGTGCAGTCAAGCATGGATACCACGCCGTTTTTCCGTATCCAACAGGGCGCGCATGCATGCAGGCATGCTGGGTAGTAATTCCTTTCAAATGCTGATGTAATTAATTGAAATGAAATGGATGGAATTGAATTATTAAGTACTACGTGCAAAGCATGGGCCTCACCCAGCTCGCACTGAATCAACAGCAATCGAAAACTTGCATCACTTGTATTTTAAACCGCACGAAAAAAAATCAATTATGTACTCGTGTGCGGAGTCATTGCGTTACCTCATGCACAGCTCGATCAATGAAATTTATATAGTAAATTAATCAAACAAAACTTAAATTACGTAACTAGATCTTATAGATGTAATATATATATATATATAACTAATTTATATTAATTAATATATATATATATAATATATATATATAATATATAAATAATATTGGATCGTGACATGTCATGGGATTAAAACTGCCTGCGAGGAATTATTTAATTAATGGAATGAGATTGTAATGATGCTACCATCTTGTGCTTCATTGTAATCTGAGCTTTGCCCTATCATTTCAGCAGCTAGTCTGGAATGCACTATGGTATATATATTTCTCATCACATTCCAATATACGCACAACTTCGATCGACAGAAAGTTCACCATGCTCATACTTAAAAAATATAGTGTCATATTTTGTTTTCATGATTATTCACTAATTTTCCATGTCACTGCCTACCTCTCCTTATTTTTTCAAATAGGTAGATAAAATTATTTTATCATAATTTCTCTTAGTAGTACTCCCTCCGTCCCAACAATATAGGATTTTGGGTTTTGCTTGTAACATTTTGACCACTCGTCTATTCAATTTTTTTGCCAAAATATTAAAAACGAAAAGTTGTGCTTAAAGTACTGTAGATAATAAAGTAAGTTCACAAATAAAAATAAATAATAATTTCAAAAATTATTTGAATAAGACGAGTGGTCAAAAGTGCAAACAAAACTCAAAATCCCTTATATTATGGACGAGGAGTATGTATTATAAGAAAAAGTACAGTATACCTTTTCAAATGTTACAGTATAAGTTTATAATTATAGTGGCAAAATTAATTGTGTTATTAATAAAAAAATATTATTTATTAATAATATATCTCCAAAAGTAAAATATCAATTTCATCATATGGCTGCTTACATCTCGGTGAGCATGACGTACGAATGAATCTAAATGGTTACGACAGTTTTTTTTTTTTCTGAGACCTATCACCTCACACGACACGCGCAACCTTTTGGCATATGCATACACACACCACCAACCATTAATAAACCATTCCTTAACAGAGTTACAGTTTAATTCCATTTTGCAGGTTGGTGGAATGTTGAGCACACTCAACCATTTGTTAAAAATTACACTACTTTGGTCACACAATAATGCTTGTATTTGTCCAACCAATACTACTTTCCATATTGAGTCTAGATTCTTCCTTTAATTATAGAAGTCTCCTAGAGTACAACGTACAACATACTATCTCATATATACGTATGTATTTGGCTTATCTGCTCAAGAACAATAATATATAGATCGATTGATCGATCGGCATCCACAGCCATTCCACTGTCTTAACTTACTTTCATTTTTTTTAAGGAATGTCGTTTAATATTAAACAAACCCCTACATTCAAAGTAGATGCACCACACAAGTCTACCTCGCCCTTTTTAATATCATGATGCGTGTGACTTTTCTCATATGTTGATATTCGTCTTGCTTTAAAAATTTTATTCGAATGTATAAGTATAAATCACACAAAGTTATATGAGCTTGATTAAAAACAACTCATAACAAAAATAAATTATAATTTACTTAATTTTTTTAGAAAAGACGATATCGTTCAAACATGTTGAGAAAAAGTTAACGATTCATCTATAAAAAACGGAGGGAGTTTACTAAGCCATGAAAACTGAGTACTGTGATGCAAATCTTAATTACCATGTGCCATCTTCTCTTTATAAGATGCTATATTGCTGGACAGCTTAATTAGCTAGCTGCATGCCCAACATTATTTCGCAAATTAAGACAGATTAATTCACAGCTATCACATTGCCAATCTAGCTACCGCTAATTCAACGGGATGTGTGTTATGCGGTTCACAAAACTAAAGTGAGCAAGAACTCTGCGGCTATGCGTGCATTTTGCCTTGGGACCCCTTCAACTCTAATTTCTAGTACAATTTATGTGGACAGCTATCACCTTCTGTAGAACATATCATATATTGTGATCAAAGCTGAGGGTGACGATCGACGTTAGATGACAATCGAAACTGCAGATCAGTATTAACCACATATGTATAGTAATATGTAGATAAAAGGTTATGGGCAAAAGCTAATTTTAGCAGCGAAGAGGACGTTAACGTTTATCTCGTGCATGGCCATATAACGCCCATAAACCCATACCTGCAATTGGACTGAGTAAAAAATTTAGCTGGTGTAATATTAGCTTTCTCCCTGTCTTTAGGATAATCAGAGCTTCATAAAAGATTTGTGTTGAAACCAATGAGCACACTATAGCTAGCTCTAGCAGAAGCTCTAATTCATACACAAAATGTCATCATAAATCGTACTCTTTCTGAGCTCGAGAAATTTTACAGCTTATAAGAAGTCATTCTTGAATACCTAAATTTCGGACTAATTTTTTTTACCCACTTAGATTTGGAGAATCAAACTTTTACACTACAAAAAATATGTACCTCTCGATAATTTCTCAAGGATATTGATAAAATTACCATTTGACTAACGACCAGAATGCCGTTGACATATCACTCTAAAAACACATCCCGCATTCTAAAACTCTCCCTCCATCTTAGTTGTTAGCTTGCGAAACTGAAGGGGTATCATTTATTGTAAAATATATACCTGTGTAAAACTATTTTGTAAAATAAAATGTTATACATATTTGTGTGCAATAGGTTATTGATTGATATAATTATTTCTCATTAGTCATTACATGCTCAAATAATTAATCTGACAAACTGATAGGCTACTCTTTTCATAATCCCGTATTTATTATGCGGTTATTCCTCTGCACCCTAGTTCCTTGATAACTGTTATTTTTAACACACATTCTCACGCCTTCACAATAAAAGGCGACTTGGCCATCTCAAATCGAAGGAAAGAGCCGGCACCAAAGTTTTCATTGAAAACAATAGGACTCTCACAACACAATCAATCAACCACAAAACAAACAAAACAATGGAGCATGAAAGCATGATACACTGCATGCTTAAATTAGTATAATCAGTTGACCGCTGACAGGCTTGGATGGCCAGATGGCAAGCTGCAGAAGATGCATGCAATCATCGACCCTCTTTTAGTGTTCAAACTTAGCAAATTTCAAAATACTTGGCTAACCCAATTAATCAATGTATCTGTTTTTGGCCTGAACTGCCTTTCACAGGATACGATAAGCTCGATCGAGCTTCTGCTGCCAAAAGGAGGGTACTAACTAGTTTAATTGGCGATGCTTAATCAAACCATGTTGCTCTAAACTGTTTTAATTACCTGTGTGAGAAGATCTGGAGTGTGCAGAGAGACAATAGGTGTCATGACAAAGGAAGGGCTCTGCTGAATTGCCTCGTCCATTCCATCAGAGATGTTTCTCCAAGACAGGGCTCTCATCACAGTCCAGTTATTCGGTCTCCGGAAGATGAGATGAGAAGGAACTATCTTGGCTTGGATCAGTCTTGCAAAACGCAATCGAATTCATGCCACTGAGATTTAACATAGAGGACATAGATGTGAACGAAATCACAGGTTGCCTAGCAAAAAGAAAGAACTTAAAAGCACAATCAGAGGGCATCGTGGACACAACAACTTGTGCATGGAAGCGCTCAGAAGATTAAGAAGGAATTTTTAATTTTTGTTGGATCATTGTCTGCAAAATGCTGAATGCTTGCCACTGAGACTTAACTCAGTGGAAATCATAGAGAGAACCAAATCACCAGAGTTGCCTAACAAAGAGAAGAGGCTTAAAGCAGACAAGCAGCATGATCCATAATTATATGACACCCCAAGCTTACATGCAAAAACTTAGTCTTCTATGTATCAAACCATGCCCAATTTGCTATATCATTGTCCACACCACCCCATTGACCCTTCCATTTGGATTGATTGTTCAGCATCTAAGCCATCTAGCTCCAGTCCAAAAGGCCTTTAACAGGATCATTACATAGGACGCTAGGACGTAACACATTGATGAAGAAAATGCTGAACAGAGAGCCTCTTTTTCTTTTCTTATGCCAATCAGCTCAGCAGAGCACAAGAATCTATGATGTGTTTGAAATCACGAATGGAGAGCAGGCAAGATGAGAGGAATCGTACAAAAAGAGTGACATTTAACAAAAGAAGGTTACTCCTAGACATTGCTTCATCACTTTAACGATACAGAGATCTGTCACTGATTCACGTGTGTGGTACCTTTCTTTGCTTCGCTTGAAAACAGAGGAAAAATTGCCCCGCTCCAAAAAAGGGCTGTCCAGGATACTGCCTGTATTCACCCACCATCATATAGAAGTCGGTGACTTGAGCAGTCTGCACCTTGTTACTGTAACTTCTTTCGATCTGACAAACATTTGATGCATTTGAGTATAACTTCTTTCACAGGCAAAGTACTTAACTGGCATTTTCAAAACAAGAAGTTAAAGGAACTACTCCAACGAAAGTGTATCATTAATGAATGACACATAGAATTAGATGAAAAGCAACACAAAACACCAAAACTTACAGCAGTGCACAATATCGCTGTGACAACGAGACAATGGGTGATGTAATAATATGACAGCTAACAAGTAAAAGCGATTCCTGCCTACGAGGATTGTAAATTTTAAAGAAATTCCAGGCAGCACCTGACCACACATTTGAAGAACCCACAGTCAAGGACGTTTGGCAAAGAGAACCTCCGCTAAAGAATGTCTGTCTTAATCGAAGATTAAGCGTCCATGAAAACATTTCAGTTCCATCATGAACCTCCAAAATGATTTGCCATCTCTTAAATTAACCATCGATAAATGGATAGGATACCAAACGATTTAATTTTCCAAAACTACAACAAGATATTTCCCAAAATTAACCACGCAGATAAATATCTTTGCAAACGAGAAAGGAGAAGTGAAAACTATATTGGTCGTTAAATCTATCCCAGATATTAAATGTACGTGAAACCAATCACAGCTTGCCTCAGACTACCGAAGAGTCCCATGATCAAATTCTAGTCACCACCACCTGAAACGCCCTGATATGTCATAACGTCTTAGCCTCGTTCGGTTAATCCTAGTGAGAGAGGATTAAGGGATTTATCCACCCTATTTTGTGGCTGAGTTATTCCCCTCCAATCCTCTTTAATCCCCTTCCAAACTAACAATGGCCTAAAAGACGATGATTCGTCGGGCGTGAGGACGATCCAAGCGTCTGCTCCCGGTGGGCTGGTGTTCGAGCACATCGAAGGCGATGCCGCACGAGCAGCAATCCAGACGCCGAGCCGAGACGCCGCAGTCATCCGCTG